>CM045768.1:130751361-131351361 GCA_025200525.1 Camellia lanceoleosa
TAATTTTAACTTTTGAAAGGTGAAAGGCATTGTCCAGACTGTCTTATCAATGCCTCTAGAAAAACATTATATGTATGTATAAATAAAAACATTATATGTATGTATAAATGTAGTGGTATCACCACTATAAAATAAAAAAATAATAAAAACAAAAAGGAGACATTTGCGAAAGGTTTTGCATTATATTATGTTAATGGCTGCAAATATTTAAAACTTGTTTGAAGTGAGTGATCATTCAGCTTTTGAGCAACATGTGGGCAGGCAGGCAGGGGCAGCAATGAGATATGTGACCTATATAAACACCTAAAGTGAATTGAAATGGAGTGAAGACAACAATAATCCAAAAAGAGGCTTTTTAAAACTGTGGTTAACCCTTTTTAAAACTGTTCTTGACTCTCCCTCCCATCCCATCCCATCCCATCCCTCAGAAACCCATAATTAGCCTATATCATCCCATTCTATTCTATTCTATTCTATATTATATATATATATATATATATAGTTCATTTACTTACACTTTTAATCCATAATCTATTTCCGTTGACATTAATCCCCATGCACTCACCGTCTCGTCTCGTCTTGTCTGCTATCATTATCATTTTTATTTTATTTTTTCTTTTGGGGACTTTATTTTTTAATTTAAAAATAGTGATAACAATTTTCAAAATTTTTGATTTTTTTCTTTTTAATGTGTTTCTAAATATACAAAAACTAGTTCACTCCTCCACCACCTCTGCCTCCCCCGGCCAACCTTTGACAACCCTCCAACCACCTTCTTGTGACCTCCAACTAGCCCATTGCCAGCCACCACCAACAATTCACTAATCGACTAAGTATTTTTTTTTTTCTTTAATTTATTTATTTTCCGAACATTTCAAAAACAAAAACAAAAACAAAAACAAAAACAAAAATAAAAAAATGACAACATTACCAAACATCACTCTAATCACCCAGAAATTACACAATTATGAAACGCCAGCACTCTAAGCAGGTGCGAAGTATGATCGTATTTGAAGTGCAGGTAGCGTAAATCTGACACTAAAAACCATTTGATATGTTCCCCACACATGATATGCTATTCTAAAATCAAACAGGAATCCTCTTTAAGTTTTGTCATATCCGTATCAAATTTTCAATTTTTTCTTTTTTGAAAAAATAAAAAAACAAAAAAAAGAAAAAAAAAAAAAGAAGAAGAGAGAGAGAGGATTGATTCTTGAATGATTAACCTTTTTTTTCAGTTCAAGTCGCTATCCGAGCATATGTTTAAGAAGAGCATCCACCTTTATGATTTACCAGTATATATGAAATGAATGAATGCTCTGAAAAGCATAATACAGCTGTCATCTTGTTTCTTTCCATGAAAGGTTGTTGAACCTAAAAGACCAGCCAGCAGTCTCTTTCAATTATCTAGTTTCAAAAACTGAACAAAAAACAAGGTAGTCTCAGCTGAATCACTGCTCTAAAACATCCAGGGTTAAGTTAAAAACCAATGAGCCACAATATTCATATGACAAGAGAGAACAGAAAATTTGAATACAACAAACACGCGGCAGCATATGATCACAAAACAAAACTAAAATAATCGCAAGTCAGTAGTTCATTGATTAGATTCTCCATACACAAAAAAACAAAACAAAACCTCTAAGAGCGGCAACCTCAACATATTTTGAGCCAAATTATAACTCAAAATCCACTTTTCTATTTTAGAAAACCTTTTTTAACATGCACATTCCATCAAACTCTCTATTTTAAAATTCTATCTCATCGAAATATTATTTTTTATTCTTTGGAGTGCAAAATGATATTAAAACAGGTAAAATAAGGCCCAAGACAGATACAAATCAAAAGCAGAGCAGCAGCAACACAAAAGGGCCGAATCCACTGCGGGGTGGTCGACCAGTCAAGCCAAATTTAAACATTTTCCTTCTTTTGTTACAGGGCACTCACGGGACATCCGAGAGGACATCCGGGTGGACAACCGGCCATGGCTTTTTGGCCCAACTTTGCTCCAAAAAATATAATAAAAAATAAATTAACCTATGAACAGTGTCTCGCTTAATCAGGTGAAGCACTGTAGCAAAGTCAAAATGAATGGTTGCTATAGAGAGTCTGATGGAACACGTATTTACAGCTTTTGCTCTCTATAATAGCTTCAAAGCCATTGTAGAGAGTCTGATGTGGATGCTCTAAGTCATACATATTTAAGCAGATCAAACATTGGGGATTACTTGAGCTTTCCTTCTCAAAAGAAGTTGTATGGTTTATGTTCAAGGAACTGGAAGGACCATGGTAAGGACAAAACAACTCAAATTGAGGTTATGAAGATAAATCTTATAGCACAAGATCATGCAGAAATGCGATCCTAGATGCTGTGCAGTGGGAAAACATAACTTGCACGGTTGGGTAAAAAAGGCAAGGAGTGATCATTAGGAAAGCCACTGGAAAATGTGAAGCAAACGGCAATGTAGTAGGCATCCATGTAAACATTGCCTGCTTTGCATCAAAATTGATTTGCTAAAAGAGATCTAGTAAAGCATCATAAATATTTAATATAACTGAGCATAGAATAAGCAAAACTTGTAGAAGAAGCATAGAATATGCCCTCGTAGTTATCATAATATAAATGAAACTTTTAGAAGCAGCATAAAATGAAATATTTTCAGAAACAAAATGTGAACCAACAAACAATCAACACGTTCAGTGAGAACAAACAACAGGACATCAACTTGGATAGGCACGCATTACAAAAGAAATAACAAAATATGAGGCACTCTGCACCTCAAAACATCAAGAAATGTCACAAAATGCACAATAACTGTCATAACCATGTCAAGAACTTCTAAAACTAAATCGAATTAGAAACTCAACTAAGGAAAAGTTATCAAGAGGGGTACATGCCACTTTGACAACAACTAGACACATTTTTTTTCTCTGACCATTTGTTACTCAAATTTGAAGTTAAAATACAGAGAGAAGAGAAAAATGAAACAAATGTGGTGTATGAGTTTATATGATCACAGTTCATATAAGACTGTGTTTCTCCGAAAATCTACTACATTGGTTCTAAAAAGCAGATACTGAGCAGTAAGCAAAGTGGAGAATGCTGCTTTGCCTTGGACTTCGACATAACACTAACACCTATTGATAAAAATCAAAATTCTCAACATCAAATACAATAGCTATACAGTTATATATTATCCAGCAGTGTCATTAAACAAAGAAATCAATCTTTGAAAGAGAGGATCCTCAAATTTATAATGCTCAAAGAGAAACTTACATTCTTTCAATTTTTGTTAAACACAAAAAAGGAACTTACTTTCAACCAACATTGACCTGGAAAAGTGACCAAGAAAAGCAGACTTGCTTAGGAAATCTGCTTAGATCCCCACAGCACCAGAGATGCAAGGTTGCATCAATAGAAGTTAGGCGGTCTCAACTGGTGTTTTGAAAAAATAAACTTGTATTTTGGTAAATAATTTTTTTTTCCTTTTTTGGGAGGCAAACTATATCATGGTTTGGGTGCCATGTTCTTGGTTATAATTACTTTGCTTGTCACATTGTAGTCATGTACTGCACTGGTAGAAGGAGTTAGGATTTTTGATGTTGCATTGCAGATTGCAGTATCAAGTTACCCTCATGTATCTTTGACATAGTTTCATCTGAATTGATCCATGATAGTAATGCCCAGTAGTATCCAGCTACCCCATTTCTGCTTTTCTTTCTACATTTCAGTAATGATTCCTTTCCTCCTTTTCAATAGATGAGGAAAGGAAGACTAGTGGTCAGGGTGGTGACAACCAAGATGTTAGTGCAAACTCACCAGCACCAACCACAGCCACTGCCACAAAACCATAGCCACAGTCACAACCCCAGTCCCAGCTAGTGTAGCCACAGCAACAGCCACAAATACAGCCCCTGCCACCAATACTGGTAAAACTCGTCCACACCCTCCTAAAGTTAAAAAAATAAAAATAATAAGACCCGAAACTGAAATTTAAAGTGCAGGAACACTTCACCATGATTGATGGTGGTGATCCTGAACTACCTAGGGCTTCCTATAATTATTGTGGTAAGGCTTATAGTGCTCATCCAAAACAAGTTGGGATGAGCAATATATGGATTCACTTTAATAATCAATGCTAAGTATACTTTTAAGGTTAGCACTGTGATTGTCACAGTAAAGGGAGGTCGGAGAAGACTGAGGGACACCTAAATTAGTCAAGAGACAACGAAGCCAAACAAGTTCAGCAGTGGCATGAGCTATAGTACGGTACTCAGCTTCGGCAATGGAACGCGCAATAACAATTTGTTTCTTGCTCTTCCAAGAAATCAAGGAATCACCAAGAAACATGCAGAAGCCAGAAGTGGACTTGCAATTAGTGACATCACCAACCCAATCAAAATCAACATAAGCTACCAAGTGCAAAGAGAAAGTAGAAAACAACAGTAAATCCTGAAAAATAGTGCCCCGGAGATAACGAAGAATCCGAACCAAAGCAACCCAATGTGTAGAACAAGGAGCAGAAACGACCTAACTAACCACATGAACAACATAGGCAAGATCAGGGCGAGTAACCGTCAGATAGACTAAGCAACCCACGAGCTCTCAATATAAAGTAGAATCATCTAGAAGAACACCATCAGTAGGGGTAAGCTTCACATTAAGCTCAATGGGGTATCAGAAATCTTAGTGTCAATAAGACCGACACAATGAATAACCTCATTGGCATACTTGGCCTGAGAAAGAAAGTAGTCTTTGGGAGAAGAAACTACCTCAATACCAAGAAAATACCGCAAGGGGCCTAGATCCTTCATGTCAAAAGTACGGAAAAGATGCTACTTGACCTCAGAGATAACAGAAGAGTCAGAACCAATTATGATCATATCATCCACATACAGTAATAAGGCAACAAAGCCAACAGAGGTGTGGAGAAGAAATAAAACAGAGTCTTAAGCACAAGGATGAACCCAAGCATAGTAACAGCAGTCTGAAAGCGATCATACCAAGCATGAGGAGATTGCTTCAGACCATACAAAGCACGCCGAAGGCGACAAACCTGTCCAGAGGAATGGTGAAGGCCTGGGGAAGAACGCATATAAACCTCCTCAATGAGATGACTATTAAGAAAAGCATTCTTAACATCCATCTGATAAAGAGGCCAAGAACGAACAACAATGACAGAGATCAAAGTACGGACAGTAGTCATCTTGGCAACAGAAACAAAGGTCTCCTCATAATCAATACCATACTCTTGTGAGAAACCTTTGACAACCAGACGAGCTTTGTAACGCTCAAGAGAACATCAGAATGAGTCTGGACTTTGTAGACCCATTTGCAACCAACCAGATTCTTACCAGCAGACAAAGGAACCAATTTCCAAGTACTAGTTTTCTATAAAACAAACAACTCATCATCCATAGCTTGAATCCAATGGGGATCCTGACAGACCTACTTGTAAGACTGAGGTTCTAAAAAAGAATGAATAGCAGACAAAAAAGTACGATAGAAAGCAGAAAAACATGTATTAGACCAACCTAACCTGTTTGGAAGATGATGTGCTCAAAGTAGGATAGCGGTGTGCAGCAGGATCAGAGTCGTCAGAAGTAGGAAGATCAGCAGTAGGAGTAGAGACACCTAGTGAAGGGAGAGCCGGGCGACGCGAATAAACTAACAACGGAAGAAGAGACGGGGAGAAGGAGCAGGCTGGGGAGACAGAGGAGAAAAATGAGTAAGGTCATGGAGAACAGTAGAGATGTACTCATCAAGAGAGACCTTAGAAGGAAATGGATCAATGTGAATCACATCCTCTTTGGAAACTAGAGCAGTGGGAGAAGGAAGCTGAAAGTAAGGCAGACGTTCAAGAAAAGAAACATGACGAGAGACATAAAGATGGCTGAAAATAGGGTCATAACATCGATAGCCTTTCTGAGTAAGACTACAACCCAAAAAGATACATAGGACAGACCGGGCACTAAGTTTGGTCTGATATTTACGGGGAAGAAGGACAAAACAAGCATACCCAAACACACGAAGAAGGGAATAATTGGGAAGTTGAAAGAACAAAGCCTCGTAAAGAGACCGACCAGAAAGAAGGGGAGTAGGTATGCGGTTAAGAAGAAAAGCAGCAGTAGGAACTGCCTCGCCCCAAAACGAAGCTGGAATGGAAGCAGAGAGAAGAGACCTAGCTGTCTCAAGGAGATAACGGTAATTATGCTCGGCTCAACCATTTTAGGCAGGTGTATCAATACAAAAAGTTTGGTGAATGGTATCCAAATTGGCCAAATACTCACAAAACTCAGTTTTAAAATATTCCCCACCCAAGTCAGATCGTAACAATTTAATGGTAGCCCCAAACTGTGTGGTGATCATAGACTGAAATGTACGATAAGTCAGATTTATGAGTCATAAGATAAACCTAAGTAGAACGGGTACAATCATCAACAAAAGACACGTAGTATGTGGAACCACCTTTAGTGAGAACAGGAAAGGGTCCCCAGACATCAGTATGCACAAGTGAAAATGGAGAAACAGAAACTAAAGTACTTTTATTAAAAGGTAAAGCTAACATTTTAGCAACTTTACACCCCCGACATTCATCAATTTTACTAGAAGAAACTTTACCCAATAATCCTGACTGAGCTAAAGACCGTAAACGATCAACAGACAAATGACCTAGACGAGAATACCATAAGTAAAACTAACTCGATTGAGAATCTAACCGAAATGAGAAAAAAGCAACTAGAGAGGTGGATAGGGGTAGATGCAATCTTTCTGCCACATAGAGATCTCCAACTTTACGCTCGGTCCTAATCTACTTTTTGGACACCCGATCCTGCACACTACAAACAGAAAAGGAAAAGATAATATCAAAATCAGAAATATGAAGTTGACTGATAGATAATAAACTGACAGATAGCTGAGGAACATAAAGAACGGAGAGAATATTAACAGTAGACATGGCAGAGGGTAAGACAGACCCAACAAATAGAACAGGCATACCAGACCCATTAAGCAGTGTTAACAGTAATAGAAGAGGAAGGGGTGATACAGTTTTGAAGTAAGGAAATGTGAGGAGTCATATGATGAGAGGCACCAAAGTCAAAAAGCCAGACAGAAGAGGAGATACTTTAAGAAGACCCAAACAAACTTGAATAAAGAGAGATGAGAGCAGAGGCAGATAAGGATGGCTGTGAGGTGGACAGGAGATGCTAAAGCTGAGCTATCTGGGCACGCAAGAAAGCCAAGTCAGGATTAGAAGTTGGAACAGATGTAGTATAAGCAGCAGGAGGTCGAAACTATGTCTGAGGCGGCTAAGAAGACTGAGCAGACTGACGTCCCTTCTTGGGACAGTTGTACTTCCAATGGCCTCTCTAATGGGAAAAAACACACTCATCAGAGGCTAGTGGCCCCTTCTGGGGCTTTGCAGTGGACTAAAGCTGATGATGTGATGGGGTCAACAACATAGGAGGCTGAATAGGAGCCAAGAAGACAGATGGAGACAGAGTCTAACTAGCCGTCTTAAGACAGGTTTCCTTGGAGAGGAGCTCACAAACAATAGCATCTGAGAGGGAGAGGAGACCGATGAAGGATGCGACCACGGATAACCTCATCTTGAGGGAGAGCCGTTAAGAAGCGCACTAAATGACCTTGCTCGAAACTCAATATAAGCATCTAATGCCTTGAGACTAGATGGTTCCATGAGAGCCAATGATCCTAAAGACTGTCATCTCAATGTAGAAGTCCTAAATAAATTGATCCCGTTAGCGAGCACTCTGAATAGTTGTTTCCAACTCATACTATTTGGCAAAGTTGGACTGCTGATACACACCTAATAAATAGTCTCACACCTCCTTAGCAGTACTATAGTTGGAAAACATTATTCCAATACAGTCATCCACGAAATTATGAAACCAGGTCAGAACTTGGGCATTATCACAATCCCAAGTGTCACAGGAAGTCAAATATCCTTCTTGTTTCGAGTCCAATGGACGAGGAACAGAACCATAAACATAGCCTCATTTTTTTCTGACCAAAAAGGAAATTCTTCATAACACTAGTCCAATACGTATAATTGGCACCGGTGAGTTTACATCTGATGGCTTGGATTTTGGTGTCCGTCATTGCAATAAAGTAAAGATAAATGGGTCAAAGTATAATAATAACTTAATAAGTGGGCCAACCAGGAAATAAGGGTGTTAACAGTATTGAGAACAAATTACAGTGACATAGACAAAGAGAGCTAGGGTCAAAGTCATGAGAGAGAGTCGCAATGATGAACCGAGAGAAAGCCACAGAGAGAGAGAGAGAGAACCAGAGTCAGAGAGTCGCGAGAGAGAGTTGCGATGATGAGCGAGATGAAATGACGAGAATCAAAGCAGTAGCGATGATTGATCGCGATTCACAGTAGAGGGGGTACAACAAGGGATTGCGATTGAACTGAGAGGCTACGGCTACTAGGGTTTCAAACCAAGTTCTGATACCATGTAAGTATTTCTGAATGATCTGTATATTTCACTTGTGTAATACAAAGATTACAACCAATATATCGCAATCCTAAACCTAATCTAGAATAGGAAATGACCCTATACAATCAATCAAATAATCAACCTACCTAATTGATACATAATACCATAATTACATAATATTCTCACATAATGGACAGAAAACTCATGTTTTACTAAACAAGAACAATGAGAGGATAATGAGCATGATGGTCAAAGTATTGGTTCTATGAAAGTAGTGGGATATAGTGAGAGAGTAAGTAGAGATGCACTAGCAAAGATTATTATAATTGATGAATTACCTTTTAGGCAAATGAAGAAGGAAGGTTTTAGGAATTTTTGTCGAGTTATGCAACCCAAGTTTACTGCCCCTTCTCGCGCTACCATTGCTCGTGATTGTACGAGATTTTGTTTGTATGAGGACAAATTGAAGAAAGCCCTTAGGAAACAACGGGTATGCCTAATCATCGACACATGGACATCAATTCAACTCCATTCTGTTCCCTTCTCTTCGATTCTCTTTCTTCTAAAAAAATAATACCAAACCAAACCAAGCCTTGGGTCTCATCAAATGAGGTTGGCTGCATGAATCCTTCTTCTCCACTCAACTCTATCCAAGGCCATTTCTTTAGTCAAATTAAGGAGACTTGTATCTTTATTTACTACACTAATCCACGTCAATCTAGGTCTACCATTTTCCTTAACACTATCATTTACCGTCACTGTATCGCATCTCTTCACTACTGCCTCTGTTGGTCTCCATTGTATATGACCAAACCATCTCAATCTATTCTCTCTCTTATCTTCTATCAGTACTGCTCTTACCCATTCTCAAAAATACTTATTCCTAACATCTTTTCTACTCTTGCCACACATCCACCTTAACATCCTCATCTCAGCAATACCCATCTTCTCTACATGTTTCTTAGTTGCCCAACATTCTATCCCATACAACATCGCTGGTCTAATAGCTATTTTATAGAACTTCCTTTTTAGTCTAATGGGTACTCATTGATCGCATAGTACTCCAAACGCACTCCTCCACTTAAGCCACCCTGCCTTAATTCTGTGGACCATATCCGCTCCAATCACTCCAATCGTTATGATAACCAATCCTAAATAACGAAAATATTCACTCTTAGGTAGTTCTTGGTTCTCAATCTTCACTTCTCCTCTGCTTCCATTGTGGCTGTTACTAAAATTACACTCCATATACTCTGTCTTAGTTCTGCTTATCCTAAATCCTTTAGATTCAAGTGTTTTTTTCCAAATCTCCAACGTAATGTTAACTCCTTCTCTAGTCTCATCCACTAACACAATATCATCTGCAAAAAGCATACACCATGGCACATTATCCTGAATATTGCGCATCAACTCATCCATAACTAAAGCAAAAAGATAAAGACTTAAAGTTGATCCTTAGTGTAACCCTATAGAAATTGAAAATTCACTCGTCTCTTCAGCAAGCGATCTGATAGTGGTCACCACACCTTCATACATATCCCTAATCACATCAATGTAACCTTTTGTCACCCCTTTCTTCTCTAACACCCACCAAATTATATCCTAAGGCACTCTATCATATGCTTTCTCAAGATCGATAAAAACCATATAAATGTCTTTTTTTTTTCTCTATACTTTTCTATTACTCTCCTCAAAAGATAGATCGCTTCCATTGTTGACCTACCAGGTATAAACCCAAATTGATTCTCTGATATCTCTGTTATATCTCGCAATCGACGTTCCATCACTCTCTCCCACACTTTCATTGTGTGACACATTAACTTGATTCTTCTATATTGTTACAATTCTGGACATCTCCTTTATTCTTATATATTAGCACTAAAATATTCTTTCTCCACCCCTCTAGCATTTTCCTAGTCAACAAAATCTTGTTAAATAACCTAGTCAACCAAATAACCCCCTTCTTACCCAAATATTTCCACGCTTCAATAGGTATTCAATAGGTATATCATTGGGTCCCAAAGCCTTAATCAATTTCATCTTCTTAAGTGCAAACTCCACTTCAAAGTCCCTAATCCTACAATAGAACCTATAGTCCTAGTTTTCCTTATTATTGCATACTTCCTCCCCTTATGACCTACCTCCATGTTCCCCATTTAACAACTTCTTAAAATAATTCTTCCACCTCTCTTTAATCTCTTCATCCTTCACCAACACCTTAAAGTCCTTACCCTTGATGCACTTAACCTGATTAAAATCTCTTGTTTTCCTCTATCTTATCTTAGCAAGTTTGTATATCCTCTTCTCTTCCTCCTTACTATCTAGTCTAGTGTATAGATCATCATAGGCTTTCAACTTAGTCTCCCTCACTACTTTGTTGGCATCCTTATTGGCCAATCTATAGCGCTTAAGGTTTTCCTCAGTTCTATCATTCTGTTACTTTTTAAAGCTCTCTTTTTTCATCTTTATTACCGCTTGGACCTTCTCCCTCCACCACCAAGTTTTCCTAAAGTTGGGTCCCTTTCTTTTCGACTCTCCTCCAAGAACTTCTCTTGAGATTCTCCTCATACAATTAGCCATCAAGTTTCACATTGTGTTAGCATCATCTTCCAAATCCCAAGTACTTTCTTTATCCATTCTATTCTTAAATGTGACTAGTTTATCCCCTTTTAGGTCCCACCATCTAATTCTGAGACACCCACTATCTTTCTGAGTTTGGTATTACCCTTTAAAGCATAAATCTAGTACCAAAATACTATGTTTAGACGTTAAGCTCTCTCAAGGAATCACCTTACAATCGCTCCATTTTAGACGGTCCCCTTTTCTTACTAGAAAGTAATCTATTTGGCTCCTAATTGACCCACTCTTGAAGGTTCTCAAATACTTTTCTCTCTTCTTATACATAGTATTGGCCACCACTAGGTCAGAAGCCAACGCAAAATCTAAAATACTCTCTCCAGCCTCATTTCTATCACCAACACCATACCTACTATGCACCCTCTCATACTCTAGTTTATCGACTCCTACATGGCCATTAAAATCACCATCATCATTGTAGTAGCCATCGTTCATCATCTCAATGGTCATTCTTTATCAGTCATCTTGCTCTCACACTCCACAACAAAATGGAGTTGTCAAGAAAAAGAATTAGCATTTGATTAAGGCTGTCCACACCCTGTTAATTAAAATGAATGTCCTCAAACTTTTCTCATATGCCCTCTTCTATTTTTTTTTTTTTTTTTTTTTTTTTTTTTTTGGGGGGGGGAGGAAAGTAATTACAAATATGATAAACATTTTTTTTGACTCAGTATGCAACCTAATGGACTGACTAATCTGGGGGATCAATCCCACCGTCCACTAGAGGCGGACCCAATTAAAGCAGAAGTAAATATGATAAACATTCATCAAACTGGACAATTGAAATTCAACAATAGCTAGAAAGCCCAACCATCAACAAGCCTAACAACCACCAGTAGTCCAAACTAAAGCAGAAATAAACAACTAAATATACAACCCCCATATTAGGAGAGAAATAAACCCTACGAAAGGTATCAAACTCCTTTTCATAGAGTTCTTCTAGTAAGACTCCCCATTCCATTATTTTTCTTCATGATCCTTCTTTCGCCTTACCCCCTTACATTTTTGGCTATGTTAGTTTTGTTCATCAACTTTCACCAAGTGGTGACAAGTTTGATCCTCAGGCTATTAAGTGTATTTTCTTGGGCTACTCTCGCACTCAAAAGGATTATCAGTGTTACAATCCGGTCTTACATCATTTCTTTGTTTGCCATAGTGTTACTTTCTTTGAATCTACACCTTACTATTCTGAAACCCTAGATGCAAATGGCGTAGCTCATGATCTCCCTCTTCCTAATCCTAATCTTATTTCCTTCCTTGGCCAGTCTTCCACTCCTCATATTAAGCATTTGTCTCATTTAGATTACACCATGGTTTCTTCATCACTTAGTCCCAGTTCACTAGGTTCTCCACCTCATGATGTAGATCTTTCCATTGCAATTCAAAAAGGTAAGAGAACGTGTACTTTACATCTTATCTCTAATTTTGTCTTATATGCCTATTTATTTTCATCCTATTCCTCGTTTCTTACAGAATTATCTTATGTTTCTCTTCCTAACTCTATCACAGAGGGTCTCATCTCATCTGGGTTGCAAGATAGCCAAGGAAGAGGAAATGCATGCTTTGAAATAAAATGATCCTTAGGACTTGGTGCCTTTTCCTCCGGACAAGTCTATTGTAGGTTGTCGATGGGTGTATGCAGACAAAGTCCATTCTAATGGCACCGTCAATCGATTGAAGACCCCAGCTTGTGGCCAAGGGGTACACTCAAGTTTATGGGCTTGACTACTCCAAGACTTTCTCACATGTGGCAAAGATTGCTTTTGTTCATCTTTTTATCTCCCTTGTTGCCACCTTTGATTGGCCTTTACATCAAATGGATGTGAAAATTTCTTTCTTACATGTTGATCTCCACGAGGAGATTTATACAGAGCAACCTCCTAGATTTGTTGCTCAGGGGGAGTCAGAGTTAGTGTATCCTTTAAGTCTTTATAAGGCCTAAAATAGTCACTTCGTGCGTGGTTTAGAAGATTTAGTAATGTTGTAATTGACTTTGATCTTCAAAGGATTGGAGCAAATCATTTTGTGTTTTACAGACACACTGCGGTTGGTAGGATATTGTTGATTGTGTATGTGGATGACATTGTGATTACATACAATGATTATAGTGGGATTCAGGAGTTAAAACTATTTCTGCAGAATAAATCTCATACCAAAGATTTAGAACAATTGAGATATCTTGTGGGCACTGAAGTGGCTACGTCACATCATGGAATTTCTCGATCTCAAAGAAAGTATGTTACTGATTTGTTAAGTGAAACAGGGATTCTCAATCGTAACAATTCTCAATGCTCTTATGGCTAAAAATGCCAACTTCATAATCAACGCAATGGTACTAGAAGCAAGCATGAAAAACTTAGGTGGTCAGTTAAAGTGAAGTGCATTTACAAAAGTGTGAACACTTTTTTGCGCTATTCTATTTTTTTGTTTTAAAAAACTACTTATTAGTTTTAACCTTTAGATCATGATAATATTGAATAGGCCTTTAATTTGTTATACAATTACCAATATTACGGTATGATACACCACACACAAGTTTTGGGGAGATTGGAGTGGATGTGGTCCATAAAATTAAAGCAGGGTAGCTTAAGTGGAGGAATGCGTCTGGGGTACTGTGCAATAAATGAGTACCCACCAGACTAAAAGGAAAATTCTATAGAACGGTTATTAGACCAGCGATGTTGTATGAGACAGAATGCTAGGCAACTAAGAAACAACATGTAGATAAATGAGTGTTGTTGAGATGAGAATGCTAAGGTAGATATGTGACAAGACTAAAAAAGGCAAAGTTATGAATGAGTATATTCGTGAATGGGTAGGAGTAGCACCGATACAAAAAAGGTAAGTTGAGAGAAAATAGATTGCAATAATTTGATCATATACAACGGAGACCAACAGAGACAGTAGTGAAGAGATGTAATACAATAACGGTAGATGGAAGTGTTAGGGGAAGGGGCAGACCTAGATTGACGTGGGTGAATGTAGTAAATAGAGATATGAACCTCCTTAATTTGACTAACCAAATGACCATTGGTAGAGTTTAGCGGAGAAGAAAGATTCATGTAGCTGGCCCCATTTGATAGGACTTAAGGCTCGGTTTGGTTTGGTTAAACTACACAAGACAACAACAAGTATAAAAAATATGCTTAATCATCATTTTGATTCAACCATGTACTTTATTTTGATCATGGCTATCAAATATCACGTAGTAAGTCTACTGTAAAACACAGGGGAAATTATATAAAAGATTCGTTTAAATGTTATGTGATTAGTTGGTCACTTGATTTTCACAATTGTTTTAAAATTTACTTCATATAATTTTAAGTAATTGAACAAGCCTATGTAACATTTGCACCTATAATTTTTGTACAATTGCTTAAGACTCTTAACCATTTTAGTTAAAATTGTTAAATATATGGCTATTTTATTTTTATTTTCTTATTATATTAGGAATCTTTTGGCATTATACATTATTTTTTTAAATGTGCACTTTACTTCAATTAAGTACGCACTTTGTGCCCAGGCTACCGAACACCTTTGCGCTTAAGTGTCCCTTACACTTACACTTCACAGGTGTCCAGAGGTGGTGGGGAAAGGACGGGGGAATAAAAACTTCTTTTGAAAATAAGTGAAAACACCAAAATCTTGACTAAATATTGAAAAAATGTTGCCACTTTTTTTAAACGAAAGCACTTTCCGTTTTCAGTGTACTTTTTTATTTTCTTTCTTTCTTCTTCTCTTTTTTTTTTGGGGGGGTAAAATGAACCCAAAAGCTTATTTGGTCTATTGTTTTTTATGTATATATATACCTCTGGTTCAAGCCAATGATGGAGTAGGGGCCCAAGCCCATAGAACACTTGGCCCAAGGAGATGCCCAAACCCATAGTACAACCCCTTGGTATGACCAGCCAAGTGGATAGTAGATGAGATCGGGCTCAAAAGTACAGGTCAAGCTCAGCACCCCATTTTGAAGGATGACCACATTCACTTGATCGGGAAGATAGTGAGTTGGTCAAAAAGGTCCATTCCCAACCTAACCAAGCTATCATGGTCAACTACTCAAGAGAGGCCGACCTAACCTAGAGCATGGCACACATTTTATGCATGTGACAGTTGGGACACATGGCACAACATAAAGTGGTCCTTCGCACCTACAACCGTTGTCAGCTAGCATGAAAACATGCATCATACGTTAACCTCCTTGATGATGGCAGTACATGTGGCACACCTTGATTGAAAGAGAGGCTAACAGAACTAGTCCCCTTAAGTGGAGTGTAACCGTGAGAGGTGGGCTCTATATATAGACATCTAGTCACATTACAAAGGTATGCTATTGATTCTACTCTAACTCTCCTATTATCTTTTTCCTTGAGGGTTGTTCTAACTTGACCGTCAAAGGGCCCTTGAAAAGGACGCCCACCAGTGAGTTCTCAAGGATTTGTTTGCAGGTCTCATCGAAGGAAGCCCAGCTCGACGTTGTTAGAACGCAAACCATTTCCTTTCCGTCTAGCCCGTGGGCTGCCAATTTACTGATGTCATCAGTTTTTGTCTCAAAAACCCTCAAAACTTGTGCAAACAAAAAATCGTTGTTTTCATTTGTTTAAAAAACGCAAGTGCATTCTTCTTTTTGGCTGAATAACAAGTGCACTCTTCAAACACAAATGAACAATGATTATGCCAGTTGGCCACACAATGTCACCTATTCAAATGGTGGGGACTACATATTACACTAATGAATATTTATTGACCCCAACAGTAACTGACAACCCTATCCCCTTCCCCTATCCACTTTATCTTTCTCTTTGTAAAGATATCCTTCCCATTCTAAACAAAGTGGTGAAAGAGGTATCAAAGAAGAAAACATGCTTTTGTTTCTAATTGACAAAAAAATTTGAAAAAAACCGAAGGGGTTGTAGCCTGCGTGGCTAACCCTTTGTCCACCAAGTCTCTCTTAAGAGAAAGTCTTGGTTCCACTCTTTGGAGTGGAATAGGAAGAAAGACTCAAGTGCGTGCAAAGAGAGGATGAGAGTTCAACTCTCCCAAGGTGCTAATCTAACAACTAACAACTAAATACTAACTTTCACCGATCAAAAAAAAAATATTTAAAAAAAAAATTTAAGAACAAGAAAATAAAATCATTTAGAAAATTTAGGAGCAAAAAAATATGATAGAACTGACGAAACTAAAGAATATAAGTATTATCATAGACTAAGGGAATTTGAGGTGGAATTTTCACTAAAGAAGATTAAATTAGGTAAGGCATTAGGACCAGATTGTATACATATTGAGTCTTGGACATGCTTAGGTTAAAAAAGGGTAAATTGGTTAACAAAATTTTTTAATAAGATTCTAATGACTAAGAAAATGCCTAATGCGTGGGAAAAAAATATTTTAGTACCTATCTATAAAAATAAAGAAGATATCTAAAATTGCAACTAATATAGAGATATTAAGGATTCGTTTGGGAAGTGGGTTGGCTTTTTGACTTTTTTGGCTATTTTAACATGGGGCTAAAAAGTGTAATTTGGGAAGGACTTTAGACTTTTTTGGCTTTTTTGTGAGAAAAAGAATGTAATGATTATGGGTTGGATGTGATGTTTTGTCTTATTGAGCTAAAAAAACCTATTTTATTTTTTGTGGCTAAAATAGCCAAAAAAACGCCAACTTTTGCTTCCCAAACAAAGCCTAAGTTAATGAGCCTTACAGTGAAATTATGGTAGAGTGATTGAGCATCGCCTAAAGGTTATAACATCAACGTCAAAGAATTAGTTTGCATTTGTGCTCGATAAATCAATTATGGAAGCGATAGATTTACTAAGAACATTAACGAAAAAAAAAAAAAATACAGAGAGAAAAGAAAGGATCTAAGTTAATAATATGGTTGCCTAGAGACAACATGGTGGATGCTGGAGAAAAGAGGTGTGACCTATAGGGTGCCTCGGTGGTATAGATTTTAATCCTTTTTTTTTTACCAGTCCAAATATGTTTGGAGTTTGATCCTCAAGATATGATGTGTTTTGCATATGAGTGTGATATGATGCTTTTGTTAAAGTTGAACAATGCAGATGGTTACAACTTACAGCTCACAACTAAATGCCAATAGGTTAACCATATTGCAATAGGGGTGGTTGTTCATAGGAGAGAGGGAAGCAAACATAACAGTAGTGTGAGCATTCAAATTTCCACAAAAAGCATCTAACAACAATAATTAAATAAATTTATAAAAAACATGATCGTCTCTAGGATCATTTTTCACCAGACGGCCATGACCCAAGACTAGCACATACTATCGTCGTCCTTTACTTGGAGGATATACATATTTGAATCCCAATATGATATCCCTAATGGGTACAGTGTAACTAAATTGGAAATTAAAGACTAAAATAAAGAAAAATTTGCATCTTTGATGAAGAAAAGGGCAGCAAAAAATGACTCTGCGCAAAGATGGAACGTTATTCGTGCAAATGCCACAAAGAATGTAAAACAGAAATGGGTTTGTTTCCAAATGCTATGTGAAAGAGATCTAAACAATTTCATTTACTTGCAACACACACCGTATTAAACTAATGACACAATTAATAACACATTTATGAATGAAATTACAAAAACAAATCGGGGTCAGACAATCAAATTCACAAAGAAGTCAAAAAAAGAGAAAGAAGAATTGGATTGAGGAGTTAGTGTACAAGGAGAGAGAGAGAGAGTACATTCGATGATCAATCAATCGGAATGCGAATCATAATAGTTGTTGGTGTTGTGGTCGTGATGTTCATCGAAATCGGAATCGGAATCGGAGTCGTAGGAGGAGGAGGAATAAGAGTAAGAGTAAACAGGAGAAGGAGGGAGGCAAAAGAAGGTCCAGAGACAGAAAGCCAAACGGCCAAACTGTTGGAGAGGGAAACAACACACCAGATCTAACAACTGATCGCTGCTTATCCTTTCTGGAAAACATGCTACGTATTGCCATACATCTGCGGATATGTTCGCCACTGTTAATACTACCAAGCTGTTGAACACCATTTGCTTCTTCTTTCTTTCCTCTCCACTCTCTCTCTCTCTCTCTCTCTCTGACTCTGGTTTCAATTACTTGCTTGTCATTCTTTCTTGTCTCTCTCTCTCTCTTCGCTTGTGAATTGGGTTTCGTTGACCCTTTCCTGGCTCATACCAACCAAAACTCTCGGATCTATTGAAAATGGGTTCGATTATGAGAAACTTACTGATAAGTCTCTTGTATTAAGTTCAAGATTCAGCTAATTTCAAAATAAAATATTTGTATCAATTAGTTTAACATATTTTTAATTGTTATTAAAAAAATTTTTTTTTTTTTTTAATTTACAGATACTGTTCACATCTTACTATCGTCGGACTTCCGTCAAACGGTCGCCGGAGACTCGTCGGAATGTTCAACATCGCCGGAAAGTCGTCGGAATATTTAAAACATGTTATGAAATTATAAAATTTTACAGTTCTAAAGCATGTTATAAAACTGCAAAATTTTACAGTTTTAAACCATAATTCATTCCAGCACCAAAAAAAAAAATTCAAACTACAAAATTTTACAGTTTTCACCGCCTGTAACTAAAACTCGAAAATTACTTATTCAGAATTCGAAAATTTTCTCATTACAAATCTGTGTGATAGCTGTACAAATCTGAGTCATTACACATCTGTTTCAATAATATTATAGATCTATTTCATCATCAACAACAACAACCATAGATCAACAACTATCCAAAAAAAAAATCTGTAAATAGAGAGAGAAAGAGAGAGAAATTGACAAAGATATATACACAAATCTGTTCAATCTAAGCACAGATCTGAGGATGAGCGTCTTCTTGTTCTTGTTCTTGTTCTTCATCGTCTTTTTGTTCTTCAGTTCTGCATCGTACCAAATCTGGTCACTCTGATCAGATCTTCGGCATCAATAATCGATCTACGTGGTGGAGAAAGTGGCGACGGTGGTCTGCAGAGGTTGGATCGGCGTAGATGTTGGATCGGAAGGTCGTAAGAGAAGTAAAAATCGAAAAAAAACGAGAGAGGAAGGGAAGCAAAAAACAAAGAGAGAGGGGAAAGGACTTTTGAGTGCAGTGAAAAAGTTTTGGGATTAAATGGAGACCACATGTTTCACATGGGACCTATGGGTAATTTTCCCTTCGATTATCTTGTAAAATTACAACCAAAAATTGAAAATTATTAAATATTGAATGTTAGAATATTTTAAATTTAAAAATTGTTTGTAAAAAAAATAGCTATCGATTAAAATAAAGTGTTTGATACAATAAAACTTGTAGCGATGGAGGTGGAGTGCTATGATAACCGTGGGATGGTGGCAAGGCCAACTTTAACACTGTACTTGGATCCTAAGGTAAAAAAATAAAAGAAATGTTTATATTTTCTCACTATTGTACTTGGATTTTTGAAAAAATAAAAGATGTGAGAGAGGGGTATGAGTGAAATTTTATTTTATTTCTTTCTTTTGTATTTTAAGGCAATAAATGCTAATCCGAACCAAGCTGACCCATGTCACCCCTGGTGTAAGCCACTTCTTGTATCATATATGTGACCTAACGACTATTAGGGGACATAAATATGCTAATAATATTGGGTATTTGTCCATTACAACCGGACTTCTTGCATCATCCCAATTATTGCTCTCCTCTCTAGAGCCCTCCTCATCATCACCTCTCTCGCTCTCTCCAGAGCCCTCTTACCCTTTTGATGTATACCAGCATACCAGTTTCTTCAAGTCTGCAATAGTCTTGTGACACTCTCAAGCATTTGTTTCTTTTCAATCTCCAACCTTTTCTCCTCAACTTTGATAGATTTTTCCTTCTCATTTGAAGTTTTTAACTTTGTCTCTCTCCTTTAGTCTCTCTAACTTCATTTCCAATTCATGGTTTCGTTTTTCTAGTTTTTTCTTCATGTTGTTGATTTATGCTTCCTTTAGGTTCACTGATTCTACCTTTGATTCTTCATCTAAAGATTTCCTCCTTTCTTCAATTTCCAAATCAAATTCCTTCATTTTCATATCCAAGCAGGCGCTATGCTCGTCAAGGACCTTATGAATCTCCACCTATAACAGATTAAGCAAAATTAAATGTGATTATATTTACTAGAATGTTGGAACTTACAAATAATTAAAATACCTCAATCCATCCAAGTCATATTCAAATATTAATTATGTTAGGTTTTTATAATTGACAATCCCGTTTGACAAAACTTGTTTCGGTTATAATTTTATTCGATCTTTTATTTCAGTGAGCCTATGAGTATTTAGATGCTAATCCAACTCAAATTGTGCCTATGCCGAAGAGTTTGTGATCTAAATCCTATCGTATTTGCCACTTCGCAAACTCTGTCGGGGATCCTGGGAGTTGTATTTTTATGCTCGAGTGGCCTTTCCTGCGCTCCAGCATAGATCCTTGTTCAAAAGCACGCGTTTTAGTCAGCCCGCTCGAGCGTCCATTCCTGTGCTCAAGCGGAGATCGCAATTTTGTTTGCTATAAATCTGCGATTAAATCAATTTTTAGGATACGACTTCCAGATCTTCTTCTTGGGTATTAGGGTTTTCATCTTGAGCTTCTTTGTTTGTTTCCTTTGATATCTTGAGAGTTTATACCATGAATTGAGTGGATTATATCAAAAGGTTTGTTTATTTTGTTTTATTCACAAGAAAGAGAGTTGTTCTTCGGTGGATTCCATGAAATTTAGGCCTAAAGCTTGGTGGATTTTGGAGTGGCTTATCGTCGTGGATTCGACATCAGTGTTATGGATTCAACGTTGGCCAAGACAATTCTAAGGCAAAGACGGTGGTGGAAGAGGCATATTGGGGTCGGTCCAATTTGGGCGTAGATTCGCTAGGTAATTGAAAATACACTTGTGTAAAAAAAAAATTGTCTTCTTAGTAGATTGTTTTGTAGCTTTGGCCCGTGATTTTTTTTATAACAATTGGAGACGTTCCAATTATGTTTTTTTTACGTTAAATCGTTGTGTCGATTTGTCTTTGATTATTTGATTGAAATTGTTATTTACTGGTTAAAATTAATATATAACCACAAATAAATATCTCGAGATTTTTTAGATTTTTCAAATTATACCAATGCTAACTTCTGAATGACATATAGAACTCTGGCAACTAATCATAAAAAATAAAATAAAAAAGACTATTTAATGCCATAACACCCATTGATTTTATCACAGATAGACAAAATATAATAAAATCAATCACTATATAGAGTATCAAATTCTATATTTTCCATATTATTTATCATAATACTTCCTATGGTAGTGTATGCTTAATTTTAATAATCAGTAAAAAAACATATAGATGGAAATGTATAGAACTATAAGTGATGGGAATAAAATCATTTCCTTTTTAACATGTGGACATACTTATCATAATTTAACTAATGGGCTCCCTTCTAATAGGATCGAAAACCAATATCCTATCTGTCTAATAAATAAATTCATTCAAAGCTGATTTAAAAAGTAGAAAAAATACGAAAGTTAAGAGAAAGGCCTAAAGAAGCTAAAAACTATATTTATGCATTGCAAATCATAAGTCCAACATAAATATTGGGTGTATAGTGTTAGTAAAATTCATGAGAAAGCAATGGATCTATGTAAGACATGTGGCCGATTTCCCTGACTATGGCATCCTTAAAATTGTAGTCCCACTCTAGAGTGTGTTTTTTACTTTATTCCCATTATAGGGTGACACGGTCTTCCTAAAGCCATTTTCTGTAAAACGGTTTTGCCAATGCCGCTTTTGGATAATAAAAAAATAATAAAAATTTCCATCATAAAAACGGTTTTTGAAAAACCGTTTTTACTTAACGTTAATTAATTTTGAGTCTATAGAAAATGGTTTTTAGTAATTTTATTTCCCAATGTTTTTCAACATAAATATAAATCACCATAAATAATGTAATTCAAAAAACGAGTTTCGTAAAACCATTTTCTAATACGGCTTTAGTAAAGCCGTTTTATTATTATTATTTATTTATTTTTGTCTTCTTTTTGAGTTAGAAGGTGATATATATGCTCCACAGTCCGAAGGACACCCATAAACTCTGCACTTCAACAAACAACGACGAAGAGTGAGACGCGAAGAGTACTGCGGAGGGGGCCAAGAAGATGAAGGCCACCGCAAGAGCTATAACAAGAAGGAAGAAGAGAAAGATCTCAAAACATCGTCACACATCTCCCTTCCATTATCGACATTGAGGTTTGTTTTGGATAAATTAGGATTTACATTTTTGATTGGGGAATTTAAAGTTCAAAATTAGTTTTTTTATGAAACTCTAGACATTGACAACAGATTGTTTATGCTGTATGTCTGAGATTGTAGTTGTACCCTACTCCTCATCCCTTGAACCCCAAGCAACGGTTGTCTTGGACTGGGATAGGTGTTATGCTTGTTGTGGTCTAGTAGAGAGATTATTATGTTTCTGTGCTGTATTGGCCCCCCAACCGGACCACTGAATTTCGTTTTTATTTTAACCTCCAATTTCTGATTTTTGTGAAGCACCCATTCCTTTCCAGAACTGAGGTGTCACCGGACCATCCACTTGCCTTTGAGATTGTTTTTTCAGCCCCCAATTTTTGGTTTTTGTGAACCTCCCATCGGTTGACTTCCCATCACTGTGGTCCTCATTCTGACTGGACTTCAAGGAATTGAATGGTGACTATTAATGCTGTCCTCATGGAGAGGCTAGTGAAGGGAGGTTTTTGACGGAGCTGCCCATTTTGTTTGGTGTGGCTTTATTGTGGGCACTTCATGTGTCTGAAATTTATTAGTCCCCCACCTGGACCAACCACTTGGCTTTAAGCTTGTTTCTCCAGCCCCCAAGTTTAGTTTTCTATCAACCCCCCCCCCAATTCCGTAATAGAGTCGTCATCCTCATTGGACTTGCCAGAATTCAATGGTGAGTCTATCTTGTTGAGTTTCAGAGAATGAAATTTTGTACCCAGACCATCACTATTTGAAGAAGCCTAGTAAGGGAAGCTCTTGACTGAACTACCTGTTCTGTTTTTTATGTCGTTGAAGAGGGCATGTCATCTGTCTGAACTACATTATCCCCCCAACTGGACCAACCACTTGGCTTTGAGATTGTTCCTCCAGGTCCGAAATTGAACTTTACTCTAGCCCTCTTCACTCGAACAACCCCACCCTCCTCTATTGGACCCCCAACCATTTGCCTTTGACGTCGTGTCATCTCCCAAATTCTGTTTTTTGTCAACAGCCCACTCCTTGCTACCATTGGGCTCACTGTTTTTATTAGAACTCCATATATTAGTAGGTGACACATTCTCATGCCCAGTTTGAGATTGTATTTAAACTTTAGTCCCCTCAGTATTGGAAGAACCCAAAGTAACATAAGTTTGTAACTGTTACCTATTCTACATATTTTGACTGGACTGTATGACCCCTCCAAATTGGACCAACAACTTGGTTTGGACACCGTAGGCCCTGATCCCCAACTATCTGTTATATCCACATGTCAACTGGGTTACAAGCTTGCAGAACAGGTTCTTCTGTCACAGTTGTGAAGGAGTAATATGTGATTGAAGTTGCATAAGTTTTTACAAAGTTTATGTGTTAATGTAATTCTCAACGTCTTTTGATTTGTTTAAGCAATTGTGGTAGTTTGAATGAAGGTCCTTTTTGAGATTTGTAATGGTGTATGCTTCACAATTGTAATGGTGTATGTTTAACAATTGTAATGGTGTATACGAGTAGATTGGATTGTGAAATTTGTTATGGTTGGCTTGCTTTCATTCTCTATAAGGTGTTTATATTTCTATATTTAATTCTTCTAACCTACTATTGAGGAACTTTAATAAAATGTAAATTGCACGACGTAGATATTGGCTGAAGTATGTTTGTTTTGGTTAAATCTTGTATCACTGGATATTTTTTGCTATATTTTTGCCAACAAGTAGTCTACTGTCACTCCATAATTTGTAGTGTTAACTTTCGAACCTAAAAATAATAATTTATTCTTATTTGAACCTTTTTATTTTTGGTTGGCAATGAGTAGCGATTAGGTTCTTAAAGGATAGGCTGATTATTGTCGATTTGGACTAATGTCATTTTTAGGTTGTTGGCGGGAAGTACACAAGTGAGGAGTGCATGAAATTATGAACTCTTCTGAAAAGTGTAAATGACACTGAAATACTATAAGATTTAGAAATAATATGCACTAAATTATCAATTATATCATAAGTAAAGTGCATTATTTCGATTACAACACTTACCCTCTTTATATCAACAATTTGTTAATCATGAATAACGAAAATGATTACATTGAAATACGTAGCTTTTATTTGGTTTAGTGGTGGACTTTTGAAATGTGTTTTGAAATTAATTTTTGAAAGAGTATTGAACTTGTTATCTCCAATAGAGGCTTCAGTTTTGAAAAGAGTTGTGAATTGTATTTTGAGTTGTCAATTGTTCAATTTGGAGTTGTAGTTTAAAGTATTGGGATTTATTTTTTTGAAATATGACAACATGTTTCAAATGAAAATTTCAAATTTTTCAGTTTGGTAATATTTTAAAAAAATAGAAAAAAGATGGTCCTGAAATGTAATCCACATTAATGTAGGACTTGGAATAAGAAAATTAAGAAAAATTGTAAATATTGGGAAAAAAATTTAAAATTATTTTAGAAGACTACTGAAAAGTTGAAATACAAGTGAAATTGAAATTTGTTTTCAAAACTGATAACCAAATAAATTTGTTTTTTTGTCAGGTTTATGTTCATTTGAAAGCTTCATCTGTAATTGAGTTGAACTTAATATATTGGAAGTTTTACCTATAATTGAGTTAAACTTATTATTGGATGCATTGTTTTTTTATTTTGGTTATGACATGACAATATAAATTACAATGTTTGGAAAGATGGAAAGTTGGTAAATGTTGTGTGTAGGGAAGTCCAAAATGTGAATTCCATGTCTTTTAGAAGACTGCAAGACATGGAAATAGCTATAATTTAACTTTTAAAGTTTTCCCAATGTAGCTTGGTTTTCAAAAGTTTTCCCAATATAACTTTTGGAATGTAAATTTTATGATGTATGATGCTTCACATATGGAAATTGTATACTGTAAAAATTATTATACTTTCATTAAATGACGATAAATGTTACGTATTGTCGTAGGAAATGGCAGCATACTACGTTGTGTTTGTGGGGAGGGCACCCGGGATTTACACAACCTGGACAGAATGCTGCTAACAAGTTAACCAATTTGTTGGGGCTATATTCCAAAGGTATAACTCGTTTAATGAGGTGCACAATGAATGGATTAATTATAGAAACAGATGCGTACACGGTCAGACCGGGTTTTGGAAGTGCAATTGATGAAGTGGATGGTACCGAAGAGGAACATTTAGTAAACTATACATGTGCCAATTTCAATGGTGTTAGGCTACAAAAATCTTGTGGGTCCATTGTAGCATATTGTTTTTTCTTTTCCCTTGGCATTATGGTCAGTTTTGTTCTAACGGAAATTAGGAAATTTTAGTGATGTATTTCTTACATACGAATGGTACTTTTTCCATTTTTTTCTATATGTACCTTGTATGTAATTTGGTGTATGATTATGGACAGGAACTTATGTAATGTAAATATTGGGTTGGAGTTCATGTAATTGTGATTCAATTGGTTTCACTTATTTCATAAGACTGATGTTGTGCAATAAATGAATGAATGAATGAATAGAAAGGTTATTTATTTTATTCAATTGGTAGTATATCTTTTTTTAAGAATGAGAACGTTATTTGTTATATTCAATGAATAATTGTTACATTTTTTGGTTGTCACGGTTGAAAAGATTAACAAGTGAAGAGAACGTGTATTTCCCCTAAAATAAATTTTGTGAACATTTTTGTAATAAAACTCAATACATAATATACAAAGTCACTAATTTAGTAAATACTCATACGGGCATGAAAACAACATAACTGAATATGCAAATGTAACAGTTTTCAGTTACATAGGTAGTACAGACATAAGTCTCCCACAAAAATACATTATGGACACCTGAACTGAACATACAATACATAAACATAACACTTAGATAGACAAATATTAGGCAGAAAATCTGACAAACTCATTACGAAAACACTTAGTCTAGCACACACATTACATAATTATGCATAACCTAATATACTCTAGTACAGACATAAACACCTAATTCGCGCTTAAATCGGCAATCTCAAAGTTTGAATAATCCAAAAGCTCAGGGTCAGAGACAAGTGCAGGATCCTCTATGATACCCTTGATAGCTGCAACATTTGGTTCTCTTCTGTTCTTCTAGGCATCATTCTTAACTATATATAGTTGCATATTGCAGACTAACCTACGGCGCATTTGAGAAATCTCACGTTGCAGTCTTTCACATAGTCGATCAACATTATCAGGATCTTCCTTTTGGATCTCAGCAGAATGTGCTTTTGGCACCTTAAGTTGATTTTCCCGACTTAAGGTTTCGAGTTGTTGTAGACGCGCTCGAACGTCCTCGGAATATCCCGTTTTGTTCATTGGGCTCACTACAGTTCAGACTCAATGTCACAGTTCTTAATCTGATATTGCAAAGTGCAATGCGAGATTAATAAATCACCAAAGAGTCCAAACCCGGCAAATCGTTTTAAAAAATTGATTTTTTAGAAAGAAGTGCTAAACATGAACTGCTTTGCCAAATACAGAGTCGCCACCTAAATATTTTATTTTTGGGAAATTTAGGAAACCCTGACTCGTGCCTAAGGCCACATGTCCGTTATCACCAAAGTTGCATCGGCTCAGGAACTTAGGTACGAGAGGGAAAGGTCATGCAATGAGCACCCTCGCTCGCCCGATCAAAGATCGGCCTTTACTAAAATGATATCTTGTTTTTAAAAACACATGTGCTCTTATTTCGGTTATTAACCTAGAATTACTATGTAATGCGCATAGCATACAAGTATAGACTGGATCGCCTGAGTTGGAACAGAACATCTCATGTTTGTTTTTTAAAGTGGTTTGCTACTCGCAAGTAGGCTAAAATGCGGATTTTGCCACCCTCAAGTGGGCTTAGAAAACATGGTGTTTTGCCACTCTCAAGTGGGCTTAAAACTTGCAATCAATGAATTGTTCCAATTCAAGTAATCCAACCTTCACCCACAGGCATTCAGGCAGTTATGTCACATAAGCAGTTAGCCTCATGGCAAGCATGCTATCACGGCAATCACTCGCACACATGCAAGGATACTAAAGCATAAACACTTACCGAGTACTCTGAGTCAAAACAAAAGCTATGTTAGAAATCAATGCATGATCCTAGCTATGTCAAGAATGCCTAATGCAATACATACAAAATGCAACTAAGATAGGCTCGGCTATTCTAAAATGTCATGTGAAATGCAATTTGATACATGTATTCAAACAGGAATTGAAATACAATGCAGTTAGTATGATGCGCTGAGCCCGGTGCATGCAAGACAGATGAATGGATGCAAACATACGAGCATAAGGATTCTAATTGAAACATGCCCTAAAACTAACCATCGTAAGCTAGTAAATAAAAGGGAGAAAGAAATGGGGGTTGGAAGACATGCATCACACACACGCACGCTTATTACAAAATTCTCTCTCTCGACGGAGGGTCCGAATAAATAATAAAGAACCAGCTAGCTAATCTAAGCTAATCTAATTAAACTAGTTATTACACGACGAAAGGAATAACAAGTTACAACTACTTATTACACAACATTAACTAAGTAAGCAATCTAAATGAGCATGCAAACTAAATGAATGCGGGTTGCCCCAGCTCTGCTTTGAATGACAAAAGATGCGTGCATGCTTGAATTGCCTTGTTCGGAAATCCCTCGCGATGCCCTGACTTGCCTCTGTTTGCAATTGACCTTAGAACACTGCACAAAGCTCCAGAAGGTTGAAACTCCACCCTGGGAATCTGTGGGAAGGCTGCCGACCAGCTATTGGCCTTGGAGACCACCTGCCGACCACTTTTGTGGTGAAAAACCAAAAAAAGTGGTCGGCCAGCAACTAAATCTGGTTGGCCAACCAGTTTCTGCCCTTGGTTTCTGGTTTTCTATAACAGAAGGCAAGAGAGAGAGATGGCAAAGTATTCGCAACACATGTGTGCACGACCACTCTCCCCATCATTGCATAAGCTCAAAGGAGTGTAGTCCTTGACCCTCGGGCCACCAATCATGCATCTCGATGCATGATGGCTGAGGAGTCGAATTGCACGACTCAATGTGAAATGAATGCACATACAAGGACCTAAAGCTAACAACTCCATTATGGGTAGTCAGGAATGTCGGCGACCGGGAATCGAGACACGTTTCGTCACTTTGAGTATGAGACGTCCCTAATTTCCCGTGTTCAAACTAACTCCTATCCCAAACACAATGCAACAAACATGGCATGCACAAATGCAACTCTAGCATGCAATCCTAATACAATGCAACTAAATGATGCAAACATACAAGGGATAACATGCAACTAGCATACACAATGCTATAAGCTACATGGCATGCACAATGCTTATGACACTAGCATACACAATGCACATGGAACTAATATACACAATAAGATGAACAAGGCATGCACAATGCAATGGTCAATCATGCGACAACGTGGCATACTCAATGCTATGAACTACAATGACATACTCGATGCAAAATGGACTTAAACCAAAATGAATGGGCCTCAACCACACCCAAATCAGTGGCCAAAGATGATAAAAACAAGGCTCCAAAACTCATGCAAACATGCCCAATGCAATGGCCCCAAGCCTAAGGCATAAAACATAACTTTCCAAACGCATTGAAAATGATGAAATATGGAGTGCAAGGACACATGTTCCAACTCTAAAATGGCATACAAAATGACTCCAAATGATGTAAACAACTCACACAATACATGTTGAATGGCTCAAGCACCAAAACTAGTGAAGTGTATTACACTATAGGCATGCAAGGCAATGCTCAAATGGCTAAACCAACTCCAAACAGACCCTATGCAGGCCAGAATAAGAGCAAAAGTAAACTAAGATTATGGCTTGAAAGGCACAAAAATGAAGCTCATGCAATGGCTCACAAATAAGATATAATGATGCGACTCTCAAGCACATTGAAAGAGTGACAAACATGAGAATATGGCCAAGAAATAAGCTTTGAAATAACATTCCTCATAATGCCAAAAACATGCAAATACCTCAAGTTAAGCATGCAAGGGACCTCAAAACTCAGAGCTAGGCAAGGCTATTACACTACAAGCATGCATGGCAAGCATCATTGGACCAAGAGGCCTCAAAACAGAGCTAAGGTAGCCCAAAATATGAACAAAATCAGTTTGGATCATGGCCAAAATATGCTAGAATAGAGGGCCAAAACATCATGCAATTCAAGCTAATAAACATGATTTACACTACAAGCATATGAAGCATATGAGAGGCTACCAAACCAGCCAAAAAAAAAATCATGGCATGCCAAATGATGGCCAAAAACCCATTGAGACATGACCAATACATGCAAGAATGAGGTGCTACTTTGACAAGCCATGAAAGGGATTATTCTACACA
Organism: Camellia lanceoleosa; assembly: GCA_025200525.1. Classification (NCBI taxonomy): domain Eukaryota; kingdom Viridiplantae; phylum Streptophyta; class Magnoliopsida; order Ericales; family Theaceae; genus Camellia; species Camellia lanceoleosa. Next base: position 130,781,051 of record CM045768.1, read on the forward strand.
TGCAAGAGGCAAACACAAGGTGGCCAAACCAGCCATAGACAGAGTCTAGGTAGGTCCCAAAAGTCACCAAAAAGGGCATGAACCAAGCCTTGGAAGTATGAAAGTATGTGCTCCTTTGAAAGGCCAAAAATGCAAACAAACAAGGCCAAAAGAGAGAGGATCTCCCCTCTTTGATTTAGGCCCTCAAAACCACATGCCAACCACTGAAAATCTGCTGGATTTCAGTGGCTAAAAGGCCAAGCAAAGATCAACACAAAGGTCTCATGGCATGGCACAAAACAAGGCTAAATAGAGCATGCAAGAGGGTAGATGACCCTCAACACCAAAAGAGCCTTAAACAAATATAAAAAACACTTAAATATGAAGCTTTTTTCAGTTGAAAACAAAGTCTAAATATGCATGCAAGTATGGCTAAGAGAATGATCAAGATAGAGCTTAAAAAAAAGAGGGAAAAGGAGTTACCCTTGAAGCTCAAAGAAACCGAAGTTTTGGGACCAAAACCAACTCTTCAGCCTCTGAAAATACCCTCCAAGAAGCTTAGATCAATGGTGGAGGTGTATGGCTATGATGTGTGGTGCAATAGGTCAAGAACAATACACACTTTGAGCCAAAATATAGAGATATAGAGAGAGATATGTATTTTGCCTTGCCCCAAAATTCTGAACCTCTGGAATGGAGAGGGAACCCCTCTCTTATAGAAAAAACAAGGGTTCAAGCTTCTTGGAGAAGCTAAACATGGATGCAATCCCTCCATACACGTATATGGAGGATCTGATCTGTGCCCTCAAAGGCATGAGTGATATTCCTACAGTCTGCCAAAAGCAGAAGGAAAGTCAGCCGACTGCTTGCTTTTAGTGGTCGGCTGACCACTTTTTATGGTTTCCCAAAAAAAAAGTGTTTGGCCAAGGTAATTGGTGGTCTCCACACTGAAAGTAAGCCAATGGTGGGGTGAGAAACCAGAAAATGTGGCCCAAAGACCAAGATAACCAGTTTCCCGACCAGTAAACTGGCTGGTGGGGAGAAAAGTGGTTTCCAAGGAGAAAGCTGGTCTCCCACCCTTATATCACCTTCCCAACAAGGAAAACAAGGTTCGTGCTAAAAACGAACCAACTCGGATGCAACACGAGAGTGCGGGTGGCAAGACGCGCGGCCGGGGGGCTCGAAAATTAGCTGTTGAGCACATAAAGTCGCGTAAGACCACAAAAGTGGTCTCCCGGACATGATGTCCCTCTAGGCAGAGGAAACAAGGTGTGTTCCAAAAAGTGCCAAGCGGAGAATGTTAAGCGGTCCCAAGCCGAGGCGCGACAAGCGACTCAAAATCATAAACTAGTCTCCAAATGGGAGGCGGTGGCCTCGACCCAGAGAGATGGTCTCAAGACCTCTCCTCCCTCCGGAAGAGAAAACAAAACTTGGTCCATGAGGCCGAGTCAAAGTACAAAGGGTCTCGAGGTCAGGCGAGGCTCTCAGCCAAGAACTCCGAAACCTCGAAACGAGCACAACATACACAATCACCGAGCGCTCAATCGATGACGTCTGAGTCTTAAGGTCGGTCAAAAATGGGGCGTCTACAATTGTACTCACTCTATAAATAGTGCAGGCCACTTGAGAAGAGCAGCGTCAGCTAAACCATATCCTATTTGATTGTCAGATGGCTTCATACATGAACCTCCTTGAACTGAATAATACTTGGGCATCAAAAAATGTCGCTTCCCAAACCTATCACGATAACCACAAGCATAATCTAAAATAGGTATTGTTGTTTTGTTTTCAGCATCGCCACGTCCCCTTCCCCCTCCTTGTTGTGAACTGTCACCCTTTTGCAAGTTCCTACCACCTCTGCAATCCACACTCCCTTCCATGAATTGTGTAGCCATGTTAAATTTTTTAAACAAATGAACGATAATTTCGTAGGGCGAAATGAATTGTAAGTTTATGTGTTCACCTTTAGTTGTTTATGAATGGCTTTACAAAGACACTGAAGGAAAAACCATAGAAAATAAATGCCTCTGCATGACAATCCCATATATACGAACAAGGTATGAGTTGTCACTAGAATGAAAAAAACAGAGAAAAGCAAATACTGTGCACCAAGTCACATAACTTGACAATGCATATACCGACAACATAAGGGCATGCTCACTGTAAGGTAAATCAGTAAATTCACTGTTACCATGTGACTTTCTGAATTGACTAAAAAGGGCATGCTCACTAAAATAAGGGCATGCTCGTATTCATGTCATTTACAAATGATGACTTGACACATATGCCATATTCCAACACAATGATGAGAAAGACATTGTAATGAGAAGACAAAGAAAATAAATGCCTCTGCACAAAGTGACATAACATGACAATCCTACATATATCAACAAGAGATGAGTTGTCACTGTAATGAGAAAACAGAGAAAAGCAATGACTGTGCACCAAGTCACATGACTTGACAATCCATTTGCATATATCGATAGAAAAAGGGCATGCTCACTGTAAGGTAAATCAGTGGATATTAAGCAGATCACGTAAAGTCCTTTGTTTCCATGTGACACTATTTTTCAATAATTACTAAAATTTACTTGAATCTGTTTACTCTAAAAACAATAAATGACCTTTGCAAGTAGTATGTCAATTTTATATTAAAAAACAAAGATGATCGAGGTTCATACTCCAACAAATTTTTTTGAAACACCCATTCTTTCGAGCGTGTTGTAAGTGAACCATCCACTTGACTTGAGATTGTTTTTTCATTTCCAAATGTTGTTTTTGTGAACCCTACATTGGTTGACTTCCCATCACGGTGATCCTCATTATTGGACTTCGAGAATTAGATGGTGATTCTTATTCTGTCTGATGGAGAAGCGCGGTGAAGGAAGTTTCTGATGGAGCTGCCCATTCACATTTGATGTGCCTTTATCGTGGGCACTTCGTCTGTATGAACTTTATTAGTTCCCCAACTGGATTAACCATTTGGCTTTGAGCCTGTTTCTGCAGCCCCCAAGTTTGGTTTTTTTCAACCCCCTATTCCTTACGAGAGTCCTCATTTTGACTGGACTCCCAGGAATTGAAAGATGAATTTTTCTTCTTTCCTGATGGAGATTGAAATTCCTTACATAGAGCATCACTATTTGAAGAGCTCCAGTTAAAGAAAGCATTTGACTGAGCCACCTGGGCTGTTTTTTGTGCTATTGAAGGCGGCACTTCGTCTGTATGAACTTTATTAGTCCCCCAACCAGATCAACCACTTGGCTTTAAGCCTGTTTCTCCAGCCCCCAAGTTTGGTTTTTTTAAACCCCCCATTCCTTATCAGAGTCCACATTTTAACTGGACTCCCAAGAATTGAAAGGCGACTCTTTCTTCTTTCCTGACGGAGATTGAAATTCCTTACATAGAGCATCACTATTTGAAGAGCCCCACTTAAGGGAAGATTTTTACTGAGCCACCTAGGCTGTTTTCTGTGCTGTTGAAGGCGACACTTCGTCTGTAAGAACTTTACTAGTCCCCCAACTGGACCAACCACTTGGCTTTGAGCCTATTTCTCCAGTCCCCAAGTTTGGTTTTTTGTCAACCCCCATTCATACCGAGTTCTCATTTTAACTAGACTCCCAGGAATTAAAAGGTAACTCTTTCTTCTTTCCTGATGAAGATTGAAATTACTTGCGTAAAGCATCAATATTTGATAGTGTTTTTACAAATGGTGGTCTGATTCAGAAATGAACTGGGCTATCTATTTGAAGAAGAAAATAAAAAAAAAGAAGACCTGTTTTATTTTTAGTTTTTATTGATTTGATTTTGGACTAAGAAAATTAATAAAAATATATAGTGATTTTGATATTTTGGAAGATAAATTTTAAAAAAAAAAATTTGAGAAAAGATTTTAGAATTTTTTTTGGTTTGTTTGGTTGTATATTTTGGAAATAATGTTGGAGTGTGAGAGTTTGGAATGATTTCATATTTTGTTGTAGTTGGGTACATGCGTGTGAGGGAAAAAGTATTTGTAGTTGAGTATTTGTATTTAAAAAATTAGTAAATTTTACAAATATGTGCATTGATTTTTTACAAACAGCAACTTTAATTAATTTTTTACAAACAAATTTTGGAACCCAAGGGAACACAGATGAGACGGTGATGTTGTCCTCCTTTGGTTCGTGGACATCAACCTTGTGTATTTTATAAATATTTGTGTGGACAGTTTGGTAAATTTACATTTCACCATCATTTTAAACACATCTTCCAATACAACAACTCCAAAAAAATCCACCTCATCTTCCCAAATACAAAAACTAAAATAGCCTACTAAGAGCAACTCCAACCACACTCTTTATTTTTCACAACTAAAGTACAAAAAAAGTACACTATTTATTTTACCTAATTAGTTTAGCTATTATGTGTTTCAACCATACTCTTTATTTTAACTAGTCATTCAAACTAACTTAACTAATTTTCAAAATAAAAAATGCTATATATATTACTGTATTTTTCATAGCATGTCACATTTTAAGTGCTACTTAAATTTTTTATTCACAATAATTACGATTATCAAAGGAGCTTAATGAATTTGTACTTAATATATTCAATTGTAAGTGTTGAATTACATTATCAAACATCAGCTTACCTAGCATATTAATTACATTGGATAGAATTAGAGAATATATATATATATATATGTGTATGTGTGTGTGTTTGTGTATGGTTATGGTTATGGTTGCAACCACTGATCTGCATCAATAAAAGACACATTGAGGAAAGAAGAAACTTGTGTATCATTCATCTTTGGGCATATGGCACCCTCAAAGTCATATTAGCTCCTGCACCTCCGCACATGTACTCTCCAGAGAAAACAGTCCTAAAAAAAAAATTTTAATTAAATTAAATTAAACCATGCATAAACAGAGAAGAAGAAGAAGAAGAATATATAATAATGGGTAATTTTAATTAATTACTGGTCTCTGGTGGGGTCATTGAAATTGTTCCATCCCTTAGGAGCAATGATATCAGTCATTTGTGTGTAAGCAAAGACCACTGTGGAGAAGGGCCTCCATACTCTACCTAACCATATTCTTCCAGTCCCTCCCACAATGCAGTTCACAAATGCAAATCCACTGTTTTCATCCTTTGAAGCTCTTCCATGCACCGTTGCTACTCCGTTTATTACCTTCGCCCCTAATGCCACTGGGTTCGCAATTGAACTCAACTAGCAACTCTGTATTCATTCATTCATTCATCCATTCATATTCATTATCATTATAGCCAAAATTACAGAAGTATTGCCAAAGACAGAGAGATAAGTAGAGTAGTATTATATATTACCTCATACAAGGACCTAGCATTGCCAAAGATGAAGTCAATTAAACCTTGGATATAGCAATCTTTGAAGTAATGGCGAACACTATCATCATGAAAGGTGTCTTGGGCTCCAAAGAATCTGCAACGCCAAAATGCAGCTTGGTTTCCTGCTATCCTAATTGACAATTATATATGGATTTTGAATACAGAATCAGATTCAGTAGCAAGAATTGACAATTATATAATCATAATTCTAGTACTAGTACAAGTACAAGTAGTAGTGGTGGTGGTGATATTGTTATTATCAGTAGCAACAATTCTGACACCACTAATGTAGTAGATTCATGACAACAATTATATATGATTTTGTTGGTGATATTGTCTTAAAGCAATAGTTGCAGTACTAAAATATGTTGTATATTTTTTTTGGTGTGGAGTGGGTTCTAAAGAAACAACAACAAAATCAAAATGAATTGGGTAATTTGCCATTTCACAAGAATCAACAGGCCATAATTCAATAGAAAGGGTCCTATCAATAATAATGACATGTATCAGCTCAACTATATGAATTTTGGCTTCCACATCAAGATACGAAATTGACTGCAAAAAGTATATGCAAGCTTTCCACTTTCCACAGATGTATGGAGTATAAGTCAATGGTGCCATCTAAAAAAACACATACAAAATAGTACAAGAAATCTGCCGAATCCCATACAAGATGATGGTTCCAATGCCTAATCCCATACTTCAACCTAAAACTCCAAAGAGAGTTGGCTAATGTTCAAAATCATCTAGACAGTCCCCTTCCACATTGAAGGACTTGACATGTGAAACTAAGGTGAGATATACAAAGTCATATATTATTAGATTAGAATTATATCAAATTAGACAATAATTATGTTTAAAAAAAAATCAATGTTATATAACCATGAGACATATAACAAGTCCAATAAGATTATAACAACCATAAAATTGGTGAATTAAGAAGTGTTGAAAATTATAATCTACAATTTTGTAGAATATAATTATCTTTGAGTAATAAATTTATCTATTGAAAGACACATTTATATTTGCATAGGAAAATAAGGAAAGGAATTATAGAAGTGTGAGATTAATCCATCTACAAACTTCTATGTTAATCTTATATAAAGGACACTACTGTGCTACAAGTAAAATTAAAAAAAAGAAATGTTAATAACATAGAAATATATTCTGATTGAATTCTATAAGTTCATATCAAAGGAGCTGTAATCGACTACTACATTCCATGCATACTTGCCCCTCTAGCATGTGTCATGTTTTACATTTCTGTTGCCACATGCTTGTATGAACCACATTAGCTTAGATTAATTGTTGGTAAGATTTTTTTTATAAGCTTACTCTACTAATTTTCAGTAATTGTTAATTAGATGGTCTGTTTTCAACAAATTATGTTCTTCTAACTTGTTCACCATTTTAGTTGATAAATGTAAATAAATTAATGAAGTAATATCCTTTACAAAATACTAAATTCAGCCAAAGTAAATCAGTGGCACCAAAAGCTACTGACAACTATCTACATACCTCTTATTTTTGTTTGGCTTTAACTAACAATTGATCTTCTTTCTGCCATAACATTACATTGACAATGTTAAAGTGTCAGTTCCAAAAAGTCAATCATTTTTAAAGCAGTTAACTATGCATAAGTGTCTCTCCAGGAAGATATAAATATAAATACAGCAATAAGTTTATATTTATATATAAGGAAGAGGAGGATGAAATTAAACGAGAAGACCCACCCTTAGAAAGACCAACAACATGCATGACTCCAAATATTTAGTAGATGAATCAGACATATCAACAGCAAGTGATTTAAGAATTATCATTTACTTGTGATTGTGAATGAAATTCTAAATAATGGTATCTAAAAAAAATTAATAAAGATGCCTCAATGATTTTGACACAAGCAACATTGACATCCAAAAGATTAACTCAACAATGCATATCATAGCAGGATTTTGGTCACAACTTTACTATGGTTGGCAACCACTAGAGGCACAACTTAAGTATCTCCATGATAAAAGAACAAATGATTTTGCATGTTGGCTACATATGCTTTTATAAGATGGCATCAACAGGTTAATAAGTATGATTCACTACATATTCAACATGTATTTTCTTCATTGCAAAAATCAACATCAAAACCTACAAGTAACTCGAATCTTAACTCTAAAATCTATAAATGCTGCCAAAACTCATAGAGAACTCAACAAAGACACATTAAATTAAAAATATATTGAACACTAACCGTGGATGTATAGGGCAATAACTTCTCATCACTTCCAAACAAATGGCTGTGGTCCTTGTGAAGATTCATGGGTATAATGACAGAAATGTATCCTGCTTCTATGATAATGACCTTACATTAAGTTACCATTCTTTTTGAGGACTTGATCTATTCCCCGAATTCTAGAATTTAAGTTACCATTCTATGTTAGGTTTTTTCACTCACAATTTCATCTTTTATACTTCTCTCTCTCTCTCTCTCTCTCTCTCTCTCTCTCTCTCTCTTCCTTTCTAGTTCTACATTCACCAGTTGGAACTACACCGAGATTAATTTGGAGGAAAGTACACTCTTTAATCTGAAAGAGCAGATTGATTTCACGGGAGAGACGAGTTTGGAGAGCCTTCAATCACTCTCCAATTGAAGCCAACCGAGAAGGCACGAGGGATAATATGAAGCCCTTTAGCCAGCCCATTAGAGTGAGAATATTAGGGTAAGCTAATATTACCCTATGCCTCTTCCCTTAGAATTGCTCTAAAATAGGTCAAAAGCCAAAAAAACCTAAAAAATAGCCACTTCCCAAACACCAACATAGTGTCCTGTGAATTGGTCTTTGTCAACATCTTTGTTGTGTTTGATTTGTAATACAGATTGGCCTTGATCTTAAACGTAAGGAACCGTATATGTGCTACAATTTTTTCTCATTATATTAACAAGGGGAGAGCTAATGCATACACTAGTACTTACAAAAATGATGGACACAAAATTTGCCCAAGTTGACATACAAAAACAAAACATAGACAAATATTAACATTTAATTATCTGTGCCGCTAACAAGAAGTAGTTCCAAAATATATGCCACTTTTCCCAACTCTCTCTTTGCCCTGAACCGTTGGCCACACTTACAATCTTATTCACAAGCAGAAGTCCATCTCTGAGTGCAATCTGCATAACAAACAAGATGAAATATAATTCCTATCTAAATACATACATATATGGATTTATTACACAAAAATAGTACATATGCAAGCAAATACATGTTAAAAAGTCTATGGACAATATTACTACGCAACGATGACCATATTTTTTTGTACAAAAGCCGAACAACATGAATGTAAGCTCCTTTCAAAGATCATTTGACTATAGAAAGTGGGCCATATATGCAGAGCAAATAGCGACAAAGCTGTACATGGATACATTGAATACATATTTTCGTTAAGCACAGGACACCGTCACCACCCAAGGCATAAAAATTGAGTTCATGAAAATGAAGACACAAGGTAAGCAAAAGTTGGTAAAAGGAAAACAATCTATTCAAAAACATTAAAGGAGTACTCATTCTAATATTAAAGAAGGTGTTTACACTTGTGGCGTTGAACTACTGTAACAACTGTGCGTTGTTAGTGTGGTATATCCCATGGCAACCTAAATAACAAAGTAGCTGAAAAGGTTTATGAAAGATTTTTGGGAGTGAGGTTACAATTGATCCAATCTATCCTCTTTTCTATGCAAGTTTATAGGAGTTCTGTTTTCATCCTCCGTAAAAAGGTTGTCAAACATATTAAGGGTCTATTCAGGGCCTTTCTTTGTTGTGGGAGTGAGCTTAAGAAGTATGGTGTGAAGTTGTCTTGGAATAAAGTGTGCTTCCCTAAAAAGGAGGGGGGTTTAGGTCTTAAGCCTATGGGGGTGTGGAATAAGGCAGCCATTGCTAAACACCTATGGCTTGGCCTGTGTTAAATTGGTCTGGCCTGCTAGTTACAATTGCTAAATCTGGTAAGGGTAATTCAGTTAGCTCTATTATTTCCAGGCTTGCTCTAAATTGCATTGTTTACCTCATTTGACTTGAGAGAAATATTACTGTTTTTACCAAACAGAAAATTCCTGAAGAAGTTCTTGTTTTCAACATTGTTAATATGGTTAGATTTATAATGTTGTATCTGAAAATTTTAAAAAGAAATTCAAATGATTCATGGTTTTGCTCTTTATAGTCTGTTCATGGCCCAATCTATCTTTGATAGGGTTATAAACAGGGCAATTAGCTTTCAGCTGTAGCCTCTGCTGTTTTATTTTATGACTTATTCACCCAAAAAAAAAATATTGAAAGTCATAGCAAAGAATAAATATCATCATCACTCCGGTGGTGGTGGAGGATGCTGTTGCATGTGAAACATGGACAGAATATCAGCAAGCTGGAGAGAAGACTGGCCCATGGCATGCTCAAAGCGTCCACATGAAGCCTCTAATGCAGTAAGCCGAGTGTCGGTGGACGTCTTTAAGTCAGTGAGACGTGCATCATATACATCCATCTGTTCGTGTAGGCGATCAAACTATGTAACCATGGCCTGCTCAAACTGGGCAAGTTGTCCTTGAATGGTATGACCAATACCAGGCTGTGCCCCTTCACCAGTAACGACAGCATTCAACTCAGCCTCTTCATCCATCATATTCGCACTTGCACCACAACCACCCACCCTTGACGAAGTCCTCTTTACATGCACCTTATTCTGGGATACAGTCTTTTTTGTAATGGGTTTGACAGGACACGCAAACTCATCATCTGAAAATGTAGGAATCGCGATAAACGAGAGTATCCTATTCACAAGACACCCATATGAAAGGCCTAATGATTTTTTCCCTTTAAAAACTGAAATCATCTTTTCCACCATCATTTTCGGAAGATTAATAGGGAGACCCCGATCTATACAGTATAGCACATATCCTTGGTCCTGTGAGATATTGGAACTATGGGTATTGACATAAACATTGGCAGAGACAATGATGTTCAAAAGGCAAAAGTGAGGAATAAGCTCATGTCGCTAATCGAGTCCCGTCAATCCAACGGTGTGCCGCAAAGTTCGAAGCCACCATGTCAAAGTTGGCCATTCGTTTGGCAAAGAAGAGAAAGTGAGAGTTACGAACCGGGAATACCAAGAAATGACCGAATATATCCTTCATTTACAAAAATTGGCTTCGAACGGACCCTTGTCTTGAAACCAAGAGCGATAATTGTGTTAATTGAGTGCATGTTACAATAGAATTCCCGCACCTAACTAAGATTTTGAGGACACGAGAACGATGACACGGTCACTACCCAAGGCATCAAAAAGCAGGCGAATGGGGATTGAGTCAAACGTATTGGGTTCGACATTACGCTCTAGATGGACAGTCCTAGACTCGTACAAGTCCTTAAACAAATTGGATTTCTCGTTAGACTAGAATTTCTTTTTTGTTATAAGAGGTATGGGACGATAGCCTTTTGGCGTTTAGAAGATTCTGCCATCACTAAAACCCAACAACACACATATATCCACCAAGCAAGAAACCACAAAGAACTCCCCAAATGAGAACCCGCGAATATTCATCACAAAACCCAAATCCCCAATCACAACCATAAACCATGAGCATCATTACAAATCATTAAAAACACAAATACTAAATTGCATCAAATAAAATCAAGTTATCTCAATTACACTTGGTTCATAATGACAAACAGAGGTGATGTAATTAAAGAATAAAAGTTTTTTGGGGGCAAGTAGTCACAACACACTTGTACTTTTCCAAAGTACATTACAAACTATTGTAAAATTAAAAAGGAAACATAATGGAAGGTTTTGTAGTATTATATATAAACTTGGAGCTAATCAAGCATGGAATTATGCAAGCATGCCATATGTTACTTATAAACTAGAGTAGTAGATCACACAAAGTATACATTGGAATAATTAAAAGAAAAACAAATAAGATACTCACATCTAGAGGTAATCATGCTTGAATTATGAAGGCATGCCATAACCAAGCCAATGTGTTAGGAACTTCCGGATATAATAATATAGTTTTTTTCCTACTTTAATGAAACTTCATTATGGGCATGACTCATCGGTGAAACCTAGTATTCTTTAATTATACAACATTGTAAATTGTTACGAACCAATTTATAAAAGTTAGTTTATAGTCAAGTTTTGGGGTTCTTGGTAGATGAAATTTTTCCCAACTCTATACATGGCTTGTATGAAATCGAGGAACATTGTATCAAACATAATGTTATACTCAATTTGTCTTGCCAAAGTTCATAGGCGTTCATATGAAATGTATGAAACAAACCACAAATTTTCAAATTAAACACGTACTATACATTATAGATACAAACCACAAAGAAGATAAATGTATGAAACAAACCACAAATTGTTGAAATTATACGCCTTCATGAAACGTAGGAAACAAATCACAGAGGATAGAAAAAAACCAAACAAATTAAGCACGTAAGATATAGAAACACTTACCATGCTAGATGAAAAGTATGTAGCAAGGGGTAATCAAGAGAGAAGGTTGGATAATTGGCCCTGACAATATGCAAGGATTTGCCCTAGCAGATAGGGAACAAATCGATACAATTTGGAACGTCGAGGGGAGTAGAAATTAGGGTTTACGATAGATGGATGCCTCTTCCACTCAAGAAAAAAAATAGTCGCTCCAGCCCACTTGTGGAGTTCGCAGCAGTTCACAAACCTACAAATATACTGGATTCATGTTTTTTTCGCTCGAGCCATCGTCAAGTTCGCTCGAGCGTAAATTTAGGACCCCCAGTAGTTTTGTAGGCTGCGTATAACTTCTGGGAGCATGGAATGTTCGCTCAAGCCAATATTCCTTGGCTCGAGCAGTTCCATTGCAAATTGAAAAAACCTGTAAACAAATGAAAGACAAAATTAAAACACTGTTGTGCCAATTTTAAATGATTTTCCCTACTTTCTCTTAAACTCTTTGGAATACAAATAATGCATAATTTTTGATTTTTGCATAAAAAATTTAGACATAACTTATGTTTTGTTGCAAATTTTTATAATAAGTTTTTTTACGTCACAAAATTGGACATGTACTTCCAGACAAGTCATTACTGATCAAAACTGTTAAGTGAGAAAAAAAACCTAGTTCGAATCTAGTCATTTCATCCAAAAATGTGAAATTATTAGCGCTACGTCCAAAATTTTATCTCCAAAGACCTTACTATCATTTCAATATTAAAAACAAAAAAAACAAAAAAATATAACCTACTGAATTAACTAGGAATGTCAAAGCAAATCACCGATTTCAAAAAAATGGTTGTCTGTTTTCATTTTTCTTGTACCTTGAACATGTATTTGCAACACAACACATTTGAAATTATATAAATAAACAAAATAAAACAACGAAAAAGATGAATAAACCAAAAATAGAAAAAAGAAGCTCTTGAATTAACTAAGAATCTCAACAAATACATAATTACAATTTCAAATTCAAATTCACAATTGATTCCCAACAATACCACTGGTTTTACCTCTGCCAATCCTCAAAAACACAAAATACTTCAGACTAATTTACAATATGAAGGCAAAAGAATACAGACTCATCCCCATACGAATGCCAACAAGAAGAATGAGAATATTCTCGGCACTTGTGAAGACGATAACGGAACCACCAAACAACTATTTACGAGATGTCTGCAGAATTCTGTCCTTGAGTTCCACATGCACGTAGGTCCTGGTTTGTTGGCTCGTACTGGTTTCTCAACTTGTTGCCCATCTTGGAAGAAAAAACTTAGCCTTGGAGTTGGGTAACTTTGATATCCCATGTTGTCTTGAATTCTGCACCATAAACAATAGAATTTATTTCCAATGCATTTTTGCCAATGGTGCCAGAATCATCACAATACATCAACAAAAGAATGAATCGGAACAATTTTATACCTCACACCTTTTGCTTATTAACATGATGAAACTTTGTTGGCGAACTTAAAAATTGCTCAAGTGAGGCACAAAATGAGAGGTAAGAATATGTGAATGTCTTAGTTTGCATTAACATTGCGTAATGTTTCACAGTTTGTTCGATCCGCGCGTCAGCGGATAGGATTTTACGTAGAATTTGGGTATTTTTCGGAGCTGACTGACTTGGGTAGAATGGCGCGAAATCACTCTACAAGGACCACACCATGATGCTTGAAGTTTGCAACCTACTGTTGAATTGATTGATGCCATTTAAGAGGAAAACCACACTCCACATACAAAACAAACTCCAATTAGGAATAAAAAAAAATTTAAATGAACATGTATATGGCACTAGTTGGCATGCATAATGCTCATATTCAAGAGAAAGGAAAGGAGCACATTGCCTTCTTTTTTGCTTTTATTTTTTGTTGTTTCTTAGAAATGACAAAGGAATTATTGTTCATGATTTACTTTTTAATTAACGTTGGATTTTTCCCCCATCCCCAGGTTTTTAATATTTTTTACTAAAATTATAAGGGAGGGTGTGCAACCCTAACTTTGGACCATGTCTTACGTAGTGCTTCTAATGCGTAGAATTCGGTTAGTTTGTAGAGGTTTAGGTATGCCTAAAGAAATGAAGTTCCAAAGAGAACCTCCATTTAAGCGGGTTTTTTTTCATATGTCTAAGCATTTGGCCCGTTATATGTCATTATGCATGAAAGAAAATCCCACATCTTCTCGAGTAACTTCAATGCTCATAAGCAGCTTGATTCAAAAGGTACTTATGTAGAAAGGCCAACAATTTCAAAATGGGTTATCTCTCCAAACGAGGCAGCCGATGGCATTTGTTTCTAAAATTCTCTACCCAGTTCATGTTACCTACTTGTTATTAAAAGTGAATGAAATAAGGGATAAACTTTGCACCAAAAACTAACCTCGTGCAATTGTTATCGGATCTTAAATCATAGTAATGAAAAAATAAATAAATATCCACCTACTTTGCTTGAGTCACGTGCTTTGGTTGTCCATTTTTAGAGCCACCAACAAGTGTGGCCTCTTATCAACAAATAAACTTATCCCAGTTTCTTTCCCATTTCCATCAACCAAATATGGCCTGCTAACACTTCTAAAACAAAGTAGCCCAAGTTAAAATAGGGTGCCAAATAATGAAAGCAGGAAAAATAAAAAAAGTAAAAAAACAAATACATATATTAAATAAACGGTTGTACATTATCATCCCACAATTTTCATAATATTCATCTCTATCAACTCCAGCAGTATAGCCCTTTGGGTTATCTCCAAGCCACAAGTGCTACCCACGTTGAAGCCATTAATTAAAATAGATGTCCCACTTTGTGTTTTGCCTCAACACCCGCCTGATTAACCTATCAAATCAACACAATATCAATAAATTGAAATATGAAAATAAGTTTTACCACAGTCCACATATTTTTCTTTGTTTGACCAATCTAACCATCATTATTAAGTTTGAGTTGTGCAAAACGTAATCCAATCATAATTTCGTCAACAAATTATCGATTGGAACATATAGAAAACAAAAAAGTAAAGTACAAATCACAAACATTGTACACTTCATCGTCTCTAAAACACCATAGCATTAATATACGAAGCTACTTACTAGTGTTGGTTTTTCCCTAATATTGCCAATTTTCTCCACGTCCCCTGACCTCTTCCATAGGTCTGTCTCCTGGGTCTCTCCTTACTATATACTCTTTGTATATCTGGTGATTATTTTGTGCGTATGATGCCTTAGGCTTCTTTAAAGGTGTTGCCCACCACCAATAGTTCACGATGCAAATATTTGTTTTCATCGGTAATCCGCTTTCCTTATCACGGCGTCGTAAAACCCGCATCAGCTGCACCTCGTCGCGATTTCTTCGGCCTTGCCCTCGACCTCGGCCAAGTCTCTGCGGCTTTCCTGACCTCGGCCTCGGCGATTCGCCGCAACCTCTTACTACGTCTACACTCCCGGTAGGTGCATGGACTTGGCTCTTCCACCTGATGTGGAAGTCATTGGTAATGAATGGATCATCAAGTTCGCTCAAGTTGCCATGTGGGGTAGGAGATGATGATTGAGCTATTGTCTCCATCCACATTGTTCTCACAGTGGTATGAATGAAATCTTGTCAAATGGTCGGTGTATTCAATGTTGAACTAGGGGCATCATATTGACAGTTATGCAATAGACGGTGGTGCTAAGAGAGTCATCGGACTACCAACCTCTATCACGTATAGGTGGTGACCAGAAAGGGTTCAATATATAGCCATGGTGTATGGATGCATGTTGGGACCGTAGAGAGGGATCCTCAAGGGAAGAATGGAATGTGTATTGTGTATATTCAATTGGGTCAAATCACGGTGTAGGCATTGTTGTAGATGGACCATGGCGTGCCAAACCCATAGAGGCCCCTGCAAAGTGTTCCATATCGAAGGGTCGGATCGATGTGCATGACATGGGATAGGATCGCAGGTGGGTACTTGAAGGCTGAGAGAGGATGGCATATTCATATGCGACCTTGGTGGTACGTAATATCAAGCTGCCATGAAAAGGATCCTCACAAGTGTGAAATCTAGTTGGTCACGTTGATTGTGCACTGATACAAACCATCATTACCAATAACTCCGGATCTCGGCAATGGCATCTAAAGCATCTGTACCATCACGTGTAATAAGTGAGTCTGCCAAGTGGTAACCTTGCAACTCTCTGAGACACACATGCGATAATGGTAGTTGTGTTACACAACCATCCAATGGCTTAACCAAAGCATAGACAAACTTAAAAGGTAGCATTAGTATTGCGAGAATATAAACGCTTACCAAGCCTCTAAGCTACAATGCCTTGGTATTGAATCTGATAATGTCGCTCGGATTTTCAATACTAGGCGTGTATGGCGGTGAAACCGCCATAGATGTATGGGTCCGGATGGACTTCATTGCTCCTCGGCGTGGACAATGTTGCGTGGTTATTTCGATCATCGGTAATCATGCGGTATTCTTTTGCTAATCAATGGCCATTTTGCCCGTTTATCTCTAAAACCATCACCATCATCAAATCGTCGGGTACACCTGAACTCAGTCCAAATTATCTAAGGACTTGGTCGAGGAGATGCCATATTGATATTGGAAACATATCGGTGGCACTTGTGCCATCAAATGTCCTGTGATTTCATCACGATAGAGGCGGGTCATGATCTCGTCCTCTGTCAGTAAGAGCTTCTGCCATAAACGTAATAAAACAATAATTTAGAGACCAATCAGATGCAACGAGGTTGACCAAGCATTAACTTGGGTGAATTGACATAAAATAATTACAAGCCTCCTCCTCTATCATTGATTCGAAGACTAGTCCCCTCAATATGACATTAACATTAGTTGATATGACCGTGGCTAAAGAGGACCCTCCGCAAGCTCTCGGGGCGGTGGTATTCTTTAGTTTGCCTTACTTATGGCACTTGCCATCGGCAATGTTGGACTTCTTCTTGGTGGCGATGCATTCCCAATCTCTATGCCCAAACCCTCTGATAGATATTGACATTATTAATTTATTACACTAGTATTTTACAAAACATGACAATTCAAAATATTAGATAAAAGTACAAGTTATTGCAACTCACTTGTAACCGCACAAATTGGTCATCTCATTTGTATCGAGGCTTAGTTGCCTAACACAGCATCCTATAAAAAACATACCAATGTGGCACTACTGATTGAACTTGTGTATACGGTCAAAGTCTCTAGTAGTGCTTAAAAACATCATCTTTACTATTTGTGACTTACCAGGGCTAACACGATAAACCACATAATGTAGGCTCGTAATGATAAATCATACATCCGTGCATCATGTGGAAGTTCACGGAAATGATCGATATCATTTCAATTTAAGTGAGGAGCCTATAAAGAAGTCTTCTTGATGAGTCTTTTGCTCTAACAACTACACATAAAAGCTATCAAGTCATCGAACTTGTTTCACAGGTCCCTTATCCTTGGCTACGTCTCCAGATCAACATGTAGGCCAGCTCGTAAGACACATCACGTAATGTAGCTGTGGCCTCTCAGGCAAAGGAAATAATCGCAGCGCATCTCATCGCCACCTCTCGAGTTATGTAATGAGATAATTGGTCTAGTGAATATGACCAATTCGGTGGAGCTTATAAAACCCTTGTGATGAGCTTAGCGTGGGACTCTATGGTCGGCGGTGTCCCCTGCTTCCCGAATCGAGATCGCCGGCATTTCAATTTGGTGATCTTTTGTACACAAGACAACATTGTAGTATTAAACCTAAAATTTAAAACAAATCATATTTTTCGACTGCGATTGAATCAATCTCATGATCCATATTTTTCACACATAGACAAATGTCCCATCCCCCAATTAAAAAACACATTTTTTTTGTTATATAGATTGACAACAACAAATGTACTACTTTTAGGTATCTGTTGAAGATGATGGGAAACTAACAACATTTAATGAAGCGGGTTATATAAAGCAATTTATGTTTACCTTTCGAATTTAAACAATTAAATTTCCAAAAGAATCTCGGTTCACGTTATATTATGTAACATATTTGGAGTGTTTGTGAAGTATTGAAATATCGTTTATAAATAAATAAATAATTCATATCGTGATGCCATATCGTATCGCTTCGATGAATGATAAATCAATAATGGAATCTCCTCACGGTAAATGAGTGATAGACACTGTGAGTTTTCATATGAAAATCAATATCCAATAACAAGAAGTTTGAAAATATTACATACATATCTTGACAAAAATTTAGTATGACTTGATGGTATATCAGACATATAAAATGCAAAAAATTGAAACAACAACAATTTCGATAGGTTACACAAAATGAATAAGTTAAAAATAATATCCGCAGATTGTGTTCTTCTACATTAACCCACGATATAGTGCCATAACCATGTCATATCCTCTGCCTATCTATAAATGGCAGTTCCCCAAGTACGTCATTTCCAACCCCATGTCAATAGTTATTTATAACCCATTTATATATTTTTATTTGTTGTGTTCAAAAATGTCTTCCAAGAGGTGCGCGGCGAGTTCACGGCATCAAAAGCGGATCAAAAGTGTGGCTACTACCTCCATTTTAATTATATTTTATGGCGAAAAAAATACTCTGGCAGAAAAGATTATTACGTTGGTGACCAGGCCCGGAATGGTTCGAGATAGCAACGAGCGAGGAGAGCTTGTTCTTGATCGTAACAGAACATCGGTGGTACCTCATCGTCGATTGATGGCATGTGTGAATGAAATGTGGGTGACTATGGTAAACAATCAGCCAAGGTAAAAAGAACAACAAAATATTCTGGCGGAATGTGGGTATTTCATGCTTCAACTAACTCTTGAAATGGCGAAAAGCCTTAATATAGAGAAATTGACGTGACGGAAATAATATGTAAACAATGACAAATATCTCTTAGACTCTTATATGTTAGATGAAGAATAAACCAAACTTATCAAAAGTGGTGTTGTTCAATATGTGTGTGTCTTGAGTACTTTATTGTATGTTGTTCATCTATAATACATCCCATTGCACTATGTCTTCTTGTTTTTATGTTGTTAGTGTGTAAGCGGGTCTATGTTGTTCGTGTGCTTAGTCCTTGCACTATTGTTGGGTGTGTATTGGGTGTGCGTTATTAACCATTCATTGCAGCGTGTCTTGTTTGGTCCAATAGTAAGTTTATGACAAGTCATTCTTGTTTGGTCCATTCTTGTTATTGTCTTCTTGTTTTGGTCCATGACTTACAAATTTCTCATTGCATTAGTAGCAGGTGGATCAAAAATATTATAATATGTTATCTCTTTTTAAATTATACATCGACAAAGTTCATTCATTGGCATCATTATAATTTAGTATCACAATGTAAGGTTGAATATTGTTTTTCAAAATAATGTTCCATAATCGGTGGGGAAAAAAAACAATGAAAGGCGTAGAGAGTATCGAGAACAAGCATTATGAGATATTAACTGAACAACCACATTTCCCATGGAAGTATAGAACCATTTAATCTGTCAAGTATAGAAGTAACTGGCAAACTAAAATAATAAACAGTTACAAGGGGCAAATGCATATGTTGTATGATGATCTTTACAATAATGCAAGACAAATAATGTTGTGCAATTTCAGTGAAACTAGTACAAAAGCGATAATTGGAAACAATATAGACAGTTTGTTTCACATTGTAAATTCTCCTTTTATTGATAACTTGTGGGTAACCATTACAAAGCCATTACAAGAGAAATCGTTCGGTTAAACATTGAAACACTTTCATTCATTATCATCATCATCTGACATCTCAATGTCTGATTGATACATAGCATCCATGCTCCAAGAGAAATATTGTTGCGCATCATCCATTAACCCATCTTGACAAGATGCTCATTCGCGGTCTTCCGTCCGCAGTTTGGACCTTTGCAAACGTTGGGTCATGCAATTAACTTCATCGCGAATACGATGCAATGCCTTTTGCAACAACCGTGGAGTGTCAATTGGCATACCCATGGCTAATCGTCGAGGAAATTTAATATGAACTTCACGGCATAGCTCAACGAGAACGCTTGCTTGAGTTATGTGAAATTCTCACTTAACTCTCATGGTATTGACGGTGTGATGTGAGTAATGCAAATTTGGATTTAATGGGTATTCAAATTCATCTCCATCTGCAACCCAATGGCGACCCATTGTTGAATATAGATCAACCACCATATATGTCATGATGATATCTCTCGGTTTTGTATAAACATGTAGGTCGCTATGGTGTGATACTTATAGCGGTCATTGGGCATGAGTGCAAACATGCGTAAACACATAAAATGGAGATGGACGCGCTTACTCATGTCTTCGTAATCCGACTAGTAGTCATTACAATAAACTACACATGGGAGTTGTATGAGTAGTCAAATTGTTGTAAGACGCTTGTCATGTCGACATTCGATGTGGAAAAACGTGAATCAACTTTAAACGAAGTTTTCACTTCAATATGAAGTGACTAGTCACTATATTGGAGAGTGTGAAGTGATTGCATTGAAGTAGTAAAAATATCTATGTAAAGCAGGATGGTTTTTGAATTTGTCCTACACACATTTGTCCTAGTAGGACATTTTCTATTCAAATTATAAAACAACGATATATATTTTTCAAAAAATATCTTACATGTACATTTTTAATTTTCCCGCTTCTCTCTCTTACTTTTTCCATTTCTCACCCATCCTTCTATGATTTCATGATCCAACCTTCCTCTCTCTTTTCTTTTTATTTTTTTTATTTTCTCCAATTTTTATTTTTCTCTCTATTTTTTTTTATTTTTTCCTTTTTGTTCACTTATTTTTTATTAATATTATATGGAAAAGTCGGCGATCCCAAAATTAGGAGCCAAATTTTATTGTGTAGTGAAGATTGAATTAATGAATTTTATAGTCCACAATTTAAATGATATTGAATACATGATAGATTTCATAAATTTAGATCTCATATGAATCTTCAACATCTATATAATAAAGTAGGATAGTTTTTGAATTTGTCCTACACACATTTGTTCTACTTGGACATTTGAATGGCATACATCTATTCAAATTATAAAATAATGGCTGAGATACAATTTCCATATAAGTATATAAGCAAAAGCATTATTGTATGTACGCCCATGGAAATTGTATATATGGCAGGCACATCTATCTATCTAGCTATACATTATATGAGCAAAAGCGAGTTTTCGTGAGGAGTTTTGTGAGAACTCCAAAATTTTATGATAAATTTATGATTTTATCAAATTAAAAAATAAATTTAAATAGTGTTAGGATTACAATTATATTCTAATCCTAACATTATTTACATCGTGCCTTTAGACATGGGCATACACTAGTTATTTAATATTACTGAATATTGATTCATTGAATATCACATGAACCATCAGTCAAGGTTAATGTGTGATCACCCCACATGCCGACAAGGACTTCTTGCAGATAACAATCACATGAAAGAAGTACCAAGGTTTGAAGAGGGTTTGAAGTAGATTTGAAATACAATACTTAACTTTTACAAGAACTAAGCATTTACCAATATGTAATAAATTTCAGAGCAACAATTGACTTGATAACATGGGCTTCCTCCCGTAATTCATTATTTCAAAACAGAACAACAATTTAGGACCTAACAAAATGTGGCAAACCATTGAATATGACATGCATTTATATTGGTGATTGTTAATTCAATTCACAATATTTGCATTCTTGTAATATCACATCAACTAAGGACAGAAGGACAGATAAACAAGTGTCCATGGAGGTCAAGACACAATGGACCATCAATGCACCAAAGTGTTGACAATGCGATTACCTAACGCGTTTAGAAAAACTAAATGGTAAAGGATAGTTGAAAAAAATTAATTAAAATTCCATTTGAAGAGATTTGCCACATTTGGCCAAATCAATGTCATCATTAATCGACATTTTCTAATTCAAGTGGTTAAATACATTATCAAATTACTAAATACTGCTTTATTAATTAATACATTAACTGCATTTCAAAGAATAAAGCAAGTTGTGTGGCACTAATATGTAAACTAGACAAAAAACTAATGTCGAATCGATCGAATTCTTGCTAGACATTTTCTCTTATCATGACCTCCCTACAAACACAAACTGCAATGGTGCATTCACCTTTGTCTGGAGGTATCCATTTAGTTATGGATGCGGCTATGTTGAGGACGACCCGTTTTAACCTCACGCTGTCAGTCTGGGAGAGCGAACAAAGTTAGGTAATCATCGTTAGGCCAATATTGCTCGTATGGCATGGGCCTAAACTTCTGCGCGAATATACGCTTGTGGACTTCCAACCTATACTCTGGTGCAATGAAAGGAAAAGGGTCCTCGCCCAAGTCTGTTGTCACAGCAAGCATGTGGGAACATGGTAAGTGAAATAATGTGTACCTCCCACATGAACAACGTGGCGGTCGAAGACTGACTATTCAACGAGCACCACCTCCCATCCCATACGATGCTGTCCTGACCTCATATTCCCCTATTCCCCTGCAGATAAAATATATGTACGTGGATTAATATTGAGGGTATGTTCAAATATAGACTAACATGAATGACCGATAAGTGCGAAATGATAATGTGTTGTGAATTTTGCGCATCCAATGAAATTTACCTATTAATTGGTACCAACATATGGACATTCGCTTTAGCTTGGTGCTCGTCAATCCATCGTTGAATGTAAGTCATGTACAAGTGAACCCGATTACTCGCACATTTCGCAATGGGCGTGCCCTCGTCAAAATATTTGGCGGTCGATAAAGATTATCTCAACGAATCTGTGTCGAGGACACTACATGCCTTTGAGTACCCACCATTAAAGCCCTCTATATGGTTTGTTATCAATATACTTTAACGACAACCATCATCGTACCGATGTCCAATGAATGAGGGTTCATCCGCTAAACCACCGTTAAATCATTCTTTTTCTGGCTTGTAGATATCCTCCGTAATCTTGTTAAACTTCTACACTTGGCACGTATGAACTAGCTCCACACAAGATCCTTAGCTCTTTGTATTACTGAATCTTTCATTGAAATTGCTACATCGTATACATAGCGTGATACCTATGGTAGCCTGCTTAGTTTTACCTTCTTGGATTGTCCCCAAATTACTGGACCGCGACACTAAGCGAAATCGTGTGTTGATTTGGATATCAATATACTTCCCTCTAGGTCGCAGCACACATGTCTGCAAAAGGTATTGAACAACCCCAACTTTAATCATTTCCTTGTCAATAATAGCGAACCAAGAGATATAATATTATGCATGGCGAGTCATTGTGATGGCCTAGCAATCTTGCCCATGTTTTACATACAAGTGTGTACCATCAATACATATCCTTCCGGACAACAATACTTAAAAACCTTCTATTCTTGGTTTAAATGCCGAACACACATAAGTTCATGTACATTTGATGTCGATTTAAAGTAGATTGCAATTTAGGGATCATGTCATATGACAATTGTGCCTAGATTGAATATGCGTAGTGCAACTATATCCTGAAACGACCTTGATGCATTTCGTCCCAGTCCCCAAACACCATTGTCAAGCTTTCATCCTAGTCGGCCATGCTATCTTATATGATATCATGAACTGAAACTTCTCCTTTACGACCTCAATTATGGTAGCAAGAGGCAATTTTGATGATATCTACAAATATATATTACATTTCAGTATAGTAAATGCATACTTAAATCCTTAACAAATTATATCATGTTTGCAATCTGTCCCTTGATGAAATGAGCAATGATATCGGACTTGAGGTTGCAACTGTCCCTATTCATTCTTGGGTACACACACTGATGCGGCGTTTCAAACATTTTGATTTGAAAGAAATCTTTATCTTTCAACTTCATTGCCCGAACCCTCTAGTTACAGTCGTGCTTGCACTCGGACACCCAACTGTTTCCTTTGGATTCTACGACCTTGCATTCTCGATTGTGCTTCAGGTTATACAATTGAACAGCGGGCACTAAGCTTTTCTTATCACTAAAGATCATTCCTTTCTCCAAATCAGCAGTTTCGGAGTCCCACAATGGCCAACGTTCGACAACATCACGGCTAGTGATGGAACCATCATTGTCGAAATGCACATTATTATAGAAAGGGATAATTGGCTATACGTCCTGCATTTCATCATGCCCTCCAACTCCATCATGACCGAATTCATTATCTTCACCTTCCTTTGCACCATCGAAATCTTCCACGGAATCTTCATCACTTACTCCAGGCTCATATAAAATGGCATTGTATCATCAGAGGTTGCATACAATTGTTGTCTCCGTTGTACGTTCACCATTAAAAACTATTGGACATTCTTCAATCTAGTAGATAGATGAGGTTGTACGAACCAGAGGATTAGACATTGTGGGAGCACTTGGACCAGCTCTGGCACTGTAATAACCATGAACATGCTCTGATGTATTGAATTGAGAGTAACTCTGAGAATAATTGAATGGAGGGTAATCTTGAGGGTACATGTGTGCAGACTGTATAAGTGTATTGTCGGGGGATTGCGATTGTGTCAACATTTGAGTGAATGTCCCTCCCACCGAAATTGGCATGTATGTGCCACCTACATTGCTCTCTTTCTCCACGTAGATTTTCAAATAAAATTCAGGACCATATTTCTGTAGGAGATCTAAGACATTAGTTAATGTCTTATTATCGTTGATTGGCAACAACCTATACTTCTCCCGACATTAGAGTCTACATTAAAACTTTACTGTTATTTCCCCGTACGTACCGACCTTGGGCACTATCATAGCCTCCAACTCGACCAATGTTATCCCCCTATGTACATTGTACAACCTTTGCGCTTCAGTGTCATACGACACACCTTCCTCGCGATTTCGTAAAATCTTTCCCCCCCAATAGAACATAATGCTAACAACTTCTATACGTAAAGTGTGCATACAAACATTGTCAATTTTTTTAACAGAATAACATAAGCACATTTGGAAATCTAATTTTCATGGTTGAACTGTTACTATATGACATTTGATTATAATGCTTGATAGAAAGCTAAAATTATAAAAGTCTATATAATCATCAACATACATATTGAACCCTATACATACACATGATAGGTTTCTAACACTATCTGAGACTCTATATATTCAAACATATACTTATGCAAACTCTAAATAATAAATGCTCACAAATTCATTTTACAATTCCTTGTAAAATGCAAAAATATGTGACACGTCAAAGAAAACAAAACATATTGGTCGATGAATCAATTTATAGATGAAACAACAATATGAAGACATAGTTTTGGACTACTACTCTTAATGAAATGGAAATAAAATCATTTTGCATATAAAACCAAACTACTTGCCCACATTTTCAAATAAAATACAAATTATTTCCAAATATAAAACATGTACATTTTAAAATACATAACTGTACATTTAAATAATGGCCACATTTGAAATAAAAAATATTATAAAATTATTTACCAAAACAAAAAAGCACGAACATCTTTCACAAAATTTATATAATCAAAATGGAAAAAATTTCATTTCCAACATACAAATAAAGATAATTACAACCATTTAAAATAAAATATAACAAATAACCAAATAATTTTTTTCAAATTTTTGTGGCGAGAACACCATTTTTGTTCTACATTGAACAACCCTAGATTCGGCAAAATCCGTAATTTATAAATTACAACATTTGTATATTTTTTCAAAACCTAGTTTCGACAATCCCTAATTTATAAATTGAAACTCCGAAAATCTAAAATGAAGAAACCATCATTTTATGCAATACAAACCTTAATGTCGTCTTTATTTCGAAGGTCTTTCTCCTTTTGGCGGTGGTGTCACGTTCACCCGTTCTTCGTTCTTCATTACAACATCTCCATGGTGGCCTTTATCTTCTTCGCGCCTCCTCTCGCGGTGTTCCTTGGCGTGTCTCTATTATTAGCCTCGCCCTTCACGGTGCTATTACGACAATTTTACCTGAATCGAGTGTATTGTGTTTGTTCCGGACTATTGTTGGACTAGTTGAGTTTTAAGCCAAAACCAAGCGGAAAAAAAATTAAAGCTGAAAAGCGGTTGCTACAAAAACCATATTATAAAATGGGTTTTCACTTAGCGTTTTTATAAAGCGGTTTTTCTAAACACCGTTCTATTTTTTAAAATTAATATTGGCAACCAATATTTATCTTTGAAAAATATAAATGGCAAAATTTTTTTTTTTTTTTACTAAAACCGTTTTTTAATTAACAAATTTAATTATACCTTAGTAAAAAAACTTATGACCTTTCAAGAAATCGTTTTCATTGAGCTATTTTTTTAAATTTATTCATTAAAAAGCTACATTGGTAAAAGCAAGTGTTACGGAAAAGCGACTTTTGCGAAAGCCGTTTTACCTTATAATGGAAATAAAAGAAAAAAAACACACCTTGAGAATGGGACTAAAGGTTTTTTGAAAATAGCATAATTAGGGAAATTAGGCCAAGACATTTTGATTTCGTTACCAAGAAGTTTTTTTGTTATTTGTCTAAATATGGAACACTATTTATTTAGAAATATGTTATTTTAATAATTTTTTACTAAAATATGATATAAAAAAATTAGTATATATTTAGAAGAAAAAAAAATTTAACTTTTACGAAAAAGATGTACAAAAAAATAATATAAATAATTAAAAGTGGGTAAATAAAACATTTTGCCCTTTAACTTCCTTGATATTCAACTAGTGAACTTCTTTGAAATTAGGCCGTGCCTTAGAAGACTACCACAAGGAAGCGACATGAAGTGGTAATCTTGTTCACAAAAATTAGAATTAGACTTTACCCATTGGACTTCATAGAAAATATATATAACAATATATAAAAATAAATATAAAAAGTTGGATTTCACTTGTATTAGATAAAATACTTAAATAAATGTACAAACTTTTACAATTTGATTGATGAAAATAACTAATGGGTTGTAATTTGTGGAATGTAATAATGTGGTGTTTTGGAAAATTGGTAAAAAATTAATTTTTTTAGCTTTTTTTTTTTTTTTTTTGGCTAAAAAAGCTAGCTTTTTGTGTAAAAAAACTAAAAACCCAAAAAGCTGACTTTTTACCATCTTTCCAAATTGCCCTAATGTTGTTAATTTTTTTTATTTTTAAAAAAGTCTTTTCAAAACTCATAACTAAACGATTTTCACAACTTCATTCAAAATTATAAATCTTTCCAAACTCTTTTCAAGTCTCCATTCCAAAGTTATGAACAAATCATAACCAAATTCTCTACAAAACTCTATTTTTCCAAATATATGTATATATACAAATAAATGTACATATTAGACCCTTCACTTTGAAATTTTTAATTTAAGAAAAAACTTCTCATCAACAAAAATAGTTATTTACAATTTGATTGTGAAAAATATATTTTATTATAATTTAGTCAAATGTAAGATGCTTCATTTAGTTTAGTATTTAAAATTAACTTTTCAAAAAAATTGAATTTTTTTTTTCTTTGCATGTTTTTGGTTTTCACTAATTTTTTTTTTAATATTGTAAACAAATTATTAAATTTTCAGATACACCTAAATACAATGAATACATATAATATTTATTAAAAAAAATCTTTAGAAAATTCCAAAAAACATATGAGAATTCAAAATACAAAAATTTCAAAAAACGTACGAGAATTCAGTCCATCATTTTTTGCATTGTTGTTTTATTAATTTTTTTCAAATACTTGTTTACAAATATTTTATTATTTAGATATATGTACAAAAAAAGTGCATCTAAAAAAGTAAAAAATTTGCTTAACATTTTAAATATATTCTCTACAAAAAAAAAAAAAAAAAAAAAAGAAAAAAAAAAAGAGGAAAACCAAACACTCCCAATAAATTTTTTCCACAAAATTGAAAGCAAACACAGTTATTAATCTTTTGTAGTCTTCTCAAAATTCACAACCCAAATGTGTTTAGAACTTCATTCAAAATTATTTGTAAAAAGTTTTCAAAAACTTCATACAAAACTCATGAACAAACATCTAATATGGGACTTTGCCTAATTCATTTTTCCCAAAAATCATATACATAAAGAAATACATTTCATCTTTCATTGAGACGGAAGTGTTTAGTTGCAATTTGTGGAACGTAATAAATGTTGATTAAAAAGTATTTGTTGAAAAAACATTTTTAAAATTCATAATCAAACTGTTACGTCCTTGATTGACAAGAATGTCTAGTTGTAATTTGTGGAATGTCATGAATTTGTTAAATGTTTTTTTTAAAAGAAGTGTTCTTGAAGTGCATAGATAAACTATTTTTAGAACTTCATTCAAAATAAACATTTCGAAATGGGTCGAAAAGAAAACTCCATTCAAAACTCATGAGCAAACTCTAACCAAATTCTCTGCAAAACTATATTTCTCCAAAACAATAAATAAAAAAATAGAAAATGTTTTTTCCAAAGAAATATTGTTTGCGTAGTAACTAATATATGTTTTTAGGTTGTTTGTTTAAGGAACAAATTAATTTCATATTTTAATTTTTAAATTTATTATAAATTTTGTATTAGCCAGCAAGCTTTGTTTCATAAAAAATTTGAACTTTGTGAAATTGTGAAAACAAATCGTTATTTTTAATATAAAAAAATATAAGTAAAATCTCTTACCCACGCATTATAAAATGATATTCCTTTTTTGTTGAAAAAAAATTACATAACAGTTTAAACACGAATACTTGAGGGAAAAAAGTAACATCACTGAGGAGGATGAAAAAAGAAATAAATAAAGGTTACGAGGCGAAGCATGTACAACGCCTACTACTAACATCTTCTTTGAAAAGAAAAAAAAACAAAACAAAAACAAAATTTTAAAGATACACAATTTTAGTAGCCCATTACATAAAACATAAAAAGAGTGTTCACATGCATCCGCGTAACATTTCGACTACTAAACATTTTACGCCTAATTTGGACCAATTTGATACTGATCTAGTCAGCACATGTGCCATCTTAACCTCGTCGTCACTAAGCATCATTGCATGTAAATCAAAGTACGCCAAATCATTTGGTCGAGGCATATCTAGATAAGATGTACTTGGCCGCATTGGTGACAAAAATAACTAATTCATCGTCCTAATTGTTTCTACATCTGAAATTATGTACCATAGACATTGCAACCAATGGCACTTGCACTTTATGGAAGTCAAAGCGAGGCATGTCTTCAAGAAATCTCTACCTTGCCTTCCAAAGCGCCAAAGGTTCGCTCAATCACACTTCACAAAGAAGAGTGCATGTGGTTGAACAACTCATCACGGTTCTTGGTATTGGAGACATAATTTTTGAATGATAACACGTGGTGCGAGTGGCACCAAAGTATCGATCGAGGTACCCACGTGTCTTCAGTCATGATCTTGGAAGTAATCTCGGCAAAGAAGGTTATCTGTGAGAATACGAGAATCCGGGGGTTAGCGGATAAGGGACAGAGCCCTAGAATTGAGAGAACTTGATGCGGATAAAGATAACACTCTTAGGGAGTTTATCCCAATCTAATTGGAAGTCCAAGATTAAAATTGAAGACGGAAATCCATTTGAGCTAGGCTGACCATTGGGATTAAGTAAATGTTAGCCTATAAAAGAGAGGCACCTCGTGGGTCTAAAATTACACTTTTGGTATTCTGAATAGTGAGTTAAGCACTTTTGCTATCTTTGAGAGATAACTAACTTAATCGTCGGAGTGCCCCCGGGTGGACGAACCACCCCCGAAATCTTATCTTTTTGTTGATAGATTGTTCGGGCTTAATCTATTCTGTCGGTGTTCTCCAGCTGAGTACCTGTTTGCCAGTGTGGTCGGAAATTGACACACATAATTTGGCGCCGTCTGTGGGAAAGAAAGAGGAATAGATGGCCAACAACGGATAGAAAGAAAAGGTTAGAGACGACATCCCCTCTTGAGGCGGTAAGCACATTGACCTTGGCGTTGAAGTGAACAACTACAATGAAGAGACTCGTGACAAGAATCACGAGGATAAACACGTCGGCCGGAGGGTGGCATACCAAAATTAGACGAAGTGGGTATTATACTTGAGGGCGACCTCGGTATGGAAAGATAGATGCTGCGGAGGGTGAAGAGATGAAGGGAATGGCGAACAAATTGGCGGACACGCAAGCGGTCGTCAATTTCATGATATAGAACAACGTCATGCGACCATTCCGTTACAAGACCGCCAATTCTAGTGGCCAGAACAATGCCGAAGGGAGGGCAAAAAATAGTCCCTCTAGCCCCGATGCGTCAAGGAACCAAGAACTCTCCAGCCTTCGAGGAAGGTCGGGCAAGAGAGTCAATAAAAGGAGATTCACGGAGGGCGCGCCGTACAAGGAGGATGACCCCAAGAACATCGGCATGTTCAAGGAAGGAGCTCTGTTTCAACGCAACTAACGGAGAGAGGTCAAGAGAACTCCAATGACATAGTAGTGTCTGAAAAGATTGAAATCAGGAGATAGTTGAGCCCTTAGGCGAACTAAGGAGGATCTGAAATTACCTCCGGAGGAAGCAACAAGATCTGAGGTAACCTCCCGATTAAGCGAGCATACATTCTCGGTAGAGTTGGACAAATTTGAGGCCGAAAAGGTTCGATGTGCCAAGATTCGGATATACAGCGGTGAAATCAGGACCTAACTTTACGTTGGCTTATACTGAACTTGATGGCATTATACACGGAGGCAGTCGTTGCTTTGCAAGGTGTTTCCCTCGACCTTTTGGGATATTGCATCAGACTAGTTTCACAAGTTGCCGAAAGGAATTATGAAGACCTGGGAAGGCCTGGCTGAGATATTTGTGGCCAGGTTTGTGACAAACAAGCTCTGACTGATGGCTTTGAGAATCGATGAGGATAAAGCCTTAGGGCCTATGCCAAGAAGGTATTATGAGGTATTTAGCAGGATACTAGGATGCAACCAAGAGGTGGCGGTCGTGTCTTTAGAACGGCTGAAAGAAGATTGTTTGCTTCAAAAATCATTGGCAAAGACTCTGAAAAATATGGAGGAACTAATGGCGGAGCTGAGAAGTATGCAAAGGTTGAGGAAGACACGTCGGGGACAAAAGCATCAAAACAAGAAAAGGCAAATGGCTCTTGAAAGCGAGGCTGAGGTAACACTAGGTACAACAAGCAAGAGACATGATTAAGGCTACAGGTAGTCACAACCATATTACGAATCCCAATTTACAAAGTCTTGGAGAAAATACGAAATCGGCTCTATTCTGAGCACCGATGAGAGACTCAAGGCGAATTTATGGGAAGAAGCCTTAGCAAACCTTTGTGCTTACCACAACAAAGATGGGCATCGACTCGGGGATCTGAGCCCTAAAGGCACATTGGAAGACACAGTAAGGCAAGGTTATCTAAGGGACCTTATAGGCGAGGCGGGACAAAGGAGGAGCAAGCAAGGCTGCCTCGAGCCTTTAGTATACCGCCTCCTCCAGCACCACAACCTCAGGCAGGCAGACCTCGGGTGATCAATGTGATTCACTCGAAGGTTAATGAGAATGAAATACGTGGGGAGACTCAGAAGATAAAACACTTACAACATGTGTACCAAGTCAGGCAGAAAAGACCTAGGGCAAGCGAGTGCGAGGAACCCGGTGGTGTCCTTCTTGAGGAAGACACGGAGATAGTCACATCCACAACGATGCCTGGTAATATCCTCTAGATTGGAGAATGCCGGTGGCGAATTACGATCAATCGGGCGACTCTTGTGACATCATCTATATCGGATATTACAAGGAGCTTGGACTTCATCAAGATGATGCAGGAGCAATCAATGGTCAATGGTCAAGTTCAATGGAGCGACATGGTCCCTGAGGATTAGTTTGGAGGTGCGGTGGCACCAAGAAGATAAAAAGCGAGTTCATTGTAATTGACCTCCTCGCTTTATAATGCTATCTTGGAAAGGTCATGGTTGTATGCAATAGACATTCCTCAACATTACCAACTTTGCGATTCCAACAAATCATGGAATTAAGGAGATCGGAGGGGGCCAAGTGCAGCAAAGAATTGCTCCATGGCGTAATGAAATCCACTTACAACCTCTGAAGCGAAGCGGCGAGATTGAAGATGAGGACATAGACATCACGGAGGACATCGGCAAAGAAACCCGGTAGAGAAGAGTGAGGAAGCCCTAAAGAAAGTCCTTGTCCAACAAGAAAATGAAAGCGCTTCTTCCTTCTCGGCTCGGGCTTGGCGAGGAAGAAGAAAAAAAGAGCTAGACGTTCTTGAGAGCAAACATTGAGGTGTTTGCCTAGATGCGATCTGAGATGCCTAACATTAACCAGGAGTCACTTGCCATAGGCCGAATGTGGGCATTCGGCTAAACCTATCATCCACAAGCAAGAAGCGGCGTTGATGCATGTCGAGTAGTGAAAGATGAAGTGGATAAACTTGGAGGCGAGGGCCATTCGAGGTAAATTACCCGACATGGTTATCAAACACGGTGGTTGTGAAGAAAAATAATGGGAAGTGGAGGTCTATGTGGACTTCACCGGCTGAACAAGGCTTGTCCCAAAACAGGTTCCCACTACCCAAGATTGACCAATTAGTGGATGCCACTTGAGTGCGGAAGGATGAGCTTCCTAGATATATACAAGGGTACCATCAAATAGCTATGTACCCCTAGATGAGGAAAGCGCATTTATCACCTCAAAAAGTTATGTCGCTCTGGTGATGCCTTTTGGGTTGAAAAATGGGAACAACTACGAGATTGGTGACCAAGATGTTCGGACATCTAATAGGCGGAATGATGAAAGGTATACATAATGACATGGTCGTGAAGACCAAGAACCGAGGATCATCTGGAAGACCTAAAGCAGTTTTGACATCCTTAGAACATATCGGCTCCGACTCGATGCATCGAAGTCGCATTTGGAGTTGGGTATGGTAAGTTCTTAGGATGCTTAGTTACCGAAGGGGCATTGAGGCTAGCCAGTTAGATCAAAGCCATCTTAGAATTGAAGAGCCTTGTCGGCAAAACAAGTGCGGATCTTGTTGGAAGAGCTGCGGCCTTAAATAGATTCATCGTGAAGCTCGACAAATGCTAACCTTTCTTGACTTAGTGAAGAAAGCCGCAGACTCTTATGGGCGGAAAGAGTCTTGAAATCGCCTTGGCCGACTTGAAGAAGTATTTGACCCACGAGTTCGATCCTCTCAAATCAATGCCTAGAGAGGAGTTGTTCTTATACTTAGCGATTTGAACATGCGATAAGTGTAGTAGTGATTAGAGAAGAAAATTGAGAGCAAAGGGCGGTTTACTCGTGAATAAAACCCTAGCGGATCACGGAGACGGATACCTACCCTTGGAGAAGTTGACCTTGGCTTTAGTGATGGCCTCCAAAAAGCTAAATCACTACTTTCAAGCCTACAAGATTGTGGTGATAGCGAGCATCCTTGAAATCCGTGTTGTAGCGAGAGATCTAAAAGGTAGGATTGCGGATGGGCGGTGGTGTTAGGCGATATGGCGTGAAATTTAGACCCATAACAACAATCAAAGGCCAAGTTTGGCCAACCGTGGTGAATTCACACGAGCTCCATCACACATCGACTCTGTTGAGCGAGGTCAGTAAACAAGAAGAAACACAATTAGGGATAACCAAGCAGAGGAAAGAAGAGAAACACAAACCATCTGATGTTACATTGACTCCTTAGGTTGTTTGTTGATGGGAGTTCAAAGCCGACAAGGAGGCGAAGCGGGGAGTAGTACTAGTATCTCCAGATGGGCAGATACTGGAACAATCCATTCATTTGGGGTTTAAAGCCTCAAACAATGAAGTAGAGTATGAAGCACTGATCGCAGGATTAAAGCTAGCAGTGGCAATGGAAGCTGATGAAGTAATAGTCTTCTGTGACTTCCAACTTATCGTCAACTGAAACCTTGCAAATCTCGACTGAGATGAAAGGATGTCTGCCTATGTAAAGGAGGTAGGCAGACTGGTAACCTTATTCCAGAATTGTCGACTACACCAGGTTAGCCGAGATGACAACAGCCATGCCGATGCTTTGGCCAACCTGGCTAGTGTAATGAAATCTAGAGAGGCAAAAACAATAATGGTGGACTACTTGACAGGACCAAGCATAGAACCACTGAACAAAGAGCATAAAACAAAAGGGGTGGAGATGGGACCAAGCTAGATGGATGCAATAATAGTACTCCTTAAAGAGGAAAAGCGCGAGATGATCATAAAGAAGCACACAAGATCAGACTGAAGTCCACAAGATTCAGTCTAACAACAGAAGGACACCTCTACAAAAGATCATTTACTGGAACCCTTTTGAGGTGTGTGCATCCTTCACAAGTTGAAGACTTCTTGTATGAGATACATGAAGGAGTATGTAGAAAGCCACCTTTGAGGCGGTCACTTGCTCATAGGGCCATTACTCGAGTCTTGGTGGCCCCATATGCAAAAAGATAATGTAGCTTATGTCAGAAAATGTGAGAAGTGCCAGGAGTGTGCACCTTTGATACATCAACCAGTAGTGAACTTGAACCTAGTGTCCAGCCCTTGGCCATTTACGCAATGGGGCATGGACCTTATTGGACAACTGCCTCAAGCAACTGGACAAATGAAGTACCTACTAATAGCAACAGACTACTTTACCAAATAGGTGTAAGTTGAACCTCTTGCAAAGATTCAAGATATTGACGTGAAAAGCTTCATATGGAAGAACATCATCACCAGGTTTGGGATCCCAAGGGCAATAATAGCAGACAATGGCACACAGTTCGACAGTAAGCTAATCAAGAGCTTCTGTGCAAAGTACAAGATCAAGAATTACTATTCCACTCCAAGTTTTCCTCAAAGCAATGGACAAGCAAAAGCATCCAACAAGGTCATCTTAGATGGGATCAAGAAGAGGCTGGAAGCAGCTAAGGGAAAGTGGGTGGATAAGTTACCCGATTAATACTCTGGGTATGTCGGACCTCTGTGGGAAGATCGGTGAGGAGTCGCCATTTGCCATGACTTTTGGCACAGAGGCAGTAATCCCAGTAGAGATCGGCATCCCAGGGATCAGAACCCAGGGAGTAGAGAATGGGACTAATGATACATTTTAGCGAGATGCGGATCTGCTAGAAGAGAGAAGAAAGCGACAATTGAGTTGGGGGCATACCAGTGACTTGCCGGGGCTTATAATAAGAAGGTTAACCCACAAGAGTTCCAAGTGGGGGACCTCGTCCTTAGAAAGGTCGTCGGCAACAAGAAGGATCCTAGAGAGGGCAAGCTTGGCCCAAATTGGGAGGGACCTTATAGAATCATCTCGGTCGTGGGCAATGATGCATATCGGCTTGATGACAGTGAGGGCAAAGAGTTGCCAAGACCCTAGAATACTTGCAATCTGAAGTTTATCTATCGTTAAAATTCTTGTTTTTAAGTTTTTTGTTACTAGCCGAAGTAATAATAAAGTCTTAGCTTGATTTTTGAACTTGTGCAGTATGACTGACCAGTCACTTGGCGATGTTTCTGATTGAAACCTAACGAATAACTTAGACTTATTATGTGGCAGAGTTTCTACTTGCATATAATAGAGTTGAACTAAGTTGGCGATATTTCTGATTGAAACATGATGAATAACTTAGACCTATTATATGGCAGAGTTTTTACTTGCATATAATAGAGTTGAACTAAATTGGTGATATTTCTGATTGAAACATGATGAATAACTTAGACTTATTTTATGGCAGAGTTTCTACTAGCATATAATAGAGTTGAACTAAGTTGGCGATGTTTCTGATTGAAATATGACGAATAACTTAGACTTATTATATGGCAGAGTTTTTACTTGCATATAATAGAGTTGAACTAAGTTGGTGATGTTTCTGATTCAAACATGACGAATAACTTAGACTTATTATATGGCAGAGTTTCTACTTGCATATAATAAAGTTGAACTAAGTTGGCGATGTTTCTAATTGAAATATGATGAATAACTTAGACTTATTATATGACAGAGTTTCCACTTGCATATAATAGAGTTGAAGTAAGATTAACCTATATCAATTAGATTAACAGGGAGACCGAGGTTGATGACCTCGGCCAGTCTCTGTTTGAATCTGATCTCGGTAACAGGATTATTGGTACATACTTAATAAGAACCCAAGTGGAACTAAGTTCACATTAGGGGATAGAGGGCTAGAGAATGATGCTTGGGAGTTAGAATTTACAAGCCAAGATTGGTTTAACACTTGTTGAAATTTTGAAAAAAATTTACAAGTTAAAGTTAAGCCGGGGTCATGTTGTAAGAAAATTTGGTTTAACATTTGTTGAAATTAAGAACAATTTACAAGTTGAAGTTAAGCTAAAATTATTCCTAAAGAAGTATCTGCAAAATATTGCCGAGATTACCATATTACCAAGATTTGAAAAATAGTGGAAGATAGAAGTCTTGATAAACTGAAAGTGAAGTGACATGTTTTAGATAAAACACTTGTGAAAACCTTCTTACAATGTTTTTCAAGTGTCAAGTTAAGGCCAAGATAAATAGTCGGGGGTATATTAATTATTTTACCCCAAGGAGATTACAGTTAAGGTGTACTTCAAAGACATGCAAATAATTCTAAGTATAGAATCATACAAGACCAGAAGAAAAGACAAACATTCAAAGACTTAGTCAAAAAGACTTGCATTAGGATAAGGAAAGAAGGCACTTGACAACGAAGAGTAATTATTCGATTCTACAAAAGTGTACGTCGGCCAAATTAAAGCTTTCATTGTTTCAAAGTAAAAAAAAAAAATTACAAGGTACAAAAACAAAGAAAGAAACTATAAGAAGACTACTTAGCGAGGCTAGGTCTCGGTCCCGAGAAGGCAGTTGGGATGACTTCTTAGTAACCTTCGACTCTGAGCTCGGTGTCGATCACTTGAAGAGTGCAGTCGATGCTCTTCTCGGCGATTAGCACCTCGGAAGTTGTCTTTTGGGATGAGACACCTTTGGAGACTTCATCCTCATCTGAGTCAAGTCTAAGGCTTGCTCATTCGAGTTAGGGACTTGGCTGACTTCCCTTCTCGGACTTTTTCGGCCCACTTTCTCCTCGGACTCAACCTCGTCCTCAGATTAGCTTGGGTGAGGAAATGACCGCGATAAGATTCTTGGCATTTTAGAAAGAGTCCTCGGGGACAACCAATTTCTTGAGCGACCACCAAACCAAGGGTGAAACCCTTGTTGCATACCCTCTTCACTTGTTTTTGTAATCTTCCTTGGCGTCGGTTGCCCCTGGCGTCGCCTTCTCATCGGTAGCTTTGATCACGGCTTTTTTATGGCGAGCGACGGAGCTCGGCTTTGAGCTTGGCGATCTTCACTTGGGCCTCATTCTTTTCGGCCTCAAGGACCTTGGCAATGGCCTCTGCAGCATCAGCTTTTTCCTCGGCCTCGTCCTGAGCTTTCTTGGCTGCCTCGGCCTGATCTGTCAAGGCCTTCATTTTGCCCTCGGCCTTGCTAAGGGACTTGGACAAATTGGCAGCCTCCTTTGTCTTTTAGACCAACTCCTTCTTGACGGCGAAGGCTTGCATCGCGAAGGAGTGGCCATGCTGGATCGCCTAGAAGAAATGAAAAAGAACAAATGTTAGTAAAACTCTCTAAGCATGAAATAGCAGAAGATGAAAAGTATCAAGTGTTAAGGGCTTACTTGGACGGAGCGCTACAACATCAAAGCAAAATTCTCGTACTCACTCATCTCAGCATTTTGATTGAGATCACTGGGAATGAGCAAGGTTGTAGAGAGAGCAGCAAACTTCAATGTCATCGACCTTGTCACGATTCGACTAGCTTATCCTCAATTGTGATTAGAGGCGCCGAAGGCATCAGTTTAGAGACCTTGAGGTGGCCACAAAGGTCGGCGTTATAGCGATCGATTTTCCTTCTTTATTTATTGTATTAGGACTCGGTTAGTGGATGTGTTGTTGTCGTATTCTCATTCTCATCCTTTAATCTTATATTTGAGTCTTAGGTTGTGTTGGGCGAGTTTGAAATAGTGTTTGAAACCTTGAGTTGATGCAGATTTTGGCCTTTACGTTCGGCGGGGCTTTTGGCGCTCGGCGGGCCCCATGTTATTCTTCTTCACTCGGCGGGTGTTTTGACACTCGAGCATGATTATTCATCTCTTAGCATTTTGTTACGAGTCATCGGACGCCCGGCGTCCACTTTCATCTTTCGGCGGGGACCATCGACTACAAAACTTCTAAAAGTGTGCATCCGGCGCTCGAGCGGGGCTTTTGATCCTCGGCGTAAATGCATGTCTTTCGGCCGGGGAGTTCCAGCTTGGCGGGCAACTTTATATCGATCCGAAAAAGTGACTTTTGGATCACTTTTCTTTGACTCTTTCTCTCTCTAACTTTTCAAAACCTTCATTGGAAGCTCCTCCTCTAAACTTCAACTTCTCTCTAGGGTTTGATCTAGTTTGTGTGATCTCCTACCTTAGTGCCTTTGTAAAAAGTGTAGAGCTTGGCTTGGCTACATTTTCATCCAAAAATCTTGGGTTTTGAAGCATTTGAAATTCATCATCTTCTCCATTTGGTCTTATCTCTTGAGGTAGGGATAACTACTCACTTTTATGATCTTTAACATAAACTTTTGGTCATTTTGATTTAATGTTGAAGTTGGATAATTTTTGGGTGTTAGGGTTTCAAAATGTATAAAGAGGGCTTTTTGTTCTTTTGGGCCAATACATGTGTATTTTGGGTCTCAAATGGGGTTATTGTTGTTTATTGTTGGTATTTGAGCCTTGGGGTCAATGTTGAGAAAAGAGGAGAAAAAACCTAATTTAATGCTATGAATTAATTTGTATAATTAATTTGGAAAGTTATGGAAATATGAAATTGAGTTAGAAATAATGAAATTGGCTCATTATGAAGTAGAATGGTGGAGTTGGATTTATTAATCACCACCTTGGAAATGTTAATAAATTATCATTGGATGTAATTATTATCTGTTTAGAAATAATTGTTTTGGACTATCGGTGGAGGATAGTCTTGATTATTATGAACCTTGCATGATGATTAGGTGAATTAAAACTAATCGGTTGAATATGTCATTGAATATGGCGGTTGGAATAATACATCGAATCTGTGTATTGATTGATTGTATATGATAATTGTTTATATACATTGTTTTGTGTAGGAGGAGATGAGGATGGACTCCACGGTTTAGGAGGAGATAGGGGATGGACTCCTAAGCGGGATATTATTGGGAGGAGATAGGGGATGGACTCCATTGATACAACGAATCATGTATCATTTGTGAAGTATGGTAGTGTTTTAATATGATATTGATACAGCAAATATGTATATCTATTGTGAAGTATGGAAGTGTTTTGATATGAGTTGTTATCTCATTTGAAATGGAAGTATTGTTGATATGAGATGTAATCTCATTTAATTGTTTGTAAGTTAAAGCCATGTTTACAAATCGAAATTGGTTAAGTAAAGGAAAGTGAAATGAAATGTGGACATTTCTGTCATGGAATTGGATTGTGTTGTACGTTTATTTATATGAGTTAAATATTTATCAGATGCTAATGTTTTAGTTATTGCTCATATTATGTTTAGCATATCTCCACTAGGCGTTGGCTCACCCTATATGGGACATCATTTTCAGGTACATGTGATATACCGCCTCTAAGGATGTAGCTTGGAACGTTGTAGAAGCCGAAGGCTTCCTTTTTGTGATTATTTTGTGTATTACATGTAAATCAAGCCAAGAGCTTATTTTGTGTTTTAAGTTAGTACTCTTTTTTTTTTTTTGTAACCAAGTGTTGGCTTGGAAAGTTGTAAGCCCGTAGAGCATTTTCTTTTGATGTCAACATGTAATATTTTTGTAATGAATACTCTGATAAATAGAATTATGCTTTATTCTCTTAAGCTTATGAATGTCTTGAATGCATGATTTATGGGTTTATTTTGAGGGCGTGACAACTTGGTATCGGAGCGTACTAGGTTTAAATACTTTGATGCGTGAAGTGATTAGTATCACAATGGGTTTGTCTCGCTTGTTAGAGACTTAGATGTAGTGTTATGTGCTTGTGTGATAACATGTTTATGTGACTATATGGGTATAGGATTTAGTTTCCAGGATGTTGATTGAATCCTTGGGTTTCTGTGAGTCTTGTTGGAAAAGCACTTGATCAATGCTGTTTCTAACCGGAACTCTAGTAACGCCATGGGACTGTCATCATCTGGAAATGAAATTCCTAAGTGCTTATGTGATTATGTGCTTCGTGGAGTGAATTCATTGTCCATGCATTGGGGCCTTGAGTATTATAAGCGGCACATTTATGAATGTGCTAATGTTCTTCATTACCTTTATTAGGATGTCGGGACAAGGGCGTGGTGGTAAGCGAGTAGGCCTAGGAGGCAAGAGATGCCTATCTGGGATGAAATTTTGGCCTTGAGGAGGGTATTGGTTAGGCCAATGTGGCGAGCGATGGGATTAGCGAGCTATGGGCGCCTTAGCACTTGAGATGGCGGAGCTTTGAGGAATCCATGGACATTCTCAAAGTGAAATTTGGTCCATGCCCATATTCTTTGGCGGGGCCTTCTTTTTAGAAGAGGAGTTCTTAGGTCTAATCCGAATGAGTTTGTGGGGATCTGAAAGAGCCATTGAAAGTGATGAATGGCTCAGCGGATGACAAAGCGTTTGAGATGCTAGGTATCGAAGCGGGGCTTTAAAGGTGACCTTAGCGTCTTTCTAGTTGAAGGAGATCTTGAGTCGATTGGTGGAAGTTCATGAGGGTCGTGTTGGTGGTACATGAGGCCTTTGTAGATGTTTTCGGAGAAGTTTTGTCTCTACTGTTAGGGAGAAGTTGAGGACGATTTTATCTGCTCAAGTAGTAGTATGCGATGGCAGTTTGAGGCCGCATTACGGTTATCTAGGTTTGCACTTGAGCTTGTGGCGTCTAAGAGCGCAGATTGCCTAAATTTGAGAGGAAGTTGAGACATGGACTCAAGACTAGAGTTCTTGGGGTCCATGGTTGGGAGTATGGGCATGTAGTGGATCTGCGGCCCATATGGAGATTATTATCACGAGGAGGAGGAGAGAGGCTCCAAGAGAAGTTAGGATGGTCGGGAGAATGGAAGGAGGCGGAGGGTTCTAACCCTCAGCGATCGGCGCTTTGCGAGATCTACCTTTCCGTCTTAGAGTCACGAGCTCTGGAGAGGCGATCGAGAGACATTACTGTTACAAATGTGGTCAATTTGGGCCACAAGTCTCTAACTTGCCTGAGAGGGAGGAAGAGAGAGTTGCTTCATCTTCGACTCGACCTTAGAGCCAGAGTCAGGGCCAGAAGCCAACCGCTCTCTTGTTACCAGTGTGGTCAGGCAGGGCACCTAAAAAGGTATTGCCCGCAGTTGAGTGGCACATCTGGTGCATCTGGAGCGAACAAGCGTGGAGTTTTCGGCCAGCCTGATCGATTCGAGGCCTCGAGGGCCAATCAGTGGCCTTCATCGTCTCAGTCTGTGCAGTAGTCTTTTGCTCCAAGAGGTGAGCAAGTAGACCAGAGACCTTCGGTAGCGTGTATCTTTATTCTACCGCCAGGATCTTATCTGGCTCCATCATTGTGAGAGGTACCTTTTCGTTTTGCAACTTCGGTTGCCAATGTGTTAATTAATACGGATGCATCGCATTTCTTTATATCTTTGCATTTGCATCTATTTTGGGGTTGGAGTTAGCACGATTAGCTTCTCTATTTGTGTTGTATCACCTATTGGGCGAGTTGATTTTGAAACAAAGGTAGCCGGTTTGTGATATAAAGGTCGCCGATCATGGCTTCCATTTTCTTTTGTAGTAATGGCTATATCGAGGTTTTCATGTGATTTTGGGTATGGGTAGCCATCGTCATCTAAATTTGTTATTGATTATTCTGCCTTGATCCTTTGTATGTACCTTGAGCGGAGATTGTTTCCATTTCTTGGGACATCGGGTTGGTAGTGTGTTGCCACCGGTGTATGATCCATGAGGGCGGAGTGAGCTTAGTTATCTTCTCGCTAGCTGTATGAGTAGTGAGTGTGATGAGACCCAAACTGTATTGCCGAGAGTGGTTTGTAAGTACTCGAACGTCTTTCCTGAGGACCTTGTTAGTTTACCACCTCATCGAGAGATTGAGTTCTCTATTGATTTAGTGCCCGGCACGGCACCGATTTCAATGGCACCTTATCGTTTCGCCCCAGCCAAGTTGAGTGAGTTGAAAGTTCAACTCCAGGAGTTGCTAGATAAGGGTTTTATCTGCCCTAGTACTTCACCGTGGGGAGCACCGGCCGTCTTTGCTAAGAAGAAATATGGTGCCTTGAGACTTTGTATCAATTACCGGAAATTAAATCGGGCTACGATTAAGAATAAATACCCTATGTCCCGTATAGATGATCTGTTTGACTAGTTGAAGGGGTCCCGTTGTTTCTCTAAGATAGACTTGAGATCGGGTTACCATCAGTTGAGGGTCAGGAAGGAGGATATTCCAAAGACGGCATTCCGTACGCGGTATGGCCACTATGAGTTTCTGGCGATGCCTTTTGGGCTCACTAATGCATCGGCAGTGTTTATGGATTTGATGAACCGGATTTTCCGGGAGTTTTTAGATCACTTTATGGTCGTCTTCGTAGACGACATTCTGATTTATTCACCTTCGAAGGATGAGCACAAGGAACACTTGAGAGTGGTGCTTGAGTTACTTAGAGCCCATAGACTATATGCCAAGTTTGGGAAGTGTGAGTTCTGGCTAAGAGAGGTTAAGTTCTTAGGCCATGTCATTTAGGGAAAGGGGTGTCATTGATACATCAAGATAGAGGCGTGCAAGATTAGGCCTGACCTAAGAGTGTTTTGAGATCCGATATTCTGGGATTAACGAGGTATTCTTGTCGGTTTGTGAAGGACTTCTCGAGCTAGCTTTGCCATTGACTAGATTGCCTTGAAAAGGGGTAAAATTTGTATGGAGTGAGACTTGTGAAAAGTCATTCCAAGAGCTAAAGTTAGACTTACCACAACGGTTTTGATTATTAGGAGAGGTTTGGGTTATCACGGTTTTTGTGATGCCTCACGAAAGGGTTTGGGTTGTGTGTTGATGCAAGAGGGAAAGTGGTAGCCTATGGCTCACGCCATTGAAAATACGAGAGAAATTACCCTACACATGACCCGAGTTAGCATTTGTGATTTTTGCCTTAAGATTTGGAGGCACTACCTTTATGGTGAAAAGATTAGAGGTGTTCTCGGATCATAAGAGTTTGAAATATTTGTTTACGGAAGGACTTAAACTTGAGGCGAGAGGATGTGGATGGAGTTCATTGAGGATTACAATTTCGAGTTGTACTATCACCGAGAAAGGCTAATGTTGTGGCGATGCCCTTAGCGAAATCTATTAGTGATGTAGCTTATGCGACCATCCAGGAGTGGGAGATGTTGGGTGCACTTGGCGAGTTCAATTTATACAGGCGAATCCGTTGAAGGCTGCGACCTTGCTTTACGTAGTTGTGACCTACAATTGTGAATCGAGTGTTAGAGGCAGAGAGGTGATCTTGAGGTAGAATCCTTGAGAGAAGATCTCTAGTGGGAAGGTTGAAGGGTTTAAGCGTGTATCTGGACTGAGTGTGAGATCTGAGACTATTTGTTCGTGGGAGTCTTCGAGAGGAGGCACTCAGAGTTTCACCATTCAGCCTATGCGGTGCATCCGGGAGGCACTAAGATGTATCGTGATTTGGGTCGCTAGTTTTGGTGGCGAGGTATGAAGAAGGATGTGGCAGTTTTCGTATCAGCAAGTGAAGGCCGAACATCAGAGGCCAGCGGGTTTGTTGCAACCCTTGCCTATTGCTGAGTGGAAATGGGAGCATGTCACTATGGACTTCGTTGTAGGTCTTAGAGGACTCGGCGGGGTAGTGATGCTATTTGGGTGGTTGTGGACCGGTTGACCAAGTCGGTGCACTTTATTCTTATCTTGGCGTGAGAGATTGGCGAGATCATCTTGCCGACTTGTATATTCGGGACATAGTAAGGTTGCCTGGCGTCGATGTCGAGCGTCTCGAGATAGAGACCCGCGTTTCTTTGCTAGGTTGTGGCGAGTTTGCGAATGCTTTGGGCACTAGGTTAACCTTTAGCGGCTTATCATCCTCGGTGGCCAGGCGGTCCGGCGTACTATTGGATCCTTGAGAATATGCTTGAGAGTGTGTTCTTGACTTTAGTGAGTGGGAGAGGCACTTGCCCTTGGTGGGTTGCTTACAACAACGGTTTCGATCAATATCGGTATGGCACCGTTTGAGGCCTTGTATGGCGACCTTGTCGATCTCCGGTGTGTTGGGCGAGGTGGGTGATGCACCTTTGTTGGGCGGAGTTGGTGAAGAAGCAGCGGAGAAAGTTGAGCTTATTTGTAGGA
Organism: Camellia lanceoleosa; assembly: GCA_025200525.1. NCBI lineage: Eukaryota > Viridiplantae > Streptophyta > Magnoliopsida > Ericales > Theaceae > Camellia > Camellia lanceoleosa. The sequence continues at coordinate 130,825,265 of CM045768.1, forward strand.
GGCTTATTCACATTGAGTGCCAAAAGAGTTATCTTGGCCGTAGGAGGAGGCCTTTGGCATTTGAGGCGGGTGATCACGTCTTTCTGAAAATATCACCTAGACGGGATTTAATGAGGTTTGGGAAGAGTGGGAAGTTGTCCCCTCGGTTTATCGATTCCTTTTTGATCCTTGAGAGGATTGGGGAGGTTGCATACCGTTTAGCTTTACCGCCATAGTTGTCTGGGGTGCATGACGTGTTTCATGTTAGTATGCTTGAATCTGAGCGAATCCGTCACATGTGTTGGATTGGACCGACTTAGAGGTAGATGAGGATGCCTCGTATGAGAAGAGGCCGATAGGGGTCTTGGATAGGCAAGATCAGGTCTTGCGAAGCAAGACGATACCTTTGGTGAAAGTTTTGTGGAAGCATCCGCAGTGGAGGAAGCCACTTGGAAAGCGTGAGTTGGAGGTCCGTGAGAAATATCCGGACTTGTTTGTTAACGTTTAACCATGTATTGGGAATTTTGTTGTATTGATAAACTTTAAGAGGATTGAATATGTCTTAAGTTGTAAAACATTGTATATGTTTCGGTTTGTGGAAATATTATGGAACTTGCCTTGTAATGGAAGTTTATTTTAACATTACATATGTTAAATTCTGTTTTAGAAATGCAAATATATTATTGGCATTCAATATGTAATTGAATTGTGGAATATGTGTTAAAATTGGTGCATTTCAAGGAAATGCATATTGATAATACATGTTGTAACTTATGTTGTAAATTGCCTCTTGAATAGAGATGGGATGACTGGTAATGAGTCAAGTTGTTGAGTATTGAGTTGTAATATTGTTGGGAATTGAGAAAACTTGTTTTTGAAAACTTGTACCTAATTTGGGGCGACATTCTTTAAGGGGAGGTTATAGCGATCCGGTTTCCCCTTCTTTATTGTATTACGGACTCGGTTTCGTGGATGTGTTGTTGTCGTATTCTCATTCTCATCCTTTAATCTTATATTTGAGTCTTAGGTTGTGTTAGGCAGGTTTGAAACAGGTTGGTTGCGTTTGGAAACCTTGAGTTGATGCCCAGATTTTGGCCTTCACGCTCGAGCGGGGCTTTTGACACTCGAGCGAGCCCCTTGTTGTTACTTCTCTGCTCGAGCGGATGTTTTGACCCTCGAGCGTGATTATTCATCTCTCAGCATTTTGTTCAGCAGGTCATCGGTCGCTCGAGCGTCCACTTTCACGCTTGAGCGGGGACCATCAACTGCAAAACTTCTGGAAGTGTGCATCCGGCGCTCGAGCGGGGCTTTTGACGCTCGAGCGTGAGTTTGTGTCTGGCGCTTTCGGCGGGCTTTTGGCCTTCGGCGTGAGTCATGTCGGCCTTTCGGCGGGGAGTTCCACGCTTGAACGGGGCAACTTTTATATCAGTCCGAAAAGTGACTTTTTGGATCACTTTTCTTTGACTCTTTCTCTCTCTAACTTTTCAAAACCTTCATTGGAGAGCTCCTCACTCTAAACTTCAACTTTTCTCTAGGGTTTGATCTAGTTTAAGTGATCTCTTACCTTAGTGCCTTTGTAAAAAGTGTAGAGCTTGGCTTGGGCTACATTTCCATCTGAAAATCTTGGGTTTTGGAGCATTTTGAAATTCATCATCTTCTCCATTTGGTCTCATCTCTTGAGGTAGGGATAACTACTCACTTTTATGATTTTTAACATAAACTTTTGTTCATTTTGATTTAATGTTGAAGTTGGGTAATTTTGGGTGTTAGGCTTTCAAAATGTATAAAGAGGGGTTTTGTTCTTTTGGGCCAATACATGTATATTTTGGGTCTCAAATGGGGTTATTGTTGTTTATTGTTGGTATTTGAGCCTTTGGGTCAATGTTGAGAAAAGATGGAGAAAAATCCTAATTTAATGCTATGAATTAATTTGTATAATTAATTTGGAAAGTTATGGAAATATGAAATTGAGTTAGAAATAATGAAATTGGCTCATTATGAGGTAGAATGGTGGAGTTGGATTTATTAATCACCTACCTTGGAAATGTTGATAAATTATCTGTTGGATGTAATTATTATCTGTTTAGAAATAATTGTTTTGGACTATCGGTGGAGGATAGTCTTGATTGTTGTAGACACTGCATGATGATTAGGTGAATTAAAACTAATCGGTTGAATATGTCATTGAATATGACGGTTGGAATAATACATCGAATCTGTGTATTGATTGATCGTGTATATGATAATTGTTTATATACATTGTTTTGTGTGGGAAGAGATAGGGGATGGACTCCACGGTTTAGGAGGAGATAGGGGATGGACTCCTAAACCGGATATTATTTGGAAGGAGATAGGGAATAGACTCCATTGATACAGTGAATCTGTGTATCATTTGTGAAGTATGGAAGTGTTTTAATATGATATTGATACAGCAAATATGTATATCTATTGTGAAGTATGGAAGTGTTTTGATATGAGTTGTTATCTCATTTGAAATGGAAGTATTGTTGATATGAGTTATTATCTCATTTAATTGTTTGGCCAGGTTCTGAGCCATGTTTACAAATCGAAATTGGTTAAGTAAAGGAAAGTGAAATGAAATGTGGACATTTCTATCATGGAATTGGATTGTGTTATGCGTTTATTTATATGAGTTAAACATTTATCAAATGTTAATGTTTTAGTTATTGCTCATATTATGTTTAGCATATCTCTACTGGGCGTTGGCTCACCCTATATGGGACATTATTTTCAGGTACAGGTGATATGCCGCCTCCAAGGATGTAGTTTGGAAGGTTGTAGAAGCCGCAGGCTTCATTTTTGTGATTATTTTGTGTATTACATGTAAATCAAGCCAAGGGCTTATTTTGTGTTTTGAGTTAGTACTCATTTTTTTTTGTAACCAAGTATTGGCTTAGACAGTTGTAAGCCCATAGGGCATTTTCTTTTGATGTCAACATGTAATATTTTTGTAATGAATACTCTGATAAATAGAATTATGTTTTATTCTCTTAAGCTTATGAATGTCTTGAATGTATGATTTATGGGTTTATTTTGAGGGCGTGACAACCTCGGCCTCTTTGACTTAATGGATTTGGATGGTTCGGCCTCGGCAGACCTCTTCTCGGTGGCGGAGGAGGTCTTGTCACCCTCGGCCAATTTTGATATTGGCAAGGTGTCCTCAGTATCAATCTGAGTCACCGTTGCCTTGGGTTGTGCTTTCTTCAGCCTTTTTGTTTCGGCTTTGGCTGAGGCTGGGATGGTGCTGGTTATACGGTGACAGTGTCGGGGATGTCGGCTCGTCTGTAACAACTTTCTTACGACCCATCTCGTCGGTGATTGCAGTTCGACGTCGGCATTTGCATTGAGAATGTGGTATTAGTTGCGGAGCCGAGGTAGAAAGCTACTCTACTGGATCGGATGTTGATCCTTGGTCAGGCCTTGACGATTCAGCTTGCGGAGTTATGGTGATGGAGAGACTTGCTCTTGCTTTTACGGGGATGTCGGAAATCTGATCTGTAAGTCGGGATAAAATTCAAGAAGCGAGGAGCCTTGCGCTAATCAATTAGCAAGTTCAACGGTTTCTTGAAGTCCTTCTTTGGGGAAGAAGGACTTCCAAAAATCCTTTGGTGGTTGAGGGAGGCTGCAAGAAAAGCAGACGTTAGCACATATATAGAAGGAACAAAGTGTTAAAGACTTAAGAGCAAGCAAGGTGACTCTTGGCTCTTACCATTACCCTCTTTAAAACTAATCGGCTCAAGGGATAGAGATAGAGGTCCTCATCTGGTGAGAATTCCCAGTTGCCTGAGATGATGAAATAATCGTCGCCGGCACCCTTGTTGGAATTAGGGAGGTCGGCGATGAGTTTGTATTGGGTTGACCTCGACTTAAGATAATAGATGTAGCCTTTTTCTGACTTAAGGCCACACATGGTGTAGTAGTACTGGATGTCAGCAAGAGTAACCCTAGCGTTCTCTTTTTTAGCTAAGGCTATTATGCCATTGATAACTCAGTAAGAGTTAATGGCAAGCTGCATTAGGTTCAATTTATAGTAATAGAGGCCTTCTCAAAAAGGATGTCAAGTGAAAACTTGAGTCCACATTCTATGAAGCCTTCTATTGGGATTAGGTCAGTGTTGGCTATAAAAGAGAGGCACCCTCGTGGGTCTAAGATCGCTTTTGGTATTACGAATAGTGAGTTAAGCACTTTTGCTATCTTTGAGAGATAAGCGGCTTGATCGTCGGATTGCCTCGGGTGGGCGAACCACCGCTTGAGAATCTTATCTTTTTGTTGTGGTCGTTCGGGCTTAATCTATTACGCGGTGTTCTCCGGTGAGTATCTGTTTGGCGGTGTGGTGAAATTAACACACACACTTGGATTGTTTCTTTCAAAATCTGGTTGGTAATGCGGCTCCTTGTAGGGTGCCAAAAAGCCATTCTTGTTGCTATATCCACTATCCACAAGATAATATCAACTTACTAACGTGCACATGTTAATAACATTTACATTGTTTTATGTATGCGCAAACAAATTGAACATATTGCCGTAAAAAATGAAAATACTTTAAATTCTTCAACGTACCTTTTGTATGAAAATAATTTACAAGTTATTTATTTACGTTGCAATTGTGCGCTTTTTCTCACGTTGCAAGATTTTGTCAATTTTTTTACATGTTTCCAACTCAACTTGTGTTCACAAACTTGAACAACCACGACAAATGTAAATTATACATCTGATTGATTTTTTATTTTTATTTTTTTGAACAAAAATAGGGTACACATATTTTTTGAAATATGTTTACTTTTCCATACAAGATAAATTTTAAATTACCATAAACAAGTAAATTTAAAGTCTAACAATTGTATCTGAAGAAAATAAGCATCCGAAAATGTTTTTGGGTTGTGCAGACATACCATCGACTAGAGTAGGAAAATTGTATTGTGGATCCTCGATGACATTGCTTGAAACCCGGCTGTCATGCATGTTGCCCTCCGGTTGCAATCTGAACATGAAACCTGAGTTGAAATCACACTGCCAAAATATACTGAGTATGGCACCCCTTCCGGCTAACATACCAGGTTGTCTCTGACTTCTTTATACATGCTGGCACGTGTGTCCCGTCCAAGGCACCTAAGCAATCTTACACATCACATAAACGTCAGTCGCACATTAATATCAAAAAATAACTTACAATTTCTAATTGCATTTGTTAAACTCACATATTCATACAAAACATTAATAAAAAAAATTAAAGCATAGTTTTGTGCACCTTGAACGACAAATATTGTGGTATTGTGGTTGGGACTGCAGATAGGGATCTCTCTAGTTCTGGAAATTAGCGAGGGGTCTATAATGAGCAACGATGAAGTTTTTCATTACTTTTAATACGTTATGAAAATTCTGTGAAATTATTTCACCGGAGTGTTGGAATCTTTCTTATAGCTCCCAGTATGGCAAGTTTTAAAACAGATGAATGAATATTACAACACTTCTCTTGACGTGCAAGCCATGGTCATGCACGCAATTGGAAGTCGTTTACTAATGCCGCACATAACCGATTGAACACATGTTTGGGCATGCACAATTCGTATTGAAAGCGGCCATTGTGACCATTATACAATTCCAATATCCATGCCCTCACCATCAAGATAGAAGTGCAATACGGGACTTTAAGCACGTGGGCCTTGTAGTAGTCAATGGCAATTCTATACGCTTCAACATAAGCACAATTCATTTGATTTTGCCACTATACTGCAAGTGCAACGACATCATCAAACATTTGATTCATGCGTGCGTCTTTATCGTCTTGGTTCATGCCTAGTAATAATACGAACAAAGGTTAGCACAAAACATTTTATGAATAGATGTTATGCCATAAAATTTTTATAACAACTTATTTTATTCATAACAAATATGGGTTACCACATAATTTTAAAAAATATAAATAGAATGTTCAACATCGTAACACACATGGCTTGTGAATAAAATTTTCACAAACATAAGGTTACAAAATAATAATGGGTTTTTTTTTTTTTTTAAAAAAAAAGACCATAATTTTATAAACATAAATACTATGCAATTTCATAATTGAATAACCTGTTCATAACCTAAAATAATAATATAAAAAAAAAATTAGCAACCACAATTTGTTAAATATAACATTGCATAAACTACCATAACAAACAGTGGCCTCAACATACAGTCTATCAAGAAAATGTCAACAAACAGTGCATTGGTCTGCATCACATCCATGTCCCCTGCGCATAAATAAAAAAACCGAAGAAAAGTGCAAAGTTACATGTCCATTGGTCTGTACCACATCCATGTCCCATTGTTTAATTTCATGACCAATGATAATACCCAAGCACAAGGAAAAAAAAACTTTAACACACATAATTGTCGTTTAACTAAAAAGAAGCCGATGTGGACGGTGTAACATCATTACGATCGTTAGATTTGTTGCTTTAACGATTTAAAAGCAAACGCCTTCATTGCACAGCAAACTCGCAAGAGTTAGACCCCCACTCCTGACTTTGTCCTCTTTCTTTGCTGTAGCTACCTAATAGTGCTTTGGTACGTGAGAATACCCATAAACATCTCCCAGTTGTTCGGAACCTCTATAAGCATAAGTCCAAAATGAAGAAGTGATCGGCGGGGTCCAGTACTTGAATTGCATAAGGTCGTGCAACAGCCTCACCAATAGTGTAACTGTGCATGTCGACAACATGGTTAACAGTTAGTTCCTTACTTTGTGTCTTCACAGAATTTACCAAGTCATCCATGCTGCTCGCTAAAGTTGCTACACTGGTTATGCACTTGTCTTGCATTGTTTTTCCCAATAAATGCTTCTGTTTGCTTCCACTCCTTGAGGTATTGATGTAGGCGGAGTTCATTATGTCAGCCATTTTCAAAGCTCCCAATTCATTGTTATCGATGGAAAATTCAGGACTGTCGAACTTTCCTTCCAACTCTAATTGGTTATGAATCTCGCTGGGTATCCATGCATTTTTACCTGTTACCTCAACCCCTTGTGAAAATACAAACCATCAACTCTCGATGCTCCAAGGTTTTGGTTTTGAACTTGCAACATTCTTTATCAATTTGAAGATAGAGACAATGAACATATTATTTTTAGATTCACATGGTTGATATAGCTGAAAAATCACTGAAAAAGACATGGCTGAAATAGCTGAAAAATACTTGAAAAAAATTGATGCAATAACAAATAAATAACAAATGAAATACACTTAAAGCTAACTACCTGAACTGATGCAATAACATGGTTGAAATGGTTGAAAAATACTTGAAAAGAACTGATTCAATTCATTTTCCAAGAAAGTAATTTTAAGATTGTGGCCCATTACCTATTTTTGTTCATCCACTTGAAGCCTCATAACAGTTCATTCCTATAGACCACTACTTAACTAATTTCATTATTTCACTCATGGATCCTCTAATCAATTTGAAGTAATGGAAAGAAACAGAAACCATGACATCATTAAACTCACATCTTTGTGTTATGTTTTTGTTGAATTAGAAGGGGACCTGCTGGGTTATTGTTCTTTATCATAATTTATCATCTATAAGAGCTACCTAAGGGCTCTATGGTGGGCTATGTCTTTATTTAAAGCCACAGTCCGAACAATTTGAAACAATAGCATTACACCAAAATGTGCTTCTCTCCATGCTATACATTAAAATTTCTAACCAAATCACATGTAGTTACTTTGCACAAATTAATTATGTAATTATGAAAGACAAAACAATAAAATATGGGTACAACACAAACATTCTTATAATTGACTAATAAAAATGAAGTACCACAAATTTTCATTTATATGGGACTAGTTTTGGTGGAGTTCAAATGACACATTTGTACTGAAATGCTAATTGCTATAATAGGTTCAAAAATACCAACAAAAAATAGAATTACAATGTTCTGTCCTATGCCTCAAATCATTGTTCCTCTGTATTGTTTAATACTCTTTAATGCTATAATTGAGCACATGAAGATTTTTTATTTTCCACTGTCGTGATCAACCTATTGTACAATTCAAAAAGTGTTCACATATTATTAAATTTGTGAACAAGTGTAACTGAATAAATGAATGACAATTATAACAGTTTGGAATGATAATTTGGAATGCAATTTGGAAGTTCAAACCCCAACCCCCTGTAAAACTGTGCATAAAAACAAACTTAGAAACCTTATGCGTCCTATGTTGTTAAAGAAAAACAAAAAATACAGCCTGGTGTCCCATTTGATATATTGATTAAAAGAATGAGGGACAAAAAAAAAATACATAACTATGTTTCTTAATTAATTTGAAGTTGAGATCGTTACTTTCTCCATTTTAGCCCACCAATCGGGCGACATATTGAATAACCCAGTCACTTAGTCATACCCAATTCTAGTTGGGCCTTTACGGCAATCCATGAGCTTCGACCATACATATCATTCCTTCTTCAAAATATTGTACTTGTCTTTCAGTTGTTTAATGTCATGCAGTCTCCCAGTTACTGCCTGAAAAGTCTTAGACAAAGACCAATAGCCATTCTAACTGATTGCCATGTGTAGCCTATTCCCTGCCTCTATTTCCTTAAGTACAAGTTCTAAGAAGATCCGTGTGGACTTCCCATCCCAAATAGCTTTATGATAAGCTTGTTGCCCTTTCTTTTTGCCAAAAGGGGTATGAGGGGCGAATCGATTTGATGCCATGTGACTATAATGTTCACGTGCAATGGGATGAAGTACAAATATTTATACAAACAATACAAGCATTACAAATATTATCAGCAAAACATTCATATGTCAAATGTGGTACATAGGGTAAGTCAGTTGCCAAAAGCTTTATTTATGAACATTAACACTATTTCAAACAAAAACAAACACATACGGAAACATATGATAACTACATGTTTATCAACATAACATAAAACTGTTTTTTGGCCCACAAAACATAATGGTGAGAATAATAGGGTAAGCACGGTTACATATATTACATATGGAACAACAATATAACAACGATGATGCACGCGCATGTCACTACTTTAAGTACCGTTGAGTCTGTTCAATGTCAATCAAGCAGCGACATTGTCTTTGCCATTCCCAAGAGGCCTCTGTAGCCCATATTTATCATACCATCCAATCCAATTGACACATGGTGAGGTTAAAAATATATTAGTAATGGTTTTACAAAATTACAAACTAAAGGTGTTTGTACTCACTAGTCCACAAGGGTATTAATGTCATACGACACAGGTTTTTGCGAGCGAAATCTTTACGATACAATGCCTGTAGCCATAAGCACACATAGGGCCTGGTTGTGTTGATGTGGCAGTTGACATAAACGAGGCCATGGTTTCTTTGGTGACTTGTTTTGGGACATGAGCAGCACAACAATAATAGGTCAATAGATGTGACACTTTTGTTATAGACATCATTTCTTGTGTTAACAAGTATGCGTTATAATTAGAGAAATGAAGGATATGAGAACATGTGGCATGAAACAGGGTATGAAGATCCTTATACAAAACAAGGTATCAAAAGAAAAAAAAGACCCCTCCCACAGAACATGTAAATCCCAGCCTATAGCCATTTTGTCAAACAACCATTGTCAAAAGACAAGAGATGGTAACCAATAAGTGGAGATCCTTTTCAAAAACATTAAAGAATTTCATGCAAAAAACAACACCCAAAAATTAAACAACAACCTAAACAAGTAGTAACAAATTTGCACAACCTTCGACAATAATTTATATATTACTATGGACTGTATGAACATAAACAGAAAATTTGATATAGTGAAAATAGGGTAGGAACAGAAACAACCAAAAAATTTCGGCCAAAAATGTGCACCAAACTTTGTGGGTACTATGGACTGTATAACAAAAGATTTTGGAGTTACAAAATTAAAACAATACAACTAAATGATATAGTTACAGCCCGAAAAGAAATCATAATAATATTTTTGTCCAATTTTATGTCCATTTCAATGGAATAGGAGAGATTATATTGGATTAAGAGTCCTGTGCCCTTCAAAACTTGCACAACCTTTGACAGTAGTTTATGAAAATAAAAAAATTAAAGTCATCAAAAATGGAACAGTGGGGAAATACACACAAATTCGTCGGGTAGAAAATCAAGGCAAAATTGATGCCAAAAAACTATAAATGAGAAATTTTTTTACTATCCCGCAATCACAGATTTGTATCAAAGTATTGCATTTAAAATATATAATCCTTTTATCACCTAAATCACCCCAAAATGAACCCTAGATCTGCCATTACAAATAACTAAAATATATATGACTTCACCATATCACAAAAAATCACATTTGCAACACAACCAACAAGCTACAAGTGCAGATCCAAGAGAAAAATAAATAAAATTATGAAATCAAATTAATGCCCAAAACACAAAGACAATTGGTAACATTTTTGTAACCCACGCATATGGGAAAAACATATGCACTCGATTTACCATGTTTGCAACCTCACCAGTAGTCACCAAATGACCTTCCAACCAGTCTATTTTTTTAATTTTAGAAAGATTTAAAAAAAAAAATTGAAACAGAACCTGGAAATTGTCGATCGGAAAACATGTGAGTACATCGGAGCAAAGAAGTGCATACCTGCGGTGGGGGCGTTCGTCGGAGGACCGAGTACATTTCCATTATCCTTCACCGGCTATTTTCATCAGTTGCTTGTTATTCCTTTCAAAGCTAGTGTGGTGGTGTTGCCTAGAACGAGAACTAAGTCCAGACTTCTCTTTATTTGATGTAACCAGGTTTCAGTTCAGAGTCTGTGACATCAGTCCATCAGTTGCAAGTTTTGACATAAATATGGAGTAAAAATGTCATTTTACTTCTCTTCTGCCATAGACCACATGATTTCAACTGTGCATAGGTTTTTAGTGATTTTTTGACTTTTAGGCTAAAATGATTGACTACTTAAAAAAACAAATAGTCTTTCGACCATTGCCACGAGCTTCTTACTATTGTAAACTCAGTCCGCAACCTCTCTTCGGCACCCTCGTAACCACCAACCCTTCATTTTGTCAAAATCATAGTTACAACCCCCCTCTCTCTCTCTATGAAACCTTAGCCACCACGATTTCTCTCTTTAAAACCTTAGTCACCGATAATCTCAATTTATTTCAAAACCCTAGTCACATGATCTCTCTCTCTATGTAAATCTTTCTATATCGTAGTCGTCGAAGTATGGAGGAGGTTAGTGTGTTGTAGGTGAGGGAGTTGTGAGTGACAAGGGTTGCGGGGAGCGTATTAGAGATGACTAGGTAGGGACAAAGTGTAAAGAGGATGGTGGGGAAGGGTTAATAGGGGTCATCAGAGATGGTGGTAGCAGTGGAGGTAAGATGAGAGGTTAACAATTGTGGCGAGTTCATAGTGGTTTATGCGGTAGTAGTCTTTGTGAGTGGTAGAGTAAGGTTAGATTTGAAGGTTTGAAGGTTTGAAGGAGTTAGAGGTGTTTTTGACAAAGAATGATGTGTACTGAGCAGAACTTGATATTTGAAAAAAGTGTTGTTATTAGCACCCCATTTATTATTTTGGACCATTCATTTTTGGACTTTTTTTTATTGCAATAATAACTTTAAATGAAATTAATAAAAAGGATATTAATAATTTTGGGACACACCATCTCATAATTAAGCCTATATACCCACTAAATAATGAGATATGATTTATAAGAGCACCCATATCCATTACAATTCATCCATCTTCTCCAAGTGCTACCATCAAAACCTACACCATTCGGCGGTGATATTCCGATGGCAATGGTGATAACTATTCGATTACGTACTTCTATGGCAATAGTAATGAGTGAAAGTTTTTCCGGAAACTATAACTTCATAAGACAAGATAAATACAACAATGTAAGTTTAGAATAGATTCATAACTTTGATGGTGTTCTCAGCTCGATGGATGTTGATGTTGTAAAGGTAAGTTTCTTGAAAAACATGGCAAAAATGGTGAAAACTATTCATATTTTTTTCGGTACTGAACTCCCAAACATATGAATAAAATTCGGGGAACACAGGCCCAAATATTACTTATTTGTTCGAGAACAAATAGCCAAACATTGTTCATATGTTCGACACTTTTAGTTCTGAACATACGAATTTTTAGGGGTGTGGGGATGTGCATTTTAGTAGGTGTGGTTTTTTGACAAGGAAATTTTTGATATTATTTGAGACGATGAACGAAATTTTAAGTGGGATTTCAAAGAAATAAGATGTCCAAAATAACAAATTGGGTGTTAATAGTAATACTCAATTAAAATCATTAAGTGTTTGCTTTGAGAAGAGAGATGTCTTGGGAGCTTCTATCTACACACACCAAATCCCCTCTATATACACATTTACTGACATTTATTTTTATTACAATTTTATCCCTAAGTGAAATTACTATTTTAGACATCATACCCAATTCAAAACGTCTCAATGCACATCCATCCAGACTTCACATCTGTTGAAGCTCCAAGTTACGTAGCTTCTTCCATTGAAGTTGTTGAAGCTGTTGAATTCTTCCTCATTCATCATACATTAAGCTAGAAGGGAAAGCATCAACCTTCCTCATTCGTAGCTTCTTCCTCATTCATCATTGTTATGGAGGATTTGTCTTCTGAAAATTAGCAAATAAATGTTTATGAGAAACATAGCGAAGGAAATGTGAGTTTCTCTTCTTTCTTTTTTCTAGCGTCGTTCGGATAACCAGAGTCGAATTATATTATTTTGTTCGAAAATCTACTACCGAAATAACTATTTAATTTCAGAAGTTGTTGTCCGAAAAAAGTATTTAATTTCGAAAGTTTTTGTCCGAAATAAGTTAACTTTTACAACATTCAACTTTCGAAATTTTGAAATTGATTCGGACAACTACTTTCGAAAATTAGCATTTTGTTCAACACTGTACTTCCGAATGAAGTAAAAAAAAAAAATTCCCATTTTATATTCCAAATTTGCAAACTGCATACCAAATTTACAGTTTCGAATTGCAAATTAATCTTTATAATGCCATTAAAAATTTGTTATGTTATACAAAACATGTAGGAATATATGTCAACTCAAGGAAGTCAGGTTTGTGCGGATTTTGTGTTGGATTACACTACTCAATTCACAACTGAATAGGTTCACTCTACGAAATTATAATGATTATGTTTCAAATTGCTCAACAAATGTAAATGTTTGATAATATTTATTTGACTTTGTAGGTATTCAAAAGTAAAGATGAATTGCTTAACTGGGAACGTGAAATTAGAAAGAGAAATGGTTTGGTCATTGTAATCAAAACATCAGACTATAATGGAGGGAAAAAAAAGACCCAGGATGTATCTTGCTTGTGAGAGGAGTGGCCAATATAGAGCGACAAAAAAGTTAAAACATGATGGCAACAATACATCGAGAATAACCGGTACGAAGAAGTGTGGTTGTCCTTTTGATATGAGGGCTCACAGGTTTACCACACATGATGAATGGACGTTAAGTAGTATGCGGATTGCATAACCATCCACCTGCGGAGCACCTTAAGGGACATTCATATGCGGGGAGGCTATCAAAGGATGAGAAAGCATTGTTAATGGATATGTCAAAGAGCATGGTTCGCCCAAAAGAAATCCTCGTAACCTTGAAACATCGAGATACCCTCAATGTAAGCACACTTAAAACCATTTGCAATGTACGCCATCGAAATATGGTGGTACAGAGAGCTGTTAGATCACAGATGCAACACTTATTGGGTGAATTGGCCAAGTACAATTACATTGAGCGCCATCGGTTTGAAGAGTCCACGATGACTGTGACAGACTTGTTTTGGGCATATCCTACCAATTTGGACTTATTTCGGTCTTTCCCACATATATTAATTATGGATTGCACATATAAAACCAACAAATATCATCTTTCTCTTCTTGAAATTGTGGGAGTGACATCAATTGAAATGACTTTCTCTGTAGCTTTCGCTAACTTACAGTATGAGAGGGCCGATAACTATGTGTAGGTGTTAGCTACATTACGTGATGTCATGGATGGTTTTGTTGTGCTAGAAATTATTGTTACTAACAAAGAGCTAGCCTTGATGAATGCCATATAGAAGATATTCCCAAGTGGCAGACATTTATTATGTCGTTGGCATATCAGTAAGAATGTATTGACCAAATGCAAGAAAATGTTTGAGACATAGCAGAAATGGAAGAAGTTCAACCATGAGTGGAACTCTTTAGTGTATTCATCTTTTGAAATTCAATACGATGAGCATCTTAAATCATTACTTAAGGAATTCAGTAGTTATCTTGATGCAGTCAAATACGTCATGGATACTTGGTTGGTTCCTTACAAGGAGAAATTTGTGACAGCATGGACAGACACGTGTATGCATTGTGGCAATGTTACAATGAACCGGTAAGATTACTTTTGTTCAATATGTTATTAATAAGTGTCATGTACTTGATTTTAATTAGACTTACATTGAATTGAACAGGGCTGAGAGTGCACATGCAAAACTTAAAAGACAATTGGGTTCATGTCAAGTCTCATTTCAAGCATCATTTGAGAAAATACACAATCTGCCTGAGTTGCAACACACTGATATCAAGGCTTCATTTGAGAAAAGTCTAACTGTTGTGCAACATCAATTTAAACCTTCTCGATTCGAGGAGCTCACGGGTAATGTGTCTATCTCTGCATTAGAGTATTTGCTTGTAAAGAGTAAGAGAGCCAATTCCATTGGTATTGATGTTGAAGCTTGTGGATGCATCATTTGCCACACTCATGGTTTACCTTGTGCCCATGAGATTGCTGACTACATCAGACAAGATCATCCTATACCACTTGCTACCATACACTCATAGTGGAGGCAACTTCATATCTCCATATGCAAGAAATAAGAGGAAACATAGGTGAGTTGTCATGCAGAAGTAGAGTTGTTTGTGAACAAGTTTAATGAAAGTGATAGAACCATGCGGTTGGAGCTTTTGAAGAAGTTGAAAGATATTGTATATCCGGGAAACACTTTTCTTGTTGAGCCGAAGGTGAAGCCCAAAACACGTCATCGGGATCATAAGGAGATCAATGTTTCTACCCGTCGTGACCTGTGTGCATTTGAGTTGGTGCAATCTAGACATGATTCCTTCTCACCTAGGGACACTCAAATCACTACATTAGCTTCTACTCTGGAAACCAAGAAGAAGCGACCTATTAAGGGAAATGAGAAGGTGAATACGAAAATGAAGGTATATATTACTAGAACAGTGAAACCGGTGCATATGTTGATGCTTTCCCTTCTAGGTTGAAACCATACATTAAGTTTGTCAAGGATGTAGCTGCAGATGGGAATTGTGGTTTTCAGGGCTATAGCTGCTTCAATTAATCATACAGAAGATGATTGGGCTTAGGTTAGGCGTGATCTGTTGGGTGAGCTACACACCCACAAAGAGGAATACATTACACTTTATGGGTCCTACGAAAGGTTTAAAGAATTGACAAGCATATTATCATACTTTGAAGACAGTCCTGGATACTCACATTGGATGACTATGCCAGACATGGGGCATCTTGTTGCATCGTGCTACAATCTTGTGTTATACCACTTGTCATTACAGCAATGTCTCACCTTTTTACCTCTTAGAACAGTGCCAGTACCTCAACTTGATAAATGTGAGATTGCCATTGGGTTTGTCAACGGAAATCATTTCGTCCAGGTATAATAGAAACTTATCAATTTGTGCATGTACAAGAAGTTATGAGGTATGACCACTAACTCAATTGACATTTGGTGCAGGTTTTGTTGCAGCCAGGCCATCCAGTTCCTCCTATAGCCACTAATTGGCGAAAATACTGTCACCCTTGCGCTGTTGATTAGGATGATGCATATGTGCGCCACATTCAACATTTCAAGGACATTATTCATGATACTGTAGCTACTTGAGAGACATCTGATGTTGTTGATGTTGCATGACACATGTATGCATTTGACAATGTTAGAATTATAGAAAAAAATCAATGGATGTGTTTTTGATGTTGATATGTTCTGTGGCATGGATTGAATGTTATCGACCATTGTTACCATCCCATTGTAATAAGAAAATATCATTTACAAAATTAACGACCATTGTTACCATTCCATTCTAATAATAAAATGTCATTTTCAATGGTATCAACCATTGTTGCCATTCCATTTTAATAAGAAAATATTAACCACTGTTACAATTACAACAATATCATCTTACAAAAAACACCACAAAAAATTCATCAACTAACAAATAACATGTCACGAATCAGCTGTATGCCTACGCCTAGGCCTACGACTGTATGTTAATGTCGGAGATGAAAAGCGACCTCTAGTATAACTAGGTCCAGCAAAACTAGGTCCAGTTTCGTCAATGTGTTGATCTTTAAGGACATGTATCATAGTCTCGATAGCCTGGTAAAGTCGATGAGGATGTCGAATCCCTTCCTCATAACCAGCCTCAATAATAGGATGTGAAATCTGCAGTGCATGTGCAATATACTACATTTGAAAATAATATCACATTTTAGGGAACATATCAGAAAATAAAAAGTAATTTACAAATGCATAAAAGATGATAATATATTACATCGGCATGTTGGCTGAAATCCTGATGGTCATGGACATGCAGTTCATCAGTGTGCTCAATATATAGGTGCGTGATATTCTTATACCAATCCATGTAACCCGGTACACATTCCCAAGGCTGACAAACTGGTGTGCTCCTTTGCTGCTCAGATAACACGTGGTTATCCCAAGCCTCCCAGATCCTATCCAAGTATCTATACATGACTGTATATCGTACAGATATGTTGCCTCAAGCACCACGACTTGGAGCTAGCGATGCATCTGAGATGGTTTGAACCCTGCCAAACTGCCTCAGAACTCTATCTGGATGATAGGGTTCGACTACGTCTCAGCACTTTAAGCATCCATGGTAGAGCGTAACCTGGTTACATGGATGCCGGTCTCTGTAACTGTGGTATGGATCCCAAATAACTTGTGAACGTAAGGTGTTTTTGAATTAAAGTATATAAAGGGTAAGATAAATGGAAAGTGTTAAAATTATCTGAGGACGAGTAAACTTACATCAGTCGCTACCAAACTATCAAGCTCCACTCGAAAAGATTTCAAATGATCAATGGAGGAACCCGCCTCTCTCCTAGATGCCCAATGGTACACGTGTGGCATGTTTTCATCGTAGCCCATGTTTTGGTGAGGTTGGAATGCTCGGAAGTGCTCATAAATCCACACCTCCAAAAGAGTCATATAATCACCCATCTGCTTAACATCGGACCGGCTAACATACCCCAACTGTCTGTATAAAAATGCTAATCAATGACACTCGCGTAATAAGTATGAATGGATCCCAAATCCATCAATAAGCTAAGGTAAACAACAGGAACCCTGCGTGCCACTCTTGTCACTAAAGAGCGTACATTCCAACAAAACAACAAATAAGCTCTAGCAGCGCACTGTATAGCCTCTTTTGGGTCTGAATCTGTGACACCAGCAAACTGACTTCACAATCACTCAAGCCTAACTGAATTTCCACCATAAGTAGAAACCTCTTCATGTGCTACAAATTCAGTAATCTCCAAACCATAAACCAGTAGTGTAATTCCATGATGATCTGTCACATTTGGTACGCTGACTGATTTGCCTACAATGGGAAGGCCAAGAATAGTGCCAACATCATCCAGGGTCAAGGTTATCTCACTAACTGTCATATAAAATGTGTTCGTCTCAGGTTGTCATCTCTCAACAAAACTGGAGATTAGAAGCTTGTTGACGAATCGATAAGTGCAACGAGCTAACTATGACAGCCCAGACTGCTTAATAATGGCTTTGAATCTAGTGTTGTTGTCTGCTGACCACCATAGCTATGCAAGGATCTTCGAAGAGTGATTATGACACTTTAGGGGCCCTCGTTCCTAAAACACAAATAATATCTCATTAGAAACTACCATACAACACACACAGAAAAAAAAAAAAAATTCATATACAAATGAACTTCACTTCTACTTAGGAATGTTTACCTCCCCGTGCCAAACAGTTGCAACGACATGACTATTGAAACTCCGCAGTATTGATGGATCAATCGGTCCACCTGGAAAAGCATGAGTAAGGTCCTCTTCCTGGACAGTAGGAGAATCGGGTAAAAAGGCATCCTCCACAGCAATGTCAGGCATATCATAACCTTAAACTCGTCTTTGGTTTCAGCTTCGACTTTGATTGGCACTGGGGATATCATATTGCATTGAAATTGGATCATGACCTCAACCTGGACTACGACCTTGACCTCGTTCTTGCCCACGCCCTCATCTCCGTTCATGGTCAACATCCAATTCACAATGTTGTCTATTTGAAGCAGTAGGTGGGACACGTTGTTGACATTCAGAATTCATATTATCTGCAAAAAATAATATGTTTAATGACTATACAATTGAAACAAGAATATACAAAAGAAGAGGGGAAAAAAAAAAGAACTGTTTGGAAGTTGGAAACCGAAACTACATATTCTGTTCGGAAGTTGAAAACCGAAACACAAACTTAATTTCGGAAGTTGAGTGTTGTCCAATTCAAAATATTCGGAAGTTGACTATTGAAACAATGAAAATTTTTCGAAAATCTACTGTTGAAATTAATGATTATTTTCGGATTTCTACGTCCGAACAAATTGTTTACTTTCGAAAAACCAGTTTCCGAACAACTTGTTCGTTTTGAAAATGGTTTAATACAAAACTCTACATTACAAATTCAAATAGGAATGAAGATTGAAAAATAAACTAACCTAACTACGAATGATGATTGAAAATGTGCTGGAATTCAATGCTTATTTGGGAATGAAAATGTGCTGAAATTTAATGCTTTTTGATGGATGTAGCTTTGGGGATGAAAGCTGTGTGAAGTAGGGAGCTACGGGGAGAGATGTGTAATATGTGAAAAAGGGTAATGTGAGAGATGCAGCGTAGCTTCAATGGGTGTATTTGTACTGTTGGGAGAGCAATGTGAGAGATACAGCCTCAATCGGTGTATTTGTATCGTTGGGAGAGCTGAGTTTGAGGGTTTGGGGGTGTGTGTATGTGAGGATAGATGCATAATGAAATGTGTGTGCAGTGAGTAAAATAATTAGGAATTAATTTTTTTGGTGTGTGTAATAAGAAGGATGTGCAAAGAGGGGATTTGGTGTGTGCAAATAGAAACTCCCGATGTGCACTGACAGCATGGAAATAGAATTATCCCCAAAAGCCAGTGTAATTTCAGAAAACTCAGGGGAGGTGCCTGTAATTTCAACAAACCTTAAGGGAGATGAGTGTAAGTAAACCCTTTTATTTTGTTGGTAATTTTGGCAAAGGATTTGATGAGAGTTGGGGGGCTCAAGGGTGGATAGAAGAAAAGATGGAGGCGTTGAAGGTACTGAGCGTTTCATCTCAGCCATGGAAGCACCTCATCAACTTGGCCTCTGCTTCTTCTTCCACCACCATCAGAAGAACATCCTATTCCTTCTCCTCCTCATCCAGGTTCATCGTTCGCTGCTGCACCTCTTCATCCTCCTCTTCCTCCTCCACCACGGCCACCACCAGAGTCGGCGGCCGCAACCGGAGGTCCTCCACTTCATCGCCGTCGTCTTCCACATCCGACAGAGACGCCGTTCGCGCTATCCGTCTCAAGAAGGTAGTAAAAATAACTAATAATATTGTCGCAGTTCAATTCAATTCTCTCTCTCTCTCTCTCTCTCTCTCTCTCTCTCTCTAACTAAGCAACAACAACACCGATAATAATAATAATTGTGTATTGGATTTGAGATATGTAGCAATGCAATGCAATGCAATTGTCAATTTAGGTTATCAGCTTTTGAAATTTTAGTAACACGGTACTATACTTACAACAGTGTTTTAAGAAATTCAACACTGGGAGAAGAGGCCGCAATCATGAAAAGTGCGCAATCTTTTTATTATCAAGTTAGAAAATCAATATTAAAGAAATGAAAAACCCCTCCCTCTGCTGTTTAATCAGAATCAGAAGAGTGAGCTTTTCTCAATGTGTTGGCATTTCAGTGCACCTACCCGTCTGCCTTTACGCAAGTTTTGTGTATTATTTTGAAAATGATGGTACCTTCCACCAGTGTTTTGCAAACAAGTTAAAAAAGCAGCTTCATTTATGCTG
Source organism: Camellia lanceoleosa (assembly GCA_025200525.1). NCBI lineage: Eukaryota > Viridiplantae > Streptophyta > Magnoliopsida > Ericales > Theaceae > Camellia > Camellia lanceoleosa. Next base: position 130,845,439 of record CM045768.1, read on the forward strand.
TGTTTGGTTCACTGATTCCGGTATGGATTTGGAAAAGAAAATGAAAAAGATAGGTGAAATGTGAATGAAATATAACTACATTTCATACATTTTTCTCTCTTTCCCTATTCAAATCCTTTCCAAAATCCATGACCCAAACACAGCTTTAGAAGGTTGAATCAGTGCATCACACTAGTAGTAACATTTTCATTTTTTGAATATTTGGATTACATCAGGCAGCTACCAATCTCACTCAATTCGACAAAGTGTGTTATCACAATTATAGACCAATTATTCCGATTACAGTCTAGATACTGTGAATTCTTAGGTACTTGTTTGAATTCACACTCATAGCTTCAATTTCATTGAGAAATTTTCTGCAGTTTTTTTTTAAAGGAAATGTACAAAATATTCACAATATCATGATTTGTCTTAGTTGTAACTGCAAAACGGTCAGAAAAAGTACCTTAGGATTACTATCCCCAAAATAGCCATTAGGGTTATTGATTGTTTGAGTTGCAATGGCATCATAGAAAAGTAACGCATTTGTTTTGCAGGTTGAAGAATTGAGGATCAGGGGCTTTGAGCCCTACGCTTATAAGTGGGAAAGGACTCATACTACTAATCAACTGCAAGATATATATAGGCATCTGAGCAGTGGTGAAGAATCAAATTGTGAGAGTGATTTCGTATCTGTTGCAGGAAGGATTGTGGCTCGTAGAGCTTTTGGAAAGCTTGCTTTTTTGACTTTAAGGGATGATTCAGGGACTATACAGGTTTGTTTAGTGCATGTGATTTGGTTCTGATTTTATTATTTTTTATTGAGAGATTTGGCCTCAGGCCCTTTTTATGGACTTATTTGAGCTTTTCCTATCAAAGATATCTTAACCCATCCAGTCCCATTTGTTTCTGTTGAATGTAACAATTCCTACATCTACTCCACCTACCCCATGTAGTTAGTGATTTAGTTTAGTGCTCCATTTAGTTGAGTGAGTGCTCCATTTAGTTTAGTGCTCCATTTAGTTTAGTGAATGCTCCATTTAGTTTAGTGCTCCATTTTGTTCTTATTGCTCAATTAATTATGGCTCCATTGTATCTCATTTCTCTCTATAAAAGAGAGCTCTTGTAAACACATTGAAAATCAATATATCAATGAATCAATAAGATCAATACATTAATTTCCTACATGGTATCAGAGCAGGTTTAGAACCTAATATTTTCGCTTCACCGGCGGGCGGCAACCTTGCCTTGGCCGCCCGCCGGATCTCAACCTTGCCCTACTCATTCTCTCAACTGGGTATGTTATCTGGAATAATATTCCAGATTTTCTATGGTCTCATGGGTAATTGGACAGCTTACCTCATCAGTGTTCTGTACATTGAGTACAGAGCCAGAAAGGAGAAAGAGAATTACAACTTCAAGAACCATGTCATACAGTGGTTTGAAGTGCTTGATGGGCTACTGGGTCCTTACTGGAAAGCAGTGGGTCTAGCTTTCAACTGTTCTTTTCTTCTATTTGGGATTCACTCGGCTCATGACTACGAGCTTTACCTCTGAGTTCCCTCATGTTGAGAGATACTTCTGGACCATGGTTAATCAACCAAATTTCAGCAAGATATTGGGTGAGGTTAAACAGACGGAAAAAGTTCCACCTGTTCAGTCTACAAAGAAGCCTTCCCCACCAAAAGAAGTTGCAAAACCAACTCCGACAAATGAAGATTTTGTGGCAAATCAGGAGGTTTCTGGTTGAATCCGTTGTTGCCACCGGCAGCAGAGGAGTCGCTGTTCGAAGCAGCCTTGAAACTGTTGCTTCTGCTCGGTGTAGGACCACCCATAGCACTTCCTGAGACTGCAGTGGCTGCTGAGGTGGCATTGCTTCCAAACCCTAAACCATTCCTTGTCACATTTCCATTACCATGCTGCCCTGAAAGAGACCCACTGTTGCTGTTCATATCATGCAGCAGTTGCTGGATCACGTGCTGCGACTGGGGATGGCTCTGTTGCGGTAAGCCATTATTACCACTCAGTGACCGTTGCTGCTGAGAGAGTTGGGAATTTGAAAAGCCGCTAACTGGTAAATTCTGCATAGTTCCTGGAAGTAGAGATGTGGCCCCTTGAAATGGTGCAGGATATAGCCCACGAGTTCACAGTAAATGGTTTTTTAACAGTGATCTCGATGATAATATGGGTTTTGACTGGAAGGCTTGAGACACATACATTTGGCGATAATCGACTTTCATTTGGTGAGTGCCTCGGAATATCCTCCTTTGATTTCTTCTCCAAGAATTGGAATACTCAGAAAAAGAAATCTGGGTCAACAAAAAAGAGAAAGCAATTGCAGTAATGTCACCAACCTTATTTTATTCATGCCGGGGATCAAACCCGATCACCATTTTACACACAAAAAAAAAAAAAAAAAAAAAAAAAAAACAAACACAACCACAACCCATAACCACCACAAACAACCGGCCTCACTTCTTCGCCTCTTCAGCTGTTCTCTTCTTCTTGCCTTTGTCTTGGGCGTCCCTTGCCGGTGCTGCCTCCGTATTTCCTACGCCGCCGAGCACGTTAACTTCCCGTTGCTCCTCAACCGTCACATATGGCGGCCCTCCAAATCTGAGTATCACGGTGGCCTTAAACCGCTTCCTTATTTTACGCCTTGACACATATCTCTGCTTTCGGGCATCCGTATACATCTTATTTGGAAGCGAGCCGATTAAACTTTTACTGCGCACCTCATTTGTTCTACTCTGGCCGGTGTGATAGGTTGTTGACGCGATCATGGTCTCAACACATGACCTTAATGTATAATAATTGGCCTCAATATCGATTGGCGACCATTATCTGCTCCTTGCCACCATCGGATAGTTCAAGCGCAAAACCGAGGGTGCTTGGTTGCGGTTCGAGAACCTTGCCGGTTATCTCTCTTGTGCACTCATTAAGGTCGGGAAGAGTGGCGGAACCGAGACGAAGAGGCTATGTTACGGGTAGTGAGCGGAAGAAGAGGCCATTTTCTAGCGGCGGCGTGTTCTGAGTATCTCTCGAAGTGTTCTGAGTATCTCTCTCGGCAAAAAGCGAAGAGGTTTTCGGAAGTGTTTTGTTACATCTAAGCCTCGGCCTCGGCCTCGACCTCGTCTTCGTTAAATAGCCACTATGACCCGCAGCGTATCGCGCGCCGCTTTCGGCTAGGCGACAAATCGGCGCGCCTTTTGATGGCTCGACTTTTGATGGGTATTTGTCGACACGTCTTTTGATGGCACGCTTTTGATGGCACGCTTTTTGATGCACGCCTTTTGATGGCTCGATTTTTGATGGGCTATCGGACACGCCTTTTGATGTACGCCTTTTGATAAGATTGAGCACGCCTTTTAAGGGTCCGACAAGACTCGATGGCTTGTCGACTTTGATTAGGTTAGCTCCTATATGGGTCCGACAAGACTCGTAAAGCTGTCCGACTTTGATTAGGTTAGCTTCTATATGGGTCCGACAAGACTCAGAAGCTGTCGACATTGATTAGGTTAGCTCCTACATGGGTCAAACAAGACTCGATGCGTCCCGACTTTGATTAGGTTAGCTCTACATGGGTCCGACAAGACTCGTAAGCTGTCCGACTTTGATTAGGTTAGCTCTATATGGGTCCGACAAGACTCGATGGCTGTTTTCTATAACGATGCGACATGACCCGATGGCATTTTCTACAACGGTCCGACATGACCCGATGGCTATTTTCTAGCGATGCGACATGACCCGATGGCTGTTTTCTAGCGGTCCGACATGACTCATAAGCTTTTTCTAGCGGTCCGACATGACCCCATAAACTGTTTTCTACATAGGTCCGATATGACCCCATAAACTGTCTTCTACAACGGTCTGACACGACCATACAGTGTCTCCTATCTACTTTTATTTGTCAGATTATTTTTCCTGTTTTGTTACTCTCTCCAAACTCAAGTTGGTTAGTTCCTAACCCCCTTGAGTTTGAGGGGGGCTGTTGAATGTAACAATTCCTACATCTACTCCACCTACCCCATGTAGTTAGTGATTTAGTTTAGTGCTCCATTTAGTTGAGTGAGTGCTCCATTTAGTTTAGTGAATGCTCCATTTAGTTTAGTGCTCCATTTTGTTCTTATTGCTCAATTAATTATGGCTCCATTGTATCCCATTTCTCTCTATAAAAGAGAGCTCTTGTAAACACATTGAAAATCAATATATTAATGAATCAATAAGATCAATACATTAATTTCCTACAGTTTCTATATCCTGAAATTACCCTTCACACTAATATTGTACTTCCCATCACTCCTTTGGCACCCTCACAATCGGAAACCCCTCTTGCCATCTTGTTTATATATATTTACTGTTTTTTGTTTTGTTTTGTTTTTTTTTTTTCACAAGAAAATTGAAGAATTTTTTCAGTTTTTAAAATGGTACTTTTAAGTGTTTAAAAATTTATGGTGAGACTTAGGCCAAGTTTGGCATTTACTAAATAATACAAAAAGTTAAAAAGTCACTATCCTATTTAAGTCATATTATTTTATTTAAATCACATCACCTCTCTAACACATCAAACCCAACCCAAACCCAACCCATATAAGCCAATAAGTCAAAAAGTACACTTTTTTAGAACATCCCAAACCAACCCTTAGTGGAGGTTTGGCAAATACTTTTGTAGCTACTTATTTGTTTATTTAAATTTTATTTATTTATTTTGATCTTTTGAACTTTTTTTTTTTTAATTGTAATTCGTGTCCAATATTTTTTTACTTCTTAGGTTCTGTTAGAGTAAACGATCCAATTTTTTTAAAAAAATTGGTTCAAATTTGAAAAAGGTTCATGAAAAACATGGCTGTGTAAATCTTTTGAACAATATTGAGAAGTATGATGAGTGATAACCACAATAAGAGCTCTTACAGTACCTTTCAAGCCAATTCCCCTTTGTATACACAATAGAACATGAGACACAATTATTAATTATACAATAAAGATCAAGCACTATACTTCTAATAATGGTCCTTACAAGAGGCTCACAAAAAAATTACTCTTTTATTTTTACATAAGTTTATATTCAATATGGATCTTTTTGATATATCTCGACAAGAAGGTTAAAAAAATATAATATTTTGAAAATGAATCTGTAAAATGAAAACTACAATATTTTAAAGCTTAAAACAGTCACATTAATGCCATAGGTGTGCAATTCCTTGGTAGATAACTTTTTAGACGTGCATCTTATGTTATTAAGGGTATACTTAGGTTATGATAGCAATTTAAAATGGGACTTTTACCAAACCAAACTAAACCAAACCAAACCAAGGCTTAAGTCCCATCAAATGGGATCGGCTACATGAATCCATCTTTTTCACGCGGCTCTATCAAAGGCTATAGTCAAATTAAGCAGAGCTATATGTCTATTTACAATGCTAGCCAACATTAATTAAGGCCTACCCGATCCCCTAACACTTCCATCTTCCGTCATTGTATCGCATCTCTTCACTACTGTCTCTGTTAGTCTTTGTTGAATACGACCAAACCATTTCAATCGATTCTCTCTCAACTTATCTTCTATTGGTACTATTTCTACCCATTCCCGAATACACTCATTCTTAATTCTGTCTTGTCTAGTCTTACCATACATCCACCTTAGCATCCTCAGTAACACTCATCTTATCTATATATTGTTTCTTGGTTGTCCAATACTCCGTCCCATACAACATTGCTAGTCTAATAGCCATTCTATAAAACTTTCCTTTTAGTCCAATGGGTATTCGTTTATCGCACAGTACCTTAAATACACTTCTCCATTTAAGCCGTCCTGCCTTAAGCCTATGAGCCACATTTGCATCAATCTCCCCCGCCGTTGTGATAATTGATCCTAAATAACGAAAATGTTCACTTTTAGGCAGTTCTTAGTTCTCAATCTTCACTTCTCCTTTGCTTTCATTATTACTGTTACTAAATTTAGACTCCATGTACTTTGTCGTAGTTATGCTTATTCGAATCCTTTAGATTCAAGTGTTTCTCTCCAAATCTCTAACTTTGTGTTAACTCCTTCTTTAGTCTCATCAACTAACACGATATCACTTGCAAAAAGCATACACCATGGCACGTCATCCTAAATATTTCTCGTCAACTCATCCATAACTAAAGCAAAAAGATAAGGACTTAAGGTAGATCCTTGGTGTAATCCTACAGTAATAGAAAATTCATTTGTTTCTCCAGCAGGCGATCTAATAGTGGTTACCACCCCTTCATACATGTCCCTAATCACATTAATGTAATCTTTTGTCACTCATTTCTTCTCTAACACCCACCATATCATATCCCGAGGCAATCTATTATATGTTTTCTCAAGGTTGATAAACACCATATGAATATTTCTTTTCTTTTCTCAATACTTTTCTATTACTCTCCTCAAAAGATAGATCGCTTCCGTTGTTGACCTGCCAGTCATAAATCCAAATTGATTCTCTGACACTTCTGTTATGTCTGGCAATCGGCGTTCCATCACCCTCTCTCACATTTTCATTATATGACACATTAATTTGATTTTTCTATAGTTGTTGTAATTCTAGACATCTCCTTTATTCATATAGATTGGCGCTAAAATACTCTTCCTCCACTCATCTGGCATGTTTCTAGTCAACAAAATTTTACTAAACAACTTAGTCAACCAAGTAATCCCTTTTTTACCCAAATACTTCCAAACTTTAATAGGGATATCATTGAGTCCTAAAGCCTTATTTGATTTCATCTTTTTAAGTGCAATCTCCACTTCAAAGTTCCTAATCCTGCGATAGAACCTATAGTCTGGGTTTATTTCGTATTACTGGTTATTTCTTCCCCTATCGACGTTCCTCCATGTTCCTTATTTAATAGTTTCTCAAAATAGTTCTTCCATCTCTACTTAATCTCTTCATCCCTCACCAACACCTTAAAATCCTCACTCTTGATGAACTTAACCTGATTAAAATCTCTTGTGTTCCTCTTCCGTATCTTAGCAAGTTTGTATACTCTCTTTTCTCCCTCTTTACTATCTAGTCTAGTGTATAGGTCATCATATGCTTTCAACTTAATCTCTCTCACTACTTTCTTGGCCTCCTTATTAGCCAATCTATAGCTCTTAAAGTTTTTTCCAGTTCTATCCTTCTGCCACTTTTAAAGTACTCTTTTTTTTGCCTTAACTACTGTTTGAACCTCTTCCCTCCACCACCAAGTTTCCGTAGAGCTGGGTCTTGTTCCTTTCGACTCTCCAAGTACTTCCCTTGATATTCTCCTCATACAATTGGCCATCTAGTTCCACATAGTGTTAACATCATCTTCCAAATCCCATGTACCTTCCTTACCCATTATATTTTTAAATATTAATAGTTTATCCCCTTTTAGGTCTCACCATCTCGTTCTACGACACCTACCATCCTTCCTAGCTTGGTATTGCCCTTTAAAATATAAATCTAGTACCAAAATCCTAAGTTGAGAGGCCAGGCTCTCTCCAGGAATCACCTTACAATCACTGCATTTTAAGCGGTCCACTTTTCTCACTAAAAAGTAATTTATTTGGCTCTTAATTGACCGATTCTTAAAGGTTATCAAATGCTCCTCTCTTCTTATACATAGTATTGGCCACCACCAAGTCAGAAGTCTACGCAAAATCGAAGATACTTTCTCTAGCCTCATTTCTATCACCAAAACTATATCCACCATACACCTTTTCATAGCCTAATTTATCTATGCCTACATGGTCATTAAAATCTCCACCTATAACTAAGTTCTCTCCTACTGGTCTCTCCTATAAGATCTCATTCATTTGCTTCCAAAAATCCCTTTTAGTTTGGTCATCTAATCCTATTTTTAAGTGTTAAAAACTTATGGTGGGACTTAGTAGAGGTTTGGCAAATATTTTTTGGGCAATTTTTTTTATAAAAATTTAAATTATTTTGTTTTTTAGGTCCTATTAGATTAGATGACCCTACTAATTTTAAAAAATTGGCCAAATTTGAAAAAAGTTCACAAAACACACAAAAGACAAAAGAAAGTTGGGGGTTGTTGGGGGTTGTTTGGGATGAACTATATAAGTGCACTTTTTGACTTTTTAGATAAAAAAGTAGAGGAAAAAAAGATGATTGTTTAGAATAACCTTTTGACTTTTTACGAAAAATTGTGTATTAAAATATTGTATAAAATAGCAAAATTACCATATTACCCCTATGGTCTATGTGTACTGACAGTGACATTGAAGGAATCGTACGGATTGCTTTTAAATGAGATGGTGCCTTTCGAAGATATATATATATATATAGGATGAGGCTTCCCTCTAGTCACTGTTGGGTCCATGGGGGCCCACCACGGGTCTTGTTTCGATAATTTGAACCAATAAATGTGTAGAACTCGTCGAGTACTATGTGTTTGTAAAAAAATCACGTTAATCGGATATCAATAGCTATTTGATCAAATCAGTTTTGTATGGAAAAAAATGGACGGTGAAAAATAAACGGCTAACAAAAATCTAATTTGATCACATAGCTATCAATATTCGATCAACGTGATTTTTTACAGGCATATAGTACTCGACGAGTTTTATACATTGAACTGTTCGGATTATCAAAACAGGATCCGTGGTGGCCCCCACAGGCCCAACAGTACCCTCCAGTTCGATGAATATATATATCTAATTTTTTCATAAGATATATGAAAAGTACCCCACCGGCCCACACATTAGCTTGTACCATCACTAGAGGGTGCAATTTTGGTTGTTACATTTTTTTTGGGCACTTTTTTGATGAATAGTGATAACTTTTTGGTCTTTTTAATAACTTTTTGGCTTTTTTAGGTTTACCCAAACACCTACTTAATTCTGACTTTTCTTTGTGTCTTTTGTGAACTTTTTTTCAAATTTGATCTATTTGAACTTTTTTTTTAAGGCCTTTTAGTTGAGAAGGATCTAAAAAGTAAATTTTCTGACAAAATTTAAAAAAGGTTTACTAAACTAAAAAATGTTTGGTAAGAAATGTGGCTAAAAAGCTGTTGCCAAACAACCACTTAACCTCAGATAAGTTCATGAAATAGGACTGTTCAGTAATTTAGGCGGTGTTTGATAAAACTAAAAGTTGAAAATTAAGTGCTAAAAATTGAATTATGAATTTTTTAAGCTAAAAAATTGTTTGATAATTGTTTTAAGTGCTGAACTAAAATAAGTTATATTATACTCACAAGATGAAATTTGAAATTTGTTATTTTCAAATTTTTTGTTCCAATTTTTATATTGTGGTGGTGAGGTGGTCGCAGTGGCGGTGGCGATGGTGGCTATAGGCGCCATTGTGGAGGAGGGATAGTGGTTTTGGTGATGGTGTAGGGGTGGTGTAGTGGAGTTAGAGAGGGAGGGATGGTGTAGTAGAGGTGGTGATCGTAGTGGTGGAAAGATGGTTGGCAATGGTGGCAATGGTGGTGGAGGTAGAGGGTTGTGATAGTCATGGTTGTGGTAGCGGTAGCAACGATCATGATGCTGGTGTGGTGGTAATGAAATGATGGTGGTGCTTGTGGTGGCAATGGTGTTAGTAGCGGCGATGGTCATAACCACAACAATAGCGGCGGTGGCGGTTATGGGGGTGTAGTAGTAGCGGTGATGGTTGAGGTGGTGAGATCATAACGATACATGTTGATACTTATGCATAAGTAGTTATAAATCAGTCGACATTAAGTAAGAATCCTATTTCTTAAACTTTTCTTAACTTTTAGCTTTCATTTTAAGAGTCACTTAAATTTTTAAGTGATACTAATTATGATTATTGAACATGCTTAATTGATTCTAATTTAGAAGATTAAGTTCTAAGTGCTGAATTGGGTTATCAAACACTACCTTAGTCTTCTTTAAGAATTCTAATTGTGACTTGAAATGGGTTTAGTAGTCAAAGCTCTTTACTAGATGCATTATGATATTGGTTGCATAATATATATTTATATGTATATACATATATGTAAACTTTTATAATTTTATTCAACTTACTCTAATGTTTTTAATTGCCCAATGAATGATTGAGATACTTGGAATTTATTGCTTAGGAGGAAGCAATGAACAGGGACCATCTATAGACAGGCTAACAGATTACTTCGTATAAGAGCTTGCTCATTTGACTTGGACTGTGAGGGGATAAGAAATAAGTTTACTTATTTGGTTATTGTCATTTAAATTTAGTACAATTACCTCAGGCATGACCTAATTCATCTATATATTGATTTCTTCTTGGGTTTGTTTTTGTTTTTTGCTTTTCTTGAGTGTGTTTTTTTATGCGGAATTCTCCTATAGCATTACACTGAAATTATCAATTTTTGGTTTTAGCTTTATTGTGAGAAGGAAAGGCTTGAACATGATCAGTTTGAACAGTTAAAGACACTTGTTGATGTTGGTGATATACTTGGTGCAAGTGGATCAATAAAGCGTACAGAGAAGGGTAACTTTTCAACTGTCCAAGTTTATATTAGTTGCAACTTTCAGTTTTAGCCAAAAAGTCAAAAAACCACTATAAGTTGTCACATCACTCTCTCTACTTTTCTGCACATCTTTTCGTAAAAAGCCAAAAAGTTACCAAAATAGCCTGTTCTCAAAGGAGAGCTTTCCTTAACCTATAAATTGGGAGAAATCTGGAAGATAGATATTTTGTCACTTTGTTATTGTTTACTTCTTTTCAGTTGCTTATTGTGCAAAGAAAGAAGTATACTTTTGGCAGCTTAAAGCATGTGTGTAGTTTTTTGCATCGTCTGTTAGGTAATTGAGGACACAAAATGAAATGGCTTTTCTTTTAATTCTGACTGCCAAAAGTTCCAACCTTCTTCATTTGGAATCTCTCAAAACACATGAGGTTTGGATAGAGTTCCATGCTTATGGCTAGAATCATTGATCTTCCTGGTGCCAATTCTTAGATCCTCCAATGAAAACCAAATAACTTGACAATAGGCAGACCACTAGTTAGGAGTTACTCACTTGACACATGATTTTGTTTTATTTTTGTTAGGTAAATGAATGAACTTAAATGGAGGGGGATAAATGTAGGAGGGGAGTAGTTGAACAATGTGCACCCAAGGAAGACCAAAAGAGAGGAAGCGATGTGACCTTTTTGACTGTCTTCTTTAAAAAACTTACAGATCCTAGGAAATGAACTGTACTGGAAATAACTCTCCAGGAATCATGTCTTACTCTGAATTTTTCAGACTGCACTTCATGCATAGTATAAATTCTATTCAACTACTTAGAATGGGAAGGTGGATCATGTATTTGTACCTTGTGGAACAATTAGGTTGCAAGGTGTAGCTTTCTTTTGTAACTTAGGAACTCATCCTCCTTGCTAACCCTGTCTTGCTCATGCTAAAATAATCTTATCTCATTAACTGCTGTGTGTGTTGTCCAATGATGGAACATTTTCTTGTCATGTTTCTTGAAATTTTGTGCTCGGTCAAACTACCATTCTTTCAATATTTTTTGAGTGCGTTTCGGTGAATCTATGGGAAACATTGGAATTTTGTTTTTTCAATTTTCTTTCATGTTAGTTTCCCACAAAAACAAAAATGTTTTGGTTATTTCAATGGAAAAGAAACACAAGCAGCGTTTGACTCAATTAGTTGGGGTGGCTACATGGATCCATTTCCTCCAATTGGTTCTAATTGCTAATATTCTTAGTTAAATTTAAGATAGTCACATATTTTCTTATCAACTCAAACCAAGTCTCCTAGGCCATTCTTTATTTCTTTTACTACCCTCTTTATGGATCAAATCACTCATCCTTACAGGCACATTGGTTAGTCTGCAATGCACAAAAATAGCATCTCAAATGGCATTCCCTCATCTTATCTTTAATTGGAAGCACTTATAACTTCCTAATTGATTTATTTCTTATTTTATCTTCTCTTGTAACTTGCCTCGTCCATTTCAGCATTCTCATTTCACTTGCACTCATTTTTTGAACATGTTTTTTTTTTTTTCCTTAACTACCCAATATTACCATATATCTTAACAAGTCTTATAGCAGTCCTATTAATTTTTTTCCATCCAACTTAAATAAGAATTCTACGATTACAAAACCATTTGGTGCATCTCCTTAAATTATTTTTTTTTGGATCAGCAATGAAAGAAGTTTTATTAAAAAGAAAAAGAGAAGTGCAAGGGACGATGAGGAGTCCTCCTTGATTACACAAAGAAGCAAATAAAAGTCCACCAAAACAAACAGATACAAAAGACTGTGTCGCATGCCATCTTCCAATCTCTAGAAATAAAAAATAGTGGAATCCCTCTAAATGGAGGGGCCACCGAAGCCCAGAAAGATGCCAAACTACAAACTTTAACCCACATAGAATCCAAATTTCTAAATTTATCTTAAAAAATCCTTGCATTTCTTTCCAACCAAATTGTCCAGAATATCGCACTTCCCACGCACGCAAGGTTCTGAAAAGCGGTTGCGGTCGCCGTAACGGTGGCGGTGATGCTTGATTCTTGATTCTTGAGTGTAAAGGCCATAGTGTAGCAGTTGCGATACTTAACCGTGAATTTTTTTATTTTTCGCACAATTTGAAAAAAACTTACCGATACGCATATTTTTTTTCCATGATCATATTTATTGGGTTAAAAATAGATATTGATCAATTTTTGTAAATTTTTAAGTGTGATCCAATACATTTCATATTTTTAAATCACTATAAACTGAATTTTTTACATTTTATTTTAATAATTAATGACTTTATATTTTACAAAAAATTAATCACTAATTATTATATATAAAATAAATAATGACAAAAGTAAGAGAATAAATAAGAGCCTAAATATATATATATATATACATATTTTAACCAAGCCAAATAGATAATGACCACACTTATTATTATTATTATTTTCAAACAATTTATAGATAGACACACACAAATAAAATGGTTTAGTGATAGCAGTTGAATAGAATAGCATAGGTCTTATAATTTCAACACATCAATAACATGTTTTTCATTTTCCATCTTCTTTCTCTCTCTCTCTCTCTTGCTCCTCTATTTTCTCTCTTTATCTTCCCTCTTCTCTCTATCCCTCTTTCCCAATTTTCAGTTTTTTTTTTGTGTTTTTTTTTTAAAGAAACAGTTTGAGACCGTTACGTAACGGTGCGTAACAGGCCGTTATGCCGTTACGACGCTTCTGACGCTTCGACAAACACACTGTGAATCTCAATCCTGCAAAAGCGGTACAGAACGGGTGGCGGTATCGCCAAAATCGTTCATCGTGGCGTTACATTACTTGATTCTTGCTTTTAAAACCTTGCACGCACGTCTTCAATCTCTCAATTTTTATGAATAACTGACCAAGATATTGAAAATGGTTACTCTTAGTTAGCTCATGCCCATAATTTTTTACTCCATTTTCATCCCTATTTATATTTTTGCCAAAGTTACACACTTATGTAATTTGTCTTGGTATGGTGCAATTTTGTAAAAACCTCCACCTTCTTTAAAATATCCTGAATAGTTTCTATAGGTTGTCCATTGGTTTAATGGTAAAAACCTTGGCCTAATAATCTTGAGATTATGAGTTCAAGTCACGGGACAACCACTTTGTGCACTATGCCAAAGGTTAGGTGTGTACCCAATCTTTCTCCTCCCAAACATACATTAATGTATATTAATTGGCGTTGTTGTTTTTAGTTTGTATTACTTAGCCTAAATTCACTAGATTGTAAAATATTCTCCACAATTTAAGCGTAAAGTTTACCTTTTCTTTTGTTTCATCAACTAAGTTATTGTTTAGAAATAACATATGCATGAGATATCCACTGAATGTCCCTAGTTAGTTCATCTACAATTAATGCAAAAGGGTAGGGACTTACAATTGATCCTTGATGTAAAACCTATTGTTATTGGAAATTCAATTGTTTCTCTCCTTAGTATTTTGACACCAGTCATGGCTCAATCGTACTTGTCTTTAATTACATCAATGTATCTAGCTGGTACAATGATACTCCTTTTCCAAAACTTAGCACATTTTTTTTTCTAGGAATCTTAGCATATGTGTGTATTTTATTTTATTTTTCTTCTAATTTTTTATTTTTATTTTTTAAATCAGTAAAAATCATATGAAGGTACTTTTTCTTTTTCTTGTATTTTTCATTAGTCTCAGAATTAGAAAAATAGCTTCCATAGCAGTATCTCCTAGGCACAAAACAAGCAAGTTAGAAACCTCAATGCCTAGTTTATGGGCTTCACCAATTAGTCCTTTCCTTGAAATGCTTTAACATGAATAAGTGCAAAATTCTGTACAAGGCCCCCCCCCCCCCCCCCCCCTCCCTTTTGAATTAAATGGATGTGACCTGATGAGCCTTGGTGACCATTTTATTCCTTAATTTGCTTTTCAGGGGAGCTTTCAGTTAATTTGAATTCATTTTCAATTCTTTCAAAGTCTCTACTACCACTACCAGACAAGTATCATGGTCTAACTGATGTGGATAAGCGCTACCGCCAACGGTGAGTTCATAGTTTCTCTTTTTTCATTGTCAGACATCCATGTATAACATGACGAGACATTGCAATGATATTGATGTAGGAATCCACTGGACTTGGTAATATAGACAAGACATTTGAATCTGAAATAGTTTTTTATAATTGTCCTCGATAGAATAATTTTTATTTGCATGGGTGTAAAACCTTCCTGCAGAAGTTTGTTTTTTCCAAGTTTTATTTATATATATAAATAGTTCTCTATCTCTTTTTCTTTCAAGTTTTTGTAATCTCTTCACTTATTTCATAAGATAACATTAATGAAAATAGAAAATATTGATTAGAACCAAAGTTGTCAATTGAAAAGCCCAATCCACACTTTTCCTTAAAACCCAGGTATTAAGGAGAGAGAAACTGGAGCCTTATAAGGCAACTCCAGGCGATGTGGGACACATTCCAACACACTCTCCTGGACTACAACATACAGTAGCTGGACAAACGGCATACCAATCACAGGCCCAACCAAGCTTTGATACCAAATTGAAAAGCCCAGCCCTTACTTATTCTTAAAACCCATATATTAAGGAGAGGGAAACTAGAGCCTTATAATCAACTCCAGGCGATGTGGGACACATTCCAACATCATTCCCATACATGACACAATACCTTTTTTTTTCTTCCTTTTCTTTTCCCATTAGTAACGGTGTGTTTTTGGGTACTGTTTCAGATTTATCCTTACAAATATTATATATTTATTAAAAATATTACCCAATACCAAATAATTTTAGCATACCATGTTATCAAACAGAAGTATGTATTAGCATTCATCCAAGAACATTAAGCTAATTTATTCCCAAAACAAAAGATAAAAAGCAAGGTCTATTATAATATATAAAAATATTACCCGATACCAAATAATTTTAGCATAATATGTTAATCAAACAAAAGTATGTATTAGCATCATCCAAGAACATTGAGCTAATTTATTCCCAAAAGATGCAAAGCAAGGTCTATTACAAGGGTCAAAAGTACTAACGAAAAGCAATTATGAACATCAAGATTTCTATGATAAGCTAAGCTCCACCTCAAAAACGTATCTGATATAAAGGGGCCATCCTTTTCACTTGTTTTCAAAACATATAAACCAAACATGTTTTTGTAAACATGTTTCTGTTTTTGTTTTTTCCAAAAATAAATATAAACATGTTTAATATTTTCTGTAAACTAATCAGAGTAAATTGTAAACGTTACCAAATGGCATCTAGGTAAAGTGACTTCTGTTTGTCCAATCCAAAGAGCAGCAGACTAGTAATTGCAAGTTTCTAGCAGTATACCAAGAAGCAATGGCATTTCTCAAAAAAAAAAAAAAAAAAGAAGAAAAATAATAAAAGCCAGCCAATATTAGTGGCATTTTATATGAGACATAAATAGTATATATGCATGATTTTTCTTTTCTATTCATAGACAAGCTAAAAAAAACCCAAGAAAGGAAAAGAAAAACAGATGCAGTTTGCTGGTTTACATGCTGTGCCAAAGGGATGAGAAAAAACATAAATCCAAAATATAGAACAAACCATGCAAGTGAAAGATGGAAAACATAGATCAGGACACTGAACTACTGAGAGAGATAGATAGAGAGAGGTACTTCTTGAGACTAATAAGGCTGAAGAAGATTTTGGAAATTTGGAGTAGCAAATCATGCAAGTGAAAGAGGAAAGAGGTAAATGCCGCCCTTCACAAATTAAGATTTCTGTATTCTTTTGTCAACGAGTTCTATGCTGACAGAAGAGGGTTTTTCTGTACCAGGCTTGTTGCCAGTATTCACAATTTTGACTGGTATTTTTTGGTAAGAACGAAAACTCTGGAACTAGCTGAAAATATAGGTGATAAGGTATTACAAAATTACTATCCTCTTTTTTTTTTTTTTTTTTTTTTTTTTTTTTCAGGAATGATACTTACCGGCTGGCTGCCAGTATGGAACAATATCCGTAACATCAATTATTATTTTTGAACACATCCACAACATCAATTAGAATTGTAATAGTTTACATTGACAGTGAGCAGTGAGTCATTATTTGCCAAAGCTGGATGGATATACTACCATCAGTCTTGTAAATGATATATCCACTGATTAAATCACTTATATCTTTTTTTTTGATATGTCTAATTAAATTACCAATATTATAATTTATCAATTTTTTTTTTTTTTTTTTTTTAAATTACCAATATTGTAGTAGTGTCAAATTATGTTTAGGGAATTGTTTTAATAGCATATTTGTACAAGTCTTATCACTAAAATTACTTTCTTGAGGGCATGTATGGCATTGTAGTTCATTGCCGTTTCATAATAAATGAGACTGAATGGATCATTATGATTGAGATATATGAATTATATTATTCTTGGGTAATTATTTATTTATTTATTTTTGATCTTGAGTGTGGGGGTAGGGATTTATTTTCTGGATATGCAGCCTCAAATAGTCCATTTCATCTTTAATGTATTTATCTAGTTAGTTACTTACTTGATTTTGCTTACGGCTGTTCAGAGTACTGGTAATCTTATTTGTATGCATCACATGTTAGCCTTCTCATACAATTTTTTCCATCTTAGACTCTTAGGATTTCTTTATTTAAGACAAATTGCAAATATAACTCTTCTTATTCAAATTGGTATGATGAGGTTCTAGTCTAGTGGGCTGTTTTAAACCTAATATAATTATTGTTGGAGCATCAAGTCTTAACTAGCTCCTCTGGGGAGAGTTGCATCTCTCTTTCCCTCTAGGCCTATTCTTATTTCTGCAAACCAACATTTTCTTGCTCCATACCTTTATTTTATTTTATTTTAAAGGCAATGGAAGAAAAATGTTTAGCTCTAGGTACTTGATGATTTTCTTGCTACTGAGCTGGGTACAACTTGAGATTTGGTGTGTTAGCAGAGCATCATGCTCAATATTTTCTTAAATAAAACATGAATCCCTAACTATGAAGCACAAATACTTCAAAAAAGGTGCCATATGAGTATTGGATATGTATCGGGCATCGATACGGCGGAATATGTATCGGATCTGACAAATAAGTATCCGATTTTTTTTAAAATTTCGGATCTGGGAGGGATATGGGAAGGATACTTGAGGATCTGGCGGGATCGTGAGGATATCTAAATAAGTATCAATTTTTCTTCTCATTTTTTATATTTTAATATGGCAAATAAGTATACAAATTTTCTTTTTTTCCAATTTTTTATTTTTTTATATTTATATTTTTTTCAATAGTCAATACTCTCTGCTCTCATTCTTCTTCTTCTTCGTCTTCTTCTTCTTCTTCGTCTTCTTCTTCTTCTTCCCCCCCCCCCCTTTCTATTAGGCTGCTTTATTTATTTTTTCTACACTATTTTAATGTAAGTATTTCTGTACCACATTTTTAATTTTACGAACTTTAATGTTAGTATTTCTTTATTTAATAGGAATTCTTCTCTTTATTTATTAATTTGCTTTAAGTTTTATTTTCATGCATATTATATTATTAAAATTATAAAAAATATATGTATTTTTTTACGAACGTATCTCCGCCGTACTTGTATCCTACTTTTTCAAATTTTGGCGTATCGCCGTATCCCGTATCTGTATCCGTGCTTCCTAGATCCCTAATAGTCATAGATAGTGTAATGGTTCTATTGCTTCCCATAAACCAACAATTTGATCCAATGCTTGAATGCCTTGATCATTGGAAAAATATGCTGAATGTCTAGAGTCAGCACCAGTTGAATTCAGAGACTGAATTCTGAGCAGTGGCATGCAAATGCTAGGGCAAAAGTGACTAAAAGTGAAGCAGTCTACTCTTAGCATTTAGTTGATCATCTTGTGGGGAGACTAGCTTGCTCACTCTCCCATTGTACTTGTATTTAGTGAACTTAAAAAAGGATTTTATTAATGAGTGCCCTTAGGGTACTTGTTAAGAAGTTTAAATTGATTGTACACTCTGCATAAAAGTGCGTGTTATATAGAATGTACAACTATTTTATGCTTTGTTAATCAATGCCCTTAGAACACTTGTTAACAAAACACTATTAAAAATGATTGATTTCTTTTTTGGACAAGCAAATAAAAATAAAGTGGAAGTCAGGTTTCCAAGCTACTGCAGGGTGCCTATGCTTTCTTAATCCAAAATTGAATAGGGAGCATGCATTTAGCAATTTAGTAAGTCGGGTTTTCTTGTGCAATTCATGATGCTAGTTCTAGCTCTTCTCTTGTGATGAAATTAAATGTTTTGTCATGAGCTCAACTGTTCATTCTTGGAGACAACTCAAGATTATATAAGATTCTCAACAACTGAAATTTAATTTAGTTTCTGAATAGCTTTCTTTATTTGTTTGGGAAGTGTCTGTGAGGCCTAGCGCTTGCATGTGTTTGTAACATTGTATGGAGCAAGTTGTATTGACTGGCGTTTCTCCCATTATAAAATTGTCAAACACCTTATATAGGTGAATAGTTCCCAAGTCATGAATATGTCCTACCATTTTCCATACTTCGCCTCTAGATTCAGTTTTTAAAGCTAATATGGGTTCTGTAAAATGGCTTATCGTTGATTTTGACAGTGTCTTGTTATGTTATTTGTTTAGGTATGTAGATATGATCGCAAATCCTGAGGTAGCTGATATATTTCGGAAAAGAGCAAAGGTGGGTAATCAATATTACTATATTTTTATTTTTATTTTTGATGAGCCACAAAGAGATTTTTTTTTTTGAAAATAAAAATGAAGTACAAAAGAGAACAAGGCAGGAGGACATGAAGTCCAAAAAATACAATATTATTATCATTACTATCTAGTGTTATTTGCCTAAAAAAAAAAATAAAAAAAAGAAAAATCTTATTGCGACCAATGTCAAGAACATAAATACCACTATTGTTGTTATTATCTTTCATATCTTATTACTTTTGCTTCTGAACTGTTCTTATTTCCCCTAGTGCAAAAATATTTTTGGATTAAGTAATGACTAACTGCTGCTATTCATTTTGTCCATTTAGATCTTTCAATTTTCTTTTCCTCTCTTTTTAAATATGGAATACATTGGATTCATGCTGTTGGTTTTAAATGTTCCAGTCATTTTATGGAGTTATCACTGAGGTGACATATTGATACAGAACGTAGATGTCCAATATTCAGCTCTCATGCAGCAAATTTTCACCACTTGGAGGCTTAATTTACAATTTTATTAATTAATATTCTTTATTATTTAATATTTAGTTTCTTCTTCTTATTATTAATTTGCCTATTTTATTTGGGTTTCTAGTTTCTTATTTTACTAGGGTAGTTAGCTGATTGATAAAGGCTTTGGCATCGTATTAGGGTGGTTTTGAGTTGTTTAAGGCTGTGACCTTTGTGCGATGGGGTTGAGTCGCCTTGTGTGTTTTCTCTCTCATTCTCTATCTTATTCTCCCTTGTCGTTTTACATCAATTTGGTATTAGAGCCTCACTAAGTAGCATAGGCGTGGACATGTTGACACATCAATTTTTTTAAAAAAATGTAGGATATGGCGTACTTGAGACGCGTTAAAATTTTTTATTTTACAAATTTATTATATTTTTGCCTAAGAGTGAACATTTTCATTATTTAGGATCAATTATCATAATTGGGGAGATTGGCGGATATGGTCTATAGAATTAAGGTGGGGTGGCTTAAGTGGAGGAGTGCGTTTGGGGTCTTGTCGATAAGCAGTACCCACTAGACTAAAAAGAAAGTTCTATAGAGCGGTTATTAGACTAGCGATGTTGTATGAGGCGGAATGTTAGGCAACTAAGAAATATGTAGATAAGATGAGTGTTGCTGAGATTAGAATGTTAAGGTGGATGTGTGGTAAGACTAGAAAAGACAGAGTTAGGAATAAGTATATTTGTGAATGGGTAGGAGTAGTATCGATTGTAGATAAGTTGAGAGAGAATAGATTACGATAGTTTAGTCATATACAATGGAGACCAACAAAAGTAGTAGTGAAGAGATGTGATCTGATGATGGTAGATGGAAGTGTTAGAGGAAGGGTAGACCTAGATTGGCGTGGGTTAATGTAGTAAATAGATATATGAATTTTCTTAACTTGACTAACCAAATGGCGTTGATAGAGTCGAGTGGAGAAGAAGGATTCATGTAGCCAACCCCATTTGATGGGACTTAAGGTTTAGCTTGGTTTGGTTTGGTTTGGTTTACAAATTTATTATATGTGATATATATGAGTAATTCATTCAAAGATGATGAAAAAATGAAACATAACGCTAATTACATTAAAAAATCATATCTTTCATAACTTAAATATCAATATATCATTAGGTGTAAAAGTTACATCATAAATAATGCAAAAGCGATTATAGAATGTTGTAATAAATATGATGTGTTCATCTTATAAAATGTTTAAAAGCATATTTGGAGTGCATAAGTTGTGTTTGGAAAAATGCTTAACATTATTCTATGAAGGGATTCATCACATAGAATGTGTTTTGGCTAGAAAGGGGTCATGAAGTGTCTAATATTATGAATTTGATTTTTAAAAGTAAGACACGTTGAAGAAGTGTTGGACACATTTTTAGGAGTGTTCAAAGAGTGTTAGTGTCAGATACAACATGCATGGGCCGCTGAAGGGTTCCTGCTGTTTTGGAGCCTCACAAAGATTCTAGCCTTGTTGCATTGAAGTTGCTACTTGCCTATACATCACCGACGATTAGACCCTTCAATAATCACCAACAACCCATTGTTGAAGATATTACCCGATTCATTTATGCATCACCATCCTTGAGTTATAGCTGATATTCTCATTGATCTCCTTTGGTGTTGTGAATTGCTTTGTAGCTAGTCAGCTGTTGTGTTGCATTATTGACCTTAGATTAGTCGCCTATGTTTCATGGACTTGGGTACGAATATCGGTTGTAGGGGTGTGTTCAAGTGTCAGATCTTCCTAAATGTAAATTTTAGGATACTGGGATATGCTTCCAAAGTCAAGTATGGGTATGGGGACACGTCTTAAACACTTAAATATATCGCATGTTGTATAATATTCCTAGATAACATGTTGTAAATAATTTAGAAATGTACTTCAAATTAAATGGGATTTATGAGAAATGCACTTAAAATTTTTATCTCCCACTTCTGAGAAGCTAAAAAAGTTTGTTTATTGGTAAAAGTGAGCGTCTTCTTTTTCAAACATCATATAAAATTGTAAGATCCAAGTTTGTTGGTGAAGGATAAGGAGAGATGAAAGAACTATTCTGAGAAGTTGTTAAATGAGGAACATAGAGGTAGGTCAAAAGGGGAGGAAGTAGGCAGTAATAAGGAAAATCAAGACTACATGTTCTATTGTAGGATTAAGAACTTTGAAGTGGAGATTGTACTTAAGAAGATGAAATCGAATAAGACTTTAGGACACGATGATATCCCTATTGAAGTTTGAAAATGTTTGGGCAAGAAGGGGGTGGCTTGGTTGACTATGTTATTTAGCAAGATTTTGTTGACTAAGAAAATATCAGAGGAGTGGAAAAAGAGTATCTTAGTGCCAATCTATAAGAATAAAGGAGATGTCCAGAACTGCAACAACTATAGAGGAATCAAGCTAATGTGCCATATAATGAAAGTGTGGAAGAGAGTGATGAAACGTCAATTGCGAGATATAACAGATGTGTCAGAGAATCAATTTGAGTTTACGCCTGGTAGGTCAACAATGGAAGCGGGTATCTTTTGGGGAGAGTAATAGAAAAGTATAGAGAAAAGAAAAGAGACATTCATATGGTTTTTATCGATCTTAAGAAAGCATATGATAGAGTGCCTCGGGATATAATCTGGTGGGTGTTAGAGAAGAAAGGGGTGACAAAAGGTTACATTGATGTGATTAGGGATATGTATGGAGGTTTGGTGACCACTATTAGATCGCCGATTGAAGAGACAAGTGAATTTCCAATTATTGTAGGGTTACACCAAGGATCAACCTTAAGTCCTTATCTTTTTGCTTTCGTTGTGGATGAGTTGACGAGAAATATTCAGGATGATGTGTCATGATATATGCTTTTTGCAGATGATATTGTGTTAGTGGATGAGACTAGAGAAGGAGTTAACACTGAGTTGAGACTTGGAGAGAAGCACTTGAATCTAAAGGATTTAGGATAAGCAGAATTAAGACAAAGTATATGGAGTATAATTTTAGTAACAGTAACAATGGAAGTAGAGGAGAAGTGAAGATTGAGGACCAAACACTATTTAAGAGTGAACATTTTCGTTATTTAGGATCAATTATAACAACGTTTGGGGAAATTGGTGCGGATGTGGTCCATAGAATTAAGGCGGGATGGCTAAAGTGGAGGAGTGCGTCTGGAGTACTGTGCTATAAACAAGTACCCATTACACTAAAAGGAAAGTTCTATAGAACTGCTATTAGATCAGCGATGTTGTATGGGATGGGATGGTGGGCAACTAAGAAACAACATGTACATAAGATGAGTGTTCTTTGAGATGAGGATGTTAAGGTGAATGTGTGACAAGACTAGAAAAGACAGAGTTGGGAATGAGTATATTCGAGAATTGGTAGGTGTAGTACCGATAGAAGATAAGCTGAGGGATAATAGATTGAGATGGTTTGGTCATATATAATAGAGACCAACAGACGCAGTAGTGAAGAGATGTGATACAGTGACGGTAGATGAAATTGTTAGGGGAAGGGGCAGACCTAAATTGATGTGGGTTAGTGTAGTAAAGAGAGATATGCATCTCCTTAATTTGACTAATGATATGACCTTGGATAGAGTTGAATGGAGAAGAATGATTCATGTAGCCGACCCCATTTAATAGGATTTAAGGCTTGGTTTGGTTTGGTTGTTTTGCTGTTTAACTTTGTTGCGTCTTTGTTGGAGTTTCTGGTCCATCATCATTGGTCTGTGAACATCATCTGTAAGAAGACGATTTCTTAACTAGGTTGTATTTAAAAATAGACCTGATTAACTAACCTTGATCTGACCCAACTTTAAACTCATAACATAACCCAAGTCATTTGAACCCATCCAGCTTCGGCCCAACCATAAAACCCACCTACAGCCCAAATTCCATAAATCCACCTAGTATAATGCAACACCTTTAGCCCTAAACCTCTTACCCCACCACATGAACTGACCAGCTACACTTGAACCAGACCAGTCTGACCAAAAAAAAACAAAAAAAAGCCATCCAGACCCACAAATCAAAAAATTCTAGTAGCCCAACCTAGTCTCCTGACCACCAATATCTTCACTTAACAACAAAGAACACACGCCTAAAAAACCCCTCTTTCCTGTATTTTTTACCATAGTATAAACAAAAAAAGATGTTTTAAAAAGTGACAAAAGGATAAAATGAGAAATTTTTAATAAGGAGGTTTTAGATGTTATGCTTAAAGCTTATGACGATCTTTATACTATATTATTATATAGTAAAGCTGGAAAAAAAAAATATTTACAAACTTGCTAAATTGAGAGAGAATAACACGAGATTTTAATTTTGTCAAGTGTATAAAAAGTGAGAATTTGAGGGTGTTGGTAAACGACAAGGAGATTAAGGAAATGTGGAAAAAATTGTTTTGAGAAACTATTAAAATGAAAAACATTTAGAAAACTGGAAAAGGAGACAAATATGACAATCTTGATGGAATTAGAGAATATAGGTTTTACTGTTGACTAAATGAGTTTGAGTTGGAATTTGCATTGAAGAAGATAAAGTCAGGTAACATTAGGACTAAATTGTATCTCTATTGGGCCTTGTAAATGCTTAGTATGGAGGGGGTCTCTTAGTTAACAAAATTCTTTAAGATTCTAATGACTATCAAAATACTTGATGAATGGATTAACAATATCTTAGTACCTATATATAAAAATAAGAGAGATATAAAAAATTAGTACCATAGAGGTATTAAGTTGATGAGTCATATAATGTAACTATAGGAGAGAGTGATTAAGCATCGTTTAAGGGTTACAATAACAGTGTCAGAGAATTAGTTTGGATTTATGCCCTATAGATCATCTATCTCGTCCCCCCAAAAGAAGCCCTTCTTTTGAAGACCCCCCTTTGAGAACCGTATATGAGACTTTCATCTCGTACATCTCAAGCAGAAAAACACTCGTGTTGGAGAAAAATGGTGTGATCAAAAGGTATTGATGCGACGGAAGACATGTATGGTAGGGTTTGTGGCTACAATTAGATCACCTGTAGGAAAAACTAGTGAATTTTCAATCATTGTAGTATTACATTAGGGTGATATCCCATGCTACAATGTTTGAAAAACCAGACCGAACTGGTTTTCTCAACTGGTTGATCCATCTAGTTTTGGTTTGGATGAACCACCGAATTCGTTTTGAACGGAAAATTGGTAAATAGGGCTAAGAAATTCCCTTTGATCCTGATAACATGGCATGGCGAGTGGAGAAGCAAGCTGTAACGAATGAGAATATGCTCTGATCCTCTTTTACCGTTTTTCTATTAAACTGGTGAGAATTGCAGTTGAACTGATTAACCGTTCAAACTGGTAGGTGATTCAAGAAACTGCTCAAGATGAGCCACATGTTGCTTTTGTAAAAATTTGTTCCAAACGTGTCTTGAATGCCCAAATATGATGCATTAGCAAGTCAGCCACTTTGTTAAAAAATAGTAAACTTATTCATCTTGTTTGGGTTTCAAATTATTTTTTTTTTGTTTTTCTATTTTTATTTATTTATTTATTTATTTTTGTCTTTAATGAATTTGTGTATCATATTTTAGTAATCTTATTTTTACATTTTAGATGTATGTAATCTTAGTGCACTTAAAAAGTAAAATATTTGTGAAAAAATTTCAAAAAAATTCACTAAACATATGATTAGGCGCATTTGGATCACTTTTATTAGATTTCTTTACAAATATTTTATTTTTTAAGTTCATCTTGATTAGGTGCATCTAAAATGTTAAAAAAAAAAAATTTGACTACAATATAATTTTTTAAATATTAAAGACAAAAAATTTGAAAAACCAAAAACTTGAAAACAATTTTCAAAAACTAAACAAAACAAAGTGATTACATTTATTGCATTCACTGCATTTTTTTCAAACACAAAGCACGATTAAAATTTTCCCCCTAAACAATCAATATAAATAATATATGTATTTAAAACTATAAAAATAATTTAAATGAATGTATCTTAATACTTATGTTTTTTATTTATTTATCAAAAAAAAAAGAAGAAATACTTATGTTTTTTATTTGTATAATTTTTAATATATTTATATTAGAGTTTGATTTTGCTTGACATGATGGTTGAACTAGTGTGTGACCCTTGATTTGGTCCTTTTTCGATTTGATAAATGGTCTGGGTTTTAGAACATTGCCATATTGTATGTTATCGAGAGAAACACTAGAGTCCAAAGGGTTTAAAATTAATAGAAATAAAACTGAAATATGTAATATAATTTTGATGATAGTAGAAGTAGAAATAATGAAGTGAACATCGAAAACTAGGAGATAACAAATAGTGAACATTTTTTATTACCTAGGTTTGATTATTAATATGAGTGAAGTTGAAGATCACGTAATCTATAGAATCAAAGTAGGTTGGCTCAAGTGGAGGAGTGTCTTAAAATATTACGTGATTGATTAATGCTAACAAATTGAAAGGAATTTTTTTTAGAGCAACTATAAGGCTAACGATACTTTACGAGATAGAACGTTGGGCAACTAAGAAACATCAAGTTCATAAAATGAGAGTAGCTAAGATGAAAATGCTTATATAGATGTGTAGTATGGGTTAAACGTGAACTAAAAGAAAGAGGAATCGGTATTCCCAAAATTAAAACTTGAACTAAAAAAAGAAAAATTGATATTCTCAAAATTTGATTGGGACTTTTTGACCTTGTTCTGGAGTGCTCAGTCGTCCATGTCTGTTAGTCTACATAATGTTTTTCCCTTCCTTTCCTACACTGAAAATTCTCTTATGCTTAAAAGATTAGTTTGCTAATTTATGTTCTTGTCAGTAGATTGTATCAGAGATACGGAAGGCGGTGGAATCATTAGGCTTTGTCGAAATTGAAACACCAGTTTTACAGGTTTGTGAATAACTCTTGTATTGGGTTATGACCTTGCAAATTTTAATTTTGATAAATTATTCTTTTGTTTCATCTTATATGTTTGTGTCTCGCTAAAAATGTGTTGTTTGAGTCCCTAAATACATTTAAATGCTGAACATGGTATTTCTGAAAAGTGATTTTAAATTGACCTTTTAAATTAACTAAGCTTCTTGTCACATCCCACCAACTTGCCTAAACAAAGTTCCCACTAGAATAAGGTTAGAGGTATAGAGGCTAATGGAACATTCCTTAACCTCCTGGAAGACTTGAGAAGACGAGGGATACTTGTACATAATTCTAGAATGTCTACGGAAAGATTTGGAATAGGTTCTAGATAATTCTTGTAAGTTTGTGGAAGGCTCTGAGAAGATTCCACACATCATACTAATTGTACATTCTAGATAGTTCCTAGAAGGCTAGGTTACCTATAAAAGGAGTGAAGACTCATTTGCCTTGCAATCCACTTCACATCCAACCAAGAGTTTAAATTCTCTCTAAGAGCAATATGAGTGCATTCTCTTAAACTCTTGTGTAAACTAGCTTTCTTTCTTGTGAGCTTAAGATTTAGGATGACTTAGTATCACTAGCAAAGTTTGTGAGTGACTAAGTGCCGCATGGAGTGCTTGGAAATAACCAAGGCCGTGACATTGTGCTGTCTTTTTTTGTAAGTATCCATGAAATAGTTCTCTTTTCTTTGTGTAGTACTAGTAGCAAACATGGGAACTAATAACTTGAGATGTAAAAGCAATTGAATGAGTAGACTTACGATTTACCGAATTGAGAGTAAGGTATTTGTTTGTTCGTTAAATGTCTCTGTTTCTTGATCAGGCTGTGTAGAATTATTACGTGATCCATTTTTCAAGGCTGTGCAGAAATATTACTTGATCCTTTTTTCTTTTGTGATGCAAATAATTTTATGTATTTCCTGAAATGTTATCTTAATTGCTTTAATGCATCTCTTCCATTATCTCCCCTCATTTATGCATGCATGTGTATGAAATATCAATATATTAAAGCAGAAGGATTTTTTTGTATCTGTTATTTGGTTTTTAATTTGTTGGATCTACTAGGGAGCAGCTGGTGGAGCTGAGGCTAGGCCATTTGTTACATACCATAATTCTCTTGGGAGGGATCTTTATTTGAGAATTGCAACTGAGCTCCATTTAAAGAGAATGCTGGTGAGGTTTCACGTACTTTACTTTTGCTTTTTCGTATGCTGAATATCAATAAATTCCATTGAAGCATTCTCAGCAGTTCAATATTGAATGGTTGGTTTGGCAAGCAATGCAACTTAGTTATTTTGAAACAATTTTGTCTCCTATGTAATATGTATAGCTAGAATTTTTTACGAAGTATTTAAATTTTCCTTTTAATTAGCTGATCTCTGGACTTAAGAATATCCAAGATCCCATAAAGCATAGTAGCATGTCTAGCCTATTCATCTAGCAAACTGCGGCAGTTTGTCCTCAATATTAGATGTACACCTTGAAACAAAGACAAATAGAATGATCACTTTCTCTTGGTCTGGAGAAGATCTTTTTCTGACTATTAAACTCAGCAAATTTTTATCTCAACTATTTATTCATTTGTCAAAAAATTTCCATCACTTTGCTTTATCTAGGCTGTAGCTCCTTTTCTACTTGTCTTCTAGTCCTTTATTTATTTTATTTTCTAGTTGAGGGGGTTCTTCTCTGTTGAAGTGGTTTGCTATATATTAGACCTTTTTTTATCATAATCTCTCTCTCTCTCTCTCTGTATGTAGACATGTACAAAATACATGTTTATGTTCTTAAAATTATTTTATAAATTTAATTGTATTTTTGTGCCAAGTATGGCTTATTTTGTGTTTTTTTGTGGGGAGGTTTCTGCCTCACCTTTATTCATGACTGCACAGTTGACGTCATTTAGGCAGATTCTTTTTTTTTTCTTAAGTCCCTCTCTCTCATGCATGCACATCCAGTGCTTACTCTTTATTTTATTATTTGTGTCTTGTTTTGCCTCTTTTGAAAGGATTCTCTTGCTTTATTCTCATTCCTTTCCCAATCTTTTCAGTAAAGTCCCCTTTCCTCCTTATCCTTTTACTCAATTTACTTTTCTTTTGGAGCTTTGCATCTGAATTATCTAAAATAAAACTAAAAATAAAAAAAATACAAGAGTGCTCGTATGTTAAAACATTTGTTTCTTACTGGTATTTTTCTAGTCTTATAGGAATATGACCTATGTACTTAATATCTTTATCCTTGTTGATTTCCTATTTAGAGTCCCCATAAAAGCTTGTTTTACTAGTCGCATTGTTTCTGCTTGCAATTCATCCACCCTGCTTTGTCGATTTGCCTACTCATTTTATGGACTCTTTTTTTTCCTCCTTTCTTCTAACCTGCTGAACAGCTTCGGATATATAATTGATATCACTGCTGGTACTGTAACCATCTAGTAAAAGATTAACACACTGTTTGGATTGATGGGAGAGAAAGTGAGGGGAAGGAAAGGAAGGAGAAGAAAAGGGAGAGGAAGTCTCCTTCCTTTTGTTTGGTTAGATAATATTTAAATTAATGATAAATATACTTAACTAGATATTTTAATATAATTATTATGAGAAATACTTTCCTACCATTTCCTCCCAATTTTGGAGGGGAAGTGAAGTGCTTAAAATGTTTGTACTCTTTCCCCCTCATAATTCCTCCAAACAAGATTTTAACTAAATTCTTCACTTTCTCTCTTAAACCATCAATCTAAATTAAGTGTAAAAGCTTTTTTTGTAATTAATAATAAAATAAAATACTGTTTTTTGGTTGTGTTAGACTTGCATATTTCCATGCAAAATTCATGTCTTAAGTAGCACAAATTGCAAATGACAGGTGGGGGGATTTGAAAAAGTATATGAGATGGGCCGGATCTTCAGAAATGAAGGCATTTCAACTCGTCATAATCCGGAATTTACCACTATAGAGGTAATATCTCCATATTTTGCTTTTTTGTTTTTGGTAAACATGTTGAGTTAATGTTTATTTGCATGATCCTTCTTGTTGGCTGCAACTATAGTTATAAATGTTGACTAAAATGAGCATTGATTAGTAGTTTTCTTAGCTTGAACTTAGATGTACGAAGCATATTCAGACTACCAAAGCATGATGAACATGGCAGAAGAAATTGTGATTCAATGTTCTCTTGCAGTCCATGGGAAGCTTACCATTGATTATCAGGTAAAAATGTTTGTTTATCTTTTTGATTTTCTGATAGGAGGGAGGAGGTCAATTTAATTGGCTTAAGATTCTGTAGTGTTGGCCTGGGTTTGGGCCAACATCCTGTCGTGGCAGAGGTCTTGGGCGACGCTGAGTCACAATCAACTTGTGGCTCTGTACCTTTTAAAGAAATTAAGTTGCGCCTTCACCATTTCCTATGAGTTTTGGTGAGATGACAAGCGCTTGATCACACAACTGGTATCAGAGTGAGGTCTCAAGTTTGATTCCCTTGGAGGGCATGCTGCTTGGTGGGCAGGTTCTTTTGGGTTGGGGTGGGGTGGGGTGGGGTGGGGGGGTTTGTTGGCCTAGGTTGGGGCCAACATCCCTGTGGCGGAGGTCCCGGCTAAGGTCGAGTCACAGTTGACTTGTGGTACTTGGCGCTGTATCCTTTAAAGAAATAAAGTTGCGCCTTCACCACTACCTATGGATTTTAGTGAGATGGCAAGCGCTTGATCCTAACATGTAGCATTGTGTATGCTGAGTTTCTTTGGGTAAGTTTATGTATTTTTTGGGTAAATGAGTATGCTAAGTTGCTTCATTGATTTGTGGCAATATTATCCAGCCACAAAGGAGTAGATTTAAGTGCTCTTTCTTACCTTAATTGAGTTACTGGAAGTTTGACTAGACATTACCTCTCTCATTTCAAAATTGCTTTTGCAAAGTGACTTGAGTTGAATTGTCTCTAAGCATCGACATTTGGGCACTGGATGGCTGTAGGAAAATTTGTGTTAGTTGGACATGCGCTTAAATTGTGTTAAAATGTCATATATTCTCTTCTAGTTATTTTATATAATGGTTTTGAAGATTTTGATTGTCTTAAACTTAGCATTTTCCAAGAAACGTAAGAAATCTGTTCAATCTCTAATGCTCCATGCAGGGAGTAGAAATATGTTTAGAACGACCTTGGAGGAGGGACACCATGCACAATCTTGTCAAAGAAGTCACTGGGATTGATTTCATTGAGTTGGGCAATGATCTTAGAGCTGCTAAAGAAATTACTATTAAGACACTTGGTGCTGGCCTTGAAAATAAAGACAAATGTTCTATTGAATCATGCTCATCTGTTGGCCACGTGCTTAATGAGGTTAATCTGCATTTATTTTTTCCAGATTCAGTTTTAATTTTGAAGTGTGCTTGGTTAGTATCCTAGATGGGGCTACTGGCTCCATAATATTAAACACCATTTGCTTCCATTTAAGTGTTTTCGATATGCTTTTTCTTTCTTTTTATTCTTGTGCATCTCTTCCGTATGGTCTTACTAAAATTTTAATTTTGCATCATTTATCCAGGTTTTTGAGATCGAGGTAGAACCAAAGTTGCTGCAGCCTACATTTGTCTTGGACTACCCAATTGAGATATCTCCTCTGGCCAAACCACACCGAAGGTACGGAATCTTTTCCAGGAAATTGTTTGGTTGTTTACTACTTGCCATGCATACAGTTACTTTGAATACATCATAATATAGAAAAAACTTGAAATTACACCTTCAACTAGGATGAACTATAAATTTGAAACTTTTTGTAGGCTCTCTCTATAATATTGTTTATAACTAAAGGTGTAGCCTAAGATGTACAGTCACTTCTAAGAAGGTAACATGTAAGTGTCCAATGCCGTGTCTAACATTGACATGACACTTGTTGGACACTTCTCAATACTTACACATAAAACACATTACAAGTTCAAAGAAAAAAAAATCTTGGAATCAATGATAAACCCTGAACAATATAAATTTATATTTATTATCCTTCACTAGATTTTAAAAATTATTATATTTAATTTAAATATAATTATTTATGACATATAATAAATATATAAAATTATTTATTTTACATATTGTGTCCATGCTTCTTAGGGTGTAGCTGGTGCGCTATCCAAGTTAAGTGATGTAATTAGTTGGAAGCCCCAATGACAACGATAAAATGTGGACCCTGAAGTTGACTAGAAATAAGGCTATAGTCAGGTTTTATGGCTGATTTCTGCATTTTCTAGCATGCAAGGGCCAAGGTCCATGAGATATGTGGTTCCAAATGAAGCCTAAAATTTTGAAAATAGGAAGACAAGAAATAACTAGATCTGAACTGGAAACATGTTCCAGATGGATAGTATAACACTATCCGAAATTCGAAATGCTTATGCCTTGTGTTAAGCATTTGCCTTTAAAAACTATGATGTGTGTATATATACATGGTTTTCTATGATGAAGACTTGAATTTGGCAAGTGAGACCTTATAGAAGATAGAATTTTTGATGGGAGGGGATCTAGGCGAGAGTTGTAACACATAGAAAGCTCCATGTGGAAAGGAAGCAAGCCTTTCAATGTTCTTCTTAGGTCAGTGTGTTTCTAACGGAATCCTAGAAGTATGGAGGAAACTCTTTCACTTTCAAAATAATGTTTATGAATTGTCAAGAAACAAGTCCTACTTGTGAGCCACCATATAGGTTGTGCACTCTTTCCAATTTTTTTTTCTTCCTTGTATTAAAGTCGTAAGTTGCAAAAACACAGACATGCCAACATGATTTTCAAAAAATGTAGGACACGATATGCTTGGAACATGTTAAAATTTTATATTTTTATAAATTTATTATGTCATATTATATATTTGAATAATTTATTAAAAGATAATGAAAAGTATGTAACATAGTGCTAATTATATTAAAAATTATATATTGAGAGTGATGGAATGTCGATTGCGAGATATAATGGAGGTGCTAGAGAACCAATTTGGATTTATGCATAGTAAGTCAACAATGGAAGCGATCTATTTTTTAACGAGAGTAATAGAAAAGTAGAGAGAAGAAAAGAGACATTTATATGATTTTTATTGATATTGAGAAAGCATATGATAGAGTGCCTCAGAATATAATCTGGTGGGTGTTAGAGAAGAAAACGGTGACAAAAGGTTACATTGATGTAATTAGGGATATGTTTGAAGGTGTGGTAACCATTATTAGATTGTCGGCTGGAGAAACGAGTGAATTTTCAATTACTGTACGATTACATTAAGGATCAACCTTAAGTCCTTATCTTTTTGCTTTTGTTATGGACGAGTTGACAAGAAATATCCAGGATGATGTGCCATGGTATATGCTTTTTGCAGATGATATTGTGTTAGTGGATGAGACTAGAGAAGGAGTTGACACTAAGTTGGAGACTTGGAGAGAAGCATTTGAATCTAAAGGATTTAGGATAAATAGAATAAAAAGGCAGTACATGGAGTATAATTTTAGTAATAGTAACAATGGAAAAAGAGGAGAAGTGAACATTGAGAATCAAAAACTACTTAAGAGTGAACATTTTTGTTATCTAGAATCGATGATTACAACAGTTGGGGAGATATAGAATTAAGGCGGGGTGGCTTAAGTGGGGAGTGCATTTGGGGTACTGTGCGATAAACGAGTATCCGATAGACTAAAAGGAAAGTTCTATAGAACGACAATTAAACCAGCGATGTTGTATGGGACGGAATGTTGGGCAACTAAGAAACAACATATAGATAAGATGAAGTTGCTAAGGTGGATATGTGGCAAGCCTAGAAAAAACAAAGTTAGAAATGAGTCTATTCGTGAATGGGTAGGAGTAGCACCAATCGAAATTAAGTTGAGAGAGAATAGATTGAGATGGTTCGGTCATATACAATGGAGACTAACTGAGGCAATAGTGAAGAGATGCGATACAGTAATGGTAGATGGAAGTGTTAGTGGAAGGGGTAGACCTAGATTGACGTGGGCTAGTGTAGTAAATAGAGATATGAATCTTCTTAATTTGACTAACCAAATTGCCTTTAATGGAATCGACTGGGGAAGAAAGATTTATGTAACCAACACCATTTGATGGAACTTAAGATTTGGTTTGGTTTGGTTTTGTTCGTTTCGGTTTGGTTCTATGTATTCATCTAATAAATGTTGCGTAACATATTTACAGTTCGTAAGTTGTGTTATGAAAATTGCAGAACATTGTTATAATGAAGGACTCATTGCATAGGACATATTTGGAGGGCTTAAGAAGTGTCGACAAAGTGTCCGCATGGTGTCTGATATTATGAATTGTGATTTTTTTAATTAAGGCACGAAGAAGAAATGTTAGACACGCTTTTAAAAGTGTCTGAAGAATGTCAGTGTTTGACGCAAGTGTCGGATTTGATACAACACACTTCCTTTATAGAAGTGTCCGTGCTTTAAGTCATTATCCATGACATTTGGTAGACAATGCCTTCCTTCTGTTTTTATCTAGAAATTCATTCCCCTTGATACAAAAGAGTGGGTTTTTTTTTTTTTTTTTTTTCTACCTTCGGTGGGGGGAGGGGGTTGTTAAATATGACAAATGTATGTGTCATATGGCCCAGATCATCTGTTATGTTCATTGCATTCTTTTTTTCTTTTTTCCATTTCTCTTTTTTTTTCTAAGAAGGATGGGGTAGCCTTTATGAGTTGAATTATCAGGCATCTAGATTATGGAGATATAACATCTTCAAAATATTTTCTTGAGATGAGTTCGTCTGTGATCAATATTCAATTTGTAAGGGAGGACTACCCCTGTTGTATGGTCCATAACCATTGGACCTTTTTTTTCTTTCTTTCTTTTTTCTTCAATTTGTCAGTTTATTTTATGCATTTTCTGTTTTTATAGAACACAATGCAAATTCTGAAGCATGTCATGCATATTTGAAACAGCATGCCTTTTTATCTCACCGTCATTCCTTCAAATCTAGGCATGCAGGGCTGACTGAGAGATTTGAATTATTTATTTGTGGTCGAGAACTGGCAAATGCATTCTCTGAACTAACTGACCCTGTGGATCAGGTAAGCATCAACAGAATTTTTGAATCTCACAACTATCGGTAATTATCACGTCTTGAGTAACTGTAAAACAGGTGACGAACTTTTCAGGATGAATTTCTTGGTTTTGGCTATTCAATAATAACAGGGTGGTGGTCGGTCTGGGTTGAGATGGGATAATGCGGTTATATTATATCCATCAAAAACCATTTCGTGAAAATCAAAACAAGCCAACTTGAAAAGTGTAGTGCCAAGGTTCTTGTTCTGTTTTGCCCTACTGAATCACTGATGGTCTTCTTAGCGCAATGCTGAATTCTTTTATTAATGGACTTTAAGATTTGGAATGCTCTTCCCTTGAACCTTAAACAGCAGACTCGTATTTCTTCAATACCATGATTGCTGTAAATTGCCTTTTCCCATTGTGATGGGATAGTGGTGGATTTATGGAAGGTCTCCTGTTTTCTTTACTGTCACTTTCTTTTAGTTTGCAAAATAAAAGAAGATATATGTTTTTTTGAAAAATGTATCCAAGAGCTAGTCTTCACTGAAACAAATCATCCATGAAAGGTTTATCGGTATGATGTTTTTATAGAGTACTATCAGAAAATGTTGTGGAGTTGATGTTTTGATGAAGAGTTTAAATACAAGAACAGTTGGGTGTAGTATAAATTATCTTTTGTTGGTGATGGCCACAACCTTTCTGTCTATTGGATTTAGTAGCTATTGCTGAGGAAAAAAAAGAATGAAAAGAATTATTTGGCTTACCCATGTATGAGGTAGAGGCCATATATAATAGATTCATGATACAATTTAGGAAATGATATAAATAAGGAAACAATACTAAATCAGTGATTGACACAATTACGGATTATATACATAATACTAAAAATAAAAAGATTTTATGTACTCTAATTTCTATATTCAACACTCCCTCTCAAGCTGGTGTGAAGATATTCAACAATTGCAGTTTGCCAATGGATGACTGGAAAAAGTCAGAAAAAACTCAACGGCTAGTCCAAATAAATGCTACCGAACAAATCTGGTAGTCCACTAAATAAAAGAAGCTAAAAAAGTGCTTAATACATCAGTATCACACCCTAAAAAGTGAAAAAATAGGGATTGAACTGCTCTAGAAGACCTACCAAAGCATCTATAGCCAAGAAACACTTTTTAACAACCAACAAGACTCTGGTTGGCATCAGAGGCCGGAGCTAATGTCGGGAGATAGCTTATGGTCGTGCTAGACCGTTGTAGAAACTGGTTGGAACTAATGTTGGGACAGTTTAAGGTCATGCTGGACCGTTGTAGGAACTGACCGCAATCAATGTCAGGACAGTTTACGGGGTCATGTCGGACCGTTGTAGAAACTAACCGTAATCAATGTCGGGACAGTTTAAGGAGTCATGTCGAACCGTTGTAGAGATTAACCGGAATCAATGTCGAGATAGTTTAAAAGGGTCATGCTGGTCTGATGTAGAGAATTGGATGTTGAACCAGCAAACGTGGCACACACATAACTTATGACGTGATGTTGAACAATGATGGTAACAGATGATTGAGTGCGCCAAGGAGCGGCTTATTAGAAAGTGCGTTAGGGGACGGCATTGGTGGTGCATTAGAGGGGGTGGCTTGAAAGTATAATAACCCCCTTCAAACTCAAATAGGTTTGAAGATAGAAATAACGATATAAATAAGAAAATAATACTAAATCAGTGATTGACAGAATCACAGATTATATACATAATACTAAAATAAAAAAATTCTATGTACTCTAATTTCTATATTCAACAGAAAATAAATATGAGTATGGA
Organism: Camellia lanceoleosa; assembly: GCA_025200525.1. Classification (NCBI taxonomy): domain Eukaryota; kingdom Viridiplantae; phylum Streptophyta; class Magnoliopsida; order Ericales; family Theaceae; genus Camellia; species Camellia lanceoleosa. The sequence continues at coordinate 130,881,799 of CM045768.1, forward strand.
ATATGCGTACTGGTACAATTGCATGCGTACTGGGTACGCGAAATACGTATCGATACTTTTTCTTAATTTTTTGAATGTTGGGTATGGCATGGGTGCTTTTCGGATACTTTTGTGGGTATGTCAGACATTAATGTAAATTTTAAAAAAATATAGGGGCACTAAACAAATATATTGGACCTATTTTTATTAAAATTTAAAGGTATAATGTATTTTTGCAATTATCACCAATTTTAAAAATATTTTCAATTTCTTCCCCCCAATTATGGAGCATCTTCGTGTGTGTGTGTGTGTGTGTGTCTCTCTCTCTCTCTCTCTCTCTCTCTGTGTGACTAGGCTTCTTTCTTTCGCTGCTTGCGATGATAGACCAATTAGGGTTGATGATTGTCAACGCTCAACGCTTAACAATTTCCATTAAGCTTCCTCTTTTCTCTGACTCTCGGATTGACCAATTCAACTTTGATTTGTAGATTGGATCCTTAACTAAATTTTTGGCATTAAAATTTAGTTTGTACCTTGTCTAGAAATTACAGAACTATAGTATTTTTTATGGATGTACCCTAACTGTACCCATATCTTTTTTTTCTTTTTCCATTTTTTTAAAAGTTTTGACATATCGGCATGTCCAAAACTGTTTATGTACCCATAATGTACCCCCACACCTGTACTTCCTAGTTAACTGTAATATTAGTGATGCTTCAAATGTGTGTGTTAGTTGGTTGGAGTGTTGGACAATTTTCTTTTTTGTTAAATGTGATACTTTTGAAATATGTTGCAACTTGTGAGAGGTTGGTTTCAATATGAAGCAGAAAATTAGTTTTTGTTAATTTTAAACCATGGTAGAGAGGACGCTTGGAAGAGCAAGTGAGGCAGCATAATGAGAGGAGAGCAGCAGCAATTTCTGAAATGAATGATGCAGATGAGAAAGGGAAAAAAAATGATGACAACTCATATGAAGTGACTCTTGATGAAGACTTTCTTACAGCTTTGGAATATGGAATGCCTCCAGCTTCGGGAATGGTAAGGTTATCACTTGCAGAAATCAATGCCATTCATTTAACACTACATATTTGTTCCGAGTGAGTTGAGTTCTTGTACAAAGATGTGTATACTAAATGTACTTATACGTGGGCTTGTGTGCCTTTGCTGTGCATAACTTGTCCTGTATGGAAATTATTTTTCAATTTTCCTGAATTACTTTGGATGGTTGTAGTGCAACAATATGCGACTCATTTATGTTTTACAATTTCTTTCCAAACTCATGTTGGGATTGGTAGTTTTCTTTGCCCTAGTGTGTTAGATTTTGTTATTGGACTACATAGGGGATGGGGGACTAAAGTTATAATTATGGAGTGTACATTTCTCAAGCTAAGTAGTGACATACGATAAGTTTGTATCTTGGATTTTATCGAGGGAAAGAAAAATGAAAAGGAGATGTAATTACTTATACATATTCATTTTTTTCCAAACAACCAAAAAAAATAGCTATTCATTTTTTCCACCTCATTTTTCCCAACGAAACAAAAGAAAATAATTTATCTTTTTCAGATAAGAAGGAAAATTCTTTTTAGAGTGAGTGGAATTGAAGGAAGGATTAAGAAGGAAAATTCTCTTAATTTATTGCTTAGCTGCATTTATCATAGGTGTATGTTCTCCGTCAGCAGGGTCTAATTGAAATAATTGATGTTTTTTTAGGGACTTGGAGTTGACCGGCTAGTAATGCTTCTGACAAATTCTGCGAGCATCCGAGATGTCATTGCTTTCCCTGTCCTCAAGGTTCAGCAGCAGCAGCAGCATCAGTAGTAGTGGTAGTATTGTGTACTATGCTTCCTTGATAAGCTGTAGTTAGTTGTCCTGAATTTATTTTTAAGAGAATTTTGGTGGCCTCAATCAAATAAGGTTTTACAATACGGGAGGAGAGGACCCTGCCTTCCTTACTGCCTATGCATGCGGATGGGCAATGCATTTTCTAAAGGTGGTGGTGGTTTCTGCCACTTCTGTTTTAGTTATTACCACAAACTTGTGTAATATGTGCAATATAAAGTTAAAAGCCACAACACATTTATTCATAAGCTTGTGTGCGCTGGGCAAAAGCTGTCGGTTAAAGGCACAGGTAATGAATGGGCTTGTCCTGGCGGGCATTTAGGGAGAATTGATACATAATTTGAGCTCATGAGTTTTGAGTATACTTTATCTGCAGGAGCAGTTCACGATTACTAGGTAATTCTTGTAACATGTATTTTATTGATGAATTAATTTGATTATTTGTTTGCTTTGGTTGGAGATTTGGAAATTCTTTATCAAGCAAGCTTTAACTCTTCTCCTTTTTATTATTATTTATTTAAATTTTTTATTTGGGAGTTCTGTTCTGTGGCTTGCAGCATATTGTACATATAGTGTGTGATCATTGCTGGAGCCTTTTTATTAAATTATTAGTACAGCTGTTGGGTTGTGAGTATGTGCAATTCTGCACATCATGTGGAGAGAGAACACTTGCAAATTATAGTTTGCTCCAGGCAAATGAAAATGATGCTCGAACATGCATTATTTTATTGGCTAAAGCGATAGGTTTCACTACATTTTATCTCCTATGAAGGGATAAGAGGATTAGTGTCATAATATGTGTGGTATGGAGCAATGTTCCAAGACCAGTAAATAACTTGTCCCTCCTCTAGGCTACGCGTATGGCACTGTTGACCCATTTTCAGTAAGACTAGCGCAGGCTTTTAGAGCAGGCACTTGGAAAATTTTATTTCCATACACCTATTTATTTGAGTGTGCACACTAAATAAAATTTTATTTTTATGACAATTATATTTTAAAGTAAAATAACCACATCTTTTTAGTAAAAAAAATCTAAATTTATTTGTTGTTCTTCACTTCTTTCATTGTTTCTTACTTGCTTGCAAAGAAATACTCTCATAGTCCTCTATTGCTTGCAAATCAATACTCTTCAACCAATATTTTCATGTTGCTTTATTCTGTGTTTATACTCTATTATTTATATAGTTTTGTCATTATAATCCACAATTATTCTTGATTTTGTGATGGAAGAGTTGTAAACCAATGAAAATTTAAATTCAAATAAAAATATGGCTGGTGATAGCGAAAGTAGTGGTGAAAATGTTAGTTTTTTTGTGTAGAAGTTTTTTTTTCTCGTGTTTTTAAGTCAAAAAACCAGTGTCGAAATATTTTATTTTCTTCAGATATCAACTGCCGAAAATAATAGTTGTATTCGACATTCGAAACTTAACCACCGATTTTATTTGTTTTATTTGATGAACAAATTCTGAAATTATTAAACTAATTTGATTTTTAAAGATTGAAAATTTTGATTTATTTCGATTATTAAATGCTGAATAATAGTGTTATATTCAGCTCTGACATGCTGAATTAAAAATTATTTTTTTCTTTTTAGATTGTATGCATTGAAAAAATTGAGATTTGATCTGATATTATGGTGGATTGTACTAGTCATTTTATAACTAACCAAGTAACTTTTAATAAGAATTTCGTAACTCAATAATTTTTATTAGTTAGTTTGTTTTCATGAAAATTGTGTGACATTATTTACAAGTTTTTGACAACAAGTAAAAAAAAAAACATTACAATGATTTGCATTTATCTGATTCATAGGGGGAACATTCAGAACTTCTGAGCCGAAAAACAATATATGAATCGGAAATCAAATGTCAAACCAATTGACCAATTTTAGTACTACAGAACCGAAATACTGTACTCAATTCGGAAGTTAACCATCGGGGGTTTTTTTTTTTCGAAACTCAATTGTCAAATTAAGCAATTTTATTTGGGAGTAGATTTCCGAATTAAATAAATAATTTCGGAAAACCAATACCAAATGTCCAAAAGCCCAAAACTTGAAAGAAAAAACAAGAGTTTTATAAGAATGGAGTACACAAAAATCTCAAAATCTTGAATTGGTAAATGCAATAACAAAATAATAAATGCAATAATGAAATGGAAAATAGGAGATGCCTCATCTTCAACAGTGCAATGGAGGGTCTTCAATAGAGTTATCAATGGAGGGTCTTCAATGGAGGACTATGGTCTTCACTTTGACTCTGTACTTTAACTGTGGTCTTCAATGTTTGTCTGGAACCATAGCAGTGGGTCTACAATTTTTAATAGGTGTGTGAAATGAGGATTGAGGTAGTATGTGTACGATAGTAGGAGTAAAGCGTATAATTGAAACATTTAGTATGTAGATTGAGAAGAATAATTAATAATCAAATTAATAAATGTGTGCACTAAGGTTAAGTAGGTGTGTGGAAATAAAATTTCCCCATATACTTTGGCTTGAACATGAAACTTATAGGGGCTGTTTGGCGCAACAGCTTTTCACAAAGTTATGAGTTAATTACTAGCAACTGGCAAGTATACCCAAACTGCCATCTCCTTATTTTTTTCTGTCGGGAAATAAAAAAATAGAAGTAAAAATAAATGGTGGACTGGCTTATGTTTTATGTTTTACACACACACACACACACACACACATATATATATATATGTATATTTCATTCTGTTGGCATGACCTCATGAAAGTAAGTTCTGTGATAGTGAAAGGATCAAAGGCTAAATGCAATTCTGGGGGAATGAAAATATAGCTTCAATTGACATACTTCTGATAATGTTTTTGGATTTGTGCAAATAGAAAATTTCTGAAAGGTCTAATGGTAACCAAAGAAAAGAAGAAAGGATGTATAATGTATTTGTACAATCTGCGAAACATCTATCTTTCAGATTAAACTTAGAAAAATAAGATTATATTATCTCTCTTTTTGATTCAGGAAAAGCATATGTGGGAGTTCATTCATGCATAGTTAATTTGGTGATTGGAGAAGAATAGACTCCTGAGGCAAATCTTTATTGTCACGAAGTTATCTACGAAATATCTCTTACAACTTAGCCCTTAAGAGTGATATTCTAATTGAATTTCCTGTTTTCTAAGAACCTAAAAGCCTGGATAGTATGAAGTTGTTTTCAGTTATAACTTGATTGTAATTGTATCATTTGGCTTCATTTTGTCACAGTGATGAGGAGATATTGACAACAAACAGAAGCATAGAGGATGCATTTGTATGGTTCTTTGATTATATTCTGCTCAACCCAGCTCAGATATGCTTTGCAAATTCCTATCAATGACATGAAAATAGTCTTCAGATATATCATTGCTGTCTTGCTCCCAATTTAAGAATTTTCTATTGAGAGAGTTGAGTTCAATTTAGCTGAGGGCAATAGGGTATTGTTTCTTTATACTGCTATATATTTTTATTCTTTAATCTTCTTCCTTGTTTCATCAATCACTATTGTTTCTGTTCTGTGACAAAATCCGTTTCCGAGGAATGATTTCTAACATAAGAAAGGTAATGGCCATTACTGGCAACAATTACTTCAAAATTTGTCTGGCATTTTGGAAATGCTCTAGTCTTGCAGGTTCTTTTATGCCTTGCTCTTGCTGTTTAATATGCATTGTTTAGTTAAAAAAGGAATGAATAGGAAATATATCAGAAACATCATATGTAATCTATGTAATTAATCATGCATGGCAGCTGTGCTAATGAGGGCTCTTCCTCTGTTTTAGCCAGTGGAAGAGAACCAACAAAATGTGGAAGGTTGAGTGATTGAGGAACACTGTTTCATTACTTTAGTAATATGGAGAGAGAATCTCCAGTACTTATCGAAGATCAAATAAAGATTGCTTGTTGGTTTCTTTACGTTAAGTAAGAACTGCAATGACTTGAATTATTTACCCTTATTGGTATTCCAGAATTTCAATGACTTGCAGGGAGACCTTACAGTAGAGCTATTTGGTTTAAGCTCTTTGCCCTCTTCGGAAGCTGCGGCGATTTGGCGTTCTTGCTGGGATCAAATAGCCAGTAATACATATGATTGCAATCGATAAGAAGAAGCCGAGTGGAAACCCAACTGCAACTCCTTCCCATGAAAACCTTGACTCCTTGATATCATCCTCCTCCTGCACTTCTGGCGGTGGCAGCTTCTCTGGACATTTCACCCTAATTTGAAATCCGCATAACCCAGTGTTATTAGCATAGTAGTTTGGATCGTCCATCGTGTCCATCTGTCCACCCACTGGAATTTTTCCAACGAGCTCGTTGTTGCTCACATCCAACGTAGTCAGTTCTTGCAGCTTTACTAGTGTTTGTGGGATTGAGCCAGATAGCTTGTTGTGCGACAAGTCCAAGCTCTCCACGCTCCGTAAATCACCGAAACTTGCTGGTATTTCACCGGCAAGTCTGTTGAATGAGATGTTGAGTACCTTTAGGCCCTTGAGTTCACCTAATGATGCTGGAATTTCACCCGAAAGTTGGTTCTTTGACAAGTCTAACAAGGAGTACAGGCCAAGGTTGTGACTTGAAAGACCTTGTCTCGACTTTTTCCAGTTCACTAGTAAGTCATTGAACTCGATTGAGAAGGTGAACATACCAGAGAGTGATGAATATGTGACGGGAGTTTCAATCATTCCAGCAAGATATCCCATTTCTGGGGGGATTTTCCCTGTGAGTTTGTTGGATGAGAAATCGAGAATTTGGAGGCTAGTAAGGTTGGAAAGTCCGTTGGGGATCGAACCTCGAAGGGAATTGTTTCGTAAATTCAGAATTTGAAGAGTGGAGATTTCAGTAAGAAATGTTTGCACTTCACCAGTGATTTTGTTGTCATGGAGATCAAGATGTTGAAGCTTGCTCAAACGAGTCAGATCCCGAGGCAAGGGACCTGAGAAGTAGTTTTTTCCCAATGAAAGAATCCTAGTTTCATTAGAGAAAGTCACTGGAATCTCACCTGATAACTCATTGGAGGATAAATCGACAAAAGCAAGCAGGGCATCAGGGTTGAAAGCGGTTAATATGTTGCCAGAAAATCTGTTGCTTGACAAGTCCAACAACAACAGGCGATAAATCTTGGAAATGGAAACTGGAATGGGGCCAGAGAAGTTGTTTGAAGCCAACATAAGAATCATGATCTCAGTAGCATCACCAATGTTGTGAGGCAACTCACCAGAGAAACTGTTTCTGGAGAGGGAAAGGACTGATAAACTCAAAGATTGAAAAAGACGAGGAGGAATACTACCACTAAGCTTGTTATCTGAGAGAATGATGCTTCCAACTTCCATCTCAGCAAGCCAATCTGGGAATGTTCCTCGGAGGTTGTTTTCACTTAAATCAAGAAAATCAAGACTCTTTTGGGTAGAAATCCAATCTGGGATGTCACCATCAAGCCCACAAGACTTGAGAGAGAGTTGAGATAGCCTACACTCGGGCACTACATTAATATTGTTATTCAGCTTCAGCTTCAGCTTGTTTCCTCCCAGAAACAGATTTTTGAGTGCCTCGAAATTGAGCAGCCAGGACGGAATTTGTCCAGTGAGCATGTTGTTGTCTAGCCTAAGTGTTTCCAAGTTGGTCATATTCTGTATGGATGCTGGGATTCCACCGGTGAAGTAGTTGTCGCTCAAGGCCAAAGTGGAAATGTTTGATAACCTCGTTCCAATCTCAACTGGAATATCCATTGAAAATGAGTTGTTCCTCAGGTCCAGTAGTTGAAGCTCTTTCAGATACAGCACTAGCGAGGAAGGGATCCCGCCATGGAACTCGTTCTGTCGGAGAGACAATTGCTGCAACTTGGAGAGGTTCCCAATCTCTTCCGGGATGCTTCCATGAAAGAAGTTTTCATCCAACTTCAAAGCCTTCAAGTTTGTAAGATAGCCGACTTGGGGACTTAGAACACCATTGAGTGAATTGCCACTCAAATCCAGATATTGCAGAAACCTCAAGCCAAGGAAAAGTTGTGGTGGGATAGAGCCATGGAAGCTATTCTCCATGAGGTCAAGGTGAACCAGTTTGGTGAGATTGGCAAAACCATCACCTGGAATTTGACCTTGTAAGTTATTGGAGGAGATGTCAAGCAGCATCAACGTGGTAATGCGAAAGAGCGGTGTCAAGACCACCTCCGCATTGATGAGTGGCATTATTGGCATTGGCATTGTCATGTCCGTGTCCAATTGGAGACTAGCGGTGCTAGGACTGGCAATGGAATCCAAGTTAAGAGCAATGATGGAACGTGCCGCCTTTGAATCACAAACGATTCTTTCCCAACTGCAGCAGTCAGAAGAAGTGGAGTTCCAAGATTCTAAGCCATAGATGATGGAGGAATTATCTGAGGAAGAGGAGCCTGAGGAGGTATTGAAGAAGTAGGATTTGAATTGGAGAAGGGCATGCCTTTGATGATCAGGACAACATATTAAACAAGGGATGATGAAGAACAAGTGGATGGTGGTGATGAACAACAACACAACATGTATGCTTGGTTTGGCCATTTGAGTTGTTGAGTTACAGAGTGAGGCAGAGAGACTCAGCAGGAGCTACCAACTACCAACTATGGCTGCTGGTTTAAATATAAAATGAAATATAAAAAAGATATTTTGATTATGTTTATTGGAAACAAATAAGATATCTGTCTGGGACTACCGTGGGCGTGCTTGATATTTGGAAATAAGTTATTTTAGTAAAAAAAATTTAGTTAAAATATGAGTTAGTATTTTTTTTTGTTTTTTTTATAAAAAATAAACGTATAAAAAATAGAGAGAAAAAAAAAATCTTTTACTTTTTTTTATTATAATTATTTGATTTTTTTTTTAAATTTTAATTATTTTTTGACTTTTTAATTATTATAAGAGTTTTCAAACCAAGCCTGATTTTGTTAATAAAAATAATAAAACAACAAAATAAAAGTCTAATTCAAAGTTACAAGGAGTTATAATTAGTGTGTTTAGTTTCAATTTTATAGAAATTAGTTTTTTTTATTTTCGTATTTTTTTATTATTTATTTTTAGTGAATATTTTTAAAATTTTAAGCAATTTTTTTTTTTTACTTTTTTAGATGCATCTTACTTAAATATATCTAAATAATAAAATATTTGTGAAAAAATGTTTTAAAAAATTAATAAATATATAAAAATATGAAAAATATACTGAATCTTTGTATTTTTAGTATTTAGTGCATTTTTTAAAGATTTTTTTTTCATAAATATTATACTTTTTAAATATTTTTATATTAGGTGTGTTTAAAAATTAAGAAAAACATTGCTTAAAATATTAAAAAAATTTAGTGAAAACAAAAAAAAAAATGATAAAAAAACAAAAAAGTAGCATTTTTTGAAAAGTAAATTTTGAAAACTGAAACCAAACATAGTGAATATTTTGGCACATATTAATATCAAACAGTGTCATAATTAACAATTTCATTTATCATAATTATGAATTCGTTTGAGATGTGAGTTGACTTTTTAATTTTTTTAACTTGAAGCTAAAAAGATTCGTTTGGAATAGAATTTTATTGTCATTAGTGATAGTATATAAATGGGGTGATTTTAACATTATTAATTTAAAAATATAATAATAATAATAAGCAGATTGAGTAAAACAGGAGGAGGAGAGATGGAGAACCGAGGGAGTACAAGGGTAGTAGAATGAAACAAGTCTGAAGTCAATGACCAATCAATTCTCAAGTCAAGGATAGTAGCAGTGGGTAGCATAGGGTAGGGTAGGTGTTTGACAATTGGAAAAGTGAAGCCGCGTTTCCTTGTCATTTCAGAGACTCTGCATTCTGCTCCTTTTTTGAACCAGTTATACTGGGTACGCCTGTGCGTTGTGAGTTGATTTGTTTTTATTTTTTATTTTTTCGTAATTAGAGTTAAATGGCTTTATTTGGGATTGATTTTTTTTGTCTTTTTTTAATTTTTATGAAAAAAAAAATATATATATATTTTAGATCTGATATTTTATATTATTTACTTTTTAATTTATTTTGTCTTTTTATAACTATTTTAACTCAAGCCATTTACGCTAGACATAACCTAAATAACAAATCTATTTACACACCATACAAGTTTTTCATTTAGATTATAAATGTGTTCAGATATAAATTTTCAAACAAATATAAAATGTTTGGATTTAAATTTATGAATATAAAATAGTTATTCACATATAAATAATTAAACATACTATATATATTTGAATGATTTATTTTTGTTCATAATTTTAAATTTGAAAATTTGATATTTGTTCAAAAATTTATTTATGAATACATTTGTAGTGTGCACTAAAAGTTTATATGGTGTGCAAATAAAATTTTCCATAACAAATATATCTCTTGAAATTTGTTTAAAATATGAATTGTTTGTTATAGTTTAAAAAATTATACTGATATTTCCTCGTCAGAATTATTTATTTAGTAAAATTAACTGAAAAAATAAAATTTCTAATTACTTGAATTATTAATTAAAATAAATTTCTGACATCATTAAAAATTATTAATTAACTTGATAATTTATTAATAAAAGATGTCATTTTTGTTACGAAATAAAAAACTTCAACGGGGCAGGATGTGATTTCCAGAACCATAGAAGATAAATCGTATTTTAAGCAAACTTTACGGGTGTATTTGTAATTTATCCTATAATTTATTTATTTATTTGTTAAGGTCAATTACACTTACACTCCCTGATATTTACTTAAAATATGGATTGTTCTCCATAGTTTGAAAAATTACAAATACCTCATTATCAGAATTTTTTATTTAACAAAATTAGTAGAAAAATAAAATTCCTAACTATTCTCCTATACAATAATAAAATTACTTGAATTATTAATTGAAATATATTTATGAGATCATTAAAAATTGTTAATTGACTTGATGATTTATTAATAAAATTAATCATTCATTATGTAATTAGAAATTTGAAGATGCAAAGCACAATTTATAAATTATATATTTTATTTTTATTATTTTAATATTTAATTAGAATTATTATTTAAGACTAAAATCTTTAGTTTATGTTTATTTAGGTTGCCTATTGGTTTATTTCGTTGTCCTACAAGAATTAGGATTATTTGCTTTACAAGTATTATTTTATTTCCTAATGTTTTATTTGCCTTTTTAATCTTATTGTTTTACGAATTATTTTTCATTATAAATAAGGTTGTAAGCCTTGGAACTATTTAGGTTGTAGTTTATATTTGATTAATAAAAATTGAAAATCTGCTCAATATTATTCGTTATTAGAGAGTATTTCTAGTTCATATTTGTTCGTAATTCACTTCCATGCATCAAAGGGGTAAGATATAATTTCTAAAAATCAAAAGAATAATTCATATTTTAAGCAAATCTCAAGCAGTATATTTATAATTTACCTTATTTGTTAATACCCCACACAAACGATTAGAGTATGTGTAACTACTAAAATTATATATTAAATTTATTTACATGAATCATGACTTGAAGAAATCATTAAATAAAAAAGATAAAAACATGGTCTTTTTAGGATATATAAGGTATCGTGGGTTAACTTGTGTGCACCATATTAAATCTCTACAGTTCGAACATACTTTCAGAAATAAGTTTATTCCTTATGGTTTGTGACTTCAAAAATTTTAGTGGCGAGAGGAGTTGAATTAAGAAAATTATATGTAATTTGTGATTGATGTTATAAATTTTTATAATAAAATTACATAATTTACAATAGGTACAGTGCAGGCAATAACATTTCCCTTCTTTGTCCAAAACTTTAAAACTGAGCTATGTCAATCTGATTTTGAATTTGACAGTAGCCCAAACTAATCAAAATTAACATGATATATATATCCAGACCTAACTAGGAATACTGTCAATGGGTGGGCTTTTCAAAGGACCTCTCAAAACCTAAAACCCAACTGATGAGATATGTTTGGGTCAGGGCTGTTTTGGTAACCCAATTAAAAGTCAATTTTTAATTTATTTTAGGTCATATTATTTTTTATTTATAAAAAGATAAAATAATTAAAAAGTCAAAAAAAAAATAAATTTAACTTTTAACCAAGTCTTTGGAGCTAATCATGAAGTTATTTCTAATTAAAAAATTATTTTTTGAAAAAAAGAGTAAAAGTCTACTTGAAAAGAGCTAAAGAACAATTTAAAAAGTTAGATTTTTTTTTTAACGAATAAAAAAAAAATACTAAGAGTTCATTTGCGATGTAAGTTGATTTTTTAACTTTTTAACTACCTAGCTAAAAAGCCTCATTTTTTAACTTTTTTGACTTTCGTAAAAGAAAAAAATAAAATAATTACAATTTAGATATGACATTTCTTAGCATGAGACTAAAAAATTTATTTTATCCTTTTATGACTATTTTAATCTACCCCAATCTATCTTCCCAAACGATAACTAATTTCTTTTAACAAAATCAATTTTTTTTTTTAATATTTAAAAAAGTTTTAAAAAACAAAAGTAACAAATAAAAAAGTCAATAGCAAATGCTTCGTGGTCAATGGGGGGATAGTCGTAGGTGTTTGAAAATTGATGGGTGGGGGTGGGTGGGAAAAAGCCACATTCCTTTTGTCATTTTGGGGGAGACTGCATGAGTTATCTCGACTCCAAGATTTGACCCACAGTCTCAAACAATAAAATGTTCATCAAAGGGATTTGATTGGGAGCTCGAAAGGGGAGCCCGAATCTCCCGAATTTTCTTTTCAAGTAAAAAAAAAAAAAAAAAGGAAAATAGAAAAATAAAAAAACAGTTTGTCAAAAAAAGAAATTAGGGGGATTAAGAAGAGTTTTTTTAGGGGGATTTTTCATTTTCCGTTCATCAAATATTCTAAAAAAAAAAAACCAAAAACGTTAAGGTAATTTTTAGCAACTTTACGTTATAAAATTTAAATAATTTGAATCAATATGTGGTATTATTATTTAATAATAAAATTGTATGATAATTGATCCAAACTCTTACATATCACTAAAACATTAGTGATTCGAATATTCACATATGCGTGTAAGTCATACTTCGCATAAACCATTTATTGAAATTCATAAAAATAAAAATAAAAAACTATATAGGAGTATCATTTCAGTGTAAGACTAACAATAGAAAAGAATAAAAGTTTTCCAACTGACAAAAAAGAGTATTGACAAGAAGAAATGGAAAAATGGAAGCTTACCTTGCTTGCAAGTGGTATTGGAAAAATGCTAGGGAACACACTGTCAGGCAATCTGAAGTGGAAGCGTGTGTGGAAAAATTATTAGTTGGTCCAGTAACGTTCCGTGATCATGTTTTTTTATCAATCACAATTTATCGTATTTATTACGTTTCTCAATTGCCCAACATATATTCGTAAATCTTACTTTCTCCACCAATCACGTGGTGCTCCAGACCAATTAATAACTTCTAGTAGGTGTGTTCCTCCATCAGTGATGGAGTTAGGAATTTGACATAGGGGCACTTTCTAATTGAAGTTTTAAATTTTTGAAAAAATTATAAATCAATGTATAAGACAATAATAATTATAAACATATGAGACACAATTTTTTCTGTGCAAAAAAAAAAAAAAAAAAATAGCAAGAGTTTCACCTCCACCTTTTAGTAAATAATTTTCTCACTTCCCACAATCTTGTAATTTTTATTACATTTGTCCCCTCATAATCAGCAACAACTGGACGTTACTAAACTTAAACATTATGATGAACAGAACTCAATAAATACTTACAAATGAGTTAAATAGAATTACTTTTGATTAGAATGTATGTTTGGAAATTTCTTTTTACTACAAGATAGATTAAAAGAAACCTACAAACAAAATTTTCCAAATTTCAATACTTGAACCAAAAAAACAAACCAAAAAAAAAAAGAATAGAAAATTGAATGTAGGGAGGATGGCTGAAAAAAACAGAGAGTGCAAATGTGTTTGAGGTAAAGTCCACTAGTAAGAGTAAAGAATATTTTCATATTTTTCTTGAGGAAAGTGATTTGCAAATATAAAATTCATATAAAAAAAATTCATCAGAATGATGTGTCGATATCATTTGTGAAATTACAAAGACAATAAGAGATGTTTTGATTAAAAATGAAGAAACTATAAGATGACAACTCATTCTATATAAATTTTTTGTACAAATATTCTATTTGTATATCATTATTCTTTTCTTGAAACATCATATAAAGATTTTTTCTGAAAAATTAAAAATATTAACTACTTTAAAATAATTTAGGAGGGGTACTAATATAATTTTATAATGGATATATTTAAAATACTCTTAACATTTATGGGCACTAGCATAATTTTCAAAAAAAGAGAGAGGGTTACACGCCGCCCAGTCCTTCATTGTCTCCGTCACTGCCCTTTGTCATCATGAATTCATGTATGTATGTGTTGACATTAAATTTTACAAAATTACCTATGGACCGGAGTGCTGATGTGGCATGATAGGTGTTGATGTGGGATGACATGTGTATTGATGATGTGGCATGATGATGTGGCTTTAAAGAATTAGAGAAAAGGTTAGAGGAATTAGCCATTGTAGCCAATTGCAAGTTATATGCTAGAATCGAGGGGTCAAGACCAAGTCAAAGTACAAAATTTGCAAACAATTGCTATGAAGAAGGAATATGGATGAGTGGAAGCTGAGATTAAGGGAGATCATGGAGATACGTGTGGCTGCAGCAGGCGATGGCCAAGAAAATATAGAAGCTGAAGACTTCAAAACAATAAGGACCTTCAATTGCATTCACAAATCGTGATATTATAGGAGTGGCTCATATCAGTTAGGAGTAGTCACTTAGCAATCAGTTAGGAGTAGCCTAGTTATGATTTCTCTATCAATTGGTGTAATTTCAGTTTCTTTATTCTTGTTTAAGTACATGTAATTTGTGACAAGTGACAATGTTGGAAATGGTTATAAAATTCTGGGTAAAACCAAAATTTTTTTCCCTAAGTTTGGTCTAATTTTTAGGTAGGCCCCGTGCATCGATTTACACGGGTCAAAGTGGTAACGTGTTCTTTGCCGCGTTGTGATTCACGTGGTATATTTGGTTGCTCAAAACCATTACCGAGTGAATGGGAAATTGAAGCCAAAGTATGCTCCATGGAAATGGAGTTTTGGTGGAAATTCCTTAAAGGTTTGAATAAGGCTTGTCCCACATTGATTTGGTGGGAGGTTTTGAAAGGGTTTATAAGGCATGGATTTGGTACTTGGGGTGTGCCCCAAGGGGTATCCAAGTGTTTTAGAGGGAGAGGTTATGGGCAAAATGGGCTAGACCCATTGGACCCAAAAATTACCACGCGCAAGCCGCCGCCGTCCGTCCGGGCGGGCTGGGCTTGTTCGGCCCAATACTAATCTTTTTGGGCCAAAAACATTTGAATTTAATTCAAATAAACTGGTTTGGATTTAATGTTCATCCAAACAGGGCCCTTCCTAGTTTGGTATTAACGCACACCCAAACAGGGCCCTTCCCATTTTTTGCTATCTGTTTGAATTATAAACAGATTCAAATTCAAAACCAACAGGTATCATACCTGTTCAATTCAAAACCAAGAGTCACCTTCACATCTATAAATAGGACCACCCTCATTTGATGTAATTCATTCAGAAATTTCGTATTTCACTTCTGCTTATTCTATTCTTCATCTTGCTGCATTTTATTTCTAAAAGAAAGAGTGTAAACACTTAGTGTGTTCGTAAGGCAAACAATTTGTAGTGCTGCTATTGTTTGTGGTAAGATCATTTCATCCTGGGAGATAGACGTCCAAATTCTGAAAGCACCGTGGAGAGGACGAATCGTTTTAAGGACACAGTGTTAAACATCGGACTTGATCGATAAGTTATTCAAAGAAAATAACCAAGTAAGTTGTTTAATTTTATTCTTTTTATTTGTTTATTTAATCGATTTTAATTTTGTTTTATAACAAAATAAAATCAAGTATTTATTTATTTATTATTTTCGAGTTTGATTTTTGTAATCAAACAAATTCTCCCTTTTCTTTATTTCTTTAAATTCTAGTTGTTGTTTTGTACACAATAGAATTAAATCTTTTAAATCTGATGAAGATTGCCCAACAATCTTAAGACGTAATCCTTTTGGTATCTTCATTGTATTTAATTTTCGCTTTTCAAAGTAATATTCGTTGGAAAAACAAATAGTGATTTATGCTATTTGACGATAGTAGTAATATACTATCTCTTTTCTTTGACAACTAGTAGTACGATACTGGTGTCATTAACAATTTCAGAATATTATTTGGTATTACAGAAAATTATTTTGGTATTTTATTTTTCCTGTTTTAGTAACAAGGAAAATAAAATTATTTTGTGTTATATTTTATTTTCTGATTTTAGTAACTAGAAAATTAATTTGTGTTTTAATTTTTTCTGATTTTTGTAATCAGAGATTATGGCTACTACAACTGAAACTGCATCTGGCAGTGGTATTCCTGTTGTTACACCAACATCGGTCCCTATTCAAAACCATGTTCATGTACCAATCAATCATGGAGAAAAACCGAAAAAATTTAACGGTACCGAGTTTAAGAGATGGCAGCAGAAGATGCTGTTCTATCTTACAACTCTTAATTTGGCTCGGTTTCTCCATGAAGATGCTCCAGCACTTAAAGAAGGTGAAAGTGATCGGCAAGTTGTTGCCGCTGTAGATGCTTGGAAACATTCAGATTTCCTGTGCAGAAACTACATCCTCAATGGCCTTGACAACATGTCAGATAATGTATACAATTCCTCAAGTCGAAGAAAAGAATTGTGGGATTCTTTGGAGAAGAAATACAAAACAGAAGATGCCGGCACAAAAAAATTTGTCGTCGGTAAATTTTTGGATTTTGTTATGTTAGACTCCCAAACGGTAATATCTCAAGTTCAAAGTTTTCAGATAATTTTGCATGATATTCATTCAGAAGGTATGACTCTTAGCGAATCTTTCGAAGTCGCTGCTTTGGTGGAAAAGTTACCACTGGCTTGGAAAGATTTCAAAAATTATTTAAAACATAAACGCAAAGAGATGACCATGGATGAGTTAATTGTAAGATTAAGAATTGAGGAAGATAACCGAAAGGCTGAAAAGAGAAATGAGAAAAATCCCATTGAGTCCAAGGCTAATGTGGTTGAACAAGTTCAAAAACCACATAACAAAAAGAGGAAGTTTACTGGAGATGGTCCTAAACAAGGCAACAACAATGGCAACAAGAAGTTCAAAGGAAAATGCTATAACTGTGGCAAGACTGGACATCGAGCTTCTGACTGCCGCCGCCCTAAGAAGGATCATGGAAGTACAAGCAAGAAGACCACCAATCAAGCCAATGTGACAGAATTGGATTACATCTCTGACGGAGTGAATGACATTAACCTCTCTGCTGTGGTGTCTGAGGCTAACTTGGTTGGAAATCCCAAAGAGTGGTGGGTTGACACTGGAGCAACTCGTCACATATGTGCGGACAAGAAGATGTTCACTACCTACAATGAGGCTGCAAATGGTGAACAACTTTTTATGAGAAATTCTTCTACTTCTACTGTGGCTGGACAAGGAAAAGTGATCTTGAAGATGACATCAGGAAAAGAACTAACCCTCAACAACGTACTGCATGTACCTGACATCCGGAAGAATTTAGTTTTTGGTTCTTTGTTAAGTAAAAATGGTTTTAGACTTGTTTTTGAGTCTGATAAGTTTGTATTAACAAAGAGTGGTATGTATGTTGGTAAGGGATACATGAGTGATGGTCTCTTTAAACTTAATGTAATGACAGTTGTACCAAAAGTTACTATGAATGAGAATAACACATTTTTTGCTTATATTCTTGAGTCGAATTTATGGCATGGTAGATTAGGTCATGTAAATTATGATGCTTTGCGTAGATTAATTGGTTTGGATTATATACCAAAGTTTGAAGGTAATCCTAATCATAAATGTGAAGTTTGTGTAGAAGCAAAACTAACTAAGGCTCCATTTAAATCAGTTGAAAGGAAAACTGAACCTCTAGAATTAATTCATACTGATGTATGTGATCTAAAATTTATTCAAACTAGAGGAGTCAAAAAGTATTTCATAACATTTATCGATGATTGCACAAGATATTGTTATGCTTATTTACTTAGAAGTAAAGATGAAGCCTTAGAAATGTTTAAACTTTACAAAACAGAAGTTGAAAATCAACTTGGTAAAACCATTAAAATGGTTAGAAGTGATAAGGGTGGTGAATATGATGCACCATTAAATGAATTTTGTGCACAACATGGCATTATTCACCAAACTACAGCCCCTTATTCTCCACAGCAAAATGGAATTGCTGAAAGGAAGAATAGAACTCTTAAAGAAATGATGAATGCCATGTTACTAAGTTCAGGCTTACCACAGAACTTGTGGGGGGAAGCAATGTTGTCAGCTAATTATGTTCTTAATAGAATACCCCACAAGAAAACCAAAAGCATTCCTTATGAATTATGGAAAGGTCGACCACCTACCTACAAATACTTGAAGATGTGGGGGTGTTTGGCAAAAGTTAAAGTTCCTGTTCCTAAAAAGACTAAGATTGGACCAAAAACAGTAGATTGTGTGTTTATTGGTTATGCTCAGAATAGTAGTACATAT
Source organism: Camellia lanceoleosa (assembly GCA_025200525.1). Taxonomy (NCBI): domain Eukaryota; kingdom Viridiplantae; phylum Streptophyta; class Magnoliopsida; order Ericales; family Theaceae; genus Camellia; species Camellia lanceoleosa. The sequence goes on from CM045768.1 coordinate 130,900,230, forward strand.
CGGTTTCTGACTTATAAATTAGAAATACCTGATATAAATGTGAACACTATTATAGAGTCAAGGAATGCTGTGTTTTTTGAACATGTCTTTCCTTACAAGAAAGGACAGGAATTAAGTTCACAGAAAAGAACTTATGATTGTACACAAAGTCAAGAGACTAATGACAATCAAACACAAGAGACTAGTAATGGTCTCAACCAATAGGATTTAACTGATGATGAACCAAGAAGAAGTAAGAGAGCGAGAACATCAAAATCCTTTGGTCCAGATTTTCTGACATACCATAGAAAATGAACCTCAAAGCTTAAAGGCAAAGAATGACAGGTCCTGAAGCACCTTTGTGGAAAGAGGCTGTTAATAATGAAATTGAATCCATTATGCAAAATCATACTTGGGAATTGGTGGATCTTCCACCAGGTTCTAAACCTCTTGGATATAAATGGATATTCAAGAGAAAAATAAAAGCAGATGGTTCAATTGACAAGTATAAAGCAAGACTTGTAGTTAAAGGTTACAGACAAAAGGAAGGTCTGGATTATTTTGACACATATTCCCCTGTAACAAGAATAACATCCATTCGCATGCTTATTGCTATAGCAGCGTTGTTTAAATTAGAAATACATCAAATGGATGTTAAGACAGCTTTCTTAAACGGTGATCTAAATGAAGAGATCTATATGGAACAACCCGAAGGGTTTGTAGTATCAGGGCAAGAAAAGAAAGTTTGTCGACTTGTAAAATCCCTTTATGGATTAAAACAAGCACCTAAGCAATGGCATGAAAAATTTGATCATACAATGCTTACTAATGGGTTTAAGATAAACGAATGTGACAAATGTGTCTATGTTAAAAACACTGACCAAGGATATGTCATAGTTTGTCTTTATGTGGATGACATGCTTATCATTGAAGCGGTCAATAAAAACATGATCAAATCAACTAAGCAAATGCTTAACAAAAGATTTGATATGAAAGATATGGGGGTCGCAGATGTTATATTAGGAATGAAAATAACTAAAACATCTGACGGATATGCATTATCTCAATCTCATTATATTGAGAAAATTCTTGATAAATTTATCAAGGATGATTTGAATTTAGCTAGAACACCTGTAGACATCAGTCTTTATTTATCGAAAAATAAAGGTGATGCAGTGTCTCAGTTAAAATACTCCCAAATCATTGGAAGCCTAATGTACCTAATGAATTATACTCGTCCTGATATAGCTTATGCTATCAGTAAATTGAGTAGGTACACTAGTAACCCCGGAGAAGACCATTGGAAAGCGATCATTCGGGTTCTTAGATATCTAAGATTCACCCGTGATCATGGTTTGAATTGTACTCGATATCCAGCAGTACTTGAAGGTTATTGTGATGCCAATTGGATATCGGATACTAAAATTCAAAATCCACTAGTGGATATGTCTTTACTCTAGGAGGCGCTGCTGTTTCTTGGAAATCCACGAAACAAACTTGCATCGCACGATCCACAATGGAATCCGAGTTCATTGCTTTAGACAAAGCAGGTGAAGAAGCAGAATGACTTCGTCACTTCTTAGAAGACATTCCAATGTGGCCAAAACCTGTGCCAGCTATTTGCATTCATTGTAATAGTCAATCTGCAATAGGCAGGGCACAGAATCACATGTATAACGGTAAGTCACGACATATTCGTCGTCGACATAATACCGTAAGGCAATTATTGTCAAACAAAATAATCTCAATAGATTATATAAAATCTAAAGAGAATATTGCGGATCTGTTAACAAAAGGTTTGACAAAAGAGCTAGTGTATAGTTCATCAAAGGGGATGGGATTAAAGCCTATTACATAAGAGTCGTCATAATGGTAACCCTACTTATATGACTGGAGATCCCAAGAACTAAGTTCAAAGGGACAACTAAGTTATGTATGGCTCGCCAGAAATCACCAAGGGATTTAAATTCCCTACCCATTCCTATGGTGAGAGTGATATCTGCAACATATGTTGTCTGTAGGGGCATAAGGATAAGCTTTGCTTTTAATGATTACTTATATCTTGATTAAGGCATAAAATCAAGACGAGTATAAGAAGATACTCACAATAAGAATCACCTATATGAGTGTTGAACTGGGGCCGGTTCTAAGAGAATGAAAGAGGCTACATTCTCTAGAAACACTCATGAAAACCAGGAGCGTTCAAGGCCAAAATGAACACAACAGTGAGAACCACGATGTGTTAGAAGATATTTTGTGTGAAATCTATTGTCTTGGCTTACACAAACGGCTGGCATCACGTCCATTGGTTAGCCAGTAAGTCCGATAGGTTATCACTAGGGAAGGTTCAAGGCCGAAAACTACCTATCCTGATGCAAGATATTTTCGACTTATACTCTTTCATTAAGTCTGCATATTGTTGCATTTCCGTTGTCATCAAATTCCATTCATGTGGGGGATTGTTGGAAATGGTTATAAAATTCTGGGTAAAACCAGAATTTTTTTCCTAAGTTTGGTCTAATTTTTAGGTGGGCCCCGTGCATCGATTTACACGGATCAAAGTGGTAACGTGTTCTTTGCCGCATTGTGATTCACGTGGTATATTTGGTTGCTCAAAACCATTACCGAGTGAATGGGAAATTGAAGCCAAAGTATGCTCCATGGAAATGGAGTTTTGGTGGAAATTCCTTAAAGGTTTGAATAAGGCTTGTCCCACATTGATTTGGTGGGAGGTTTTGAAAGGGTTTATAAGGCATGGGTTTGGTACTTGGGGTGTGCCCCAAGGGGTACCCAAGTGTTTTAGAGGGAGAGGTTATGGGCAAAATGGGCTAGACCCATTGGACCCAAAAATCACAAGGCTGGCCTTGCCGCCATCCGTCCTGGCCGGGGCGGGCTGGCTGGCTCGCGTGGTGTGAGGTTGGGTTGCGCTTGTTCGGCCCAATACTAATCTTTTTGGGCAAAAAACATTTGAATTTAATTCAAATAAACTGGTTTGGATTTAGTGTTCATCCAAACAGGGCCCTTCCCGAAATAAACTAGTTTGGTATTAACGCACACCCAAACAGGGCCCTTCCCGTTTTTTGCTATCTGTTTGAATTATAAACAGATTCAAATTCAAAACCAACAGGTATCATACTTGTTCAATTCAAAACCAAGAGTCACCTTCACATCTATAGATAGGACCACCCTCATTTGATGTAATTCATTCAGAAATTTCGTATTTCACTTCTGCTTATTCTATTATTCATCTTGCTGCATTTTATTTTTGAAAGAAAGAGTGTAAACACTTAGTGTGTTCGTAAGGCAAACAATTTGTAGTGCTGCTATTGTTTGTGGTAAGATCATTTCATCCTGGGAGATAGACGTCCAAATTCTCGAAAAGCACATGAGAGGACGAATCTGTCTTAAGGACACAGTGTTAAACACTGGACTTGATCAGATAAGTTATTCAAAGAAAATAACCAAGTAAGTTGTTTAATTTTATTCTGTTTTTATTTGTTTATTTAATCAGATTTTAATTTTGTTTTTGTAACAAAATAAAATCTGTTATTTATTTATTTATTATTTCGAGTTTGATTTTTGTAATCAAACAAATTCTCTCATTTTCTTTATTTCTTTAAATTCTAGTTGTTGTTTTGTACACAATAGAATTAAATCTTTTAAATACAGTGAAGATTGCCCAACAAATTTTACTTAATTTATATCAATTCCGCTCATCTCCTTTTACTTTCTTTGTTTATTTTCTCCAAAAAGTCCTAGACCTTTTCAAGGCATAGAAGTCAACTACATTACTTGATCCTTTGTGTTTTGTAAAAATTGAGTATTGTTTGTCAATTTTTCTCTATCGATTGACTCTAAACCAAATTTTTACTGTGGGACATAATTTTGAGTTATTTACGTGGCTTAAGTGGTTAGCCGAGGTGCCACGTGGATAATTCTGGTTTGCTATGAGAGGCCAACCTAGTTGGATCTTTTCTAGACTCAAGTGAGGTTAATCCTTCCACTTTTTTCTCTACTTGTAGGTATTATTAATAAAATTATGTTATGGAAGGATTATTGTTCAATACATGATAAATGAAAAAAAATAAAAAAACTCAAAATATGCTAAATATAGAAGAAGATCAATAACTTGAAATATTAACGTAATGGTCCCAAATCCCAACTTGGTGAAAGTCTATGGCCGGGATGTGGTTTTAGATTTTAGAACAAGCTCAACCTAAACTCGCCCATTTACTGGTCAAAGCCCAAAATTCCTTGTCCAAGTCCAGGAACACCACAAGGACCCTTAATCTGGTCCCTCTTCCGATTTGGCCAATGGTCTAGGTTTCAGAACATTGCCATATTTTATGTTATTGAGAGAAACACCAGATTCCAAAGGGTTTAAAATTAATAGAAATAAAACTGAAATATGTGATATAATTTTGGTGATAGTAGAAGTAGAAATAATGAAGTGTACATCGAAAACTAGGAGATAATAAATAGTGAACATTTTTATTACTTAGGTTTGATTATTAATATGAGTGAAGTTGAAGATCATGTAATCTATGAAATCAAAGCAGGTTGACTCAAGTGAAGGAGTGTGTCCTGAAATATTATGTGATTGATTAATGCTAACAAAATTGAAAGAAATTTTTTTAGAGCAACTATAAGGCTAACGATACCTCACGAGATAGAACGTTGGGCAACTAAGAAACATCAAGTTCATAAAATGAGAGTAGCTAAGATGAAAATGCTTAAATGGATGTGTAGTATGGGTTAAACTTGAACTAAAAGAAAGAGGAATCGGTATTTTCAAAATTAATCGATATTCTCAAAATTTGATTGGGACTTTTTGACATTGTGTGAGAACCCGATAAATAATAATAATAATAATAATAATAATAATAATAATAATAATAATAATAATAATAATAATAATAATTTTACAAGTCTTAAACATTTGGGTGGTAAATATCAAATTGCAAATTAAATATTATTAGAGAATATTTTAATTAATTTTAAACTATGAATAAATTTGTTACGGAAGTCCATAATTCTAAAAGCTAATAATAATAGTAATAATAATAATAAAATTGTGGGGACATATCTTGTGAATAACAACACGTAGCTAAGGTGACGCCGAAGTGCTAACCGAGGTGCCACGTGGCTTGGTCATGCTCCGAGATGATCTTGGCTAGGCCGAGATTGTCTGCGGAGATATCGGAATCCAAGATAAGCAGATAAGGGACAAGAGTTCTAAAATGGGAGAGGATCTCATTCTGGATAAATATAAGGCTTAAGAAGAGTTTATCTCTATCTATATGAGGGTCCAAGATGTGCATTGAGCCTGAGTCCACTGAAGTGAGGCTTCTAAAGGGATCATGTCAATGTTGGTTATAAAAGCAAGGCACTCTCGTGTGTTGAAGGGAAGCTCTTTCTTGTGAGTTTAAGCACAAGTCGCTATCTTTGAGAGATATTGATTACTAACTTGTTCTAGGCCTGAATTCCAAGTCATATTGGCCCAGCACCACTGCCCATTTGGCTATTTTGCCTATCAGATCTCCATTCTGCAACAGGGACTTTAGGGGCTGCAACAGAGACTTCAGGGGATACTTAGTCAGTACCACAATTTTGTGGGCTTGAAAGTAGTGATTCAACTTTTAAGAAGCCATTATCAGGGCTAATATCAATTTCTCCAGGAGCAAGTACCTGGTTTCTGCACTTGCTAGGGTTTTACTCACATAATATATCACCTTTTGTTCTCCCTTCTCTTCTCGGATTACTACCACGCTTACTACGTGTTCTGAAATTGCCAAGTATAGAAACAATTCTTCTTCAAGTATTGGATTTGACAGAACTGGAGTTGTTGTCAAATGCTTTTTCAAGTTGGCCAAGGTGACTTCGCACTCATCTGTCCATAAAAAATCTGTGGCCTTTTTTAACAAACTAAAAAATTGTTTACACTTATCTAAACTTCAACTAATGAACCTGTTTAGGGCTACTGCCTTGCTGGTCAAAATCTGGATCTGCTTGGCTGACGTCGGACTTTTTAAGTCAATGATGGCCTTAATTTGATCTAGGTTTGCCTCAATGCCCCTTCTGGTGACTAAGTATCCCAAGAACTTACCAGACCTGACTCCAAATGCACATTTTGAAGTATTGAGTCGGAACCGATATGCTCTTAGGATATCAAAAACTGCCTTTAAATAGGCCAGATGGTTCCCAGGCTCCTTGGTCTTCACGACTATGTCATCAATGTAGACTTCTATTGTTTTCCCAATCAGATGCTTAGCATCTTGGTCACTAACTGCTGGTAGGTTGCTCTTGCATTTTTCAACCCGAAAGGCATCATTCTATAACAATAGAGTTCTTTTGGGGTGATGAATGTCGTCTTCTCTTCATCTAGGGCATACATTGCTATCTGGTGGTAGCCTCTGTATGTATTCAGGAAACTCATCCGTTCATGCCCTGAAGTGGTATCTACTAACTGATCAATCTTAGACAGTGGGAAACTATCTTTGGGGCAAGCCTTATTCAGGCTGATGAAGTCCACACAGACCCTCCACTTGTCGGTTTTTTTTTTTTTCACTACCATTGTATTGGACAACCAGGTCGGATAGTGTACTTCTCAAATGGCCTGGGCTTCCAGGAGCTTGTCCAATCCCTCTTTAACTGCTTCCACATGTAGTAATGTCGGCCTCCTTGCCCGCTAGATGATAGGTTTTACCGACCTGTCTACTTTGAGCCTATGGCAAGTGACCTCGGAGTCGATGCCTGGCATCTCATAGGGCGTCTAGGCAAACACTTCTATGTTTGTTCGTAAAAAAGCTTCCAACTCCCTTTCCTCCTCCTCGGCTTAGCCTGAGCCGAGAAGGAAGAAGCGCTCTCCATCACCTTCTTGGACCAGAATCCTCTTCAGAGCCTTCTCCCTCTTGTCGGCTGGTTCTTTGCCGACATCATCTAAGGCCTCCATGTCCTCGTCTTCAATTTTAACTATTTCTGCTTCTCGCACATTACAGGTGGACTTCATTGCTGCCATGGAGCAACTTTTTGCCTGTACTTGATCCCCTCTGACCTTTTCAATTCATTGCTCAGTTGGGAACTGTAATAGTTGGTGCATTGTCAAGGGAACATCCCTCATTGCGTGCAACCATGGTCTTCCCAGAATAACATTGTAAGGGAAAGGGGTATCGATTACTATAAACTTCGTGCTTACCTTCTTCGTGTCTGCCTGCACCTCCAGATTCATGGCTCCTAAAGGCTACGTCGACGTTCCGTTGAATCCGATTATCGGGCTGTTGGATTGCTCTAAATCATCTGGGTGAAGGCCAAGTTCCTTGTAACATCTAACATACATGATGTCACAAGAACTGGCTTGGTCAACCAGTATGCGCCTCACTTGGCACTCTCCAATCTTCAGAGTTATCACCAGGGCATCGTTGTGTGGATGCTGCACCATATCCAGGTCTACCTCAGTAAATGAAACCATTGGTCCCTAGTATTCATTTGTCCTAAGCCTCTTTTTCTGAACTTGATACACATGTTGTAGGTGCCTTACTCTCTGAGTCTCCCCTCGTACATCATTCTCATTCACCTTTGAGTGAATCACATTGATCATCCAAAGTCCCTCTACTTTTTGCTGTGGCGGCGGTGGAAGTGGTGCTGCTGGTGCTTAAGGTAGCCTTGCTTGTTCTTCCCTCATCCTGGCCTCATCTACTAGGTCTCTCAGGTGACTCGGTCTGACCAAATCCTCCAAGTGTGTCTTCAGAGCCCTACATCCTTGAGTCAAGTGCCCATTCTTATTATGGTAAGCACAATGCTTCCCAAGGCTTCTTTCCATAAACTTACCAAGGATATTCTCCGGCGCTCTGTAATACGGTTGGTTCCTGATCCTTTCCAGAACTTTGTAGACTGGGATTCTGAATACAGTGGTAACTGTCTGTGCAGCCCTCAATCCCGTTTCTTGTCTATTAAAACCAGTGTTGCCTCGGCCTCGCTTCGGCGAGCCGTTTTTCTTCTCCTGTTTTGATGCCTTTGTTCCATGTGTGTCTTCCTCTACTCTAGCATATTTCTCAATTCGTGCCATGAGCTCCTCCATATTCTTTGGTAGAGTTTTTGCCAACGATTTTCGAAGCGGACATTCATCCTCCAGGCTGTTTTTGAAAGATATGACCGCCAACTCCTGGTTGCATGTTAGTATTTGGTTGAATATCTCATAATGCCGTTTGGCGTAAGCCCCGAGGCTTTCACCCTTGCTAATGTTCAAAGCCAGCAGGGAGTCTACCCTTAGTGGCTGCAACTTATTTGTTACAAACCTGGCTACAAACATCTCGGCCAGGCCTTCCCAACTCTTCACAATTCCTTTCGGCAACTTGTGGAACCAATCCAGTGTGATTTTCCCAAGGGATAAGGGGAATATCTTGCACATTAACTGCTTAATCCTGCTATACAAAGCCATTGAATTTAAATATAAGCCGACATGAAAGTTCAAATCAGACTTATCGTTATAAATCTGGAACCTCAGCATATGAAATCTCTTTGGGGCTTCAAATCTATCCAACTCCACTGAAAACGGCGTTCTTGGCTTGATGGAGGATGTTACCTCGGCATGAAGTCGCTTTCTCTAGAGGTAGTCACTGTCCTCTGTCATCATGAATGGTTGTATGTTGGTATTCGGTTGAACACCTCATAATACCATTTGGCGTAAGCCCTGAGGCTTTCACCCTCGCTAATGTTCAATGCCAGCAGGGAGTTTATCCTTAGTGGCTGTAACTTATTTGTTACAAACCTGGCTACAAACATCTCGGCCAAGCCTTCCCAACTCTTCACAGTTCCTTTCAGCAACTTGTGTAACCAATCTGATGTGATTTCCCCAAAGGATGAGAGGAACATCTTGCACAACAGCTGCTCATTCCCGCTATACAAAGCCATTGAATTTAAATATAAGTCGATATGAAAGTTCGGATCAGACTTACTGTCATAAACCTGGAACCTCGACATATGGAATCTCTTTAGGGCCTCAAATCTATGCAACTCCACTGAGAACGGCGTTCTTGGCTTGACGGGAGATGTTGCCTCGGCGTGGAGTCGCTTCCTCTAGAGGTAGTCATTGTCCTCTGTCATCATGTATGTATGTGTTGACATTAAATTTTATAAAATTACCTGTGGACAGGAGTGCTGATGTAGCATAATAGGTGTTGATATGGAATGACAGGTGTATTGATGATGTGGAATGATGACGTGGCTTTAAAGAATTAGAGAAAAGGTCAGAGGAATTAGCCATTGCAGCCAGTTGAATGTTATATGCTAGAATCAAGGGGTCAAGACCAGGTCAAAGCACAAAATTTGCAAGCCGTTGCGATGAAGAAGGGATATGGATAAGTAGAGGTTGAGATCAAGGGAGATCATAGAGACATGTGTGGCTGCAGCAAGCGATGCCCAAGCAAATATGAAAGTTGAACACTTCAGAAGAATAAGGACCTTCAACCGCATTCACAAATCGTGATATTATAGGAGTGGCTCTTATAAGTTAGGAGTAGTCACTTAGCAATCAGTTAGGAGTAGCCTAGTTATAATTTCTCTGTCGATTGGTGTAATTTCAGTTTCTTTATTCTTATTTAAGTTCATGTAATTTGTGACAAGTGACAATATTACTTAATTTATATCAATTCACCTCATCTTCTTTTACTTTCTTTGTTTATTTTCTCTAAAAAATCCTCGACCTTTTCAAGGCATAGAAGTCAACCATATTACTTGATCCTTCGTGTTTTGTAAAAATTGAGTGTTGTCTGTCAATTTGTCTCTATTGATTGAGTATAAACCAAAATATTACTGTGGGGACATAAATTTGAGTTATTCACGTGGCCTAAGCCGAGGTGCCACGTGGATAATTTTGGTTTGCTAGGAGAGGCCAACCTAGTTGGATCTTTTCTAGCCTCAAGTGAGATTAACCCTTCCACTTTTTTCTCTACTTGTAAGTATTATTAATAAAATTATGTTATGGAAGGATTATTGTTCAATACATGATAAATGAAAAAAAATAAAAACACTCAAAATAGGCTATATATGGAAGAACATCGCTAACCTAAAATATTAACGTAATAATCCCAAATCCCAACTTGGTGAAAGTCTATGGCTGGGATGTGGTTTTAGATTTTAGAACAAGCTCAACCTAAACCAGCCCATATACTGGTCAAAGCCCAAAATTCCCTGTCCAAGTCAAGGAAATGACGTCGCGTCACACTGAGACTTGAATCCAGTAGGAGAAGAATATCTCGCAAAAAAGATAAGATATGAACCTAAGCACCACATAATTATCCACCAGACCAAACCCCTATTCTAATTAACCAAGCAATTGGTTGCATTTAGGACAAGGTTTTCAATACCAACATGCATGTATCTATTACATGCCTCTAACTTCAGATTGGCAAGCAGACCCTCTTTTAAGAGCAAATTGAGAGAGCATTTGGAAATCAACCATAATTGCCCAAGCAATCATTATCTACTAAATACCTCTTCTAACAACCTCGTTATCAATCCAAATAGGAATTACATTCCCAAGATTTGTTTGTACCCCTTAGTTTATGCTATCTATAAATAAATAAACAAATAGAGAATATTTTCATATATGGTACACCATTAAAGAAAGGCACTAATTGTAAGTAGGTAGGTGATGAGGTATTAATTATTCATTCTGTGGGGAAATATTTTTTGCGTTGTCCACGTGGCCTAGATTGTTGGTCGAGGTGCCACATGGGGAACCTCGGGGTGCCAAGGTGCCATGTGAAGAACCTAGGGATGCCGAGGTATGATGCAATTATATCGAAATCTGAGATATCTGAATAGAGGACAAGAGTCTTAAATGATGTTAGACTACTTGTTTGGGTAAGGTTGGACTCTTAAGAAAGTTGATCCTAATCTAAATATGAGAAGTCTTGGATAAGTGATATCCTTGTAAAAGATAGAGTCTTATGAAGTAAGACTTTTAGGGGACGAGGGCACTGTTGGCTATAAAAGTAAGGCTCCCCCGTAGGTCTAAGGTATGTTTTTGATTGTGAATTGTGTACTTGTGTTGATATCTTTGAGAAATAAGTTGACTGACTTAATCGTCGAAGTGTCCCCGGGTGGAAGAGCCACCGTGGTATTTCTTGTGTTCATGTGTGCAGGTGCTGGCTTAATCTATTCTTTTGTGTGCTCTCCAGTTGAGTTCCCTAAATCTCGACAATGAGATCTGTTTGGTTTTGAGGTCAAAAATCAACACCCACAATTTGGCGCCATCTGTGGGAACTTAGTTGGAATATATGGCCATCATCGTACAAGATCAACGTGTCAGCAATGAAGAGTTTAGCGAAGATAGAGAATGCATTGACATTGACGGAATATAGGCCTTTCCATAAGGGATGAATGCAAAGATAGGGGGCATGAGCGCCCTCGAGGAGATGAAGATGACCTTCAAGTATAGAAGGATCGAATTAGGTAAGTAGACCACAGATAGAAGAGCACGACCTAGGTGAGTAGATCTCAAATGAACGACCTCACCCTAGGTGAGTAGATCTAAGAAGGCATGACCTCGACCTAGATAAGTAGGTCCAAAAAGAGAAGACATTGGCCTAGGTAAAGCAGATCCCAGATGAACGATCTCACCCTAGATGAGTAGATCCAAGAAGGCATGACCTCGTAGGTCAGAGAAAAAAAGACATCGACGTAGGTGAAACAAATCCCAGATGGAAGAGCATGGCCTAGGTGAAGTAGATCCCAGATGGAAGAGCTCGGCTTAGGTGAGCAGATCTCAGATCCTAGAAAACAAAATCTTGGCCTAAATGAGTAAGTCCGAGAAGAGAAGACATTGGCCTAGGTGAGTAGATCACAAATGGAAGAGCATGACCTAGCTGAGCAGATCCTAAATGAATGACCTCACCCTAGGTGAGTGGATCCAAGAAGGTATGATCTCAACCTAGATGAGTAGGTTCGAGAAGACAAGAGCTCAAACCTAGGTGAGCAGATCCTAGATCCTAGAAGACAAAATATCGGCCTATATGAATAGGTCTGAGAAGAGAAGACATCGAGCTAGGTGAAGTAGATCCGAGATATAAAAGCACGACCCAGGTGAGGTAGATTCCAGATGGAAGAGCACGACCTAAGTGAGCAGATCCCAGATGAACAACCTCACCCTAGGTGAGTAGATCCAAGAAGGCATGACTTTAGCCTAGATGAGTAGGTCCGAGAAGAGAAGACATTGGCCTAGGTGAAGCAGATCCTAGATGGAAGAGCTCAACCTAAGTGAGTAGTTCCCAAATCCTAGAAGCCAAGATCTAGGCCTAAATGAGTAGATTGGAGAAAAAAAAGACACCGGCCTAGATGAGTAGATCCCAGATGGAAGAACATAACCTAGGTGAACAGATCCTAGATGAATGATCTCACTCTAGGTGAGTGGATCTAAAAATGTATGATCCTGGCCTAGATGAGTAGGTCCGAGAAGATAAGAGCTCAACGTAGGTAAGCAGATCCCAGATCCTAAAAAACAAGATATCGGCCTATATAAGTAGGTTTGAGAAAAGAAGACATCGACCTAGGTGAAACAGATCCTAGATGGAATAGCACGGCCTAGGTGAAACAGATCCTAGATGGAAGAGCACAGCTTAGGTGAGCAGATCCTAGATGAATGACTTCACCCTAGGTGAGTGGATCTAAGAAGGCATGTATAGACACCCCATTTTTTACCGTTCTCAAGACTTGGACGTCATTGTTTGTGCACTTGATGATTGTTCTTGTTTGTGTTCGTTTTGAGTGCCCGAAGTCCTCGAAGGAATGCCATGTCTTTAAGCCTTTGAACCTTGTTCTTTATATGCCTTGTTTTGGACTAAAACTTGGTGTCTGGACCTCTTGGTGACCTGTTGGCCACCCTCCAAGGCTGTCGGCCATGGGTTGTGCCTGTCGGCCATGGATGTGGCCGGTCGGCCACCAGTCTCTTTTTCTAGATATTTATTGACAATTGTGCCAGTTGTTGCACACTGAGCTGCATCTTCATCCACGTGTATGGTGAGATGTATCCAAGCTCAAGGGGTGTTTTTCTATAAATAGGGGGGGTGCCTCCCCCATTTTTGAGGGTTAGAAGATTTAGACCAAAAATATCTCTCTCTCTCTAGAATTTTCTCTCTCTCTCTCTTGATATTTTGTGCCTTGTAGCTTATTTTCTCTACACTCTTACATACACTACCTTAATCAAACTTAACCACCTTTGAGCTGAGGTCCCTTGGAGCCTTGTTTGAGCTCTAGAAGAAGGTTTGGGCTTGGATTGTTGCCTATTTTGTGTCTTAGCTTCAAGAGGTATAACACTTGTTTTTTAAACTTACTTTCAATACTTGCCTTGCCATCTTTTTCTACTATTTTGGGGCTGGATTTGACATGTAAAAATTTTTGTTTTTGAGACATAAAAGTGGTGGTTTGAGCCCTTTTGAGTTAAGGGGTTGTCCACCATTTTTACTTCTTAGCTTGTTAAGCTTTTGTGCCATCTTTTCACCACTTTTAAAACAAATTTTTTGGGCTTTTAACCACTGAATCTCAGAGGTTTTTCAATGGTAAAAATCTTGTTTTGAAATCCAAAATTGGAGGGGTTAGCCTCCACTCTTTGTGTTTTGTTTGCATGCTTAGTTAGTTTCATGTGTTAGCTTGCTTTTCTAGCCTACTTTAGCCTAAGACCAGCATGTTTTTGCCTCTATTTTGACCTGTTTTGGCTCTGTTTTGGGCTGGTTAATTCAGTTGAGGCTTGTATTGCATAGTTATAGGGTTAATTCCTTCACTAGCTTAGTTTTTTAATGTTTTGATCATCATTGTTTTGAGTTGAGGGCATGTTTTAGTGTTGTTTTGCACTTAATTTCAGCACTTTAATCTCTGCAATCTCCCTCAAGTCTTCACTCTTTTGTTTGCTTTGAAAGTGGTTTTAAACCCCTTGTTTGCTTAAATGTGAAATTGAGACATTTGTGCTTAATGGTTTAATCTCTTTGGGGGTTCATTACCAACGGCATGAGGTCTCTTTCATGCCCAAAGCACCTTTGGTTTGAGCCCTCTTTCCATTAGAGGACACTCACTTTTGATAACACAAACACATACATTAACTTACTACCATATTTCATCTTCAAGTAACCTCTGTGAACTGTGTGAAGCATGTGTACTGATTGCTTTTGCTTACCTTTGCATTGTCAACAACTTCCTTCCCTCGGAAATTGAGCAACATGTCCCTTATTTCTGCATTGTTGTGAAGCACTTGCTTCATGGTTTCCTTCAGTTCACCAATGTCGGTCTCAACCTTGCTCAAACGAACATCATCAATCCGTGGTTTCTGTTTGTTATTGACATGGTGTGTGTCAATTGCGTCATCAATGTCGTTGCTTTCCGCTTTTGTTTGATGAAACTCCACCTAACATAGTTGTCAAATCGGGATTCAAATCATAAATGAAAATGGTAATACACTGAATCGTTAATCGATCTCAACTGTGAATCGTAAAGTTTCTGTCTGCTTTCTTAAGTTGCACACAACGTATGTGTACACACTTTACATATTAAATATATCTAATAAAAATTAATTACTCCATTTGTCTGAAATGAAAAAAAAAAATTTGTTGTAAATGATGCTCATTTGGTGTGGATAAAAACTTCACAGTCGATCCTATGTTTACCACTTTACCTTTTCCCAATTACATAAACAAAGAGAAACTTTCAATTACAAACTAACTAATAATAACTGAACGACAATGTTTTGACCTTTTTACAAGGTTAAAAAACCAAAATCTTCAAGCTTTTCCAAAAATCTGACTTCAGGGCTTAACCAAAATTCATTTCATAACGGAAGTAGTACATAAAATTGAATTTGTAAGGCTACAACATCGTCCACATGGAAACTTCATGTTTTTCCCCCAAAAGTTCGAGTATTTCAGAGTAAATAGGGAGGGACAAACTGAAAATATGACATACGCTAAGGAATGGGTCACTGTTTGTCACTGCTTGTCACCTAGTCATAGGAACATAAATTCTGTCTGTCACCGTTATCCATAACACAGGTGGGGCAATGTTGTCAAATGTGCAGAACGAATGGGTTGATTACCTCATGTTGCTGCAACATTTGCCTCCTTCCCATACGTCGCCTGGTCTCCTGTATTTCGGCATCACCCCAATCATTTAGCTGAGGGATGGAGCGTGTAGTAGCCAACGTACTCTTACAGGGAGGGGCAAAACGATCCAAGTAAAATAGCTGCATTATAAGGGGGAAAAGATATTTATTATACACTTCCGAGCAAAATAATCCGTATTCGTTAACAATGCATACAACTTACAACACAATCATATGTATGTGTTTATGTGTCTCGATGGCAGAATCCCCATGCAGCTTTCCGGTTAAAAAGATAAGCTTTTCGTGGTTACAAAAAATGTGGCCCGTACAGGTATATTTGTCATCCTGTTCAATAACAGGTAAGTTTGTATTTCGCAACGACTGTCATTTTATTGAACCATATGCACAGCAATGGATGAAATATGTAATTGGCATGGGACAAACAAACAACGGTCGATTACGTTACCATTAGAAGGAAAACACATCCAGTTGCCTCGCGCTGAACTTTCATCTTATACTTCCGAACACCTTTGACAAGGAATTGCAGTGTCACCTTTGCCCAATTACATGCCCCTATACCAGTCACGTCCTTCACGGCATGAACGAACGACAGGCTCAAGGCGGTCATTGTGGTAGGACACAACATGGCCCCCAACACCTACAGCGCAAACTTCCGCCGAAACTTATCATCTGCACCATCACTCTCAGTCAGATAAACTCTCAACTAGTTCAAAGGAATGATTCCCTTAACAGCTCCAACCTCTTCATAGATATTGGGATATGCGTCTATTGAACTAGTGAACTGCACGTCATTGCCTTCTGACCGTATACCCAATAAGACATGCACTTCCTCACAGGTGAGCCTCAGGCGACGGCCATGAACAGTCAATGAACACGTATCGGGATCGAAGTTCTTTACCAACCATTGGCACATGTTGTGATCTATACGGGTACACTTTAACCCGAGGAGGCCACCGAACCCAATATCAATGACTGCCTGCTTTTGTGCTTCGTTACACCGGTTCACGATATCAACAATTGCCTTCAATGATATGCGGACTTGCATTTTACTCTGCAATGTTATTAACGTGAACATTAATACAAAAAGTTAACCAACATTGTGTCGATAGTAGGTCCTCCCCAAATGCAGTTACGAAAACACTAAGCACGTAAGTACCTTTGTAGATTTCTTTGCAACTTCTTCGCCCAGTTCCTTGGCACTTGCCTTAGCCATGTCCTGAAACCTCTTCTTCTCATCATAGGGGAGTTCCTTCCACCTTTCCCCAATATCCTTTCGGCTCTGTAAGTGTTACACCAACGTGACGCACATACAGGACAAATAGGAGCTGTAAGTCCAAAATAATTGTCACCAAAAGTTGTATCACTTGCAATGTGTGCACATTTTCTGGTATTTACATATGTTTGCACATACAAATTACTATTTCGCACACAGTTGAAAGAAAAATGGACGTGGAATTTTACAAATAATCGGAGTTTATAAGAACATGCAATATGGCGTCTATGACTGCTGGAAATCGCTGAATGCGACACAATAGAAGCACATGACTGGTGTGCGCATGGAATAGAAGTCCATACTTTGCTATCACAGCAGTCACGTGTTTCCATCACGGTACTCTACTTACTACATGTCTGCACACTAACCATATTCGGTCCGGGGTTGTCTGCTTCTCGTCTTTCCTTGAATTGTTGCTGGCTGCAACCATTGTCAATTTCGGCGCAAGTATATGTTAGATATAGATGGATATATATACATATATGTACACAAATCCCAACCATTGACATTTAGGGACCAATTTGTGATACAAACAAATTTAGTCCCAACTACATAATAATGCATCCGTAATGTCCAATTTTGGTTGCTACAAATATAATAACCACATCATTTCTGCAACAACAATTATAAATGGTCCAAATTATTTTGGCCCTTACTTTTGGTCTCTAAAATCTTAATTTCTTGTGAGTACAAACTAAAATCTGCACAGGCGCAAGCTATGAGTTCAAAATATGTAATGCAGAATTGTGCAAAAATACTGTCACACGTTTCTAACGAGAGGGATTCGTACTGTGAGTCGCTTTGAAGGACACGGATCGAATCTGTAAAAAATAAATGGTCCAAATGGCTGCTTTCGACGAGGGGGCTCGGTAATGTCAACCCTTTTCATTCGTGAACCTTTGCCACTTGCCTTCAATGTTTTCCTTTGCCTGTAACAAATATCAGTGTAAATGAAATTTTGTTCAAGGCCAAATTACATCGGTGGTATGTACGTTTTGTGCATTCTATCATCTTCATCGGTTAACTTTAAAGTTAGTCAATCTTGCCTTGCCATTTCAAAAGTTGTGCCATTTTCGTGAAATTGGTAATGTCGTTTTCCGTTGTCACCGAAAATTATGAACTGAAGTGGTTTAGTATAACTCAGTGAATTATGGATTTCACAAATTCTCTCCGCAGAATATGCGACATGTGTCGTATGTGCACATATTCTGGTAAGAAATCGATATAGTTTTAATCCATTACACGAAATTCATGGTGCAATTTGAGGCTATCGCAAATGTGTCAAACTCAAATCGCACAACCTCCTGATGGCAGTACATAACGGCACAATATGCCATACACGAACAGACCGTGGTATTTAGTAGGTATAGGAAACATAACCTTGCAAACCTAACTGTATGAAATACTGAACGACATAAACTCACAGTTGCTTCGCATTGTCTGACATGTCGCCCATATCCAATTACGATAATTCCTGCAAAGAATTTCATGCAATATTCATAAGGATGCAGAAAGAACGTTACTCCCAAATTGTAACAAAACGAAATTGACTGTTAACAATTTACAATCAACGGACCATTGAGTCGTACGTACATTGTACGAGTGGTACTTTTCGTTTATTTTCAAGTACGATATGTTGTCGTTAATTTATGCAGATATGGCATGCCACTGTTTTACGAAAATTAATTGCCCATATGTTGTACTCGTTTTATAGTATTTACGACTTCAAGCCAGAATCAACAACCAATGCGCACACTTGAAACAGGGCCACATCGGACATTCAACCCAACAGCATCCATACGCAACTTACCTTCATGCAGAGAAATAAAAAACCGACTACACTGCTCAACGAAGACCGTTTGTCACTATGGAACTCCTCAATGGCAATATCAGTTTGTCACCCATGTAGTTTGTATACCTAATCGTACGTATGGCTTCAATGACCTAAGGAGGAACAGTTTAATAGTTGAGAAATGGTAATGTCGTGCGAGTGGAACATAGTAGGTCATAATAATAATGTGCTCCGAAATAAAAAATAGACAGACTCACACATGCCCGAGAAAATGGTGACTGTTACCGTCGACGACCTGGCGCAATCGAAATGGAGAGACAGAGAGAGAGTGTGTTACTGGAGGTGGACAGCAAAACCGAAATGGAGAGAGAAGGAAGGACAGCAAAGTTGCCGAAATTTGTATGTAGGAAATGGAAATGAGTTGGTGAGATTAGAAAGGCTACGGCATGTGGGTCATCATGAAAAGTACTGCATCTGTGGGATTTCAAAAGCGCTGTCTGGCGACTTTGGTTTTTGTTCCAAATTTGGGAGGGAAACGAAAACGTACGTGACACTACATATTAAGGCCAAGTTTGGAAAGTTGGGAAAAAAAACCAAAAAGTCAAAACGTTATTACTAATCACAAAAAGTCAAAAATTACGGCTACACAACTCCGAATTCTAATTTTTCCTTACACATTAATTTATACAATTTTGTAATACACATTTTTCCATAAAAATCAAAAAGTTAACCCAAACATCCATATTTTTTTCCTCATTTTTTTCATCCACAAAGACAAAAATTGCACTTTTTTAGTCCAATTTTTTTCCTTACTTTTTAAATATAAATAAATGTACTTTTTCACTTTTTGTGAAATATGGGTTCCGTTTGGGTTGGGGGTTGAAATGATGTGTGTGAGAGGTGATGTGACTTAAAATAATGTGATTAAAGTCAAAATAGTGACTTTTTGACTTTTGGCTTTTTGTAAACATGCCAAACCAGCCCTAAAAGGTGGTTAGGAAGTTGCTATTTTTATGTTATTTTAGTATTTTCATATTTTTTAAATTTAATTTTTTGTGTTTTCAAAGTAATAGATTTTGTTATACTTGGATATGATGTTTGTGATAGGAAATTTGCACTGATTATATGTTTGACGTGCCAATTTATGTTATTAATTATTTTTGATAATTTTTTTAGTTTTTGTTTATTTTTCAGAAACGAGGCGTAGCGTAAGGTAGGGTAATGCGAAGTTAAATTTTTGGGCTAGAAATTAAAATTAAAATTTCGTACAGGCCGATGAATAAAATTTCGTAAAGGGTAAAATTTCGAACCGACTGGTCAACGGACAATGTATCGCGCAACTAACAGTCTGGTGGATTACAATCCCCATTTATGCAGGTTGCACAAATAGGGCAAACTGTGTGAATGATGATACAATAGATGGATTACAGGGTGTATTAAGATCCGTGTCTGAACGAGATTGTATATATATATATATATGTGTGTGTATAATTAATTTCAGTTTTTAAAAAATTGGTGGCGCCAAAAAATTGCGCACAAGTACAGAGAACTGCAAAAAACAAAAAATTGTAGTTCAGCGACCGGTACAAGAATTGTCGTAGTGGACGTCCGGTGGGACTCTCGAGCGGATGTCCGGGAGGGCTTTCTCCCAGCATTCCCCTGCCTCCCCTCCCATCGTAAATACGGTAGCTACTGTTAACGGGCAATCTAACATTGCACAGTAATTATGGCCAGTAACGTTGCCCTTAGCTGCTACACTGCTTCAACAAACAAGAAACTTCGTTCGCCAAAAATTAACAGGTGATAGTAACAAATATAATAACACATCCATTGTGGATGTAACTAGAATATTAGCGCTAGAATTATAACATACGTCTTCACAGCAATAAGTAGTGGACATATTAGCGATTGAATTATAATGAAACTGTTACATGCGAAACGAGTCGTAAGTTATTTTCGTTCAGGGCTGGACATATTGATCGCATAAGTTCAAACAAACTGAGACAGCAAATTAATTACTAAGGAAGTACAGTAAGTACATTACACAGGATAACAGGGGCTAAACCAACAAATCTATATAACAAATCGAGGGTATCATAATCCCAACGTATTCTGAATACATAAATATTGGGCATTGCATTGGATAGTGTTGTTCGGCCCATGGGGGCAATCAGGGAACCTGTTTTGAGAATCTGAATCAGTAAATGTGTACAGTTCGTCGCGTACTGCATACCTATGAAAAATCACGTTGATCGAATATCGAAAGCTATCTGATCGGAGTAGTTTTCTTTCAACTGTTAACTATAACACCATCCCTTATTTTTATACAAAAATTATTTGATCATATAGTTACCGATATCCGATGACCATGATTTTTAATAGACATATACTACTCGACGAGTTGTACACATTGAACGCCCTGATTTAGAAATTTCTTGGCTATTTGCCTAAAATATGAGGTACAAAAAACTAGTGGGCTTGTTTGGTTTGTTTATGGAAAAAATTTTGGGGAGACAGTTTATAATTTTTTTTGGTTCGTTTGGTTGTACATTTTGACTGACAACTTTTTGTTGGGAGTTTGGAATGATTTGATATTTTGGGAGAATTGAGTACATATGTGTGAGAGAACAAGTGATTGAGAATGAGAGAGGAGAGAGAAAAAGTGATTGATTGATGTGTAACAGAGAAAGTGATTTTCGCAAATTTTTGCAGAAAAATGTCAAACCAAACAATTTTCGGATTTTTTTTATAGTAAAACTCATCTGTGAAACTCAAACCAAACATACCCAGTATGTTTGGGACGAATTTTTGGGTTTTTACGAAAATATGTGCAAAAAATAGAGAGAAAATAAAATCATTCAATTTTGGTATGAGTTGTTGCTTTTTATAAATTAGCAGTGATTTAGACCCCCTCGAACTTCAACCCCAACCACTCCCCACACACACGTGGCGGGTAGTGATTAGAGGAGAAGAAAAAAAAGAAAAAAGAAAAATAAAAAGTGACCAATCAAAAAAGAAATGGGGTCAAAGGGGGTGGGGCGAAAGGAGTCAGGAGCCTCTCCTTGTAGGCTCCTCCTTGCGCCCGTCCTTGCAGGGCCTTCGGGCCTACTTTTAGGCCCAATTTTGATAATCCGAACCGTTCATATTTTATGATTTATTCAGTATATCATACCTGTAAAAAATCAAGTTGATCGGATATCAGAAAGTATGTGTTCGAAAAATTAAACTAAAAACTATTTTTTTAACGAATTGAATAAACAGTTTTCCAAACATATGCTTTCTGATATCCGATCAACTTGATTTTTTTACAGGTATGATATACTGAATAAATCATAAAATATGAACGGTTCAGATTATCAAGATTGGGCCTAAAAGTAGGCCTTGCAAGGAGAGGATCCTCGTACGGGGAAAGGGGGTCCCAATCTTTATTCATACTGTATTTTGCTAGTGAGTTTTTGGGTTATGGACTAAAAATTAAAATAAAGATTGTTTGGTTTGTTTTTGGGAGAGTTGTTTTTGATAAAAATTTTGGGGAGAAAGTTTAGAAATTTTTTTGGTTTGTTTGGTTGTGTATTTTGGAAGAGTTGTTTTTTTGGAAGTTTGGGATGATTTGATATTTTGGGAGAATTTAAGTAGATGTGTGTGAGAAAAAAAGTGATTGGGAAGGAGAGAGGAGAGAGAAAAAGTGATTGATTGATGTGTAAGAGAGAGAAAGTGATTTTGAAAATTTTTTGAGAAAAACTCAAACCAAACAATTTTTTAGAAAATTTTTTCTTTAAAACTCGTCTCTCAAATGCAAACCAAACATAAATTTTCGTTTTCCCGCTCTGCTATACAGGTTATACAGAGTATACATCTCAATCTCATTCTCACTCCCCTTCACTCTCACACTCACTCCTCCTCCACCGAACCCAGCCTGACTGGCGACCACTCCCGACGGCCACCCACTCGTAAACCCAACCCATCGCTGTAGCCCTCATTTTCTCTGCTTTGCGAACCATAGCTCGACCGCAACCACCATCGGCTGTAGAGAAGGAATTTGTTGACGATAACGTGGGCTTTCAGGCCATAGATGAACCAGGTTCGTCCTCCAAACGTTGAAATCAAAAAGTTAGGGTTGTGATTCACAAAATAGATTTGAAATTTGGAAATTAGGGCTTCGAAAATTACTCATTGAAAATTAGGGCTTTGAAAATTAGGGCTTTGAAAATTATTGTTATGCAGATAGATAAATGGTATGCTTGAAAAATGTGACACATATTGTGACGAACATTTATGCATTTACCTTTTAGAGTTAAAGTATAAATTTTGCAGAACATAGTATGAATATGCAGAAACTGATCCAACATAAAATGAAAGGATCACATCTTTGGAGAACATAGTATGATTATGCAGATTGATAATTAGTTAAATGAATGCATATAGTTGTGTAATTTTCAATGTGTGATTGATAATGTGATTTTGCTGAATTTGTTGTGAATCACGCATGAATTGTTGTAATGAACTGCTATCAACTAATGTGTTAGCTGCGTGACTTGAATTAACTTTTATCAACATTGATAACTATTATCAAACTGAACTTAAATGTTCATAACTATTACTGATTTGTTGATAAGTATTTCAGTGTGCTTTGTTGAAAATCACATGTGTCATTTGTTGATAACTATTTCAGTTTGATAACTACTGAATCACAGTCTCCAACAATCTGCCCATAATCATTTCACTTCAATATGATTTGTTGATAAATAGTTGTTTAACATGTGTGATTGATAATTTACTTGACATTGAACTGATATGTTTGTAAAACTGCCATGTTTGTTCAGATTGAAAATGCTATGTGTGTAACATGTGTGTAATTAATCACAAATCCTATGTTTGAAACTGCTGTATTTGTTTAGTTTCAAAATGCTATGTGTGTATATTGAGCTGCGATGTTTGTTCAAATGCTATTACCAGTTTAGTCTGTGTAACCTCTGTGCAAATGCTATTAAACATGGCAGTTTGAACAAATAGATGTATTCAGTAAAGACACACTCTCTTCCTCAAATTAAACTGGACCTGCTATTAACCCCATCAAACAGAAGCATAGCAGAGCACTACAAATTTCTCATGTATGCAGATTTAAAAAATGGCTTCTTCTTCTAACATTAGCAACATAAGATTACAAACGAGGCTATACAATATTGGAAGAACCGCTGCCATATGTATTGTCAGAACAATGAGAATGGAAATGAAGGGCATTTGTTATTTGTTTGCCCATCAAAATATGTAAGTATGTATTGGAAATTTTAATCCTTTAGTAGTCACAGTAATATTTGTCGTATTCAACTAACTGATTGTCATGCATTGTAGAGTACCACTCCCACTCCCCATTGCAATTACTTCAAGTTCGTGGCTAAAGATGATGAAGACGTTACGTCCAGAATCCCTTCCAACACTAGAGCTGGTGATGCTTTAACAGTAGAACACTTCAACGATGTAAGGACGAGGCTTCATGACTTGGGAAATGACCATGGTCGAAGGCTTGAAAGGATAGAAAATATTATCAAAGCGATGGTGTATTTCATTATATTTTCTATCATTTTGTACTTGATCATGTAACTTTTGTACTTCTTTGTATTTTGGGAAATTGAATGGAAGTTTGTACCAGTTTTTGTTGTATTGTACTTCATGATGTAAGTAATGTTTATGGAATGAATTTTATTATGATGTAACTTACTTAATAGTTTTGTGGAATGAATTTTATTATGAAATGAATGTACGGAATGAATTTTATAAGTTATTATGATGTAACTTATAATGTTATTCTGTAATGAATTTTGGGAAACATTGGTGTCATTGTAAAATCTTTGTGGATGCTATTTGGCAGATCTGTGGACGAATTTTGTGGATGGTATGTAGATTCATTTTTGTGGATGCTATGTGGATGAATTTTGTGGATGCTTTGTGGATGACTGAATTTTGTGGGTGCATTGTCACTTATCTGTGGCCTGTTATCTGTTGCAGGTTCTCTTATCTGGGTGCATGAATTTTGGTTGTAATGAACAACTTCTGTTATCTGTTGCAGGTTTGTTTGTAATTAACAGATTTGGAAAATCTGTTATCTGTCAACTAGTATCTGTTTGTCACTTATCTGTGGCCTCAACTATTATCTGTTAGCAAGTTGAAAGCAGACATAGAATGCGTGGTACATTTCTTCACCATCGTGCTGACTTCTTCATTAATGAATATCAATACTCTGTTTCTGCATGGTCTATCGTATATTTTTTTGTTTGAAGGGGAGCTGATTAGTTCATAACAATGCACAATGGGAGAAAAATTGCTAATGCACAGGTTGACCTGACCCTATGGGGTATGCTTCCACATAACCGTTGTGTTTGAAAAAAAAAAACATTTTGTGCCCATATTGATGTTAGAGTGTATGAGACCGTTGGCTGGTTGTGCACAATTTTTGTTTGCAATTACAGCTTGTGATTCCAGTCAATGATTCCGACACTTAAACCTTATTGTCCATATTGAACGATTCACAAACATGAAGTAATCAACAAAACATAGGTTAATGATAGTTTCTGATATCGGTCATTGACATTACAAAAAAATTACCTTGTCATCGTACCAACAAAAATCATAAGACAGCTTTTAGTCGAGGACGGTGACCCAAAAAAATACCTTCAACAAAGTGGACATGATGAAGACATTAACGCATGCACCGTTGCAATGGTTAGCAGAGTATGACGGTCTGTTAGTTTCTAAGTCGTTTATTTTCGCTCGACGATGCCATCTTACAAGACTACGCTTACTATGTCATACACATGTCCAGGTCTGCTAATCCTCGCTCAAATCAACAACCTCGGAGTCTGAGTAATCTGAAAGGTCAGGGTCCGACACCAGTGCAGGATCCTCCATTATAGCCTTGATCACAGATGCCGGGTTCGATCCATGTATCTTCGACTCTGCCTTTGCGTCCTCTATCCGTGAGTTCCTAATGAGTCGACGAGTCATTTGATCAACCTCACTTTGCAAACGATGCCTAACTTGGGACTCGCTGACATGAGGGAATTGCCGCTGCATTTCAACCGATCGGGCTTTTGTGACCTTCAGAAAAGCACATCGACAGTGGTGTTCACACTGAACTCGTTTGGCAAACAGTGAAACTGGAATTCCAAAATACTTCCCCAGGCAAGCATCTTGTATTGGGGTGCAGTTGTAATCCCGTAGAGGTTCAAAACTCCACAGTGGGAACCCTGTTTCAAAGAAACGTCGATCACCGAAGGAATCGATATACCCACCTGCATAATCCAATTCTGGTGACTTCGGTCGGGAGCTGTCAGCCGTTGCAAGTGATTGTCCACGACCGCGTTTACCGTGGTGTGCATCCATAGGTGTGAAGGTTCTTGATTGAGTCCAACTTTGTTTTCGCAGGTTCACGAAGAATATATGGACGCAAAAACAAACCCAAATACAAAGGAAACAACACCGGTTGCAAACTTTTTTATGGTTGGTTGTAAATGTTAAATTACCTTAAACCCGTAGTCATTAATACGTTGGTGGTAGGTTTAAAGATGTGAACACACTTATTGTTGTTTGGTGGCAACACCTACCCAAACTGCGTAAAAGCAACTTAATGACTGCGGGTATTTCATTTAATAGGTTCAGTGCAGTCGGAAAGGCATATGTATCTGATAAGAGCAATTTTGCTAACCTTTATGGATGAGTAGACATGTAATTGGGTTGAGGCACAAATACAAATGACGAATGTGAATGTATGATGAACTGTGGGTGTGGAAATCAATGACAGTGGGATAGTACTGATGGAAGGTACAATGCATGTGTGTTGGAAATGCCAAATAATAGACGATCAGGGGTACTGAACGGATGACTTAGTGCATGCAAGAAGGAACGAATTTTTGCAAGATGAATTCGGCCAGTTTGAGAAATTAATACAATGTATGTCACAATGCATGAGGTCTTCTGCAAACATACAAGTCATGTACCGTATATTACAAATACTTACAGCATAGTGTTGTGTAATATTATGAATCTGTACATTCCTTTAAAAAAGTAGTCAGTAAAATAAACTATACATATATTCCTACAAAATTTCCGATTCGAACAAGATTGAAGCTATTGTTGAAGCTCATGTTGCTCCTATATTCCAGCAGTTGCAAGCTATCTACGAAAGGCTGAATGAAGTGGACACACGGTTGTCAAGTTTGGAGCGGCAAGTCGGCGCTATCAAGCAGAACTTTGATTGGCTGACCGATGACAAATTGGCGGCGGATGAAGCGAAGTCTGATAAGACAATGGATGAGGACAGTCAATCAGACAGTACGGACAACTCTTCAGAAGACGCTGTTGCTGATGCAGCAGATATGTAGATTTGATTTCTTTTTTTTTAACCTTCCCTGTAAGCCATGAAAGTTTTGTTTTGGCTGGAGTCATATGTGCTAATGGGCTGATATATAACTTACCTACGAAGAGTATTGAGTTTTCATTCATAATGTGGTTTCTTTCATTTTTGAAAATTAATTTTCCCTTTTTTGTAATTAAATTATAAATTAACTTCGGTAACAAAAGCAGCCGTAAATTATATACAGTTACAGTCGCATTCATCCGAACAAGAAACATGCGTAAAGAAAATAGTACTAAGTCAGCAGCCACATCGACATGTTTGATCCATGTTTACATTTGACTTGCACTTTGCAGTTAGTTCATATTTACATCGTCCAGCAAAAACAATACTGGGGAGCCATAATTAACATCCATATTGAAATCAAACAATAAAAAATTAGTTAAGTCTTATTGCCACCCAAATTACTGGCGTACTGGCATCCCATTCCCATCACTGGCCTAGCTTGTGGCATTGCTCATATAAAGGCACTCCCGGTACTCTGCGATCTTTGCATTATTGATATCCATAACGATGTCAACCAACAACTTATGACGCACAGAGGGAGTGAACTTTGTACAGAAAGATCATAAGACAAATCAGTTAAAATTACAAGACATACAAGGAAGGATTTGATTGACAAATGGAAATTAAGCGGTAGAATGTACCTTGTGTGGACCGGGGCTTAAATCAGGTTGCTGCATGAATTTGATGACGAACATCCCACAGTCAAACGTGCTACAAAAATAATTTCACATTAAAGTTGTCGTCAATACTTAATAGGTTCGTTAAGTAAGTCATGCAGCATAGACATTAATGTGAGGGAGGGATTGTGGATTACTCGTCCAGTTGTTGTACTGGCCTCTCATCTAACATGCAGCGGTGGAAGCTACGCATGTCTGTAACATAATCATTTCCAAAGTGTAGTTGCAGCAAGTCGTGCATAGTTTCAAACTGTTCCACAAGGTTGAAGTTGGTTTACATAAAGGATGTTCAAGTTTTTTGTAGTGTTCAGAAATGCACCAGAAGGACATACCAAAATTTTAGCCGCATTTAGCTTCCTTTTGTTCGGTCGGTTGGATGGGACCGAGTCGAATAAGTAGGCTACACGGTCCACCATATCAATTTTAACGCACAGCCAATGCACTCCTTTGTAATTGAAAGACATGTAAATCTACACATAAACACAACGGCAGACCTTGTTTAGAGGCCATGTAAACATGTAATGGCTTTCATATTTTCGTTTTAATATAACGGGATGAACATTGATATTACCCTCTGGCATGCATCAATCGCACCAGTGTATCTGTCATGTCCGAAAAATGATGTGACGATATGTTCATGGTGCAGAGGTTGCATATCTTTATTTAGAATCAAAGTCTGCATGTGTAATGCATAAAGGTCATTGACGGAAACATTTGTCAAAATATGTCATACACAATACACAACGTAGCTTTAAACACTTACTTACCGACAGATATACGGGAAAGAACCAATCAGTGTGTCTTCCGTCATTGTGTAAATCCCTCTGTCGATTAGTCAATTGCACCACCACCAAGTTGATTGGCTGGAACATTGTATGCAAGACACAAGGCAAGTTAATTAGAAAGGTTTCTGAGTTCAGGGGTACTGAAAAACGCAAATTCATATTTGTGCAGCCAATACTTACTAGGGGTGGTCGCGGGTCGGTTGCGGCCACGGAATCTCCAATCCGCCATCCGTCCGCCAGATTGGCGGATTGGAGAAAATCAATCCGCATTCGTCTGCCAATCCGGCGGATGCGGATTGAGCGGATTGGCGGATTGGCGGATGGATGCGAATCGGTTTGGCGGTTTAAAATTTTACAAATTTTCAACATAATTTAACATGTGCACTTCCTTAAAAAAAAAAAAAAAAAACACACGTGCACTTCCTCAACCACACCTGTGTGCAATTCTAATTCTATTATCTATAAAATGCTATGTTATGATTCATTTTTTTACTCTAGAACAGAAAAACTCATTTCAGCACTGAGAAAATAAAATTGAAAACCTAATCAACAATATTGATAATTACAACAGGAAATGTGGCACTGTGTGAGAGAGAATCAGTAAGTACTAGTTTGAACTAAGATAGAATCCCAATTCATACTGAAAAACAGGTATTGAACTAAACTGAAAAAAACAAAACAAAAAAAGAAATACAAATTGCAAAGAGAAAGAAAGAAAGAATTGTTAGTAGTCCATATACATCTGTAACAAACCCAAAGAACAAAATAATAATTAATGATTTTAATAAACTAAACACTGGATTTTCAAAAGTCACATTTGTCTAAATCTTCACCAACACACTCACAAAATTCACATATAAACATCAAAAGATGTGCATTTCATAAAATCCCCCATTTGGTTGTCAAGAATTCTAAAAGAGAGAACAAATAAATAAAAATAAATGTAACTAACTCTAAATCACACAATGTTATGATAATCGAGGATCAAGAATGTATACAAGTGAATGGAAGATTCAAAATCAGTTCTTGAGCAACCAAACAATGGACCAAGACCCATTTGAGCGCTTTATCTCTACTATTATTTGTGAAGAACACCATATATATAAAGTCACATGATACTTCAAGAGTACCTGCCTCTTCACCAGATTCAATTTGCAAATCGGGCATCCAATTTGAGCATTGGACTTACAAATCTTAAAGCAAGAAATTCAACTCAATATTTAATGAATTAAAAAATAAATAACATAAACTATTAACCAACAAGGGATGGTTTCAAGAGTACCACTGAAAACTGAAAATTCACATATAGTTACCTATTAGAAGTGCAGAGTTTCTATTTCTACACAATTTTTTTCTCAGTTTATAGCAAAAAAAAAAAAAAATTTCTTCTTTAAAAGTGAATTTTCAGACAAAATTATATGGTTTGAAAATTAACTTTTGAAGGAAAATTAATGGTTTAAAAATCAAACTTCTGAATCAACTTGAACTAATATATAGTTGAATCATAAAGTTTTAATTCAGAATTAATAACTGAATAAAAGGAAAGTGTGAATTGAGATAATGTGATATATGAAAACAGAAACTCATGGATGTAAAATCATTATGTCCGAAATTGGCACTACATCCTCTCTTTCCTTCCAGCAAAAGAGGAGAAAGAAAAGAAGGGTAAAAATAATGATTTTGATTGTTAACAGTCAACAATGAAGCTGTTGAACTACTTCATGAGACCCCATGTAACACACCATAAATGAAAACACCCAAAATATGAGGAATCAAGAAAAACCCACCTCAATCGCCTTTTGGCGTCGCTCGCTGCAGATCATCGCTCTCGGGAGCTTCTTCGTATATAGATCGTGTAGATCGTTGCTAGTGTAGATCGTTCGTTGTTCGCAGTAGATCGTCGCCGTAGATCGCCGTAGATGGGTAGGGTTTTAGAGAGAGAGAGAGAGAGAGAGAGAGAGAGAGTGTGTCTATCGAAGAAGAATGAAGAATGGGTAGGTAGGTTTGAGTCTGAGATCAGAAAATGGGGCTGAGGCTAGGGCAGTGAAGGCGTTTAAAAAAATAAAATAAAATTAGAGGACAGAGTGGCGGGCGGGTCGGGTTAAGTGGGTTTAATGTCGGATCAACCGCAACCCGACCCGAACTCGCCAAAATAGATATTTTGAATCCGCACCCGTCCGCCACATGCCACGCATCCACCCAAAAGTGGTCGGGTCGGGTCGGGCGGATTTGGCGGGTCGGGCGATCCACGCCCAAATTCTAATACTTACAAGGTGAATAGCCACGACCTTGGCGTGAGCGTATGATGTCACGCCGGGTGCCAACTTCACATGGCCGTCCATGAAGATTCATGGAAACAACAATGTCCCTACAAGCAATAAATGATCCTTAGAACGATTGTTATTTCACAGTGGACTGTCATTTAAAATTTGCAAGTAGTAAATGAAACAATACATTTCATTTTTGCTATCGTCAAATACATAGTCAAGAAGTTTTTGTTCCTCCGCCGATAACAACCCTTCGCTGTCCAACATCAAATCTAGTCCTACAAAATAAATGACCAACTAACAGTACACATTTCATAAAAAAATTGAAGCTTACATTACAAGGTCGGTAGTCATAAAAAAAAACGTGAAATGATGTAAAAACTGTGAGCCTCAGAGTTTTCCCAACTTGTGATATTTGGTGTGGAGTTTGTTAGAAATGTGTACTAACATATGGCAGCAGTCATAACTGCAAACATGCAATTCTTTGACAACTAGTACAATACAACATAGATGATTGTAAAATTACTGATTCACATTATTGATGTGGGCATAAATTGGGTATTCAGAACTTGTGGGGCATTAAAGGCAGTATTTGTACCTTGTTCACGTTGTCCATACCATCAACATCCACAAGTGAACTGATGTCGTCAACTCCACTATTTGTTTTGCTATCGATGCACAATTGCATATCCCTGACCTCAGTGGCTTGAACTCCACTTCCGGGCATTTTTCCTTTTCCTTTTCCTTTTCGTCTTCCCTTTGCACTTCCTCTAACGATTCCAGTTGCTCCCAATGGTTTGCCAAGCTTAGTAGAAGAAGTATGCACATCGCACGCCACGTTCTTCACGTCCACTGACTGAAGGTCAGGAGTGTATTTATCTTCAGTTTCATATGTTTCCCCTAACCGAAGGCCTCCCTTCTTGTTGTTGTCCCCACCTTCTTCGATGTTCAGCTTGTGCCCATCATGCAAATGACTTTTGTCCCTTGCCAAGGTTTCCTTCAAAATCTGTTGTTGGTGATCCACCCCTTGTACATCTGAAATATTACACTCCATTGGGTTAACTTCGTCAGATGGTTTGACCATGCCATTGTCATGCGCCTCGACTCCAACAGCAGGGTCCACACCTTGTTGGGCCACGCCTGCCGGTTGCGGTGTAGAGAATATACCTTCGATGAGGTGGTGTGGCATTTACTTCAATTTACGTAAATTGGTTTGTTCAGTGAACAGTTCGTTGCCGCCCAAACTGAAACGTTAAAGCAGTTGCTTCCGCATTTCCTTCTGTTGAGCAACATTGGAGGAGAGGTTAATGATACACACATCATTGCCTTCCACCTAATCATACATACACATTCGTGAACTTAGTCTTATAAGCCATCTTCAAATGATGTGGCTCAACTGTGTGAAAATTGCGTAATGCTTGGATGGATTACCTTGTCATTGCCAACAACTTACTTGCCTTCGAAATGTCGCAACATCTTCATTAAATCTGTTTGGTTGTGGAGAACTTGCTTCATCATTTCCTTCAGTTCGCGAATGTCGGACTCCAAATTGCTCATACGGACTTCATTGTACTGTCCTTTTTGTTGGTTCTCGACATGGCATGCATCCATGTCAGCATCATCGGTGCTACTGTAATCAAACTCCACCTAATCATAGAAACACATAAATGAAGTCTGACATTGTATGTTGAAGACAAGTGGGTCGATGGTGTGAAATGTGCACAGTGGTAGGAGTGCTTACCGCAATTGTTGGGAAATTTTGCTTCCTTCTCATACGTCGCAGCGTCTCCCGTATTTGGGTATCACCCCAATCATGAAGCCGAGGTGTGGACCGCGTCGTAGTCGAGCTTAGACAAACACAATCAAGGTACAACAGCTATGGACATTAAGGGGCACACCATAATTAAGTTGTTCGATACACAAAAATGAACTATATTCAGTAACAATGACATTCATTATTCTCAATTTTGCAGCGGAACGTACATAGAATACCGATTTTGTTGAGGATGCTGTGAACTTTATAGGCACATATCATGCAATGTTTTTTGGGGAAAAAAATGTACAGCACACCAAGGACTTTATTGATGAAACCAAGAAAAAAAATTTATGTACATGTTCCCCTTTTTGCAACCTAGTTTTAATTGGTTCCTCCATTGAGGTTCGGCATTCTTTTTGCCCTGTACTCTTTGTTCTTAAATTCATGACGGTAGTCGCAGAAAATATATTTCTGCGAGTACCATACTTGGTCAGGAAGAGTGTTGTTTGTCGTACTCACAAAGCAGGTACCATTGTATGTCCCAATCAAGGCCAATTTGTTGAACCATGATAGAACAATGCATGAAACACATGAAGGGGGGAATGGAAAAAAAAATCAAGTTATTGGCATACCATTAGCAGGAAAACACATCCAGTTGCACCGCGATGACCTTTATACTTGCAAACACCGTTGTAAAGGAATTGCAGTGTCAACTTTGCCCAATTACAAGCTCGCATACGATTCACGTCCTTCACGGCATGAATGAACGATGGCTTCAAGCCGGTCATTGTGGTAGGACACAACATGGCCCCCAACACACATCTGGCAAATTTCGCGCGAAACTCGTCCTCCGCACCATCGGGCTCGGATAAAGTCTCAACTTGTTCAAAGGAATGACTCATAACAACTCCAACCTCATCGAGATATTGGGATATGCTTCTAATGACCCGACCAATCGCATGTCATCGCCTTCACACCGTATTCCCAATAAAACATTAACTGCCTTACACGTGAGCCTGACTTGACAACCATGAACATTCAATGAACTACTGTCAGGATCGAAGTTCTGTACCAACCATGCGCACAAGTCGTGATCTATACGTGTACACTTCATCCCTAGGAGGCCAGCAAACCCAATGTCAATGACTGCCTGCTTTTGTGCTTCGTTGAACCGGTTAACTAGCTCAACAATTGACTTCAATGATATGCGGAGTTGCCTTTTACCCTACACATTTTTTACCCTTAAATTAATACAAAAATACAACCAACAATGTCAGCAAAGCAAGACCTAGCCAAATGCATTTACGAAAACATGAAGTACGTAATGACCTTTTCAGACTTCAGTGCACATGGTACTGCTTTGGCGTGTTCCTCAGCGCTCGCCTTAGCCATTTCCGCAAACCTCTTTTTCTCATCAGAGGGGAGTGCCTTCCACCTTTCCCTAATCTCATTTATAGTCTTTAACCAAGAAAATGACAGACGTACAAGACAAGTAACAACTATGAGTCCAAAATTACTGTAACTACAACTTAATGCCAAACACAATCCGCGTGCATTGTTGGTAATTAAATAAGATTGCAAATACAAATAACAGTTGCAGCAAAAAGTCAGCGACAAAACGTAGCTGGACTTTTACAACGAATTGAAATTTACAAAAACAATAGGAAGGTGACATTATTACATGCTATAATCCTACAAATGTGAAACAATCACATGCCCACTACGTCCATTCAATACAACGTGTGGATAGCAACCCAGCGATGTGTTTCCATCATAGTGTATTATAGAGAATACAGATTTTGACACTCACCATTTTTCGTCGAGTGTTGTCTGGCCCTTGCATTTCCTTGAATTGTTGCTGGCTGCATGCAAGCATCGTGAAGCTTATCATCACTAAATCTTAAATATGAATACATATATATATATATATATATGCAAATTTTTATGTCAAGCTGGCCCCGAAATCGGCATAAGACAGCTTTCGTACATCCGGGACTGAATCGACACCAATTTAAACATTTTCAGACATGCGGAACAAAACCAATTTGAAACATCACAAACTGAACTTTGACGAGGCACATAATTTCAGTACGAAAAATGTAATTCCATATTGTCAAAATAAACAACTAGTACCTGTAACAAATGAATGGTGCAACTGGCCGCTTTCGACAAGAGCCAGCGATAGTGTCAAACATTTGGATATGTTGTTCGGCAATTGTCTTCAATCTTTTCCTTCCCCTTATGAAAGAGCAAATCATACAAATTAGATTGAAGGGAAAATTACAAGGGCCCTTGTTTTTTTTTTTTTTTTTTGAAGCATTGAAATTTACTTAAATCTTATGGAGACGAGAACATTTAAATTTTGTTTCATCCCTAGGATTTGAATAATGGAACATTGATTGGAGTTTAGTTCTAATTTAGTATTTGATTGTCCAAATTTTGGGACGTGACAATTTGGTATCAGAGCTCTAGGTTACCCTAGACTTGTAAGAGTTTAGGTGATTGTGGAAACATGGGTCAGCTGGTTCAGTTTGGTGATTGAATTTATTCTAAGTATTTTTGAATGAATTCTTTTTGCGTGTTGAACTTGAAAGTAATGACTGGAAGGTATAATTTGAGAAATGATGGGCCCAGTGGCACAGGGAAAGAAACAACTGCTAACGCGGTAGTTGCGGTTGTTACCAGGGCAACTTATAATATGTAGGTTAATGTGGAGTAGATAATGGCTCAGTTACTTCAGGTTGTGGAACAATAATCAAGGCTAGTAGGGAGATCCCTTTGTGAAAAGAAACAAAGACTGGTTCTTTGAAAGGTTAGAAATTCTCTGGAGATGGAGAACCCACTGCAGCTGACACTTGGATCAAAAAATGTGAGATGGTATTTGGTCGTATGCAGCTCACCGAGGTCCAAAAATAGGAGTTGGCGACACATTAGTTTGAGGGAGTAGCCCTATTTTGGTGGCACTTGTGGCAGAAGGGTCTAGATTTGACGACTTTGACTTGGGCACATTTCCAAACCCATTTTGATTGGAAATTTGTTCCTGCTGCTATTCGGTCTTAGCTGAGTAATGAATTTTAGAAGCTGACCCAAGAGGGTAAAACAATGATCGAGTATGTTAATGAGTTGTCTCATTATGCCCCTCGCATGGTTGACATGCAAAAGAAGAAGAATGAGAAGTTTATTAAGGGATTAAATCATTACTTGTCTAAGTCCCTTATTCCGTTTGATGCTGAACCATTTGATAGAGTTCTTGACTTGGCACTGAAGTATGAGGAAAAGGAGAAACAACTTAAGGAAGGGAAGGCCAGGGTCGGAGAGACTTCCAGAGGGAGCCATTTCCAACAGCGTGATGAGAACAGATACTGACCATACGATCAAAGGCATAGGAGTTAGCAGTTTCAGAGGCCACAGCAATAGGGTAGTCAGGAAAATGTTAGACCTCAGGGTAATTTCAGGCCTTAGGGCAGTTTTCAGCCCTAGGGGCACTATTATCAAGAACAGGGTGGTCCGTGCCTACAGGATTATCAAGGGCAACTGCAGCAGGTGCCATAGATGGGTTATCGTCCTTCTCGTACCTCAGCTGGAGGGACCTCTACCTATCAGAGTAATAGCACCTCAACCGATTAATAGAAAGTGTTTTGGGTGTCAATAGTTGGGACATATAGTCAAGGATTGCCCTCGAAGCAAAGCGGTAGCGCGAATCGAGCTGACTCTAGCAGGCATTTGCAGTGATGCCAGGAAATGACAAAGTGCAATGTACCTTTAATCTTTTTCAAGAACCCATTAGAGTACTTTTTGATACTGGTGCCTCTTATTCTTTCATATCTAGTTAGTTTGTAAAAAGAGAACACCTTGTAACTACCTCCTTATCTAGACCTATTCGTATTGAGACCCCTTTGGGAGGGGCAGTTACTCTTTATGAGATGTGTAAAGATTTTGAGATTGATTTTGCGGGCAAAGTCTTGTATGCAGACCTAATTATGTTAGGGTTTGAGGGGTTTGTAATTTTTTTATTTTTTATTTTTTATTTTTGTATGGATTGGTTGTGAAAACACTTTGTGACTTTAGATTGTACTGGGAGGACTATGAATATAAATATTCCCTATATGCCATGGCTTATCCATATTTATAGCAATGGAGGAGAGTCGGTGATGACGAGTTTTTTGTGCTCGGTAGAAATCCCTAAGCATGATATTAGTAAGATAAATGTGGTACGTTAGTTTGAGGATGTATTTCAAGAGATACTTTTACACATTTTTTCCGTTGTTTAATTTGGATCGATGCACTTTAAACTACCTAAATTCTGACAGTCCATTTCAAATTTCCTGGACATTTTCGATCAAATTGCTAATGCCGTATGTGATTTTTAAAACAAAGATTGTAATGTCAATTGATTGAGATTATATAAGTTCAGTAAAGTTATAAGTTGACTATAACAAAAAGTACAGTTGCCACGTATATACATATTTTCTGATACAAAACAGTGAAGAGTTGTAATCAAATGGACGTAATTGAAACAAAAGTTCAAAATTGATGCTGCAAAGCGAGGCCATTCAAAATTTGTGCAAAACAAATAACACAAACAGAAAAGTACACGGGCTGCTGTAAGAATTGATCCGAAAAAAAAAAATCAGCGTATTCCTTGGTGATGGATTTCGTTTGTTTACAAACATATGTACGAAACCAACTGGTAACAAGTCTTTAAGGAGAAAACTAACATTGTTGGTGCGAGGTGACCAATATCCATCAGATGCAATGACGACAACTCCTGCAAAGTATTCCAATCAATATTTACAAGAACACAAACAAACAGCTGCAACATGTGGCTGTTAACCTCAAAATTTTGCATAAACACAGACAACAACACGCAGAATTTTCCAACATATATATAGATTTTGAAACAGACAAAAGAAAGGACACACATCCAAATTTTGCATTTAGTTCACACAACTTACAATTAAAATAATTATGTGTACAAGCGATAAATGCATAATTTCCCAAATATTGAAGAGGAAGGACTACATTTTGTTTTTTATTTAGGGCTGAAGGAGTACACGCACATACTTTTATGAAGGCCCGACTACAAAGGACAAAGAAGCAACTAAACTATTTCATGACGGGGTTAAACAATCTGGACATGATTCTGCTGTCAGAGAAATTGGTGCTCATCCCAGGCACAAAAACCAGACGAAACCCCATCAAGTTGAGGGCTTCAATTTCTTACTGAGCAACTTGGTTGCAGAGAATCGAGGTGGTTGCATCCTAGCCCATGCTCCATTACCTTCGGGTGGTCAGACAGTGGGCAGATCAGAGAAGAATACTTTTCCGGGCGTACAAGCAAGTTTCATCAATTGTATGTGACAATGAAACAAGCAAGGAAATTGATTAGGTCAACTTGATGGTGGCTTCCAACAACAAGCGGGGGAGAGCGATGGGCTGAAACCAGCTAATAACTTCTCTTGACGAGTTGATATCTGAAACCAATACCTTCCCTCCCCACCCTCTCCGGAAGAGGGTACGACAAGGGAAAAAGTTTGCCTTCACATATCCCCTAATCATTACATTCGACGATTAACGTGGACGTCCAATCCTGCATCGTTCAATGCCCTCTCGTTCAGTGTCCATTTCAAGAGGAGAAGGTAGTTGGTTTTCAGCCATCGCCGAAGTTCATGAAATACGTACTTTCATTTGTCTTTTTTATGACCTTCGTGTAGAATGAGAATGGATGGGTACGTTAGTAATATTTGTTGGCTTCCAGTGGCAGTCTACTGAGCAACTTGGTTGCAGAGAGTCGAGGTGGCTGCATCCTGGCCCATGCTCCATTACCTTCAGGTGGTCAGACAGTGGGCAGATCAGAGAAAGGTAATCGTTTCCGGGCATACAAGCAAGTTTCATCAATTGTATGTGACAATGAAACAAGCAAGACTGCCACCGCTTGCCAACAAATATTACTAACGTACCCATCCATTCTCATTCTGCACGAAGGTCATAAAAAAGACAAATGAAAGTACGCATTTCATGAACTCGCTCAATAAAGTCCAGACAGCCCGCAACTCATGAATGACAGCTACCTTCCTCTTGAAATGTAACTGCTATATATATATGCAAGATGATAACTTCAAGAGAAAGGTAACGGTCATTCAAAAGTTGCGTGCAATGACAGGCAAGGTTGTCCATTTCTACGAATGAGATTTTCTTCGTGAATTGCCTGGGCTTGTTGACTTTTCTGAATTTCTTCACCTCACCCTTACGACAGTTCGTGAACTTGAAGAACTGAACAACTTAGTTAAGAAGTTGAACATCACCTGGGATGGGAGCACACTGTATGTGCACGCACAGTTGAGATCCCTCCTAAAGAGTTCACCTACAGACACGTCAACCACAGAAACAGAGGGCATTGACGATGCCCGAATGGACCACATCTTAGAAAAGTTGGATATTAGAGAAGGACTGAAGGCAAACTTCTTCCTTAATCTATTAGGCTTGACCGAGTCAGGTGGGGAGATGGTATTGGTTTTCAGTCATCGTCTCCGGCCGCTTAAGTTGTTGGAAAGGCCAGCCATCAAGTTGACGGCTTCAATTTCCTACTGAGCAACTTGGTTGCAGAGAATCGAGGTGGCTGCATCCTGGCCCATGCTCTATTACCTTCGGGTGCTCAGACAATGGGCAGATCAGAGAAAGGTAACCGTTTCCGAGCATACATGCAAGTTTCATCAATTGTATGTGACAATGAAACAAGCAAGACTGCCACTACCTGCCAACAAATATTACTAACGTACCCATCCATTCTCATTCTGCACGAAGGTCATAAAAAAGACAAATGAGAGTATGCATTTCATGAACTCGCTCAATAAAGTCCAGATAGCCCGCAACTCATGAATGACAGCTACCTTCCCCTTGAAATGTAACTGCTATATATATATGCAAGATGATAACTTCAAGAGAAAGGTAACGGTCATTCAAAAGTTGCGTGCAATGACAGGCAAGGTTATCCATTTCTATGAATGAGATTTTCTTCGTGAATTGCCTGGGCTTGTTGACTTTTCTGAATTTCTTCACCTCACCCTTACGACAGTTCGTGAAGTTGAAGAACTGAACAACTTCGTTAAGCAGTCGAACATCACCTGGGATGGGAGCACACTGTATGTGCACACACAGTTGAGATCCCTCCTAAAGAGTTCACCTACAGACACGTCAACCACAGAAACAGAGGGCATTGACGATGCCCGGATGGACCACATCTTAGAAAAGTTGGATATTAGAGAAGGACTGAAGGCAAACTTCTTCCTTAATCTGTTAGGGTTGTCCGACTTAGGTGGGGAGAAGGTATTGGTTTTCAGCCATTATCTCCGGCCGCTTAAGTTGTTGGAAAGGCTAGCCATGAAAGTGAACGCTTTAACTCTTGATTCAGAATTGGGTGTGGGAACGAATAGCTCCCTACAAAATTTGGAAATCGTCATCCTCATTTCAACTCTTTCAATTGGCTTTCCTATGTTTTAAGTTGAATATCGTCAACTATGCATGAACTTCAGCACTGAAAGAAAGAGTTGTTTATTGTGTTACACGGACTCGGGTACGGGTGCTGGGTGCGGTATGTATGTACAGGTCCGACTCATTAAATCTTAACCCTACATTCAATGGTACGCGGTGTGGGGAAAAAATATCATATTTTTAATCTAATATATGACATAAAATGGTACTATATGTAACTCACAGTGTCAAAATCACATTTATAGTAATTTCACAATAATTTGCACATATAATAATTGTGTTATATACAATTATATAAGAAGTGTCCGTTGAAAAGTATCTGACACATATCCCATACCCTTGTCCGACTCTCAGGTGTCCGACACAGGTATTTGATCTATTTTGAAGAGTCCGTGTAACACAGATTGTTTCTAAACATAAGTTCCAGCAATATAAAATCAACAGACAACTACAAAATTGAAAGCAGAATTCAACTGAGTTTGCTACCCGTTGCGGAAACAAGATTAGTCATTGTTTGTTTATCGAGTTTCTTATTTTTCCTTTTTTGGCTACTTGAAAAAAAAAATTTGTTTTCCCGTGCCAACATTACACAAATTTTTTTTAAAGTCTTCTTTCGTTATATATAACCCAACCTAACAAGTTTGCCATGTAAATGCAGAACACCTTTTATGCTTGTTGCTAACTACTATGATACCTATGTTTAACTTGTAGTACTGATAGCAGAGGGAAGACTTCCTATTCGAAAGGGAGAAAATACAAAAATCAAGTACAGAACAGTTCCTATTGGGTCCATTTCGGTTACCAGAGGGAAGAGTTCCTATTCGAATAGCACAAAATACGAAAATAAAGTACAGAACAATTCATATTGGGTCGATTTCGGGTTGTGTGTGAAGGTATATGCGAATGATGGAAGACAAACAAGAAGACAGATAATGTACCAGCACGAAATAAAGGAAATACCGACCGAATTAGACGAACCGACGGTGGTGCTCGATTAACCCTTGCGGTTGTGCTCCACCGACAAAAATCAACTTAAAAAAAGTATTTATGCATCCACTTCTATGGCTAGCCTTCCCAAGAACTTAAGCTCGGCCCTCAAATATTTTTCTCTGTAAAACCCTACAGCTACGGGGAAATGGAACAACGGAGAGACGGGCAGAGAGAAAGACAAACAAAGAGAGAGGTCCGAGATGGAAGAGAGACAGACGGGCCGACGGAACTTACACCTCTTCTGAACACTTCGGCATTTTTGAAAATTTTATACTTGTTCTGACAACTTACACCTTTTAATGAAAACTGACATCATTTATAAATTAATTTTCTTCATAAAAGTTACACCTTGGAACTTATATCTTTAAATTAATTTTCTTAATAAAAGTTACATCTTGGAACTTATATCTTTTCTAAAAACGAAACATTCAGCTTTATTGGGATTGGTCTTCTTTGGGAACTTACATCTTTTGTAAAAAGGAAACATTCAGCTTCAATGATTGGTCTTCTTTAGGAACTTATACCTTTTGTAAAAACTCACAAAGTTTACAACTATTCCTAAATTTTACACCTTTCCTAAAATTTTACACCTTCTCTCGGAAATATTTACAACTTCTTGAAAAATTACACATTTTGTGGAAAAACCTTTTTCATAAAATTTACACTCATTATTTCAAGTTACACCTTTAGTGAAAAACAAAACTTACATCTTTTCTATGGTCATTTACACCTTCTTCGGACAAGCATACACCATATTTGAAAAGGTTATACTTTTTGTCAAATAATTTCTTTTAACAAACTTTATCAAAAGCTTATTTTTCATAAAACGTGTAAATTTTCAAAAAAGGTTTAACTGTCTTCACCAAAGATGTAACTCCTATTTAAAATGTGTAAATTTTTTAAACATGTTTGCTTCACGAAAGGAGTACCTATTTAGAAGAGGTGTAAGCTTTTAAAATAAGGTGTAAACTTGATGAAATCATATTTTCCATAGAAGGTGTAAATTTTTTAAAAAGGTGTAAGTTTTGCTGACAGAAAAGTTGTAATATCCCATAAAAAGTGTAAATTTTATGAAAAAAGTTATTCACAAAAGCAGTAACCATTCAGAAACGGTGTAAGCATTCCCATAAAAAGGTGTAATCATTCAGAAAAGGTTTATGTTTTTAACAAAATGTATAAATTTTATTCAAATACTCCATCCATGAAAGGTGTATATTTTCAAAAACATGTATGTAGTTTTCACAAAACATGGAAGTTATGTCACAAATGGTGTAACTTCCCATTGAAGGTTTAAATTTTAGGAAAATATAATTCAGATTTCCATAAAAGGTCTAAGCATGTTCAGAAAAGATGTAACTTATTTCAAAAAAGGTGTAAGTTATGTTCTCAGAAAAAATGTAAGTTCCAATAAAACGTGTAAATTTTTTAATAGACATGATTTTTAATAAAATAGTAACTTTTCACAAAAGGTTTAAGTATTTCAACGAAAAGGTCTAAATTTTATAAAATAAATTATTTCACAAATGTGTAACCTTTCACAAATAGTGTAAGTTTTTTCACAAGAGATGTGAGTAACCAGAAACGATAAGTTCGTTTTTGCCCCCAAAACCTGGAAGTTCCTAAAACCCAATCACACTGTATTTGTCTTGTTCAACTAATGGCAATGTGAGAGAGAAAGGCGTTTCGGAGGGCTTGGCCTTTCTCTCAGTAGAACTCCGTTTCAGAGACGACGAGTCTGGAAGGGCTTGGAATAGCGACTCCAAGTCCAAATCCAACCAACTATGTCAATGTAAAAGAGAACCGTTTTTAATATAGAGCAATGGAGGGAGAGAGAGAGAGAGAGAGAGACTGAGATCAACAGACATAGAGACCTAGATGGACACTGATCGACAGAGCAGCCACTCCAAGATCAATAGAGGGACCGAAATCGACAGAGATCGACAGAGAAGAGACCCACATGGACACAGACAGACCAAGATCGCTAGAGACAGACCGAGATAAACAGGGATCGACAGAGAGAGACCGACATCGACGGAGAATAGGCCAACATCGACACAGAGAGACCAAGATCGATAGCCAGAGAGAAAAAAACCTTTGATTTGATTTGCGGCGGCAGTGGAGGTGCCGATCTCAGAAGGCTGTGAGCACCGGAAGCCCCCGACGCTTGGGTGGTCAGCGGGGGTCACGAACCCTTTGATTTGTTCAGTGGTTGTCCCAATTTGTTTATGAACACTTCGAAATGTTACTCCTTTTGTGTTTACTACGAATACTTTGAAATGAACACTTGATGTTACTCCTTCTGTGTTTACGAACATTTTGAAATGAACGCTTTGTTACTCCATTTGTGGTTATGAACACTTTGAAATGTTACTCCTTCATACTTTTCGTGAAAATAGTTACACCATTTTTGAAAAGTTACTCTTTTTGTTCAAGAATTTTTACCGTTTGTGAAAGCCCAACTTAAAGCTTCGTCGGAAGTCACTTATACCATTTGTGAAAAAAAAAAATTCATCAAATTTACACATTTTGCTTAAGCTTACACCTTTTCGTGGAAGTGCTTACACCATTTTTGAAAACTTACTCCTTTTGTGTAAGAATTTTTGGCATAACATTTATACTTTTTCTTCGAACTTACACCTTTTGTGAAAGCCCAACTTAAAGCATCTTCGGAAGTCATTTATACCTTTTGTGAAGAAAAAAATTCATCAAATTTACACCTTTTGCTTAAGCTTACACCTTTTCGTGGAAGTGATTACACCATTTTTGAAAAGATACTCTTTTTGTGTAAGAATTTTGGCATAACATTTATACTTTTTATTCCAACTTACACCTTTTGTGAAAGAGTATATAAGAACAAAAGGAGTAAATGTTATGACAAAATTTATACAAAAGGAGTACCTATTCAAAATGGTGTAAATATGTTCACTTAAAAAGGTGTAAGCTTAAGAAAAGGTGTAAATTTCATTAATTTTTTTTTCACAATAGTTATAAGTCCCTTCCAAAAAAGCTTTCAGTTGGGTTTTAACAAAGGGTGTAAGTTAAAAAAAAAGTATAAATGTTATGCCAAAAATTCTTACACAAAAGGAGTAACTTTTCAAAAATGGTGTAATCACTTCCACGAAAAGGTGTAAGCTTAAGCAAAATGTGTAAATTTGATGAATTTTTTTTTTCACAAAAGGTATAAGTGACTTCCGAAGATGCTTTAAGTTGGGCTTTCACAAAATGTGTAAGTTGGAAGAAAAAGTATAAATGTTATGCCAAAAATTTTTACACAAAAGGAGTAACTTTTCAAAAATGGTGTAAGCACTTCCACGAAAAGGTATAAGCTTAAGCAAAATGTGTAAATTTGATGAATTTTTTTTTTTCACAAATGGTATAAGTGACTTCCGACGAAGCTTTAAGTTGGGCTTTCACAAAAGGTGTAAGTTCGAAGACAAAGTATAAATTTTATGCCAAAAATTTTTACACAAAAGGAGTAACTTTTCAAAAATGGTGTAAGCACTTCCACGAAAAAGTGTAAGCTTAAGCAAAATGTGTAAATTTGATGTTTTTTTTTTTCACAAAAGGTATAAGTTACTTCCGAAAAAGTTTTAAGTTGGGCTTTCACAAAAGATGTAAGTTCTGAGAAAAAGTATAAATCTTATGACAAAAATTCTTACACAAAAGGAGTAAGTTTTCAGAAATAATGTAAGCTCTTCCACGAAAAGGTGTAACCTTAAGCAAATTGTGTAAATTTGATGAATTTTTTTTTTCACAAAAGGTATAAGTGACTTCCGAAAAAGCTTTAAAGTTGGGCTTTCACAAACAGTGTAAGTTCGAAGAAAAAGTATAAATCT
This sequence comes from Camellia lanceoleosa, assembly GCA_025200525.1. Lineage (NCBI taxonomy): Eukaryota > Viridiplantae > Streptophyta > Magnoliopsida > Ericales > Theaceae > Camellia > Camellia lanceoleosa. The sequence goes on from CM045768.1 coordinate 130,944,598, forward strand.
TATGCCACAAAGAGATGTAAGTAACTTCGCAAAACGTCTAAGTTTCGTTTTTTCCCCCGAAAACCTGTAAGTTCCTAAAATCCAATCACACTGTATTTGTCTTGTTCAGATAATGGCAATGTGAGAGAGAAGGGGTTTCGGAGGGCTTGGCCTTTCTCCCAGTAGAACTCTGATTCAGAGAAGACGAGTCTGGGAGGGCTTGGAATCGCGACTCCAAGTCCAAATCCAACCAAGTATGTCAATGTAAAAGAGAACCGCTTTTAAAATAGAGCAACGGAGAGAGAGAGAGAGAGAGAGAGAGAGAGAGAGAGAGATAGACTGAGATCAACAGACATAGAGACCTAGATGGACAGTGATCGACAGAGAAGAGACCCACATGGACACAAACAAACCAAGATCGCTGGAGACAGACCGAGATAAATAGGGATCGACAGAGAGAGACCGACATTGATGGACAATAGGCCGACATCGACACAGAGAGACCAAGATCGATAGCCAATCTTTCAAAAAACCTTTGATTTGCGGCGGCGGTGCCCGTGGAGGTGTCGATCTCAGAAGGCTGTGAGCACGGGAGCCCACCGATGCTTGGGTGGTCAGCGGGGATCACGAACCCTTTGATTTGTTCAGTGGTTGTCTCAATTTGTTTATGAACACTTCGAAATGTTACTCCTTTTGTGTTTACTACTTTGAAATGAACATATGTTACTCCTTCTGTGTTTATGAACATTTTGAAATGAACCCTTTGTTACTCTTTTTGTAGTTATGAACACTTTGAAATGTTACTCCTTTATACTTTTCGTGAAAATATTTACACCATTTTTGAAAAGTTACTCTTTTTGTGTAAGAATTTTTGGCATAAAATTTATATTTTTTCTTCGAACTTACACCTTTTGTGAAAGCCCAACTTAAAGCTATTTCGGAAGTCACTTATACCTTTTGTGAAAAAAAAAAATTCATCCAATTTACACATTTTGCTTAAGCTTATACCTTTTCTTGAAAATACTTACACCATTTTTTAAAAGTTACACCTTTTGTGTAAGAATTTTTGGCATAACATTCATACTTTTGTGCTTATATACTCTTTCACAAAAGGTGTAAGTTTGAAGAAAAAGTATAAATCTTATTACAAAAATCATTTCACAAAAGTAGTAATTTTTCAAAAAAAAATATAAGCACTTCCACGAAAAGGTATAAGCTTAAGCAAAATGTGTAAATTTAATGAATTTATTTTTTCACGAAAGATATAAGTGATTTCCGAAAATTTTTTAAGTTGGGCTTCCACAAAAGGTGTAAGTTCGAAGAAAATGTATAAATGTTATGCCAAAAATTCTTACACAAAAGGAGTAACTTTTCAAAAAAAATATAAGCACTTCCACGAAAAAGTATAAGCTTAAGTAAAAGGTGTAAATTGGATGAATTTATTTTTTCACAAAAGGTATAAGTGACTTCCGAAAAAGCTTTAAGTTGGGCTTTCACAAAAGGTGTAAGTTCGAAGAAAATGTATAAATGTTATGCCAAAAATTCTTACACAAAAGGAGTAGCTTTTCAAAAAAAAATATAAGCACTTCCACGAAAAGGTATTAGCTAAAACAAAAGGTGTAAATTTGATGAATTTATTTTTTCACAAAAGGTATAAGTGACTTCCGAAAAAGCTTTAAGTTGGGCTTCCACAAAAGGTGTAAGTTCGAAGAAAAGGTATAAATATTATGCCAAAAATTCTTACACAAAAGGAGTAACTTTTCAAAAAAAATATAAACACTTCCACGAAAAGGTATAAGCTAAAGCAAAAGGTGTAAATTTGATGAATTTATTTTTTCACAAAAAGTATAAGTGACTTTCGAAAAAGCTTTAAGTTGGGCTTCCACAAAAGGTGTAAGTTCGAAGAAAAGGTATAAATGTTATGCCAAAAATTCTTACACAAAAGGAGTAACTTTTCAAAAAAAATATAAGCACTTCCACGAAAAGGTATAAGCTAAAGTAAAAGGTGTAAATTTGATGAATTTATTTTTTCACAAAAAGTATAAGTGACTTCCGAAAAAGCTTTAAGTTGGGCTTCCACAAAAGGTGTAAGTTCGAAGAAAAGATATAAATGTTATGCCAAAAATTCTTACACAAAAGGAGTAACTTTTCAAAAAAAAATATAAGCACTTCCACGAAAAAGTATAAGCTTAAGCAAAATGTATAAATTTGATGAATTTATTTTTTCACAAAAGGTATAAGTGACTTCCGAAAAAGCTTTAAGTTGGGCTTCCACAAAAGGTGTAAGTTTTGAAGAAAAATTATAAATGTTATGCCAAAAATTTTTACACAAAAGGAGTAACTTTTCAAAAAAAAATATAAGTACTTCCACGAAAAGGTATAAGCTTAAGTAAAAGGTGTAAGTTTTCGTTTGTTTACACCTTTGGTAAGTCAACTCACAAAAGGAGTAAGTGTTCATAAAAGGTGTAAATGATTTCACAGAAAGCGTAAGTTTTCAGAAAAAAGTGTAAGTTTTCAGAAAATATGTAAGTTTTTACAAAAGGTGTAAGTTTTCACAAAACGCGTAAGTTTTCAGAAATCAGTTACGCCTTTTTCTGAAATTCCTTACGCCTTTCGCGAAAATATACGGCTTTTGTGAAAACTTATACATTTTTTGTGACCATTTACACCCTTAGTCATATAATATATTATTTTATTAATTTACCTGGAAAGTGACCTGCTTAGCAGGTCACCAATGTGTAAGTTTTCAAATATTTTGATATAACTCAATACATACAAATGTGTAAATGCAAAATAGAAGGGTATAAGTGCCTTACATACCATATGCAAGGCACACTTAAGAAAAATCCTACACAAAAAAGGACATTGGTAAAGCTATTTTACCCTATAATGGAATAAAGAAAAAACCCACCCTATGGGAATAAAGTTGGAGGAAAAGCGCCCAAAGTAGCCATAAATACATCCAATGATGATATATTGTGCTAAAGCAAATTGCCACAAACAAACACATCCAATGATGGTATATTGTGCTAAAGCTCTTATTCAAACAAACATTCGGAAAAAAAAAAAAAAAAAAAAAAGCCTTAGAATTCACACTTAGTGAGTGTTTATTTGGACTTTTTTGAGCCAACTTAAAACTTTTAATTTTGGAAAAGCTATTTTGGACTGTTTAGTTAAACTTATTTCAAATAATTTCTAATTTTAACAACTTCTTTTAACTCAAAAAAACTGATTCTGAAAAGCTGCTCACCCCTTACTTTTCTGATTAGCAGTTTCTACTGTGGATATGTTAATTTACAATTATACTTTTAAATTTTTTTCATTTTTTATTTTTTTAAAAAATAGAAAAAGTCTCAAATGGACTATAGATTATTATTATTATTTTATGAGAAATATATACAAGTAGTGAATAACAAAAAATAAAAGCTACTTGAAAAAACTACTTTACAGCTTATTTAACAAACCCTACTCAATAATTTAAATCTATAATCCAACAACTACACCAAACAGATTAACAGTTTCTGATTAAAGTCATAATCTATAATTTGTTAAGCTATAATCTATAATCTATTTTAACAGCTACACCAAACGAGGCCTTACTGCGGCGACTTCCCGGATCGAAAAATTGCAAAGTTTGAAGGCTCTAAGTAAGGCAGACGAAGCTTCATTTCCACTTCCATTTGATTTCTAAAGTTAGGGTTTCAGTGGGAAGACTAGGACTAGAAGAGGCCAATGGAGTGGGATTTCAAAGAAGAAGCGGGGTGGTCTTTCGAGGACCGCTCAAAGTGTTGGAGGAGAGTGGCGGCGCCGGTGGCGGATGCTGCGACGGAGCCCCTGCTGGCTTCTTCCACCTCTTCTTTGTCTTCAACTTTGACTTCGATTTTGCTAAGCTTTTCTTCTCAGTATCTCTCTCTCTCTCTCTCTCTCTCTCTCTCTCTCTTAATTTCTGAGTCTTCTCAACATTTCTCTCTATAGCAAATTTTTTTTTGTTGCTAAAATAGCTCCAAAAAAAAAAAAAAAAAAAGACTTTCTAACTAATAAGACAAAATATCACTTCTAACTCATAATTACACTCTTTCTCTCACAAAAAATAAAAAAAATAAAAAAAATCCTTTCTAAACCAGATTTTTTAACCCCAAACTAAAATAATCAAAAAAAAAAATTTAAAAAGTCAAAAAATTAGTCTAATTTCCAAACCAACTCATAGTGATTCAGTCACTCATCAGTCTCAGTGCCTCTCGGACCAAAATCCATACAGCCCATTCCAGAACTTGTGGTTTGTTTGATGTCAGGCATGACAATAATAATTCTATGGGCAAAAATTGCACTTGGGTGAAGGACCACGATAATAACAATTGATATATCCCAAATTCAAAAGGAATAATTTTAGAAAACAATAGTAAATAGGTTATTGTTAATCAAATTAAGAACCTACAAATTCTCATAAATTATAAATCCCAACCCTCGAGAAAAATAATCATACTTAAATTATTTTATAGAAGTTTCTTGTTTCCAAATTTGGCACTGTATTAGAGTTTGATTTTTCAATGTCATCAACAAAAATATATAGGTATTAGATATGATGAAGAGATAGATTCTAACAATTTAAATAAGGATAAACTACCAATAGGTCCTACTTTTGAGACTTATTACCCGTTAAGTCCTATTGATAAATTCATTAAGTGATAAAGATAAATTTATCAGTCTTTTATTTTTATGAATAAATTTATAGTGATAAATTTATCAGTCTCTTTGTTTTTATGAATAAATTTATAGTGATAAATTTATCAATTTTTTATTTTTATAGTGTTAAATTTATTAGTTAGGACCTGTAGGTAAATAAGTCTAGTAAATAGGACTGATTGGTAAGTACCTCTTTAAATAACAACACTTCACAAATAATAATAAAATAATATAATATATTAATTAGGTTAAAAGAAGATCTTAACGAAAATTTTAAAAACAATCAATTAGAAATTTAAAAATACTTCATTCCCCAAATAAAGGATTTGGGGTGGCTGTTGTGCGGGAATGCACAACAGTCACTGTTAAATAGCCAAATGGGCTCATTTCGAGACCCATTTCGATAATTCGAACCGTTCACATTTGAGAATACATCAAGTAAAACATATTTTAAAAAAATCAAGTTAATCGGATATCATTTACCTTTTCATCTACTTACATTTGTATATTTTAATATTTTAAATCACAATTGTTATTTATTTTTCTATCTACAAATGTGAGTGGATGAATAGGTAAACAATATCCGATTAATTTAATTTTTTGTAAACATGTTTTACTTGATATATTCTAAAATGTAAACGGTTCGAATTATTAAAATGGACTCATTTAACTACACAACAGTGATTACTATGCACTCCCACAACAGTCCCCCCAAATCTCCAAATAAGAGACCCCAAACTCTCTACCGAATGATGTGGCTCACACCATGTCATGTGAAACTCTACCCACACAATGAAAGTAGAAAAACAAGAAGTCTTCTCTGTTGTCTCACCCTCCTTTCTTCTCAACCTCTTGCTAAAACCCATATCTCTCTCTCACTCAAACCCTTTTCTCGACAGCTAACGACGACACCATCGTGGTGATGAGATCTGCGGTGATGAAATCAATTTTTTACAAAATACTCATTGAAGATTTGAAAATTTACAACTCAATTTCAAAGTAAAATATTGATGCAAATCATAATTTATATTTTATGTTTTATTTTAGTATTTTTGTATTTGATTAGAATTATTACTTGAGACTAGGATTTTTAATTTTGTATTTATTTAAGTTTCTTATGTTGGAAAAATGGTTTATATAGGCATATTTTGAACTAACTTTGAGCTCAAATTTTGAGTGGGCCTCAAATGTCTTTTGAGGTGGGTTCGAAGATGTGACGTGTTCTTTGCCGCGTGGCAAGTCATACGGTGAAGACAGGACGTCAAAACTATTTATGAGTGAATGGGAAGTTAACGTCATTTTAGGGTCTAACATTAATTTTTTAGACAAAATTCTTTTTGAATTTTTTCTATTAAAATTATTGTGGGAATTTAATTTAAATTTAAATCTAAATTCAAAATTTTGGTTTCCTGAGTGATTTCCTAAAGTTTATAATTTAAATTTAAATTTAAATTCAAATTTTGATTTTCTAAAAATTGTACCTTTTCTTTTATTAATAAACTATTCAAATAGTTTAATAATAATTTTCAAACAGTTTGGTATTAAATAACTGTTCCACTTTGGGCTTCTTAGAGTAAACTATTTGAATAGTTTGATTAAAGGTAATATACCAGCAGTTTGAATCTTTGTCCAACGGATACTTTTTTCATTTGTTTAAATTAAGGTGTTGGTTGTGCAACGGTCCGAAATTGTTTGGTTCTAAACAGGTAGCACCTGTTCGAACAGTTTTATAGACACATTTTTGTGCCTATATATAGATTCATTTTTCTGCAATCCTAGACATCCGAAAAACAGTCTGCTCTTGGCTTTTTCTGTCCTGATTTTGCTCTGCCACATTTATTCTTCATATATTAGATATAGATTAAATAATCAGAGAGTTAGAACACAAGTTTGGTTCGCCGAACAAATTATTTGGAGTGCTACTACAATTTGTAAAGATTATTATATCTTGGGAGATAGACGCCACTCAATCGTAAGCACCGTAGCAGGGCGAATCTGTCTTAAGGACAGAGTGTCACACACTTGACTTGGTCTTAATTTTAATTCGGTTCGATAAATAAATTTGGTATGTTATTTATTTATTTTGTTTGAATTTATTTCAAGTTATTTTATTTATACAGAAGATTGTTCCAACATCTTATTTCGTTTGTTTTCTTATTTTACAAGAATAAAATTGTTTGCTTTACAAAAATTACTTTTATTTCTTAATATTGTATTTTTTAAAAAAATTATTCTTGATTAGCAAAAATATATATTTTTCCTTTTAGATTTTCTTGATTAGCAGCAATTATTTTAGTATAAAAGAATATGTAAGCCATATGACAATACATATTATTTGCTTTTAGAGAGAGTATCTCTAGTTCAATATTAGCAACAATTTCAATTCTCAAAGGGTTTCTAATTAATTATGTGACACATCATAATAATCGCAAATTTTTTATTTTTGCCAAATTATTTTTGCATATCTTTTCTTGCAAAACTTATGAAGGTGCATTATTAGTAATACAATAAATTTAAAATTTTTATTTAAAAATTATTCAAGAAACATTAAGGTGTCTCAAATATACACAATCATTTTCGATGACTCATTATTCAATAAAATAATACTCCACACTATTTATCATTTGGCATTTGTCAATTTATTTTCTAAAATCTTAACAAAAAAAATATTAAGTTCCATTATTTTAATTAATAAATATCAAATTAGACGCTACACGTGTATGTAAATCACATTTAGAAATATGATGTCTGACATAAAATCAAAATGGAGTTAACTTTAATTAACGTAATGGTATTCTCTATTATATATGTGTTACAAAATAATAATATTAATTTTAATTTAAAATAAAATTTTAATTTTTATTATTTATTTTAATAATTTTAGTCTCATCGTTCTATAAAAATGTTATTTGAATACTTATATATAATAAATTTAGTTAAATTATTTGTTAATTTTGATCATTTTAGTTCTTGTGCTATAAAAGTGTAATTATCATATAATGATTTTATATGATATATATTACATTATAAGATAGTAAAATAAATACTTATTTTGATATTAAAAATAATAGTTAAATTAGAAAGAAAATTAATAATATAAAACTAAAAGTGATTCTAATTATTTATTTTTATTTTTATTTTTATATTTGGAGTAAATTGGTGATAAATCCAATCTATTGAATGTATAAGGCATTAGGTCTAATGAATATTTTTTATTGGTGAAAGATCCATCATTTGTGAAATAGTTGAGTGAGAATTCCTTTTGTTTGTTTTGAAGGACATTTTGTTTTCAATTTTGCCTCTTAATTTATCTGTTAACTTTTTTTTTATCAATTGACTTTCTTTGACTATCTATTCAAATTTTTTTCCTATCTGTACAAATTTTCACCTATTTGTTCAAAGTTTTTCCCTATCTATTAAATTTATTTACCTTATCTGTTCATTTTTTATCCTATCTGTTCAATTTTTTTATCTTTTCAATTCAAAATTTTCTTATTTGTTTCAATATTTGTCTATATAAAATTCTATCTATTCAATTATTTTCCTATCAGTTCAAATCTTTTATTCTCTCTACCTCTCTCTCCCTATTTGTTGCCGTCAGTGTCCTCCTCCTCCTCATCATCATATCAACAAACAACAACAACAACAACAACAAATAATAAAGAGAGAAGAAAAAAAAAAAACCAAAAATAGATTCCAAATTTCTTTCCAACAAATTGGTTTACTTTATTCCAAGCTTCTGATACCTACAAAATAAATAAACAAAACCACAATGACCCCTCAAAAAAACAAGAAATTTGCAACAAAAATAGATTTTTTGTTAAAATGCAAAAATTACTTACATAGTTTGAGCATCAGTGGCGAGTCTAGAGAGGCCCATAAAGAGCTTATTGTAAATCTTGTAAATTTTCTAAAAATCAATGGCGATTTACATATCTTCCACTATAGCACATCTATTGTACTGAAAGATCTGTAAATCAAGTCAAGCAATAAAAGCATGATCTACTGCACTCTGTACTCGAAGATTTGTGCTTTTCAGAATACTTTGAATAGGAATTATGGATATGTAATCCTTTAGTATAAATAAATATACTTGAGCAGTAACTCATGTTCACAAAAGTGACAAACCATAAAAGTCAACACATACAGAGCTCTACAACTACAACAATGGTGATGACTATCACTTCTCTTTATTTCACCTCTCCAATTCCAAAACAAAACAACTTTGCAAAGCTACACACATTTTCTTTAGTTTCTTCTCACACCTCCAACTCTAAACACTTATCTCTCGTCTCTTTTCTCTCTCTCTCTCTCTCTCTCTCTCTCCGGCAGTTGCGGTAGTGCTGGCTGCAACCGCTAGTGTAATCGTGGAAGTTGAGTGGCAGACGGCCATGGCTTTGATCTCCACAAATTAAAGCCGGATACTGCTCATCTGTTTAACACAAAAATAACACAAAAAATAATAATAATAATAATCTGTTGCAATCTGTTTCATTATCAACAACAACAACAACAACAACAACAGATTTAACGTAGATCTAAGCTCAAATCTTTAAAAAATAATAATAATAATAATAATAATAATAATAATAAGTAAAATCATCAAATTAATTTTATGGTTTTAGAATCTAAAATAAAAAGAATCAATGAAGAAGTAAGTGGACAAAAATCTATATATACAACTTAGAAACGTAAACATATATCTGAAGTAAATCCATTATATTCTCAACCTATCTGTTCAAATCAAGTGTTTAAAAACTGAAGTAGAAGTCAAAAGAATATATATAACTCAAGTACAAAAATTTATTGATTGAAAGTCTGAATAAATAACAATTCAAAAAACAAACTTTGCTAAAAATAAGCATCAACTAATTCATAACTAACAACTTTTAAGCTTATGGGATTTTTCTAGAGAAATGATCAACAAAGAACCTATTCCCTCAAGAATCGGTCTACCACTATTATTCAGCTAGCTGAAAATAACAAACTAATATCTTAACACTCTCCCTTAAACTGAATGATGTTCGTATAATCAGTTTAAAGAACAAACTGAACAAACTCCAAGCAAATCACGCAACTTCACAAATGTAGCCAACTTGAGAGGCTTGGTAAACATATCTACAATCTGATCTGATGTTCGACAATATATCATTTCAAAGGTTCCATCCTTAGTAAGATCATGAAGGAAGTGGTATCTCACATCTATGTGTTTGCTTTTTTCATGAAAAATTGGATTCTTGGAGAGTTTGATTGTTGAGCTGTTATCACAGTAAATTTGTAGAGGCCCCTGCTATTTCTTGTGTAACATATCAATGATTCTTTTCAACCAAACAGCTTGACATGCACAAGAAGCTGCTGCAACAGACTCTGCTTTAGTTGTAGACAAGGTAACAACTTGTTGTTTCTTTGATGACCAGGATACAGCTCCCGAACTCATCATAAAAGCATAGCTAGAAGTGCTTCTTCTCCCACCTAAATCACCTGCATAATCACTATCACAGAAACCAATGAGATCTAAAGCTACTTTTTTCTTATAAAAAACTCCAAAATCAAATGTGCCTTTCAAGTAACATAACACCCTTTTTGTAGTAAGAAGATGATACTCTGCTGGACATTCCATATATCTACTAATGAGACTAACAGATTACATAATGTCTGGCCTGGCGGCTGTTAAGTACATCAAACTTCCAACAATTTGCTTGAATAAGGTGTTATCAACCTTCTTCCCTTCAAGATCCTTAGTTAGCTTCAATCCTGGTTCAGTTGGGATGCCAACTTGATTGCAATTCATCATTTGAAATCTGTCCAGCATCTCCAAAGTATACTTCTTTTGAGTAATGAAAATCCCGATTGCAGATTGCACTATTTCAATACCAAGAAAATAGTGTATCATACCTAGATCTGTCATATCAAATTTAGCCATCATGGAATGTTTAAAATCTTCAAACATGGCTTAATCATTCCCTGTGTAGATTAGATTATCTACATATAAACAAACAATAAGAAGTTTCCCTAAGAGTCCAAATTTAATGAAAAGAGAATGCTCATATGGACATTTTTGGAAGCCTGCCTTTGAAAAATAAGCATCTATAAGATTGTACCAAGCTCTAGGTGCTTGTTTCAGTCCGTATAAAGCATTCTTCAACTTGTACACCTTCTTCTCACTACCTTGTTGCACATAACCAGAAGGCTGATCGACATATACTTGTTCATGGAGCTCACCATGAAGAAAGACAGATTTCACGTCCAATTGGAAAATAGGCCAAGAGTTTTGTGCTACCAAAGATACTACCAATCGAATTGTATCATGCCTGGCAACAGGAACAAAAGACCTCCTTATAATCAACCCTAAACTCTTACTTGTAACCTTTTGCGTCTAATCGAGCTTTGTACTTGTCTACTTCTCACTTCTTATTCAGTTTGGCTTTATAAACCCACTTCACACCGATGGTTTTCTGCCCTTGTGGAAGATCAGACAACTCCCATGTATCATTCTTTTCAATAGCCTTTACTTCTATATCAATGGCTTTCTGTCATTTTGAGTCTTTCATTGCATCTTCGAATGTAATTGAATCGCAATCTGCAAATAAGGCAAACTGAGCAACGGTATCATTACTAGACAACTCATCAGTGCTTACATAGTCCATCATCCAAGCTGGCCTTTTACTTTGGCGTTGAACTTGTGGACTAAATACATTTTGTAGGTGTTTTTCATTTGAACCACTTGCAAAAGGATTAAAGAGCACTTCATTTGGTAATTGCTGCTGTTGGTTAGACTGATCAGCCCCTTTTTTGATTTCTTTACCATCAAAATTTATTAAAATTTGTTGCTGCCTTGCATCATTCCAGTCCCATACATGCTCTTCATAAAAAATGACAACATGACTTATGATTATCTTCTTAGTGACTAGATTATACAATCTGTATGCCTTAGATTCTTCACTAACCTCGAGAAAAACACATTTCATGTGATGCCCCTATTCCGTAATTAGCTAATTGGTCCTTAATATGAATTTGATTATATGTTTGATATGATTTGGTGTGCCAATTATGTGAATATATGTGGTTTTGAATTTCCATCTGTTCACCTTAGGAATATCTGTTTGATTTTACCGCTTCGGGAATTAAATTGAGGGCCTTATCGGGCATAAAACCCAAAACTAATTGCGCCATCGTGATTGACATAATTTTTAAAGCCTACGGTGAAATTTAATTGAAAATTGATTCGGGTCAGATTAAATCGATTAAATTAATGAATTAAGTGCCCAATTGTTTTAATATTAAAATAATGGCTTAGTAGAGCCATATAAGGGCCATACACACCCTCATTTGTCTCTTGGGACTTCAAAAATTTGAGTTTGCAATTATGAGAGGGAGAGGGCCGGCCATAGTGAGAGAGGGAGCTCAAAAATTGAAGTTTGATCATTTAAGCTTGAATACTTGAAGGCCAACTCTAGATTTAACCATAAATTGGAAGAATTGAGCCCCTAGGTAAGCATTGATCATTAAATTAATGAGTTTAATGTGTAATCTTGTGTGTTCAAGGTTTGTTTGTAATCAAGAGAATGATTTGAGTTGGTTTTGTTGAAATTGAGGCTTGATATGTGCATGCATGTAAAGAACACCTATGGAATCACAAAATCAAGCATGTGAATTGTAAATTTTGAAAGATTAGAAGTGTAATCTCGTATGCAAGCATGTTTTTGTTGAATTTCATGGGAAGAAGCACTAATTGCATTATTAGAAGTGGAAATGGAAGTCAAATTGGGCATGCATGTTGTTTATTTAAAATGGGAACCTTGAATGCATGAGTTGGAGTTAATTTTGGGGCATGCATATGGTTAACTTGTGAAATTGGGTTTCCTAATGTTGTAATCTTGCATTAGTGTCATGTTAGCATGTGTATATGTGAGATTTGTGTCATAGCATGCAAGAAAAATAGATTGAATGTCGAAAATGAACTCAGGGAACCATTCTGGAAAACCTAGAATTTATGGTGTGCGCCGGCGGGGAACCGCCGCCGAAAGGGAATTCATGCTCCCAGCATATTTTGCAGACAAAGCTTCCCCGCCGAAAGGAAGTTGACGCCGAGCGGGAGCTATGTAGATGACCTTCCGCCAAGCGGCGAGTTCACGCCTTCGGCGATTTGAGGCAACCAAAGACTTTTAGGCTTAAGGGTCCGCTGAAAGGAAACCCACGCCGAGGGGACCCTGCTTCAAATACGAAAGTGCATTCTGTGTTCTGTTTTCCGTTCTCTTTCACTTGTAAGCACTCTTAGGCATGTGTTAAGCATTGTAAATGAGTTAATGAGATAAGACTAAAGCCTAATGAGGAGTATGTGAATTAAAGAACAGATTGAACTGTTAGTGACCCAATTGTGTTCATGAAATGTGTAGGGTCAAGCTCCAGGGCAAATCCACAAGCCGATCACGGTGAGTAATATCGATATTTGAATGCTTGTGAATGTCCAATTGTCTATTCCCTTATAAGCTTTATGAATTGCTAATTGGGATTGTGGACGTAAGTCTGACATGGATAAACATAAATGGACCCAAGGTCGTTTTGATAAACATGAATGGACCAAAGGTCGTTTTGATAAACATGAATGGACCAAAGGTCGTTTTGATAAACATGAATGGACCTAAGGTCGTTTTGATGAGCATAGATGGACCCAAGGTCGTTTTGACATGAATGAGTGGGCCGAAGGCCGTTTTGAAATGAATGAGTGGGCCGAAGGCCGTTCTGACATAAATGAATAGACCAAAGGCCGTTTTGATACGAATGTATGGGCCGAAGGCCGTTTCGACATAAATGATTGGGCTGAAAGCCGTTTTGTCATAATCGAGTGGGCCGAAGGCCGTTTTGACATACATAATTGGGCCAAAGGTCGTTCTGACATAAATGATTGGGCCGAAGGCTGTTTTGACATAAATGAATGGGCCAAAGGCCGTTTTGATACGAATGTATGAACGGAAGGCCGTTTTGACATAAATGAACGGGCCGAAGGCCGTTTTGACATAAGCGAATGGGCCGAAGGCCGTTTTGACATAAATGAATGGGCCAAAGGCCGTTTTGATACGAATGTATGGACGGAAGGCCGTTTTGACATAAATGAACGGGCCAAAGGCCGTTTTGACATAAGCGAATGGGCCGAAGGCTGTTTTGACATAAATAAATGGGCCAAAGGCCGTTTTGATATAATCGAATGGGCCGAAGGCCGTTTTGATAAGAATGGAAATCTGAATGAGCCAAAGGCCGTTTTGATATAATCGAATGGGCCGAAGGCCGTTTTGATGAGAATGGAAATCTGAATGGGCTAAAGGCCAGCATGTTTGGAATTACAATCACTTGATTTGTATTTCGTATAGTTATATATCTGTTAAATAGAATTATGAGTTGGGCCCAAGGCCGTTTGGAATATGTTGTCCTACAATGTTATGTAAACTCTGTATTTGATATTATTCACTGGGCTATCGCTCACACTCATTCATGTGTTTGTAGGTGAGCCAAGAGAAGTCCAAACCCAGCCCCAGTAAAGTCTGCCACGAACAACATGAGTTTGGAGAGTCAGCCTTGTGTCTCACGCACGAGACCCAACCTTGCCATTCTGTTATGTAATTCCATTTTGTCTTGTTGGCAAGGATTTTGTGTACATCGGTATGTAGTTGTGATATGGGTTGACTCTGTTTAGATGATCCTGTCTGTAAAGGATTTTCTGTTACTGTATTTCGTTGTGAGTTATTAATGTATGTGCGCATGGTTTGTTTAAGGTGCATATAAGTACGGTTCTATGGACAAAGTTTTAAATTGCTTCCGTTTGGCCCCCATCAACTCTGTTAAAATACGTTTGGTTTGGTTTGAGGCCGTAAGTAATCTCATGATTACTGGCCGGTTACGTCCTTAACCCATGGGGGCGGGTTCGGGTCGTGACAGAGTGGTATCAAAGCACGAGTTAATAACTCACACACTTGTCCAAAAAGAGCAATAAGCGTCTAAATGAGATCTAGGATGCATACATGTGGTAAATATGAATTTGGAGACATGGATAATATGCTTAACTATTTTTATATGAACTTTGGAAGCATCAAGAATATGCATACTTGTGAACCTTGTATAAAGTATAATGCTATGTTTGGCATAAATGAATGATTGTCTAAATTCTCCTTGAATGTAATTGTGGTATCCTTAGCGGAGGCCCTCGCCCAGGGGACATAATACTGTGGCTTATGGTCATGAGGCCCTAGCCCGGGGGAAATAGTACCGTGGCACAGGCCCTCGCCCGGGAGAAATAATACCGTGGCCCATGTATGAGATATGCTGATATGCTTGGCCAACATGATATGTCATGCTAAAGGAAGTACCACACCTGATTCGAATATGAGATATGAATTGTTAAATTAATGTGTACAACAAGTTGTTTTGTTATAATGCACATACATGAATATATGAACCATGAAAAAGTGTTTATGTGCATTCAATTCTGCCTACGGGCGTCTATGTGAAATATGAACATGATTTGAGTATATAGTTACTTGGTAAATGTTCAGCATGCTATATTTGATGGGTATGCAATTATCTGTTATGCATGCGATTAATTACGTACAATATGTGAAATGAGAATATAACAATGCGCCTATGTGTGAATGTACCCATGTGTATTTGTGTTTAATTTCATATTGGGCATCTCAGTATTTGGTAAAGTTTGATAAGAAGTTGTGTAGAGTATGGGCAAGTTAAGGGCATACGGGTTGGAAGGTTCTTCCACAGTCCGACTTGATAGTCCGGAAAGAGTAGTACAAGAATTGGCAGAGATCTTGAGACAACAGCATCAGCTGCCGTTACGGCAAGAACCTCTGCCACCACCAGTGTAAGAAACACCGAGGGGTTTATTATCAGGTTTCTGGGGCTCGTCACAGATGTGGTAAAATGGACTATACGGTAAGGAACTGTTCCCGGATTGAACAAAATGTGAGTAAATCTTCTGCCTTAGCTAGATTCGTACCAGTGGTAGGAATTGCTACTCAAGATGGAGTAATTGCACTCATCCCAGAAAGTGCTCAAAATACTGCAAACACTAACCCAGGTATTTATACTGTTTATGAACAAATGCTCATGTGTTGATTGATTCTGAATTAGTACACGCATACATCTTTGCTTGGGATATTATTTGATTCGAATCGGCATATCCTTTCGTATCTGCTGCATGTGTATTTAGATTGGTTGGACCCACAAGGTCGAGACCGTATTCATTGAATGTGTATGTTCCATTTGGGGAAATTTGTGAAATGCGTATTGGGGTATCGATTAACTCTGCACATGCACGTGTACATCTAAACCTATGCTTAGGGTGATTTCTTATATTACTGTTTCAATGACTAAACCACTGGAAGTATGATTCTGTGATCGTGTGACTGAGTTGAGCACTCTAAATGATGAACTCTATAATAGTGAGACCATGTATTTTGATTGGTAGAAAGTTGACTGGATTGCGTTACTATACTGTGCTCCACTCATAAATCTATGCTTCTGTGGCTAATTTGGAACTTTTGTGTAACAGACCCTATCTTATGTACAACCGAGGAACTCTGTTTAATGTGTCACTGTGCACCATGTGCTTGTATATAAGACTTGTTTGGGAATTACTGTATTGATTATGGTACATACCTCCTGATCTGAATAACTGCACGTTTATGCAACTACCCCCGAATTTATGTAGTCGATGCCATATTGCACATGACTTGAAATGCTTTGATATGAGCAGTTGTGACGAAAAATTTTGATATGACTTTGAGAACTGATGAACTTAGGACAGTTGAGAAACTATCAACCATGTACCTAAGCAAACGAAATATGCCTTATAGAACCGAATGTGCCCTATTTGAGAAAATTTTATTTGATTCGATCCGATAGAACCTTTGCCTGGTACTGTTTCAATGGAACCCTCATTTGATGAAATTTGATGGAACCTTTGTTTGATTTAATTTGGCAAGACCTGTGTCGGGATTGGTTTGATAAGATCCTCTGCCTGATTTAATTTTGTAAAAAGGGATTGAGGATTGCCTGTAAATAAATAGCCAGATTATTTTTGGCAGAAAAAAAAAAAAAAAAAAAACTGATAGACTCGAAACTTGAATCTGTCTAGAGTACTTAATCTATTTGAAAGACCTTTTGTGGGCTATGACAGATTGATCTAACCGCGAACACCGTTGAGAACCAACCCCCAACTATCGAGGACATATGTGTTGAAAACGAGCCGGATTGTACAAATCCCGTGATTGGGCGTCTTAAAGAACGATACTTGTGTATTGTCCCATCCTTGTTGGTTTGACGCTATGGGGACTGGTGATGGCAGATTGATTTGATAATGAGCAGTACGGAACATTTGTCTTTGACTGATTAGAATATGTTTTGTAAAGGAGAGTAGTTGCTACAATGTTGTCAAATTTTGGGGAATCAGGTTGTAGTGAGAGGTATTATGTTTGTTTTGATGACATTCTTAGGGCGTCCTTTCGTGCTAGGGGACGTTAAGCCTATGTAGCACCTTTGTTGGGACATCTTTTGCCACCGACGGTCTTGTATGGGTGGGTTTGGCTAATCGATCTCGAGTCGGCCACCGACGGTCGTGAACGAGTGTGCTTCGATTCCGAGACGATTATTCTTTTGTTTTGACCGGAATGTCATCCTTTGGTAATGTGTAGATGTTTAAACATCCAAGAAACTTTGAAAAATCCTGATTGTCTGTAAGTGCGTGAATTCAGTACGCTTTGTGGATAACTGCTCAGTGTCGTCATATTCTGTGATTGGGGCTCTGAGAATGTGTGAATTGTGTTTGACATATGATTGAATCCTTTGATAATGCCTTTGACATCATGGGGATTAATATATGAATTGCCTTCTGCTTCGGGCGGCTATGAAATAGTGTGAAAAGACTCAATAGAACAGGGAATTGAATATTGAACTGAATTGTAAACTGAAAACTATTGAATGAATTGAGAACACGTGTATTATGTTAGAAATTGCCTGCTTCGATGTTACTGTACTTTCCAATCAGTATTATGGGGATGTCTGGACCATGTGTATGGTATGGGTAATTACTTCGATGTTACCGTTGTTGATTCGAGAATCAGTATCTGAATCCACCTTATATCCCTGAAGACTTTTGATTGACCTTGGATAACCGTGGTGAGTCACTGAACTAAATACCAAATCGGATTGTGTATCGTGAAATTATTAAGGAATGAATTGAACTTTTGTGACAAGGGAATAGACCGAACTTCTGTGATAAAGTCAGCTAACGTTTGAAATAAACATGTTGGTAACCTACCTTGAAGAGGGCAATGGGTGAATAAGTGTTTAAGTATCTTTCGGGGCCAACAGGTCGAAGCCGAATGTCAGATAGAGGCGAAACTACTTCAATCTCTCTATTTTGGAATGGAAATGGGAATATGTGACTGCGAATTTTGTTGTGGGGCTACCTTGAGCACCCAAGGTATAAGTCCCGTTTGAGTTTTTGAATATGGGATTACTAAGTTGCCTGTCTCCTCCCTGTGAAATTTTCGTAAGATGCTTGTAGACTAGTCACTGTTATACCAATAAGATTGCTCGTTGCATGGGGTCCCAGTATCTGTTGGGTAGACAGAAAGTCTAAAATGTGTTTGAATTCGGAAAAGCCTTCGAGAGGCAATGGGGGCTCAGCTTCTGTTCTGTTATGTTACCCGGATCCGGAGGTCCCTTTATGGAACTGGTTATTCGTAACCTCACGTGTATATGTTCTGTTCTGTTCTGTTAATGCTAATGGATGTATCACGTAAACTTAATCATGACTTATGATTTCTGCATATGATCTTGACAAATTATGAATTGATGTGAAACTGAATTATGATTCGGTGCTGTTTTCTATCCGTAAATTGATGTATGATCAGAAAGAACTTTTTAGATTTTTGGGAGAAATGCTCCAAAGATATGCGTTAGATTTTTCAGGGAAGTTGGAAAGATCTATCTATCGTTGGCAAACTTTGCTTGCAACAACAGCTCACACTCTAGTTTTGGCATGGCACCACACAAGCCTTGTATGGCGGAAAAGGGTAAGTCTCTAACTGATTGAGAATAGAGCGTTGCTTGATTTTGAGATTGAGTAGATAACTATCAAAAGGGAATGGAACCGTTGAATAAGAAAGTATTCCGAATTATTTTCGGCTACAGGTAAATTAAGTTTGGAGGACCAAACTTCTTAAAGGGGGGAAGACTGTGATGCCTCTATTCCGTAATTAGCTAATTGGTCCTTAATATGAATTTGATTATATGTTTGATATGATTTGGTGTGCCAATTATGTGAATATATGTGGTTTTGAATTTCCATCTGTTCACCGTAGGAATATCTGTTTGATTTTACCACTTCGGGAATTAAATTGAGGGCTTTATCGGGCATAGAACCCAAAACTAATTGCACCATCGTGATTGACATAATTTTTAAAGCCTACGGTGAAATTTAATTGAAAATTGATTCGGGTCAGATTAAATCGATTAGATTAATGAATTAAGTGCCCAATTGTTTTAATATTAAAATAATGGCTTAGTGGAGCCATATAAGAGCCATACACACCCTCATTTGTCTCTTGGAACTTCAAAAATCTGAGTTTGCAATTGTGAGAGGGAGAGGGCCGGCCATAGTGAGAGAGGGAGCTCAAAAATTGAAGTTTGATCATTTAAGCTTGAATACTTGAAGGCCAACTCTAGATTTAACCATAAATTGGAAGAATTGAGCCCCTAGGTAAGCATTGATCATTGAATTCATGAGTTTAATGTGTAATCTTGTGTGTTCAAGGTTTGTTTGTAATCAAGAGCATGATTTGAGTTGGTTTTGTTGAAATTGAGGCTTGATATGTGCATGCATGTAAAGAACACCTATGGAATCACAAAATCAAGTATGTGAATTGTAAATTTTGAAAGATTAGAAGTGTAATCTCGTATGCAAGCATGTTTTTGTTGAATTTCATGGGAAGAAGCACTAATTGCATTATTAGAAGTGGAAATGGAAGTCAAATTGGGCATGCATGTTGTTTATTTAAAATGGGAACCTTGAATGCATGAGTTGGAGTTAATTTTGGGGCATGCATATGGTTAACTTGTGAAATTGGGTTTCCTAATGTTGTAATCTTGCATTAGTGTCATGTTAGCATGTGTATATGTGAGATTTGTGTCATAGCATGCAAGAAAAATAGATTGAATGTCGAAAATGAACTCAGGGAACCATTCTGGAAAACCCAGAATTTATGGTGTGCGCTCGAGCGGGGAATTCATGCTCCCAGCATATTTTGCAGACAGGCTTCCCGCTCGAGCGGGGAAGTTGACGCCGAAAGGAGCTATGTAGATGCACCTTCCGCCGAAGGCCGAGTTCACGCTCGAGCGTGGATTTGAGGCAACCAAAGACTTTTGTGAAGCAGGGGTCCGCCGAGGGAAACCTACGCCGGCGGGGACCTGCTTTTCAAATTACGAAAGTGCATTACGTATTCGCTTTTCCGTTCTCTTTCACTTGTAAGCACTCTTAGGCATGTGTTAAGCATTGTAAATGAGTTAATGAGATAAGACTAAAGCCTAATGAGGAGTATGTGAATTAAAGAACGAATTGAACTGTTAGTGACCCAATTGTGTTCATGAAATGTGTAGGGTCAAGCTCCAGGACAAATCCACAAGCTGATCACGGTGAGTAATATCGATATTTGAATGCTTGTGAATGTCCAATTGTCTATTCCCTTATAAGCTTTATGAATTGCTAATTGGGATTGTGGACGTAAGTCTGACATGGATAAACATAAATGGACCCAAGGTCGTTTTGATAAACATGAATGGACCAAAGGTCGTTTTGATAAATATGAATGGACCAAAGGTCGTTTTGATAAACATGAATGGACCCAAGGTCGTTTTGATGAGCATAGATGGACCCAAGGTCGTTTGGACATGAATGAGTGGGCCGAAGGCCGTTTTGAAATGAATGAGTGGGCCGAAGGCCGTTCTGACATAAATGAATAGGCCAAAGGCCGTTTTGATACGAATGTATGGGCCGAAGGCCGTTTCGACATAAATGATTGGGCTGAAAGCCGTTTTGTCATAATCGAGTGGACCGAAGGCCGTTTTGACATACATAATTGGGCCAAAGGCCGTTCTGACATAAATGATTGGGCCGAAGGCTGTTTTGACATAAATGAATGGGCCAAAGGCCGTTTTGACATAAATGAACGGGTCGAAGGCCGTTTTGACATAAGTGAATGGGTCGAAGGCCGTTTTGACATAAATGAATGGGCCAAAGGCCGTTTTGATACGAATGTATGGACGGAAGGCCGTTTTGACATAAATGAACGGGCCGAAGGCCGTTTTGACATAAGCGAATGGGCCGAAGGCCGTTTTGACATAAATGAATGGGCCAAAGGCCGTTTTGATATAATCGAATGGGCCGAAGGCCGTTTTGATAAGAATGAAAATCTGAATGCGCCAAAGGCCGTTTTGATATAATCGAATGGGCCAAAGGCCGTTTTGATGAGAATGGAAATCTGAATGGGCCAAAGGCCAGCATGTTTGGAATTACAATCACTTGATTTATATTTCGTATAGTTATATATCTATTAAATAGAATTATGAGTTGGGCCCAAGGCCGTTTGGAATATGTTGTCCTACAATGTTATGTAAACTCTGTATTTGATATTATTCACTGGGCTATCGCTCACACTCATTCATGTGTTTGTAGGTGAGCCAAGAGAAGTCCAAACCCAGCCCCAGTAAAGTCTGCCACGAACAACATGAGTTTGGAGAGTCAGCCTTGTGTCTCACGCACGAGACCCAACCTTGCCATTCTGTTATGTAATTCCATTTTGTCTTGTTGGCAAGGATTTTGTGTACATCGGTATGTAGTTGTGATGTGGGTTGACTCAGTTTAGATGATCCTGTCTGTAAAGGATTTTCTGTTACTGTATTTCGTTGTGGGTTATTAACGTATGTGCGCATGGTTTGTTTAAGGTGCATATAAGCACGGCTCTATGGACAAAGTTTTAAATTGCTTCCGTTTGGCCCCCATCAACTCTGTTAAAATACGTTTGGTTTGGTTTGAGGCCGTAAGTAATCTCATGATTACTGGCCGGTTACGTCCTTAACCCATGGGGGCGGGTTTGGGTCGTGACATTTCACCCCTTTGTCATCAAGCATTTTCCTTTGCACATCAGGAATATGTGCATATGCTATGCACCTAAAAATTCTAAAATGATCAACGGCTGGTTTGTGGTCATTCTAAGCTTCTTCCAGTGTCATGTTTTTTATAGCAAAAGTAGGACTTCTGTTCAGCACATATACACTCTAATTAATAGCTTCACGCCAAAAACTCTTTGGAATTCTCTTCATGGCCAACATACTTCGTACCATGTTCAGGATTGTGCAATTCTTTCTCTTTAATCCACCATTCTGTTGTGGTGTGTAGGCTGCTATTTATTGTCTCCAAATTCCATGAATTGTACAAAAGATGCAAATTCATAGGAATTGAATTCGCCACCACGATCAGTTTAAAAGATTTTAATATCCCTCATTGACTCTTTCTCAACTAATGTTTTAAAGCTTTTAAATACACCAAAAGCTTCACTCTTTGCTTGCAAGAAATAAATCCAAGTTTTCCTGTTATAGTCATCTGTAAATGAAATAAAGTACCTTTTGTTGTTGTTTGAGGTTGGATTAATTGGACCACAGAGGTCTAAATGAATCAATTGCAATGGATGCTTAGCTCTCCATGCTTTCCCTTTTGGAAAGGAAACGCGATGTTGTTTACCAACAACACAATCCTCACACATTTTTAATGGAGCATTGATTTGAGGAAGACTAGTCACTATGTTCTTCTGCTCCAAAGTCTGCAAACTCTTGAAATTAAGATGGCCATAGCGTAACTGCCATAAGAATCTTGTACTTTACTTGTCAAGCAGGCTTGATCATTATTCTGAACAGGTAGAGGAAACAACCGATTAGCTGCCATATTAAGTAATTAAACCCTTCTTAGGGTGTTGAATTAAGCAACAACCCTTTTGAATGATGATCGTATAACCTCTTTCTTGCAACTGTCCCATGCTAATAAGATTTCTCTTTAAATCTAGAACATGGAAAACACCAGGAATTTGGAAAAAATGATCTTTGACTTACAATTGAATAGTACCTTTTCCCATGACAGTCATTCTTGAATTATTCCCTAGCTTGACATTATCTTTAAATGACTCATCTAAATCAGAAAATAAGGATTTGTTACCACAAATATGATTACTGCAACTAAAATCTAAATACCACTTGTTTGAATGAGCATCTTCCTGGTCATGGTAAGCCATTAATAATGTTTCTTCTTCTTCTTTCTATGTAAAGTTAAGACTTTTCTCCTTTGTCTGAATGAAAATTTGTAGTGCATTCAGACTTATAATGGCCATATTTGTGACAGCGGTAGCATTCAATATTGGACTTGTCAAATTTTGAATAATTAGAATTGGATGAGTATTGATTATCACATCCTCTGCCTCTACCTCTGAAATTCGTGCCTTTTCCTCTTCCTCTACCTTGTCCTCGCCCTTTTGCACGACTTTGGCCTGACCTTCTCCCTGTGGGGGAATCAATGTGAGTTGACACCTTCAAAGCTTGTTCTTCTGTAGAAGGAGTAGCCATTCTCTGCTTATGAACCAGCAAAGAACTTTGCAGTTCATCAATGGACAGAACATCAATGTCCTTTGATTCTTCAATTGAGCAGACCACATATGTGAATTTGGGAGACATCGACCACAAAATCTTTTCATTACAACAATATCTTCCAAGTTGTCACCATAAATACGCATCTTATTTGCTATCATCAACGTTCTAGCAAAATACCTATCAATTGACTTTCCCTCCTTCATGTGAAGAATCTCAAAGTCTTTGCGAAGAGCTTGGAGTTATTGTTGTTTCGCCCTTGTTGAGACTTGATATTTTTTTTTCATGGAATCCTATATTTGTTTAGAAGTGTCCTTTTGGAGAATAGTCTCTAAAATAGCACGATTAATTGCTTGAAAGAGATAATTCTTTGCCTTGAGATCCTTTAGTTTCAGTTCATCTAATCTCTTTTGTTGGGCTTCCGTCAATACTATTTCACTAGCTAGTTCAACAACACCAGTTTCCACGATAGTCCAATACTCCTTGGATCTCAAAAAATTCTCCATCAACATGCTCCAATGGTCATAGTGATCATCAAAGTAAGGAATTGCAGGTTGTACATAATTGTTGTCAGACGCCATTGATTTTTATTGCTGCAAGTGAAGAACTGCTACTTTATTTCTACCTCAAGCCCCTCTCAGAAGGCTCTGACACCAAGTGTTGAAAAACTGAAGTAGAAGTCAAAAGAGTATGTATAACTCAAGTAAAAAATTTATTAACTGAAAGTCTAAATAAATAACAATTCAAAAAACAAACTTTGCTAAAAATAAGCAACAACTAATCCATAACTAACAGCTTATAAGCTTATGGGATTTTCCTAGAGAAATGGTCAACAATGAACCTATTCCCTTAAGAATAGGTCTACCACTATTATTCACCTAGTTGAAAATAACAAACTAATATCTTAACAAATCCCATATACATACATACATACATACATATATATGGAGAGAGTGAACTGTTTAAATTCTCTCTCTCTCTCTCTCTCTCTCTCTCTCTCTCTCTTTTAATGTTTAAATCAATGTGATGAAAGAGAAAGCTTGTGGCTTCTTATCAGTGTAAATCAAACAAGCATATATTAAAATTTTACTATTACCATTACACACAAACACACACTCATATATATAAATATATAAAGATTTTTACACATAAGCACATACTCACTGTGCTGAGTACATCACACACATCATTATTCACAAAGATATTTGTAATTGAAGATTTAGTCATAATCACAAACATCATGTTTATTGACCCAGAAAATAGAATCAAAAATTCCAATTTAAAGTTAATATTTAAATATAGATTGTAGATTTAGAACTCAACAATTTATATATATATTTTTCTGAACAATAGACTTTTGTCAATCTAAAAATTTACTTACTGATATGAGCAATGAAAGAGTTAGGTACTCATTGACAACAACGACGACGACAACAACGACACCGTCAACGAATGGAAGGAGGCACGAATCTGACTATGATTCGTAGGGAGAATGCAGCAATGACACAAGACAACTGTGACAACCCCCACCTCTGATTAATACTAATTTGTGTTTTAGCATGATAAGTAATTGATTATGGCAAAATTATGAATTGATTGCATAAGTGTATTACCTTAATTGCATTTCTATCTGTTTGTCCTAGATTGATCTCTTCGTGTTTTAAGTTTCGAACTGCGAATTGAAAGCCTTATCAGCGACCAAATCAGAAATTGATTAGTGTTATATGCTAATTAGGATTTATGTGATTTTATGGTGGATTTAATCTAAACTTGATTTGGAATGATTAAATTAGATTAAATAATGATTAATTATTGAATCAAAGTTAATTACACTTTTGCCATACTAGTGGGCCACTTTGTTAATACATGTTTGGAGCTTATTCATTTTTGTTACACCTTTTCTTCATCCACTTAGAGACCCAAACTGTGAGAGAGAAGAGGGTAAGAGGAGAGTTGGTTTCATCAAGAATTTGACTTGGAGAACTAGGAGGAATTGAAGAGGACTTGCAAAATTGGGCTTCCATACCTTGAAATTCAAGACCTAGGTAGGATATTCATCCTTTGGTTTATGTATTTAAGTTGTTACATGCATGGTCCATGGTAAAATTGGTGATTAGAGTCTTGAATTGGCTCAAAGTGTTGTATTGAGTAGCTATGGTTGCATGTATGTCCATGTCATTGAGTTTTGAGGTCTTTTCTATGAAAATTTCTACATGCATGTTCATGTTTTTGTTATAGTCCATGAATTCACCATGATTTTGAGCTCAATCTTACATTTGGTCATGTTTTAGAGCATTAGAATTCATGTGAACTCTTGCATGTTAAGTTCTTGCATTATTCATGAAAGTTTCTTTGAAATTGTGTTCAATTGGCTAACCTTTGGGCTTGACTTTACAAAATTGATCTTCAAAATATGTTGTAGTATGAGCTTTCAAGTGTTTTCCAGAAATAGGCCCAAAAGGTTGAGTTTTGATGTGTTGAATGCTTGGTTTGAGCTTTGGAGACAAATCTGGAAAACCTAGATTTTGCCTTCCACGCTCGAGCGAAGGATTCCACACTCGAGCGACCACCTTTGTGTTTAGAGTTCCGCTCGAGCGACGGAATGCTAGCTCGAGCGTAGATTACAAGCTCTCAAGTTTTCTGCGTATGCAGACGCACGCTTGAGCGAAGAAACCTATGCTCGAGCGAGGACTGTATCTCACACTCGAGCGAGCATCGAGTGAGCGTCGAGCAGAGATTTTCAACATCCAGCACTTTTTTCATTTTTATAGACCGCTCGAGCGAGGAAGTCCACACTCGAGCGACCCCTCTGTTTTGGCACGCTCGCTCGAGCGTAGAAAGCCACGCTCGAGCGAGACCCCTATTTTCAGCAAATTTTGAAAAGTGTTCTAAAGTGCATCTTTTCATCCTCATTCCATCCTAGGCATTTCTAGGTCATATTTAAGGCATCTTAATAAGGATATTGATATGGAACCACACCAAGTCAAGATAGGGGCTAAGTTGTTATCCCGAACGTGTAACTTAGTGTGTATTCGTTCTGTTACTATGTAGGGCATCCGAGGATGCTCATTAGCTTGCTTATAGCCCAGTGCTCTGTGAATAACAATGTTGTAAAGATATGTTCAATTGTGATTATTTTCTGAATGATCAACAATTCTGTTTACTGAAACGTTATTGTTTAATAAATGAATGTTTCTCCTATTTGTAAACTGTATTCGTGGCATCCATAGCAATTTCTTTATTCTTGTCATCTCTATCGCCATCACAGAGATCTCTGTCGGTTCCCATGTTTAGAACCACTACTGTTTACTGTTATGATGGCCATCAACTGATTGTTCGGTCTGTTAAGACCTACTGTACTATTTTGCTATTAGATGTACCATATATGACTACTATGGTTCTAAATGACTATTTTATTGATGCAATTGACTGTTTTAATTACCGATAGGACATTCATTCTTAACCCCTTTACGCATATGTTATTCACTGGGCTTTAGCTCACTGTTTATATCTATATGTAGGTGTCCAAGCACCGGATCGGAGCTAGAAGCGTCAAGTTAAGCTCCCATTTTGTCAAGCCAACCTTTGTGCCTCACTCGAGGTTCCAAGTCTGTCCAAGCTAAGGCTACTTTTGGGATGTTTCAGATTCCCCCTTCTGTCTCCGTTTTGTAACAAATGTTTAAGCCTTGACTGTACAGTTATAGTTAGGGATTTGGTCCATAACCTGGATGTTTGTGTATATGACATATGTATATATGTTTTGACCATGAATATGACTTGTCCATAAAAGTCTTTTTGCATTCAGAGCTCATTGGACATCTTCTAATTACTGTTTTGGCTTCCGCCAGCCCCTTACTCTGTATTACTGTCTTTACTATTAAGCAGGCCTTTGGTAACCACGGGTTACTGGCCGGTTGCGATGCTAAACCCATAGAGACGGGTTTGGGTTGTGACAGAGTGGTATTAGAGCGATATCAAAGCACGAGTTATACCGCACACACGTGTCTAAATGAGCTATAGGATGTCCTAGAAAAGTGATTAGGGCATTGCAGGAACATTGTGAAAGTGTGTGTGGCCGTGATATGAATTTATGTGAAAATGTGCTAATGTGTTTTAAGTAAGCAATTCCTATGTTTATTATCACTGTGTTGCATATAGTGAAATGGACAATGTAAGAACTGCTGATGTATCTGAATCATCTGAGGCCAAAATGGCAAGATTAGAAAGAACAGTTGAACTGTTGGCCGAAGCTTTAAGACAACAACAGAACCAACGGCCCCCACCTCCTCCAGTACAACCCGAACAGAATGTTAATGATGACATAATTGCTTTGACACAGAAGTTCAGCAAAATGAAACCACCATCATTCCAAGAAGGCCTTGAACCACTAAAGGCCAAAGCGTGGGTTCTGGAAACTGAAAAATTATTTGAGGTGTTTCCGTGTTCTGAAGCACACAAAGTGTTATTGGCCACCTTTACTTTACAAGAAGAATCTAGGCGGTGGTGGATACTTGTCCATAATGCAAATAATGTCATGACTTGGGCTTAGTTTAAAGAAGCCTTCTTCGAAAAGTACTTCCCTCAGTGTGTCAAGGACCGCAAGGTAACCGAATTTGAACAGTTGAAGCAATGTACCATGTCCGTAGCCGTATATGAATCAAAGTTCACTGAACTTGCCCGATATGCACCATACATGGTGGACACTGATTATAAAAAGGCCAGAAAGTTTGAAGGCGGACTTAATGTCGAGAAACTTGATCGAATTAATGTCCTGAAACTGCTTAAATATGTAGATGTCCTCGACCGAGCAATAATAGCTGAGTCGAATATCGAAGCATTAAAACAGACTGAAACACCAGCGACCAAGTGGCACGGTAAGAGACGGGGCTTTAAGTTTAAGAAAGGCCGAAATAACTCATCGAATAAGAAGCAAAATACAGGGTCAATGACCAGCTCTAGTCAAGGAAACAATTCCATACCACCCTGCTCTGAATGTGGGAAAAGGCATAAAGGGGTTTGCTATAAAATTTATGGTGCTTGTTACAGGTGTGGCAAGGTGGGCCACATGGTCAAAGATTTCCTTTCCACTTCCCAAGGCAATAGTAAAGCTGCAGCTAGCACCGCAGCATCAACTGTCACACCAAAACCCAACCCCAAAGCCACTAGAAAAGAGCCATTAAGGCAAGACCGGGTATTTGCATTCGTACCGGGAGATGTGCAGAATACCGAGACAGTTATGTCAGGTATACTCTCAATCTGTGCTCAAAATACTTATGTTCTGATTGATTCGGGGTCTACACATTCGTTTGTCTCGCATGCTTTTTCACGAAAATTAAATAGACCACTAGAACCCATGAACTATTTGTTAGCTGTATCTTCACCCGCTGGGGGATCCATGACTTGTGCTTATGTGTATCCTGCATGTGAAATTGTTATTGGGGATGTGCATTTGTATATTGATTTACTGCCTTTGAACATTGATCATTTCGATGTAATATTGGGAATGGACTGGTTAACAAAATATCATGCTACTATAGACTGTGTAACGAAATAAGTTGTTTTCCGCCCACCTGGATTGCCTGAATTTGTGTTTAGCGGAGTTGGTGTAGTACCTCCCCTGTATCTGATTTCATCCATAAAAGCTTTTAAATTGATTAAAAAGGGGTGTAAAGGATATCCATGTTGTGTATTGACTGTACCTACTGATACTAAAATTGATGTGGATAGTATTCTTATAGTCAGAGAATTCCCATATATTTTTCCAGATGACTTGCCAGGGGATTTGATTGATAGGGAGATAGAGTTCACTATTGAAGTATTACCGGGTACACAGCCAGTTTCTAAAGCTCCGTACATAATGGCACCCACCGAATTAAAAGAACTGAAAATTCAGTTGCAAGAATTGTTAGATAAGAAGTTCATCAGGCTCAGTACTTCGCCGTGAGGCGCACCAGTTTTATTTGTGAAAAAGAAAGATGGCTCCCTAAGACTTTGCATTGACTACCACGAATTGAACAAGGTAACAGTGAAAAACAAATATCCATTGCCTCGTATTGATGATTTGTTTGACCAGTTGCAAGGTGCCCAGGTTTTCTCCAAAATTGACCTTAGATCCGGATACCAACAGCTGAAAGTCAAACCAGAGAACATTGAAAAGACTGCCTTCCGAACGAGGTACGGACATTATGAATTTCTTGTTATGCCTTTCAGGGTTACTAATGCGCCTGCTGCATTTATGGACCTTATGAACAGAGTTTTCAAACCATTTCTCGATGAATTTGTGGTTGTATTTATAGATGACATTTTGATTTATTCCAAGAGTAAAGAAGAACATGAACATCATTTGAGAATTGATTTGCAGACCTTAAGAGAACAGAAACTGTATGCTAAACTAACAAAGTGTGAATTTTGGCTTGATAATTGTCACGACCCAAACCCGCCTCTATGGGTTTAGCACCATAACCGGCCAGTAATCCGTGATTACCGAAGGCCTGCTTAACAGTAAAGACAGTAATACATAGTACAGGGGCTGGCGGAAACCAAAACAATAATAAAAGATGTCCAATGAGCTGTAACAGTCTGAATGCAAAAAGACTTTTCTGCACATATTCACATTCAAAACCATAACAGTATATACATACATCATACAGACATTTAGGTTCGGGACCAAATCCCTACCATAACAGTATAGTGCCAGTCTAGACATTTATTACAGAACAGAGGCAAAAAGGGGAAATCTAAAACACCCCAAAACAGTCTTGACTTGGCAGCACTTGGAACCTCGAAGTGAGGCGCGATGGTTGGCTTGACAAAAAGGGAGCTAACCCAACGCTCTTAACTCCGATCTGATGCCTTGACACCTACATGTAAATATAAACAGTGAGCTAAAGCCCAGTTTATAACAGTTGTGTAAAGAGGTTAAGAATGAATATCCTTTCAGTCATTAAACAGTCATATCAGTCATTTAGAAACCATAACAGTTATATGTGGTACATCCAATTGCAAAAAGATGCAGGTCTTAAGACCGAACGATCGATTGATGGCCATCATAACGATGTGATGAGTGGTTCCAACATGGGAACCGACGAGATCTCTGTGACGATGGCGAATAATGACGGTAATAGTAAATTGCTATGGATGCCACGAATACAGTTTACAAATAGGACAAACATTCATTCATTAAACAATAACGTTTCAGTAAACAGAATAGTTGATCATTCAGAAAATATTCATAATTGAACATATCTTTACAACATTGTTACTCACAGAGCACTGGGCTATAAGTAGCTAATGAGCGTCCTCGGATGCCAACCCTACACAGTTAGAGAATGAACATACACTAAGTTACACACTTGGGAATCAATGACTTAGTCCCTATTTTGACTTAGTGTGGTTTTATATCAATATCCTCATTAAGATGCCTTAAACATGGCCTAGGAATGCCTAGGATGGAAAAAGGATACAAAGATGCACTTTAAAACACTTTTCAAAATTTTCAGAAAACAGGGGTCTCGCTCGAGCTCGAGCGGACATGCAGACAAAGGATCTCCGCTCGAGCGTGACTTCCTTCGCTCGAGTGGACTGTAAACTCAAGCAAAAGTACTGGATGCATGCAATTCATGCTCGATGGGTGCTCAACCTCCGTTCAAGCGCGAGACACAAGTCCTCGCTCGAGCGTGCATTCCCTCGCTCGAGCGGACTGTAAACACATGAAAAGTACTGGATACACGCATATCACGCTCGAGCGTTACTTTTCCCGCTCGAGCGGGATGCATGTACTCAGAGTGTACGCTCGAGCGTGAAGTCTTACACTCGAGCTTGGGTCCAAAATCTGGAATTTCCAGACTGAACCTCCAAGCTCAAATTCAACATTTAAAGCATCAAATTCGATTCTTTTG
Organism: Camellia lanceoleosa; assembly: GCA_025200525.1. Taxonomy (NCBI): domain Eukaryota; kingdom Viridiplantae; phylum Streptophyta; class Magnoliopsida; order Ericales; family Theaceae; genus Camellia; species Camellia lanceoleosa. Next base: position 130,975,857 of record CM045768.1, read on the forward strand.
GGCCAATTTTCTGGAAAACACTTTAAAACTCATAATATGACATGTTTCAAAGATCAAATTGCAAAATCAAAGCCCAAAGGTAGTTTAATTAAACACAAATCCAAACAAAACTTCATGAACATAATGTATATGTAACATGCAAGTGTTCAATTGAAACCAAAGCTTCAAATACTTGGTCAAATAAGTCAATTCACTCAAAAACATGATGAATTCATGGACCATAGCTAGAATATGGACATGTATGTGAGGATTTCCATGAAATCAACCTCAAAACTCAACAATGTGGACATGCATGCATGATTTAGCTACTCAAATCAACTCTTTAAACCAATTCTTGACTTAGATCACTAAATTTCCATGAATCATGCAAGACACAACTTCAATTTCACAATTGAGAGGATGGATTCCTTACCTTATGTCTTGAATTCAAGTATGGAGGCTCAAATATACAATTCTCTTTCAAATTTTCTAAGTTTCAAGCCAAACTAGATGAACTCAAGCTCCTTCTCTCACTCTCCTCTCTCATACGGTTTGTCTAAGGAAAATGGCTGAAGAAAGATGCCTCAAATGTATAAATTAAGTCCCAAACAAGTTTTGTAAGAAATGGCCACTCAATGGCAAAATTGTAATAAGCTCCAACTAATGTAACTTAACTTATTTAATCTAATTTAATCATACCAAAACACATTTCAATTAAATCCACCATAAAATCACATAAATTCTAATTAACACAAAATACCAATCCATTTCTAATTCGGCCGCCGATAAGGCCTTTAATTTGCAGTTTGAAATTAAAACATGAACAGATCAATTTATGACAAACAGATAGAAAATGCAATCAAACATCATACTCACACAATCAATTCAAAATTTCAATCTAACCAATTACTTATCATGTTCAGTCACAATTTAGCAGTAATTAGTGGCGAGGGTTGTCACAATAATGTTATGTTTTTGGGACATTTAATTAGTAAGGATGACATCTTAGTGGACCCGCAGAAAATTGAAGTAGTGGTAAATTGGCCCAGACCGACTAATGTTACTGAAGTCCGGAGTTTCTTGGGTTTAGCCGAGTACTACAGAAAGTTTGTGAAAGACTTCTCCAAAATTGCCTTACCATTGACTCAATTGACTCAAAAAGGAATATCATTTGACTAGACTGACCAAAGGGAATCAGCTTTTTCAGGAACTAAAGACTCGACTTGTGACTGCACCGATTCTTACCCTACCCTCAGGTACGGATGGATTTACTATTTTCAGTGATGCTTCTTATAAAGGTTTGGGATGTGTTTTAATGCAGAATGGTAAAGTTACTACGTATGCTTCCCGACAACTGAGGCCACATAAAAAGAACTACCCCACTCATGATTTAGAACTTGCTGCAGTGGTTTTTGCATTGAAAATTTGGCGCCATTACCTTTATGGGGCAACATGTGAGGTGTACACAGATCACAAGAGCTTAAAGTATTTCTTTACACAGAAAGAATTGAACATGAAGCAGCGAAGATGGTTAGAACTGATAAAAGACTATGACTTGTAAATCTTGTACCATCCAGGAAAAGCTAACACCATTGCTGATGCACTTAGTCGGAAATCAATTGGGAATTTAGCCTGTTTACTTACCGGACAGAAAGAACTGTTATGTGATCTTGAAAAACTCGAAGTTGAGTTTGTTTTGCGTGAACAAGGTGGAACATTAGCTGTTATTTTTGCTCGACCGGCACTTATTGAGGAGATTAAAGAGAAACAACACCTAGATGACTTCTTGAAGAAGGTCATTGATGAACGGGAATCTAAACCGAGGCCGGACTTTAAATTTGAAAACAATGTGTTGAGATTTCAGGGAAGGTTGTGTGTACCAAATGATTCTGAACTGAAAAAGCGAGTTTTGCAGAAAGGCCACAATTCAAAACTTTTCATCCATCCGGGGAATACAAAAATGTACCAAGACTTGAGACTGAATTTCTGGTGGCCGGGAATGAAGAAAGAAATTGCCGAGTTTGTATCAAAATGCCTACATTGCCAACAAGTCAAAGCAGAACATCAACGACCCGCATGCTTACTTCAGCCCTTACCAATACCGGAGTGGAAATGGGAACATATTACTATGGATTTCATTGTCAGATTGCCTCGCTCCAGTAAAGGTATGGACTCAATTTGGGTTATTGTTGATTGATTGACCAAATCTGCTCACTTCTTACCTGTCAAAACAATCTATAATGCGGAAAAATTGGCTACAATTTATATTGATGAGATTGTTAGACTGCATGGAGTGCCTGTATCTATTGTTTCTGATAGAGACTCGAAGTTTACATCGAGATTTTGGCAAAGTCTGCAAACTGCACTGGGTACTGAATTGAGACTAAGTAGTGCCTACCATCCTCAGATAGATGGCCAGTCAAAAAGAACAATCCAGACTCTGGAAGACTTACTGCGTATGTGTGTTCTTGATTTCCAAGGAAATTAGGAAAGCCATTTACCTTCAGCTGAATTCGCCTACAACAATAGTTTTCACTCGAGCATTGGTATGGCGCCTTTCGAGGCTTTATATGGCAGAAAATGTCGGTCTCCTATTTGCTGGGCAGAAATTGAAGATGGGCCTTTACTTGGGCCCGAGATTGTGCATGAAACCACAGAAAAGGTGAAACTGATTCAACAAAGATTGAAAACCGCACAAAGCCGACAGAAAAGTTATGCGGATGTCCGAAGGTGAGACAGGGAATATGAAGTAGGTGATCATGTTTTTGTTAAAGTGACACCAATGAAAGGGCAAACTCGCTTTGGAGTAGAGGGTAAGCTAGCACCGAGATATGTCAGACCATATGAGATCATTGAAAAGATTAATCCGGTGGCGTATCAAGTAGCGCTTCCTCCTAAAATGGAGCATATGCATAATGTCTTCCATATTTCAATGTTGAGGGATTATTTTCGGGATCCCTTCTATGTTATTGAGCCTACTCGTGTAGTGCTAAGTGATGACTACACTTATGAAGAACGGCCTATTCAGATTGTCAACCGACGAATCAAGAAGTTGAGGAATAAAGAGCTTCCGTTAGTGAAAGTAGACTGGCAAAGCCATGGTGGCGTTTATGCCACTTGGGAAAGGGAAGACAATATGATGAAACGGTATCTTGAACTGTTCCTTCTGAATCCAGTATTCTTCCAAAATGAAGGTAATCCAAGTTTGGAGGACCAAACTCTTTTTAAGGAGGGAAGACTGTGACAACCCTCACCTCTAATTAGTGCTAATCTATGTTTTAGCATGATAAGTAATTGATTATGGCAAAATTCTGAATTGATTGCATAAGTGTATTACCTTAATTGCATTTCTATCTGTTTGTCGTAGATTGATCTCTTTGTGTTTTAAGTTTCGAACTGCGAATTGAAAGCCTTATCGGCGACCAAATCAGAAATTGATTAGTGTTATACGCTAATTAGGATTTATGTGATTTTATGGTGGATTTAATCTAAACTTGATTTGGAATGATTAAATTAGATTAATTATTGAATCAAGTTAATTACACTTTTGCCATACTAGTGGGCCACTTTGTTAATACATGTTTGGAGCTTATTCATTTTTGTTACACCTTTTCTTCATCCACTTAGAGACCCAAACCGTGAGAGAGAAGAGGGTAAGAGGAGAGTTGGTTTCATCAAGAATTTGACTTGGAGAACTAGGAGTAATTGAAGAGGACTTGCAAAATTGGGCTTCCATACCTTGAAATTCAAGACCTAGGTAGGATATTCATCCTTTGATTTATGTATTTAAGTTGTTACATGCATGGTCCATGGTAAAATTGGTGATTAGAGTCTTGAATTGGCTCAAAGTGTTGTACTGAGTAGTTATGGTTGCATGCATGTCCATGTCATCGAGTTTTGAGATCTTTTCTATGAAAATTTCTACATGCATGTTCATGTTTTTGTTATAGTCGATGAATTCAACATGATTTTGAGCTCAATCTTACATTTGGTCGTGTTTTAGAGCATTGGAATTCATGTGAACTCTTGCATGTTAAGTTCTTGCATTATTCATGAAAGTTTCTTTGAAATTGTGTTCAATTGGCTTACCTTTGGGCTTGATTTTACAAAATTGATCTTCAAAATATGTTGTAGTATGAGCTTTCAAGTGTTTTCAAGAAAATAGGCCCAAAAGGTTGAGTTTTGATGTCTTAAATGCTTGGTTTGAGCTTTGGAGGCAAATCTGGAAAACCCAGATTTTGCCTTCCACGCTCGAGCGAAGGATTCCACGCTTGAGCGACCACCTTTGTGTTCAGAGTTTCGCTCGAGTGACGGAATGCTGGCTCAAGCATAGATTACAAGCTCTCAGGTTTTCTACGTGTGCAAACGCATGCTCGAGCGAAGAAATCTACGGCGCGAGGATGTCTCTTTGGGCGAGAGCATCGCGGCGTCGGAGATTTTCATCGGCCAAAGACTTTTTGCATTTTTACAGACCGCTCGAGCGAGGAAGTCCACGCTCGAGCGACCCCTCTGTTTTGGCATGCTCGCTCAAGCGTAGAAAGCCACGCTCGAGCGAGACCCCTATTTTCAGCAAATTTTAAAAAGTGTTCTAAAGTGCATCTTTTCATCCTCATTCCATCCTAGGCATTCCTAGGTCATATTTAAGGCATCTTAATGAAGATATTGATATAGGAGCACACCAAGTCAAGATAGGGGCTAAGTTGTTATCCTGAACGTGTAACTTAGTGTGTGTTCGTTCTGTCACTATGTAGGGTTGGCATCCGAGGACGCTCATCAGCTTGCCTATAGCCCAGTGCTCTGTGAGTAGCAATATTGTATAGATATGTTCAATTATGATTATTTTCTGAATGACCAACTGTTATGCTTACTGAAACGTTATTGTTTAATGAATCAATATTTGTCCTATTTGTAAACTGTATTCGTGGCATCCATAGCAATTTACTGTTATTATACTGTTATTGCTACTGTCACAGAGATCTCTGTCGGTTTCCATGTTTGGAACCACTACTGTTTACTGTTATGATGGCCATCAACTGACTGTTCAGTCTATTAAGACCTACTGTACTGTTTTGCTATTGGATATACCACATATGACTACTATGGTTCTAAATGACTGTTTTATTGATGCAATTGATTGTTTTAATTACCGAAAGGACATTCATTCTTAACCCCTTTACGTATATGTTATTCACTGGGCTTTAGCTCACTGTTTATATCTATATGTAGATGTCCAGGCACCGGATCGGAGCTAGAAGCGTCAAGTTAAGCTCCCGTTTTGTCAAGCCAACCTTTGTACCTCACTTGAGGTTCCAAGTCTGTTCAAGCTAAGGCTGCTTTTGGGATGTTTCAGATTCCCCCTTCTGTCTCCATTTTGTAACAAATGTTTAAGCCTTGACTGTACAGTTATAGTTAGGGATTTGGTCCCTAACCTGGATGTTTGTGTATATGACGTATGTATATATGTTTTGACCATGAATGTGACTTGTTCATAAAAGTCTTTTTGCATTCAGATTCTGTAATAACCCTCACCACTGTTTACCGATAAACTGTTGATTACTGCCAAACCGAGACTGATTATGATTGATAACTAAAGTAATCGAAATAATGAACTGACTGACTGAAATCTGAAACTAATTCATTGACTGTATTTGTTTAAATGCATTTCCTATCTGTTGATTGTTAATTGATCTGTTCATGTTTTGTGCTTAAATTGATAATTGAAGGCCTTATCGGCGGCCGAACCGGAAATTGATTAATGATTTAGGACCATTAGAATTTATATGATTTTATGGTGTATTTAATTAAAATGTGATTTGGTACGATTAAATGAGATTAAAATAGGTTAAATTGCATTGTGCACTTATTTACATTATTGCCATTGTTAGTTGGCCATGTAAACTATACACATTGAGCCTTGTACACTTGAATCAAAACTTTTCCTCAGCCTATTTTCTTGAGAGCAACCGACCAAGTGAGAGAGAGAGAGAGAGAGAGAGAGAGAGAGAGAGAGAGACTTGAGAGAATTGAATTCATCTTGCTCCATCTTGCTTTGGCTTGAGAAGTTGGTAGAATTGAAGTGTAGATTGTCAATTGAGCCTCTAGACTTGAATTGCAAGACCTAAGTAAGGTAATTGAACCTCTCATTGTTGTATTTAAGATTGTTCTTACATGATTTAAGTCTAATTGTAGAGTTAAGGCATGAATTAGTTCAATAATGTTGAATTAGAGCTCAATTGTTGCATGCATGTGCATATTGTCAAGTTTTGAGGTTGTAAATTCATCATTTCTCACATGCATGTTCATAATTTTGCAATGGTCCATGTTTTCAACTTGTTTTTGGAACAAATGAGCTCATTAGAGCATGTATTGAAGCTTTGAATTGATTTAAAACTCATGTATGTCATGTTTGGATCATATTTATGAAATTGGGTTTGAAAATGGATTTAATTGAAACACCCTTGGGCTTTGATTTCTCAAATTGAGCTTTGAAACATGTCATTCTACGTGTTTACAATTGTTTTCCAGAAATTTAGCCCAAGAGGATTGAATTTGATGCATTTAAACTTGATTTGAGCTTGGAAATTCAAATCTGGAAATTCCAGATTTTGGACTCCTGCTCGAACGAGGAAATCGAGCTCCCAAAGATCTTGCATCAGATCTTACCGCCGAGCGAAGTATTAGGCCTTCGGCGGAGAACACGCCGAGTAGGCGTCAAGCGTGAATTTCACCTATCCAGTACTTTTTGGTCCGCTCGAGCGGGTAAGTTGACGCCGACGAACGGCGTTATCTGACCGCCGAGCGGGCGAAACTGCGCTCGGCGGGACTGCTTTTCTGAAAATTTGAAGCTGTTTTACAATACATCTTTGCATCTTCATCCCATCCTAGGCATTCTTAGGCCTAGTTTAAGACATCTTAATAAGGGTATAGATGTAGAACACGCCGAGGCAAATTAGGGATTAAGTTAGTATCTTTCCCAACTGTATAGCTTAGCGTGTGTTCAATCTGTAACTGTGTAGGGTTGGCTTTTCGGGGAGACACTGTAACTTACTGTAGCCCAGAACTCTATGAGTAACAATTGTGTAAAGATATGTTCAAAATGATTATCTTCGAATCTTGGAAATCAACTGTTCTTGAATCGATATTATTCTTGAATGAATGTATGTCCTATACTCAACTGTCTTTGTGGCATCCTTAGCACCTCACATTTCTTATTCTTTATTCTGAGATCTCTGTCGGTTCCCTCGTGGAACCACTACTGTTACTGATTGATGGCCATCATTACTATTCGGTCTTTTAAGACCTATTGTTTACTGTTATGCTAATGGATGTACCACATATGACTGATGACTGAAAGACTGAAATACTGATTTAATGAACTGTTTTCGTTACTGTAAGGACATTCATTCTAAACCTCTTTACGCATTATGTTATTCACTGGGCTTTAGCTCACTGCTCATATATATATGTAGGTGTACAGGCATCGGATCAAAGCTAGGGGCGTCGGGGTAAACTTCAGTTTTGTCAATCCAACCAATATGCCTCACTGCGAGGTTCCGAACCTGCCAAGCTAAGGCTAGGGGTGTTAATTGTTCCCTCATCCTGTACTGTTTTGTAGACTGTATAGACTGCACTGTACTGGTTAATAGGGACTTGATCCCTGTTCTGAATGTTTGTAAATGTTTTGTATACTGTTCTGTACAAATGTATGAAAAATCTTTTTGGCATACAGATCGTCACAGCTCATTGGACATTGTTTATTTACTATTTTGGCTTCCGCCAAGCCCCTGTACTCTATATTACTATATTACTGTTCAGTAGGCCTTCGGTAATGTCGGATTACTGGCCGATTACGGTGCTAAACCCATAGGGGCGGGTTTGGGTCGTGACAGAGTGGTATCAGAGCGATACTTAATCACGGGTTATACTGCACACACGTGTCCAAATGAGTTATAGGGTGTCCTAGAAAAGCAATTAGGGCATTACATGAGCATGAAAAGTGTGTGGTTATGACATGACTGGATATATGCTAATGTGTCAAACTGTTTAAGTATGCAACTATATATGCTTATAATTGTTATAACTGCTTATAGCGAAATGGATAATGCAAATGAATCTGAATCCTCATCCACTGAGGCAAGAATGGAAAGAATGATGGAGCTGTTAACTGCAAGATTAGAGCAACAACAGAACCAACAGCCCCCACCTCCTCCTCCGGTACAGCCGGAACAGAATGTCAATGTGAATGATGGGGACATAATTGCTCTTACCCAGAAGTTCAGCAAACTGAAACCGCCATCCTTTCACGGAGGCCTCGAACCGTTAAAAGCTAAAGCATGGGTTCTGGAGACAGAAAAATTATTTGAAGTGTTTCCGTGCTCGGAAGTGCACAAAGTACTGTTAGCTACCTTCACCTTGCAAGAAGAAGCCAGAAGGTGGTGGATGTTAGTCCGTGACGCCAACACTGTTCTGACATGGGCTCAATTCAAGGGAGCCTTCTTTGAAAAGTACTTCCCTCAGTGTGTCGAGGTGACGAAAAAGTGATGAATTTGAGCAGGTGAGGACAGATACAATGTCCGTGTTGAACCGTATTTAATACGAGGATAAAATTCTTGAACTTGCTAGATATACACCACACATGGTGGACACTGACTATAAGAAGGCCAGGAGGTTTGAAGGCGGCCTTAATGTTGCTATATTGGATTGAATTAGTGTTTTGAAGCTACCGAGTTATGTAAATGTTCTTGATCGAGCTTTGATGGCTGAGTTGAACATCGAAGCTGTGAAACAATCTAAAACGCCGGTATCTAAATGGCGTAGTAAAAGGCAGGGTTTCAAGTTCAAGAAATGCAAGCATAACCCGTCAAATAAGAAACAGAATACGGGGTCAACAATTAGCCCCAGCCAAGGGAGTGGTTCCATACCACCCTGTTCTGAATGTGGTAAGAATCATAAGGGAGTTTGTTATAAACTATCTAGTGCTTGTTACAGGTGTGGCAAGATGGGCCACATGGTTAAAGATCGCCTCTTCTCATGAACCAATAGAAAAAGCTGCACCAAGCGCAGCAAAGATCAACTGTCGCACCAAAAGCCGAACCCCAAAGTTCTGGGAAAGAGCCTATGAGGCGGGGCAGTGTTAAGCCCTAATCTTAGGAGATGTGCAAAATACCGAGACTGTTGTGTCAGGTATCCTCTCTATTTGTACTCAAAATGCATATGTACTAATTGATTCGGGGTCTATACATTCCTATGTATTGTATGCTTTTTCACGGAAATTGAATAGACCCTTAGAACCTATGAACTATCTGCTAGCTGTATCATCACCCGTAGGAGGATCCATGACATGTGCTTATATGTACCCTGCATGTGAAATCATTGTTGGGGATATGCATCTGTTTATTGATTTACTGCCACTGAACATTGATCATTTTGTTGTAATATTGGGGATGGACTGGTTACAAAAATATCATGCTACCATTGACTGTGTAACAAAGCAAGTTGTTTTCCGTCCACCTGGTCTGCCTGAATTTGTATCTAATGGGGTTGGAGTAGTACCTCTTCCGTATTTGATTTCTTCTGTGAAAGCCGTTAAATTGATTAGAAAATGGTGTAAAGGATATCTGTGTTTTGTACTGACTGTATCTATTGATGATAATGTTAAAACTGATGTGAACTGTATTCCTATAGTCAGAGAATTCCCAGATGTATTTCTAGAGGATCTGCTAGGGGATTTGATTGACAGGGAGATTGAGTTCACCGTTGATGTGATTCCAGAAACGCAGCCAATATCAAAGGCTCCTTATCGAATGGCTCCAACTGAATTGAAAGAATTAAAAGTACAATTGCAAGAACTGTTAGACAAGAAGTTTATCAGGCCCAGTACTTCACCGTAAGGGGCATCGGTTTTGTTTGTAAAGAAGAAAGACGGCTCACTGAGACTGTGTATTGATTACCGTGAGTTGAACAAGGTAATTGGGAAAAATAAATACCCTTTGCCGCGTATTGATGATTTATTTGATCAGCTACAGGGTGCTCAAGTGTTTTCCAAGATTGATCTCAGATCGGGGTACCATCAATCGAAAGTTAAACCGGAAGACATTGATAAAACTGCTTTTAGAACGAGGTCTGGACATTACGAATTTTTAGTTATGCCTTTCAGAGTTACCAATGCACCTGTAGCATTTATGGACCTCATGAATAGAATTTTTAAATCGTACCTTGATGATTTTATTGTGGTATTCATTGATGACATATTGATTTACTCCAAAAATATAGAAGAGCGTGAACATCATCTGAGACTTGCCCTGTAGACCCTAAGAGAACAGAAACTGTATGCTAAACTATCTAAATGTGAGTTTTGGCTTGATCATGTTATGTTTTTGGGGCATGTTGTTAGCAAAGATGAAATTTCTGTTGATCCGCAGAAAATTGAAGCTGTAGACCAACAAATGTGACAGAAGTTCGAAGCTTTTTGGGATTGGCTGGATATTACTGAAGATTTGTCAAGGATTTCTCCAAAATTGCCTTACCATTGACTCAACCCGACCTGAAGGGATATCATTTGGTATCTTGACCAAAGGGAATCAACGTTCCAAGAGTTGAAAACTCGATTGCTGACTGCACCGGTTCTTACCTTACCTTCAAGTACGGATGATTATACTGTATTTAGTGATGCTTCTCATAAGGGTTTGGGATGTGTTTTAATGCAGAATGGGAGAGTTATTGCTTATGCTTCCCGACAATTGAGACCACATGAAAAGAACTACCCAACCCATGATCTAGAACTTGCAGCAGTAGTGTTTGCACTGAAAATCTGGCGTCACTATCTGTATGGGGCAACATGTGAAGTATATACCGACCACAAGAGTCTGAAGTACTTCTTCACCCAGAAAGAACTGAATATGAGACAGCGGAGATGGCTAGAATTAATCAAAGATTATGACCTACAGATTCTGTATCACCTGGGAAAAGCCAATACCGTCGCCAATGCACTGAGCCGGAAGTCGATTGCAAATTTAGCTTGTTTGCTCATTGGACAGAGAGAGTTGCTTTGTGACCTTGAAAAATCTGGAATTGAAGTTGTTTTGAAAGAACAAGGTGGAACAATAGCTGCTATTTCTGCTCAACCGACACTGATTGAAGAAATTAAAGAGAAACAGCAACAGGATGATTTCTTGAAGAAGGTCATCGAAGAAAGGGAATCTAAACCGAGGCCAGGGTTCAAATTTGAAAATAATGTACTGAAATTTCAAGAAAGACTGTGTGTACCGAATGATACTGAACTGAAGAGAAGAGTTCTGCAAGAGGGCCACAACTCAAAATTTTCTATCCATCCGGGAAACATAAAAATGTATCAAGATTTGAAACTGAATTTCTGGTGGCCGGGAATGAAGAAGGAAATTGCCGATTTTGTATCAAAATGTCTTCATTGCCAACAGGTCAAAGCTGAACATCAACGACTCGCAGGCTTATTACAGCCTTTACCGATACCGGAGTGGAAATGGGAACATATTACCATGGATTTTATTGTGGGATTGCCTCACTCCAGTAAAGGTATGGATTCAATTTGGGTTATTGTTGATAGAATGACCAAATCTGCTCACTTCTTACCTGTCAAGACAATTTATAATGCAGACAAGTTGGCTATAATTTATATTGATGAAATTGTTAGACTGCATGGGGTGCCTGTATCCATTGTTTCTGACAGGGATTCGAAGTTTACATCGAGGTTTTGACAAAGCCTATAGACTGCATTGGGTACTGAATTGAGACTGAGTAGTGCCTATCATCCTCAGACAGATGGACAGCCAGAAAGGACCATCCAGACTTTGGAGGATTTATTGAGAATGTGTGTCCTTGATTTTCAGGGAAACTGGGAAAGCCATTTGCCATTGGCTGAATTTGCCTACAATAATAGCTTTCATTCAAGTATTGGTATGGCGCCTTTCGAGGCATTATATGGCAGAAAATGTAGATCTCCGATCTACTGGGCAGAGGTTAGAGATGGGCCTTTGCTTGGGCCCGAGATTGTTTATAAACGGCGAGAAAGTAAAAGCGTCTGACGGTAAAAGCACGAAATGCAGAAAGGTTATGCAGATGTCAGAAGACGAGACAGAGAATATGAAGTGGGTGATCACGTTTTTGTGAAAGTGACACCGATGAAAGGCCAGACTCGTTTTGGAGTCAAAGACAAGTTAGCGCCGAGATATGTCGGACCGTATGAAATTATTGAGAAGATCAATCCGGTTGCGTATCAAGTTGCACTTCCTCCTAAAATGGAGCATATACATAACGTCTTCCACATTTCGATGTTGAGAGATTATCTCCGGGATCCTTTCCATGTGATTGAGCCTACTCGTGTAGTGTTGAGTGATAACTACACTTACGAGGAACGACCTATACAGATTGTAAACAGACGGATCAAGAAACTGAGAAACAAAGAGATTCCGTTAGTGAAAGTCGACTGGCAAAACCATGGTGGCATATATGCTACTTGGAAAAGGGAAGATGACATGGCTAAAAGATACCCTGAACTGTTCCCACTGAATCCTGTTTTCTTCCAGAATGAAGGTAACTCGAGTTTAGAGGACTAAACTCTTTTTAAGGAGGGGAGACTGTAATAACCCTCACCACTGTTTACTAATAAACTGTTGATTACTGCCAAACCGAGACTGATTATGATTGATAACTGAAGTAATTGAAATAATGAACTAACTGACTGAAATCTGAAACTGATTCATTGACTGTATTTGTTTAAATACATTTCTTATCTGTTGATTGTTAATTAATCTGTTCATGTTTTGTGCTTAAATTGATAATTGAAGGGCTTATCGGCGACCGAACCGAAAATTGATTGACGATTTAGGACCATTAGAATTTATATGATTTTATGGTGTATTTAATTAAAATGTGATTTGATACGACTAAATGAGATTAAAATAGGTTAAATTACATTGTGCACTTATTTACATTATTGCCATTGTTAGTGGGTCATGTAGACTATACACATTTGAGCCTTGTACACTTGAATCAAAACTTTTCCTCAACCTATTTTCTTGAGAGCAACCGACCGAGAGAGAGAGAGAGAGAGAGAGAGAGAGAGAGAGAGAGAGAGAGAGACTTGACAGAATTGAATTCATCTTGCTCCATCTTGCTTTGGCTTGAGAACTTGGTAAAATTGAAGTGTAGATTGTCAATTGAGCCTCTAGACTTGAATTGCAAGACCTAAGTAAGGTAATTGAACCTCTCATTGTTGTATTTAAGATTGTTCTTACATGATTCAAGTCTAATTGTAGAGTTAAGGCATGAATTAGTTCAATAATATTGAAATAGAGCTCAATTGTTGCATGTATGTGCATATTGTCAAGTTTTGAGGTTGTAAATTCATCATTTCTCACATGCATGTTCATAATTTTGCAATGGTCCATGTTTTTAACTTGTTTTTGGAACAAATGAGCTCATTAGAGCATGTATTGAAGCTTTGAATTGATTTAAAACTCATGCATGTCGTTGTAGACACCCCATTTTTTTACCGCTCTCGAAACTTGGGCGTTACTGATGGTTTACTCGGTGATGAAAGGTATGCAGGGCGCAAGTTCAGTTTCTTCGGCAAGGAGAGAGGCGAATCTCAACTTCACACCCCATTTTGAACCAAAATTATTTTGGATAGTTTTGAGACCTTAAAACCCTCTATTTCAAAACATTTTTGAAATAAAATTCCCACGATGTTCCGACGCTCGCATTTCGGTAAATGGTGCGCTTTTCGATAAATCGAGCAAGGACAAAGTGGAGATGAATGAAAGAGACATGAAATCTTTGAAAAATCTTTCAAAACACCCTACTTCGGGGTTTGAAGTTGAAGAAAATAGGAGAAGAGGGGAGAAAACAAGTTGGAAAAGAGGTTCGGCATGAATCCGGGTAGAAGAAAGTCGAGCGGCCCTCGCTGAATCAGGCTTATTCATCTGTATACTTGGACTTTAGCTATGAGGCCATAACCATTGGAAAGAAGACTTCCAGGGCTTCATTTTTCACTCAAGAATCTCACAAAGCCAAGTCCGGGTGGGGGAGTTATGATTGGTTGAAGTTGGGCATCATTCCGGTTGGATCGAATCTGCGCGGCTTCACCAAAAAGGGCATAACTTTTTGCATAGAAGGAATTTTAATGCAAGGTTTGCGCCATTGGAAAGATAACTTCCGGGGCTTCAATATGGACACCCACCGGCACTTTTTGGCCTCATTAGACACCCATCAGCACTCTATTTATCCGACCGGCCAGTATAAATTGCAGGTCGGCAATATATTGTGCCGACCGGCAATTTATTTGGCCGATGACCCTTTTTCTTGGCCGGTTTGACCCTTTTGGCTCTTGCAGGCATGGTGCATACCAGCTGTGCCAGCTGGGATGCACAGACCTGACCCCTCATGCATATATGTGGCCATTTTGCACCCTTTTGAGCCTTTGACCCCCTTTTTGCTTCTAGAAGCTTGAACCCTTTGGCCAAGCTTCTTGAAGAAGCTTGGCTAGATGTTTTAGCTTCTCCAAGAATCCTTGAGCCATTTGCACCCTTTGACCCTTTCATTTAGCTTCTTGGAGAAGCTTGGAGCCTTTGCCTTTGCTTATATAAAGAGCTCTCCTCCTCCATTGTTAGAGGTTGGAGTTTTTGAGCAAAAAACCAGAGAGTAGACATATATATCTAACATATATATCTACAACCCTCTATATCTATCTTATCCAAGCCTCCAAACACCTTTGTTCTTGCATTATTTGCCCTATAACACCTAGCACAACACATCCATCCTCCATTCCAGCACTTTGGAGGCCATTTGCAGAGGTTAGAAGCTCAGAAACTTGGACCAAGGGTTGCTGGTTTGCTGCTCTTCAAGGGTAAGCACCCATTTCCCTTAAACTTGCATTTTTTAGCTTCATTGGTTAGCCTTATTTACAAGTATTTTTGAGCTCGATGTAAACTGTAAAGAGGCTTATCTTGAGCCCTTCTTCAACATTGAAGAAGGGCTCAACACTGTTGGGGACCTCCATGTGTCACTTGCTATTGAACCCCTCTTTGGTCCCCATTTTTGCATGACTTGTTAGCACATTGAGCTTCTGTTTTTTGACCCTGATCAGAACTGAAAAGGGTCTTATTTTGACCCCCTCTCCATGTCCCATGAAGGGTCTTTTGCTGTTTGATGCATGTTTTGTATACTTCATGTTATAGCCCTCTTGTGGCCTTAATCTTGCATTGCATTTTGAGCATGTTTGTATATTGATTTGGGGCTTGTCATCTACTGTAATTAGTCATATTTTTGGTCCCTCTTCAGTGTTGTAGAAGGGTCTTTTTCAGTTTGGGCTTTGCATCTACCACTTGCTTCATTACCTCCCTTGCGGAGCCATTTTTGCATGATAGCTTAGCCTCACTTTTGTTCACTGTTTGGCCATGTTTTGAACTGTAAACATGCTTGTTTTGGGGCTTCCTTGCTTCTGTCTTCATGCTTCATAGTCTAAAAATGCTCGCTTTGCATAGTTATAGTTCAATGCATCCGATTAGTTTTGGGTTTCGGGGCCTATAGCATGTATTGTATGACGTATTTGCATGTTTCGGGGTCATTGTGCATCATATTCCAGCACTGAAGTTTGCATGTTTATATGCCATGTTTCATCATTTGCCATGCCTTGTTAGAGTTGCATGTTGTATCTTAGGATTGGTCCATGCATTGGACATGTTTGTGTGCATTTCGGTTGCCTCATTTCACCTAATGGCCTCCTATGTGAGTGTGGCTGAGGTCCACTTGTATTGGTGTAAGCCCATCTTGCATTGTGTATGCCATGTTTCAATGCATTGTGCATGTTATGTTATGTACATTGTGTGTGCCATGTGGTTGCATTGCATATTTGTGTGTTAGCTTGCATGCTTAGGTTGCATGTGCATTGTTGTGCATTGCCTCACCTCTTGATCAACCGTGATTGAGGTTGGGTCCCTTGTATGTTTGTGTGCATTGCATTTGACATTGAAATGCAAACTTGGCCTCTTAGGCCATCATGCGTCGAAATGCGCCATTGATGGCGGGGTCAAGGCCATGCTCCTTGAGTTCATTGCATGATAGGGAGTGTGTCCATGCATACATTGCCTTGAAATTCCATGCCATACAACTGTCTGGCCTTGTTCTTTATCAAAAGCTGTCTTCTGCGAGGAATTGTTTGCCGGCCGTGAAACAGTGCCGACGGCAATGTATTGGTGGTGATAACCTCTCAGCGATCGATGGTCATTTTAAGCGGTGGTGGTCATTTCATCCGGCCGATGGTGTACTACGATTATTGCATAGAAGGTGTCACAGGACTTTGGCGGTTTGAAGGCGGGGCGGTGAAAGCAGTGGCGATGGTATGGTGCGGGTTTTCCGGGCAAGACGGATCGAGCATGCATCATTCGCGCATCCCGAAGCGGGGGCTGTGGCCACCTTTTCTATTCTGCATTTATTTGATAATTAGAGTTTTGTAATATTTTATTTTGTATTTGGGATACATTTGGGGTGTATATTCTTTTGGTCCCTCCGTGTGAGGGCGTATTTGTAATAAGTGTGCGTGAGTGTGTGTATGTCTTCCAACCCCACGTCTTTTTTCCCTTTTATTTACCTGCTTATGATGGTAGATTAGGGCATATTTAAAATTAGCATACCTTATGCAATGCATGTGTGCATCCATACATCTGTTTCACATGCACCGGGCTCGGCACATCATACAAACTGCATCGTACTTTCAATTCCAAATTGAATACGTGATAGTTGTAGCATTTCGCATGCCATGCTTAGGATAGCCGAGCCTGTCTAGATTGCATCTTTGCATGTGTTGCATTAGCCATTTTTAACATGAACTAGGATCATGCATGATTACTAACTAGTTTCTGTTTTGGCTGGGAGTACTAGGTAAGCTTTTATGCTTTAGCATACCACATGCATGTGAATGTTACCATAATAGCATGATTACCATGAGGCTAGATGCTTACGCGATATAACTGCTTGAATGCCTGTGGGTGAAGGTTGGATTGTTTGAGTTGGAATAACTCGTTGAAATCTGTATTTTAGCCTACTCGCGAGTGGCAATTTCAAAACTGTTTTCAAAACAAACGGATATGCAATGCTTATTTCCAAATTAGGCGATCTAGTCTATACTTGTTTGCTGTGCACATAACATAGTAATTCTAGGCTAATAACTGGAATAAGAGCACATAACGTTTTCAAAAACGGATATCACGGTTAGTAGAGGGGTCTTGAATGGCGAAGAGTGCTCATAGCTGACCTTCCCCGATCGTACCCAAGCTCCCGAGCCAAGACAACTTTAGTGATGACGGACACGTGGCCTTCAGCACCGAGTTAGGGTTTCCTAAATTTTCCATTTAAAAAATATTTAGGTGGCGACTCTGTATCTGGCAAAGCAGTCCATGTTTGGCATTTCTTTTCAAAATCTATTTTTCTCAAAACGATTTGCCAGAGTCGGACTCTTTGGTTCAAGATTACGAACCGCAACAAACAAAAAGGGGAGTCTGAACTGTAGCCGAGGTCCCCCGCGGCCGTGTTACAGTCATGTTTGGATCATATTCATGAAATTGGGTTTGAAAATGGATTTAATTGAAACACCCTTGGGCTTTGATTTCTCAAATTGAGCTTTGAAACATGTCATTCTACGTGTTTACAAATGTTTTCCAGAAATTTAGCCCAAGATGATTGAATTTGATGCATTTAAACTTGATTTGAGCTTGGAAGTTCAAATCTGGAAATTCCAGATTTTGGACTCCCTCGGCGGAAAAGTGGCGCTTCGGCGAGAAATCGAGCTCCAAAGATTCAGATCAGAACGATCGCTCGGCGGAGTATTGGCGCTTCGGCGGAGGATCGAGTGCACGCCGGCGGGTGTCGAGCGTGAATTTCACCTATCCAAGACTTTTGGTCCGCGGCGAGTAAGTTGGCGCCGGCGAGAACGTTGTCTGCATGACCGCTCGGCGAAACTCAAGGCCGGCGGGACTCTGCTTTCAAAATTTAAACTATTTTCTGAATACATCTTTGCATCTTCATCCCATCCTAGGCATTCTTAGGCCTAGTTTAAGACATCTTAATGAGGGTATAGATGTAGAACACGCCGAGGCAAATTAGGGATTAAGTTAGTATCTTTCCCAACTGTATAGCTTAGCGTGTGTTCAATCTGTAACTGTGTAGGGTTGGCTTTCTGGGGAGACGCTCTAGCTTACTGTAGCCCAGAACTCTGTGAGTAACAATTGTGTAAAGATATGTTCAAAATGATTATCTTGAATCTTGGTAGGCATTTCTTGAAATATTGTTCTTGAATGAATGTATGTCCTATATTCGAACTATCTTTGTGGCATCCTTAGCACCCTCATTTCTTTATTCTTGTTAGAGATCTCTGTCGGTTCCCTCGTGGAACCACTACTGTTACTGATTGATGGCCATCATTATTATTCGGTCATTTAAGACCTACTGTTTACTGTTATGCTAATGGATGTACCACATATGACTGATGACTGAAAGACTGAAATACTTATTTAATGAACTGTTTTCGTTACTGTAAGGACATTCATTCTAAACCTCTTTATGCATTATGTTATTCACTGGGCTTTAGCTCACTACTCATATATATATATATATATATGTAGGTGTACAGGCACTAGATCAAAGCTAGGGGCGTCGGGGTAAACTTCAGTTTTGTCAAGCCAACCAATGTGTCTCACTGCGAGGTTCCGAACCTGCCAAGCTAAGGCTAGGGGTGTTTATTGTTCCCCCCCCTCCTGTACTGTTTTGTAGATTGTATAGATTGCACTATACTGGTTAATAGGGACTTGATCCCTGTTCTGAATGTTTGTAAATGTTTTGTATACTGTTCTGTACAAATGTATGAAAAATCTTTTTGGCATACAGATCGTCACAGCTCATTGGACATTGTTTATTTACTGTTTTGGCTTCCGAAGCCCTGTACTACTCAGTATTCTTTGTATTCTTTGATAATCTCGGATTCTTGGCGATTCTGATGCTAAACCCATAGGGCGCGGGTTTGGGTTGTGACAGATTGTCACAACTCATTGGATATCTTCTAATTACTGTTTTGGCTTCCGCCAACCCCTTACTCAGATATCGTTTCTTTATTACGAGGCCTTTGGTAACCTCGAGTTCTTGGCGGTTCTTGATGCTAAACCCATAGGGGCGGGTTTAGGTCGTGACAATAACGCTCGTTGGAGTAGCTTTTAGATGGAGACCACACCAATAACAACGGATGAACATTTCGTAGCTCTCAAATGGCGGCGATGCCATTAGCACTGATAATCAAAAGGAGAAAACGATGGGCCTATGGCGAAGATGGTGCCGTGGGCTGCGACGGTAATAAAGGAGCTAGAGAGAGATAGAAAAAAAACAAGAGGATGTAGAGAAAAAGAGAGGGATGAGGAGACGGTTTGTGTTAGTATTTGGTTTGGGAAATAATATATATATATATATATATATAAGAAGCTCTTTTTGCCCATAGCTTGTCATTTCTTTTCCTATTTTGCCCTTAGCTTATTTTGAAATTGCTATTTTGTCCTTTAGTTGGTTGGTGAAACAATTTGAGTGATGGTATTTTGGAAATTATGTAAGAAGATATTTTGGTTGCTTTGGTGGGGAATGTTTGTTTTGGGTGGCCTATTTTGCCTTTAGCTTGTTTGAAATTTTTTTATTTTACCATTTTATTTTGTATAATTTACTAATGGTATAATAATTTGAATGAAAGTTTTCTCATAAATATGCAAACATTCTGATCAATTGTAAAACATAAATCTTTTATTTTTTAACAAATTGCAAGTACACCCATAATGTTTGTTTAAAATATGAATTAGTACTATAATAATACAAATTACAACTATCATTTGTTATAAATTTTAATTTAACCTAATAATGAGAAGAAAAAAATCAATAACTACTCTCTTACGTAATAATAAATTATCAAAATTGTTCATTAAAAAATATTTTTATATCATTAAAAACTGTTAATTGACTTAATAATTTATTTATTAGCAAAATAGTTAACTGAATGAATTAGAAAAAATATAATTAGTTTATTGTCTTAACATAATTATATTATTATTTTATTTTTAAGTAAGGGTAAGTGTGAAAGCATAAAGATACATTTCATTATGAATGAAACTACGCTGTTGAGAGAGAAGTCCTGTTCATCGAAATCGCAGAGTCAAGCCCACTTCATCCAGGTACTTGTCTCATATTGTTATACTGAGCTTTTTGTATACGAGATTCTTTGAAGTCCATGCTTTCATTCGAGAGTATCTGATTTTAAACTAGTTCATGTTCTAGTTTTTATGCTTGTAGAAATGTTGTTGGTTTCTTTTCTTTAGGCTTCAGATTTCAATTTTTGGGTTGGGATTTTTGTGGTTTGGGTTTAGCGCAGAGAACTGATGCTAAAATAGAAATGTAAAATTAAGGGCTTTCACCTCTCTAATGGATTTCTTTTTAAAAATTTTGGGGGTAAAATGAAATTCATCCTTGTTTTATTGTTGTTGCAGTACTTATCTGGTAAAATCAATTTATTAATTACTGGTTTTGTTGGAATGAAATTGACCAGTCCAGTGTTGGGTCTATTTTGTCACCCTCATCCAACAATAATCACGCCATCATCAACTTAGAGAATTTCCCATTTCCATAGTGCTATTGTCATCATGCTATTAAACTTTGCCTTGTTTCAATTAATTGCGAAGGCAATGGCAATTCCAACTAGCTGAGAAAGAAACAGAGCGAGCAAGCTATGCACGATAGAGCTCTCAGTTCCTCCCATACTAGCCATTGATGGTGACTCGAATACAAGGATTCATAGTTCCAAACCCTGTTTCAGTTTCCTTGCTTCGTCACTTCCCCTATAAAATTGCCCTCAAGTTTCAAAAGGTAAATCAGTCCTTTAATTATTTCTATGAAACCCATATTGTTGTTTTCATATACAAAACAAGCTATCATTATCATTGTTATTAATGAATAAAATTGTGGATTCTTGTTGCAGTACTTATCTGGTAGTGTGCGTAGATTGAATTTCGCTTCCTTTAGTAAGGCAGCGATTGCTCAACATCTCAATGAATTCCCTGCTGAAGAACATGATGAAAGAGATGCAATCGACTTGTCCAGGTGCATAAAGGGGCTTGATTTTCTTAATTTGATGGAACAGCGTGGAATACACGCAAATCATCAGACTTACCTCTGGCTCTTACAAGGATGCGTCAATTCTGGGTCTTTAATAGATGCTCAGAAGCTTCATGGGAGGATCTTGAAGCTTGGTTTCAATGGGGAGCATGCAATTAGTAGCCGACTTATCAATGTTTATGCTGCTCTTGGTGATTTAGATGATGCAGTTCAGCTTTTTGACAATTTGTCTGATACAAGTGTATCTACCTGGAATTTATTAATCTCTGGTTTTGTTGGAATGAAATTGACCAGTCAAGTGTTGGGTCTATTTTCACGAATGCTAGAAGAAAATGTAATCCCAGATGAAATCACATTTGCACATGTTCTAAGGGCATGCATTGGTGATAAAGTTAGCTTCTGGTATGTCGAACAGATTCATGCCAAGATTATTCATCTTGGTTTTGGTTCAAGTCCCCGTGTTTGTAATCCTTTAATTGATTTGTATTCGAAGAGTGGGTTAGTGGATTCTGCTAAACTTGTCTTTGAAAAATTGTCTTCGAGGGATAGTGTTTCTTGGGTTGCTATAGTATCCGGTTTATCTCAAAATGGATATGAAGAAGAAGCAATCCTCTTATTCCATGAGATGCACAGATCAGGAATAATTCCTACTCCATATATCTTCTCAAGTGTTATAAGTGCCTGCACCAAAATAGAGTTATTCAAGCTGGGCGAGCAGCTTCATGCCCTTATTAATAAATGGGCATTTGCATCTGAAACTTTTGTGTGTAATGCACTCGTCACATTGTATTCCCGCTGTGAGGACTTTATATCTGCTGAACAACTTTTCAGCAAAATGCAGTGCAAGGATGAAGTTTCATATAATTCGCTCATCTCAGGGCTTGCTCAGCATGGATTCAGCGAGAGAGCTCTCCAATTATTTGAGAAAATGCAGCTTGATTATTTGAAACCTGACTGTGTTACTGTTGCAAGCCTCGTGAGTGCTTGTGCGTCAGTAGGGGCTCTTCATAAGGGACAACTACTCCACTCGTATGCGATAAAGGCTGGAATCTCTTCAGATGTCATTGTTGAAGGTTCTCTGCTTGACCTTTATGTAAAATGTTCTGATGTAGAAACTGCCCATGAATTCTTCCTTGCAACCCAGAAGGAAAATATTGTTTTATGGAACGTGATGCTAGTGGCTTACGGGCAGATAGGCGATCTGAGGGAGTCATTTCAGATATTCTCGAAGATGCAGATTCAAGGCTTGAGACCTAATCAATACACCTATCCAAGTATATTGAGAACCTGCACATCCGTGGGAGCTTTGGATCTGGGGGAGCAGATCCATACCCAAGTCATAAAGACTGGTTTTCAGCCAAATGTATATGTTTGTAGTGTGCTTATAGATATGTATGCTAAGCATGGAAAATTGGATACTGCTAACAAGATTCTCAGACGACTCAAAGAGGAAGATGTTGTCTCTTGGACAGCTATGATTGCTGGGTACACCCAGCATGATCTGTTTGTTGAAGCCTTTAAACTTTTTGCAGAAATGGAAGACCAAGGGATCCGATCAGACAACATAGGATTTTCAAGTGCAATAAGTGCATGTGCTGGAATCCAAGCACTCAATCAAGGACAACAAATTCATGCTCAATCAATTGTCTCTGGTTATATGCTGGATCTTTCAATTGGAAATGCACTCGTTTGTCTTTATGCTAGATGTGGTATGATTAAAGATGCTTATTTAGCATTTGAAAAAATTGAAGCTAAAGATAACATTTCCTGGAACGGATTGATATCAGGATTTGCGCAGAGTGGACACTGTGAGGAAGCACTCGAGGTATTCTCTCGAATGAATCAAGCTGGAGTCGAACCCAATATGTTCACGTTTGGTTCTGCAGTTAGTGCTGCTGCTAATACAGCAAATATAAAACAAGGGAAGCAGATTCATGCTAGGATTATAAAAATGGGATATGATACAGAAACTGAGGCATCCAATGTTTTAATCACATTGTATGCAAAGTGTGGGAGCCTTGATGATGCCAAGAGAGAGTTTCTTGAAATGCCTGAGAAAAATGAAGTTTCTTGGAATGCCATGATCACAGGCTATTCTCAACACGGATGTGGTAGGGATGCGATAGAACTCTTTGAGGAAATGAAACGGCTTGCTGTGATGCCAAACCATGTCACATTTGTCGGTGTTTTATCAGCCTGTAGTCATGTGGGATTGGTAGAAAAGGGGCTCGGCTACTTCAATTCCATGAGCAAAGAACATGGTCTTGTTCCAAAACCAGAACATTATGTTTGTGTTGTAGATATTCTTGGGCGGGCTGGCTTTCTGTGCCGTGCAAGAGAATTTATAAAGGTGATGCCGATTGAACCAGATGCCATGGTCTGGAGGACCCTCTTAAGTGCTTGCACGGTGCACAAGAACATGGAAATTGGAGAATTCGCTGCCTGTCATCTTCTTGAACTGGAACCTGAAGACTCAGCAACTTATGTTCTCTTGTCGAACATGTATGCAGTTACAGGGAAATGGGACTGTAAGGATCAGACGAGACAAATGATGAAAGACAGAGGTGTAAAGAAAGAGCCTGGTCGTAGTTGGATTGAGGTTAAGAATTTGATTCATGCATTCTTTGTTGGCGACAGACTCCACCCTTTAGCAGATAAGATATACGAGTTCTTAGAGGATCTGAACAAACGAGCAGCTGCAATTGGTTATGTACAGGATCATTCTAGCCTTTTGAATGATATAGAGCAGGGAAGAAGGACCCAACTGGGTACACACACAGTGAAAAACTGGCTATTGCTTTTGGACTCATAAACTTGTCTAATACAATACCCATACGTGTGATTAAGAATCTTCGTGTCTGTAATGATTGCCACAATTGGATTAAGTATGTGTCAAAATCTCGAATCGGGCTATTGTAGTACGAGATGCATACCGCTTTCATCATTTTGAAGGTGGTACTTGTTCATGTAAAGATTTCTGGTAATTTGAACTTCGAGGATGTGATCATGGAGACAAATGAATCACTTGAGGGCTCCAGGGTTGAAAATACCTCTTAGCCTCCAAGGACTGTTATGGCCTCTCCTTTGGATACTTGTTCAATGGTATGTGGTATTCTTTGGCCTCCTCATTTAGTATTTATTTTTACTAGTGCTTTTGTTATATACATAATGGCATGTGGTGTGTAACTTTTTGTCTGAAGACCATTTTCTCTTTCTACACCTCTTGTGCTGTTTTATTGTGTTATCCATTTAAAAACTTACCTTTTTGTAATCTTTTCCTCCCATCACTCTCCGGATTATTAAGTTACCTCAATTTGTGGAAGTATGTTTACGTGGTTGTCTTTTTATGTGCAGTGATTGTAACAGAATCATTTCTCTAATAATAAGGTGAAGGTATCAAACAAACCAGGTACTCATTTGATGACTGTTTTTTGTGTGCCTGTTCTCTCTGGCTCTTCTACCAGTATCAAAATTTATCAAAATTTTATTTTTGGGGCACTCCAGTTTTGCTTTTAATGTAATTTATCTTCGTCAGACATGGTGCCTTTAAAATTATGATTGCTTTGATGTAGTAGATGGAACTTCTTGCTCTCTGGGTGCTTAAGGAGGTAATTTTATCGTAACAGTCAAACAAACACATGCACTTCTTGATGTAGTACAGCGTTGTAAGGGGCTGTTCTGGGGCTGTGAAAGCGTTGAAATTTAAGAAAGAAAGAAAAGAGAAGAAAGGTATAGGAATTACTCCTAGAATCCCATAGGCCTTACACCTAGGGTTTGATTGCATCACACAATCTATAAGAAAACTTCGAAGCTCTAAAAGTTCTCTAAAAATATCTAGTCTATTAAATAAGAAGTATTAAATGACTTTATATAGAACTAGGAGACTTCCTAAACTAACTAGAATAAAAATTGGAAACTACTAAAACTTTGACTTTCAAAATCCATCTAAGACCAAATAAGAAACATAAACAAAAGCTAATTAAATAACTTAATCGACAAGACGACTCATGGGCGACACCTACAACCCATGACATTAAATATGAAAATTACCAGAATAGCTCTGATCTAAAAATCCTAGAAAACATAAAAATAATCATAAAATAAGACTCTAATAATACTAGAAACATAATTATATAAAATTCTTATCAGTTCCTGTTTGAAATCATGCCACTGTCTAAATATCATAAATTCTTTGAATTTAGCCGTCATTGAGCTTCTTATACTCTACATCACTTCTATTTTTCCTATTGGCGAAGACACTTCTTTCTTGACCTATTGGCACTCACCCTTTCTACTACCAGTCCTTTGTCTCTCACTTTGTTAAATTTACTGTTGGTGGCATAGCCAGAAAGTTAATTTAGTGGTGTGATTTGGTAGTTATTATTGATATCATTATTTCATATCGACTGAGTAAAGATTGTGATTTTTAATTGAGAGAGAGAGAGAGAGAGAGAGAGAGAGAGAGAAAATGTAAACATTTAAGAATTCCATGCTCAAGTGAAGGATAATTTTTAACTTATTTTTGTCTATTTGTCAATCGGTAGGAGACTAGTTACAAATATGATAACTATTACATCAAACTAGTATTACATCAAACTAGAAAATTAAAGTCCAACAATATACTAAGCTCAATAACCATAACCTGTCTAACAATACACCAAGCCCAAAATTGAGAAGAAATAAGGGGACTTACTGATAAGTCCCATGCAGAAAGTTCAAAACCCATCTTGTCTCAAGACAAAACACTTGCACTAATTAGTCCTACATATTTTTAATTGTTACCAAAAAATCCTTTTTTTAAAAAAATAAATAAATTTAAAGACGTTGCATACCATAATCGCTGGACTTCCGTTAAATGGTCATCGGAGACTCGCTGGAACGTTCAACATCATCGGGAAGTCGCTGGAATATGATCAGCAATTTGCCGGAGTATTACTGGGATGTTCTGAACGTCACTGAAAGTCGTCGGAATGTCTAGAATATTCGCTGAACGTCAAGAATATCGCCGGAGATTCACTGGAATGTCCAGAATATTGGCGGAATGAAAAAGAGAATAAATTGAGAAATTAAAGCGAAAAACATTGCAAAATGTGTCAAATATTGATAAATTGAAAGAAGAAAAAAAACCTGAGAACAACAAATAGCAACAATGGGAAAAGACATATGTTATTTTCAATTTTTGTAGGGTTTAAACAAATAATCTCCAATATTAATCAAACTGAAAAGTAAACTTTGAAACTGTAAAATGTTATAGTCTCAAAGTATGATTTTATTATGCATTTATCCTTATTAATCAAACTGAAAAATATGCTATGAAACTGCAAAATTTTACAGTTCTAAAGAAAGGTATGAAACTGCAAAATTTTATAGTTCTAAAAAATGATTCATTTTAGTACCAAAAAAACTGAAACTGTAAAATTTTACAGTTTTTACTGCTTGACTAAAACTTGAAAATAATTTTTTCAGAACTTAAAAATTTTATCGATTATAAAATAGAAATGTGTAGTACAGAAAATGTAGAAAAATGGAAGATCGAAAAAAAGAGACAGATATAGAGAGATGCTTGTACTCCGGCAACTATTTTTTGGTTTAGCGTAGATCTAGCCAGATCTAACGTAGATATACTCAAATCTGATGTAGATTTGAGTAGACTTACATTAGATTTGAGTAGATCTACTCATCTTTTTCGTAAGAAATTCATTTCTTTTGTTGTCGGTGAGCACGAAGTAAGAAGTTGGTACTCAGTGGTTGCTGGTGAACCCCAATCAATGGTGGTCGCCGGTGACTGTAGATTAGAAAGAGAAAGAAAAAAAGGAAGGTGTGGTTGTGGTCGTCGCTGATATCAGAGAAAGAGAGATAAAGAGAAGAAGTAAGGTGTAGGGAGGGAAAGTGGAGAAGATAAATGGGCATAGGACTTTTGGGTTTATCTAAAAGGTTTTGGTATTAAATAAAATACACACTTTTAAAAAAGACTTGTGGGTAATTTGCCCAAGAAATAATCAACTACCTACAATTCCCAAGGGTATAAATAAACATCACAAATGACATCAAATTTCTCTCCGTAAGAGTTGAAATCCGTAACTTCTTACCACAAAGGGGTGCTACATAACCATTAATCCGAAGGATCTGATTAGAATAACTCTTAGCTAAGTTTTACTTTTTTAAAAAAAGATAATGATATATAAACAAAATATTTTTATAGAATGATGTAAATTTTTATTTTTTTTTGGGGGTGGGGGGCATTCTTTTATAAAACACTCACCATTACCTCGTATTTTTTAAAATATCATTGGCACATCATTTTGAATGTATTTTTTTTTTTATAAACTTTTTGTTTGTAAATTATTTTGACACCATCATATTTATTTTTTAACAGTTTTATTGGTGCCAATTTACAAAAACCTCTCAAAAAATTTACAAAATACTATATAATTTAAATAAATAAAAAATCAAAGTTGAGTGGGTTCAATTGAACCCTCTAGCTCTGGCACTGCTTACGATGCCTCTTTCAACCATGAAGCTCTGCAAGACATTTTGAATAGAATGCCACGAGGAATGAACTTGTTCATGTTAATCCTAGGTACAGTTTAGTTGCTGAACTCTTTAGAATCTATTCTTTACTGGTCTTGCTAGAATTGTTGAAGTGTAAATGAAGTCAAGTGCGAAGTAAAGGCTTGTAACTTGGATTTATCAAAAAAAAAAAAAAGAAAAAAAAAAGAGGCTTGTAACTTGGATTGAATAAACTGCGTGGTTGAATTTTCTTTTGTTTTATTTTTTCGTCCTTTTCTTGTAAATCATTTTAAAATCCTTTGATCTTCTTCTTCTTGTTGGTCGTAGTACTTGTCCCATGCCTACTTGATTAGCTCAAGAGGAATGAGCTGGAGAGTGTTGATTAGATTTGATTAAGAGTTGGGTGAAAATTCCAACAAAGCCTTAAACTAATGCCTCTGACTAGTTCAACTTTCTGTGCTTGATTTTAACCAGCAGCCCTTCTAAAGTGATCAAGAAGGAAAATTTCATCGTGGTGTGGTCCTCACTTGGATCCCAGCCCACATGCACATCTGAAAGCTTTTTCTTGAGCATATGCTTAGGTGCTTTTTGTTGATTTGCATTCACGGGTTCAGTTTAATATGTGATTTTAGGAATTTTTCACCCCATCTCTTCTCAAAAGTTTATGATCACCAGCCACTTTTGCTTTTCATTTTGGTTATAGCCTCCTTCAACAACCCTGTTGTAACTTTAGTTCTCTAAGAATTGACGTTTATTGAAGGAAAGGTTCACAAAGAACCAGAATTCCTGTCACACCCCTAACTTGCCCCTAAAAGTTTGGGCATGACCTATTCAAAAATGGACACTTAACCTGTTATACATAACATATGGGGCCTGAACGGAAGTATTAAATATTATAAAATAACATGAAATAAAAAGAAGTTACATCCATTGAGCGACCACTATCATGCCAGGATCACAAACAGTACATCAGATAGTAAATATTTACATACACATATACAAACCCCGCCCCTTATTTGGGCGTAGAACAAAAACATGGGAACCTTCAACATATTATAGACAATCAGAGTACAAGCCAAAAACTTAGCAAAACTCCACAAAAATGGGCAGGCCTTTATCCAAATGCCTGAACACACAGAGGTTGACAAAAGAGAGACGAGCATCGGGGTTAAGGCTGACCTCCAGATTTATTACCTACAGAATCAGACAAAGTACAGAGAGACAATCTCAGTAAATAATAGTACTTTAATAAGTCAATGATCAACTTTAATTATAATGCACATCAATGTGTATATAAATGCAAAAGACATGTAATTAATCTGATTCTGTGATTATTTCCAGAACGGCCTTGGGCCCAGTCTTTAAACAGAGTGGCTTCAAGCCCAGATTAAATAGAGTGGCGTTAAGCCCAGATTGAACAGAGTGGCATTAAGCCCAGAGATATACAGAACGGCCTTAGGCCGGACAGATTTCACCGATTGGCCAAAGGCCTAACAGAATCCACAGATTGGCCAGAGGCCCAGATATCATTAGAGTATACTAGTTTCAGTGCCACACGGAGTTCCAGAGTTATATGGAAGTTCACACCTTCTTTCAGACGTTCACAAGTTACTATAGTTGATATGCAATTAACAGAATGCCAATAGTAACTATTAGCGATAAGTAACGCGTACTACTACAGTACTACTACTCACAGTGTCGTGGCGGAGTGTGTCTTACACATACAAAGTCACAAATTAATCCAATTCTTTCTTAAACTCACATTTGATTCGGTAACTTTCAGTAAATTAAAAAGCATTCTAAAGATTTCCGATATTAATTTTAACCATCCCAGAGGGTCAAACACGTTAAACGGAGCGGCAGAAGTTTTTCAGCATGGGCGCGCGTCGGCTATGAGCCCGCGACGGCAGGAGTTCCCCGTCGCGGCAGTGATGCCTCGCACGTGCTTTTTAAGCAGTAGCCATAGCTCAAAATTTCACCATTTCCTGCACGTGCGGCCATGACTCCCTGACGTGTGCGGTTCTCCAGCGTACCATGACCCACTGCGGCGATTACTAGCATAATTTCTGTCCGAAATTCAACAAAAACCCTCACTTGGTACACTTATGGTAAGGCTCAAACTAAGCAAATTTAGTGTACTATAATGGTTCAAGATCACCACAACATGCATCAAAAATGTAATCAAGATCACCACTTCCAATTACACGTGCACAACCCATCCTCTCCATAATTAAATCATATTTGATCTCAACTCCCTACATAGATATATAGATCATCATCTAGGTGTGCAAATAACCTCCACACAAGAAGTAAAATCAAGAGGGAGAACAATATAAGATTTCCTATCACAAGCTTGGGATTACCAATACAACCACAAAAACAATTAGACAAGAACATACACACACACTCTTGATTTCCATTATAACCTCAACTTGAATATTGTAGAGAATTTCTCAATCAATTGTCAAGAGGCTTAGCAAAATAAAGAATACATACCTTGAGCTTAAAATCTCAATGGATCCTCTTAATTTACCCAATCTTCCACTCTTGTTAGATTTCCCTTCTACCTCTCTAACTTTCCTCTGATCTAATCTTTTCTCTCAGGAGATATTTTTAAATTGAGGCTTCTAAGTCAAAGTTGGAACATAATTATATATATATATATATAGGTGAGTAAAGACAAAATTTAATCAGTTTAAGCATTCCAAATTGAAATTTCACAGAAAATCATATCATTGCTTAAAAATTATGCAGATCTCAAATGTCAAATCAATTTCAGATTATCAAACCTCTACGGCTCTCAATTCCTAATCCAAACATTTTAATCATAACAGATGCTTTCCTTACCAAATAGATATAGGTTTCAAATCATAAGATCCATGGGCTTAAACTTAATTTCTCATGACATTTTACGGTAAGCATTTGAAAGCACAGAATAAGGAACTAACAATTTATCAAAAACATATGCGAGGGTCGGGTTATTACAATTCCATTGCAACTCCACACAGATTTTTTATATATGAAAGTTTGCACCAACATTCTTTGCAGTTTTTTATCTAACCTCAAGCCACTTCAAGTAGACCCTTAATATTTGATTTCCTTTTTCTTTTTTGTTTTCTTCCTTTGGTGTGATAAGTAGAC
The DNA here is from genome assembly GCA_025200525.1 of Camellia lanceoleosa. Lineage (NCBI taxonomy): Eukaryota > Viridiplantae > Streptophyta > Magnoliopsida > Ericales > Theaceae > Camellia > Camellia lanceoleosa. Next base: position 131,006,658 of record CM045768.1, read on the forward strand.
CCTCGATATCTGCTATGCCTATCCTCACACTGCCTTGCTTACTTCCATTTGTCCTGTAAATATGACCCAGTTACAGGATATAGATTAGTGTTGTTTTTGTGTCATTGCTGGTGATTGCTTGAACTTGCAGCAAATCATGTATTTCATTAATGTCTTGGTGGACAATGTATTCTTATGGTGAGGGTGGAATGAAGCAAATTGATTTAATTGGTTGCTTTTGTTTAGTTTTAAGTTTATATGCAACAAGTTGTTACAAATCAATTTATAACTCAATCAGCTTTATGGTTAAAAATCTAGAGTCTTGAGTGAAATTTATTTGGGGGAATTACTTAACAGTGGAGCAGAGAAAAAAAAATTACAAATACATGGGGGGTGCAAGTGATTATATGGTGGGGTGCAAGTGAAAAGTTGTTGCACCCCTCCATGTTTGTGTATTTTTTTTTTTCTTTTTTCTGTTACACTGTTAAGTAATTCCCCCAATTTGTAACGGAGATTTCATCTAGACTCAGTCAGCTTTTGTAGTGATGCAGCTTAAATCTGGATCTCTGTAGCATCTGTAGTTAGAGGTCTTCCACGTAAACTCATCCACTGAGACAGACTCAGAGTTGCTCAATTTCAGTTCAGAATGTTCACACTCAATGTATGTAGTTCCCATATTACTGTTCTGCTAGCCTTCTATTTCAGTCAAGTGTTTTCATTTCATTTTATCAGAGTACCGTTTCTTCTTCGTCTTCTTCTTGTACTCATTATCCTCATTCCATTGAGGTTCATTTGGGAAGTGGTTTTTTTAGTAGCTTTTTTATTTTTTGGCTAAAATATGAGGTGAAAAAAGCTGTGTTTGGGAATAGCTTTTTGGCTTTTTACAAGAAAACGTGCAAAAAATAGATAAAATGGAAAATAATCTTTGACTTTTTTGTATGGCTTTTTTGACTTTTTGGCTTTTTAGTGGCTTTTTGGTTATATTAACCTATTGCCAAATGGGGCCTGAGTAAAGTTGCTTGCTTGTATTATGCATGCTCTACTAGCCTTTTATGTTTGATTTCTTGTTTCTCATAGTAATGTGTGTTGCAATTTTTTTTTGTGCCCCCTATTTAGAGGGTGTTTGGCAAGGTGGATTTTAGCCTTTTTTTTTGACTAAAATCCACAAAAAGACAAAATAGGATAAAATAGCTAATAAGACAAAATGTCACATCAAATCCATAATCATTTCACTTTTTTTCTTTCAAACATCACATCCAACAACAAAAAAAATCCAACTATCTTTCCAAACACAAAAATTTTAGTTTACTAAAATTGTCACAAACTAAACTAGCCTACTAAAATAACAACTTTCCAAACACCCACTTTAGTGTTCAGGAATAAAAAATGAGTAATGCTACTATCATTTAATTTCAATGTGTCCCATTTCAAATGTCAACTTAAAGAGTTTGCGAGAAAAGTTTGTTTGGATAGCATTTTTTTATTAGAAAAAAAAAAAAAATAAAACGACAACAACCAAAAAAACCCCTTATTCGCCCATTAATGTGGACTACTTGGAGAGTTAGATGAGTGGATATGGAGTCACCTTTGAGGATATCAGTGATAGCTGTGTTGTCAGGATGGGATTGGATAAGTGCTGCCAGCCTGATGCTGCCGGCCGCCAAGTGGCTTGATCACATTGTACAAGGTGCCCATGTGGCACCGGGGTGTGCTTGAGCTGCTGCATACCAAGGGGGAAAATGGTGATGCTGTCATTCAAATTCAAGGAGGGGGGGGGGGGGGGGGGTTGTCTTTAGCCTTCCAATGTGAAAGTGATAGTGGAGTTTCATGGTTGCCAAATACATTGCCTTGGGATACAGAGTTTAAGTCCAATTATTGCATTCTCTGCGTATCTTTTTATACTCTTTTTGCATCATATGTTTGTGTGATTACAGGTCTTATTAACTGGAATGGAAAATGGAGTTTTCTTATCATTGCTTTGTTAAATATCATATACTTGAGTTCTCTTACCAACATGTGGGGAGGTTTCGGACAGGATCTCTGCTGAACGATGTTAATTTGTTGGCAAAGTTGAAGGGGATTGATGAAAGGTGATTATTTTCTCTTTGGGTATCTCTTACCTCCTGCATATCTGGTTGAAAGGGAATTTCTTTGAAGCAGTCACGAAGACATAATATAATTTGCAGGTTTCTCAAAGATGAGCTTCATAGAAGGAAACATCCTGTTCCCTGAAAACAAAGATGCTAGTGATACAGAGGATGACGATGCTGATGATCAGGACGTTGATGATGGAGGTGATGAAGATTTCACTGGCGGAGAAGGTGCTGGGGATGATGATGATGGAGATCCCAAGGATGATCAGGATGCTAATGGTAATGGGGCAAGTAATGATGAGGACGACGACGACAATGGCGATGAGCATGTAGGATGTAGAAGGTTTAGCTTGTCTGTCTTCATAGAATAGGAAATTAGACATTAGACGTTCATGTTTTGAATGAATCTCCGCCATTTATTATGTTAAAAATTTCCATGATAGAGGTTCCATTTGGCGGAATTATAAATTCCTATTCTCGCTCCATTAAATCTAAGTTGCGATTTTAATGTGAGTTTTTTGAGATACAGAAAGATCGGTTAAATGGCTATGTCTATATTTATCAGTTTTTATTGAAAGGATGCATTAATTTCCATGTGTTAGTCGGGCTTAGGATTAAAAGGTCAATTTTCATTGTTTATTCGAGAAAGCTTAATCAGGTAAGCTTTCCTTCATGCAAATATTAGCGTGATTCTGAAGAAATTTGCAACTTTTATACATACATAATGTTAGGGCTAAGAGATTATATGCTTAGCTACATCTACAAATCTGAACTCCATGAGATTGTCAGGCATACTGGTTTACTAAACTGGAATGAATGCATTCTAATTCTTGGATGTGCCAATGCTATTCATAATTTTGATTTATTAGATACATGTTTGCACAATAAAGTGATTTTGGCTAACACAAAAGGATTGATGAAATGAGGGCGTGCCAAAACAAAGTGCTACCTACTTGTAGGTAAATGTCTGTAAAAATCTGACATGTAAAACAGGGGATTGCGTGAGGTTCAAGGAGATAAAAACTTCTTGATTCTTGGCTTGCCTCAATGAAGAGGCCTTAAAATTTCCTAGTGGTTTGAAAAATCAAGAAGAGAGATGGACAGAAGGAAATAAATACAAAAATATTAACTTTTATATATCCAAGTGGATTGAACATACAAAAGTGCAAGAACAAATTTAAATAATAATAATAAAAAGAGTCATAAATGATTTCAAGTTCAATTTAAACAATAAAAATGCCACTGAAAAGTATGGATGAAAGCTCATCCCTGTTTAAGTTGTTTGATTTTCAAAACTCACTCACTTTTTACATATGAATATATATATATATATATATATTTCTTTTACCTTCTAATGTTAATTGGGAGTTGATTTATTTTTTTGTTTTATTTTTTTTAACTTTTAAAGTTCAGTTTCTTTTCATCTTTATTTAAAAATAAAAAAAAAATGATCTCAATTATTTTTTAAAAAAATTTCTTTACTTTTTGGATCGTTTCTTTTAAATTCTTTTGAAAAAGGTTTAGAAAAGGCAAAAACAATTTAATTTTGTAAGATTTTTAAAATAAAATTTGGTTTATTTTCATTTTCAGTGAATTTTTTTTCAAAATTTTAAAATTGTACAATCAAAATGGACTTAAAAAAAAAAAAAAAGAACAAGAAAAAGAGAATATTTTAGCCTCATTACAAAAGAATTAATTATTTCTAACCAAACATTCCATCATTTTTTTTTCCTAATTTCTATATTAGTAGAACTATGAGATTCCAATTTTTAGTAATAGGAGAGATCCATAATATATATATATATTTTTGTAGTCTAAGATCCCTCACCCACATTCATGTATCACATCCGCTCTCTCATTCTCTCTTTTCCCTCCTCTCTCCTCCTCTCCGCCACCATAGCCTTCTCCTCTGTTTCAATTCGATCACAAAGAGAGAGAGAAAGAGAGCTTAAATCGATCGATCGATCGATCATGGAAGAGACATACCAAGTCTACATCAAACTCTTAAATGTAAAACACGAAGTCCTAAATTTCACGACTTTATCAATCTCAATCCTCTCCATCAAGTCTCGAATTCGTGAAATCACCCACATCCCAATCCACCACCAACGACTCCTTACAGGCACAAAACAACTCCAAGACTCCTCTTTAATGGATTTGTTCTCCACCTCCTCCTTTGCCTACACAGCAGCAAGAGTGGCTTCGGTTCTGTAGATGCGCCCGTGGGCTTCACTCTACAGCTCGGACTCCCTTTTGTGTCGCGGTTCTAAATCTGAACCGAAGAGTCCAAATCCGGCAAATCGTTTGAGAAAACAGATTTTTGAAAAAGTAGTGCCAAACATGGACTGCTTTGCGGACATGAGTCGCCACCTAAATATTTTAAAATGGGAAATTTAGGAAACCACGACTCGGTCAAGGCCACATGTCCGTCATCACCAAAGTGGTCTTGGCTCGGGAGCTTGGGCACGATCGGGGAAGGTCAGCTATGAGCACCCCCTTTCGCCCGGTCCGAAGACCGGCCTCTACTAATCGTGATATCCGTTTTTGAAAACTTTATGCGTTCTTATCCCGGTTATTAACCTAGATTTACTATGTGATGCGCACAACACAAAAGTATAGACTAGATTACCTAACTTGGAAATAAACATTGCATATCCGTTTTGTCTCGAAAAACGTGTTAGATTTTGCTACTCGCAAGTAGGCTAAAATACGGATTTCAACGAGTTGTTCCAACTTAGGCAATCCAACCTCCACCCACGAGCATTGAGACGGTTTATCACATAAGCACTTAGCATGGTAGACATACTGTCATGTTAACATTCACACGCATGCGACATGCTAAAGCATAAAACTTACATTGTACTCCGTGCCAAAACAAGAAACCAGTTAGCACAACATGCATGACCTAGTTTATGTTAAGTGACTAATGCATCACATACGGAATGTAATCTAGACAGGCTCGGCTATCCGAAGCATGGCACATGAAATGCAATAACTATCATGTATTCAATTTGGAATTGAAAGTACGATGCAGTTCGTATGATGTACCGAGCCCGATGCATGTCAACAAATGCATGGATGCACACATGCATTGCATAAGGTATGCTAATTTAAATATGCCCTAATCTACCATCATAAGCAGGTAAATAAAAGGGAAGAAAGAAGTGGGGGTTGGAAGACATGCACACACTCACCCACACTTATTACAATTGCGCCCTCACTCGGAGGGACCAAAATAATAATACAGATTAATTAACTACGCAAGCTAATTAATTATTACAACTTAACTAAATTAATTAAAAAATTAACTAAGTTAATTAAAGCAGTAAACGCCTCGGGAAGAGAGCTCAAGCGCGTCGCGCGCCCGGGACTCGCTCGGAATCGCACTGTCATGCAAGTGTGCCTTTGTTTTCCCTGCTACCCTCCTCTGAAGGCTGCCAAAGTCTCAGAAATACTTCCTTGGGCACTGGAGATCATCACCGGCTGGAGTAGAACACCACCGGCTGAAGAATGTGTGGCCACCGCTTCAATGAAGCTATCGGTGCCAACTTCGCCGGTCGGCACTAAAGGCTTGGCACAAATGCTGCAAAAACCCAAAACTCACAAATGAGAGGGCAACAACTTGCATGGCAATGCAATTCAAAGCATGTATGCACTAAACACAATCCTTATCATGTTGGTGACTCAAAGGAAGGTGTGCCTTGGTTCTCGGACCACCAATCACGCATTTCCATGCATGATGGCCCAAGGATCAAGAATGCAATTTTGATTTCAAATGCATGCAATGCAAACAAGCAAACAAGGGTGTTAAACCTCTATCATGACTTGGTCAAGAGGCCTAATATGCATGCCAATGTGATGCACTCCTAGACATGGCAACTAGCATGCAATATGGCAATACAATGCAAGCCTAAGTAAGCATACAAGGCAAGCATGCAAACCACATGGAGGGTGGGCTTAGGTATGATCTAGGCAGCTCTAAAAGGGCCCAAAATCAATAGCCAAATGCCAAGTTAAGAGGGCCAAACACACATGCACACATGCACAAGTTAAGGCACCAACACTTAAGCATAATCAAGCAACTCTTAAACACATCTAAGAGGCATAAACATGGACTATTAGCATACATGAAAAGCTCTGAAATCCATGCAAAACATGAGGCCCAATCCATTAACAAAGCGAGCCAAACAAGACATACAAATGGTCTAAGGTTCGAAGCAAGTCAATGAGGCATTGAACCACACTTAACACAACCACATGTGGCAATACTTAAACACTCAAGAACAGAGTTTTAACACATAAATCTGAGCCAAAATAACCACCTAGATGGCATCTAGATGACATGATTCCAAAAGCATGCATTAAAGCCAAAACATGGAGCATTTAGCACATACTCTTAAAGTATTAAAGAGGCATGCAAGGCAATCAAACAAGCACATCATAAGGTCTGAAATGACATGTTAGGTGGTTTCAAATCATTGAAAATGAAGCAAGCAAGTCATGCTACACTCACATGCTCTCAAGGCCAACAAGCCAAATGCAAAGGAGCTATGTAATGCATGATGAGATCGACCCAAATGGCTATGGACAGAGCTAGATCATGACAAAATGAGCATACAAGCTTCATGGATCTAGGCCTAAAACATGCTAGAAATGAAGGCACACAACCTAGGCATATTAAGGCAATAAGAGGCATTACAAGGCAATTATGCTAAGCATGCATAAGGGACCTAAACCAATCTTGAAATCATGTTATAACATGGCAATATAAGCATGGAAAACAAGTCAAACATGCTCAACACACACTCAAGCATGAAGCTCCATAAGGGAGCAAATTTTGCCCTTTTCAAGGACATCAAGGAGAGGGGGTGGCCCTCTCCTTCTTGAGACTCTAAAGCATGCTCTTCACCACTGAAATCCCTCAAGATTTCAGTGGTGAAGAGATCCTAACACCAAAGTCTCGGATCTCCCACAAAATAGCACAAAAAGTGGCCTTTTCAAGGCCTAAGGATGGTCAAACTTGCTCAAACCACAAAACACTCTTAATGAACAATAAAGAGGCTTAAAAATTAGAACTTTTATGTGTTATATACTAAGCACAAAAACAGTTCTAAACTATGTAAAAATAAGGTACAAAAATGGGGTAAAAAGAGAGTTAGTGTCTCACCCTTGTTGACCTCTTTGACAAAGATATAGTTGATGCTTCCTTAGGCTCAAAATCTGTCAAAAACTTCAAAAACTAGCCCTTAGAACCTCAGTTGCAAGGAGAAGGTGAAACACTAGGTGTTTGTGTGCAATAGTAAGGCACAAAACACCTAGACACACAAGAGAAGGATAGAGATAGAAGGTGTATGCAACTCAAACCCTAGAAAAACCAGAGCTTCTCTCTCCCTTTTTCTCTCTAATTCTCTAAATTTGCTAACCCTTTTAGCCAAGAGAAGAGAGCTTCTCCTTATAGGCAACCAAGACTTACAAACTAAGTCATCCAAGGGCTCATCCCTCCATACACGTGTATGGAGGGGAAACAAGAGCTAAACAGCTGTCTAAAAATATCTCATAAAGCGGTAAAAGCGTCGGCGAGGCAAAATGGTCATTTGCCAAAAGAGTGCCGACCGGCTCAAAATAGTGCCGACCGGCACAATATAGTACAGATGGCTACACCAGCCAAGTGGCCTCTAGCCACAGGTGGTATGGGGATGCCTCGAAGGCATTCCCCCCTCAAAGGCAAAAGCACAGGTGTTTGGTGCAAAACCAGACACAAAACAGTCAAGTTCGGAGGTCCTGAGGCAAGGCGCGTAGCCGAGAACTCCGGGAACTCCAAACAAACACAAACATGGATAATCACCGAGTGTTCGAGCGGTGACGTCCAAGTCTTGAGGACGGTCAAAAATGGGGTGTCTACAGGTTCCTTCCTTCGTGACGCTGCCACCAAGGCTGGCCAGAAGAAGACCAACAACTTCGGTGCTTGCAGGGACATGAGTAGGCAGCGGCTTCCCCACGTGAACGCGGAGAAGAAACTGGTGGAGTAGAGGGCGGAGGTGGCGGAGGAGCGGAAGCTGGAGAAGGTTGTGAAGGAGTTTATTAAGAAAGAGAAAGTGGTGACTAAGAAGGATGGAGAGGGAAGAGAGAAATTTTCTCTGGTGAAGCATTATACGCAGGTAGCAGTGTAAAATTGGCCTGTAGCCCATGGCTTGGGCCGTTTAGGCCCGAGACCTTAGGCCAGGGCCTAGGCTTGGGCCATTATTTTGAAGCCCAACCAGGCCCATCGGCCCGCTCAAGGCCCAATGTCTTTTTTGGTGGAAAATAATAAAAATTTGATAGAAAAAATAAAAAATAAAAAAAAATGGTCAGGCTTGCCCAAGCTCAAGGCCAGGCCCAGGCCCACCGACTTGCCCAAGGCCTAAATACCCCTAGGCCCGGGCCTAATTTTTTAGCCCGTGGGCTGACCCCGCCCTGCCTGAATTTTGGCAGGAGCTTGCGAGGCCCGACATGGGTTGGGCCGGGCTAGATTTACACCCCTATACGCAGGTGAAGTTAAAGAAGCATGGGTCTGATATAAAGTATATGGCTTCTGTACTTGCGATTGGAACTGAATGAGATATTGGTAAGAATTTCAACTTCTTTGTATTTGAAAATTTTATGCAGAACTAGTGTTTGGGAAGAATTTTCTTGTGATTATGTGCTTTTTTATAAACTGATTGTGAATAGACTAATCATATACTTATATCAATTCTTTTATACATTATGATCATGGGAACTCCTTTATGGGTTAATTGAGTTAAAACATAATTTTTGGGTGCCTCTATTTGCGCACCACATTTCATTTCAATGCACACTTTTAGTAATTTGATAAATAAAACATTTGCTCAATACACACCACAATCTTCCATCTTTACCCTTACTCACACACCTCACGCACAATCTTCCATCTTTGCCCTTACTCACTCGTACACCCCACCCACCCACGATCTTCCATCTCCCCCCCCCAAAAAAAAAAAAAAAAATTCTCTATTTCATTGTCATCCCAATCTAAACTAGTGGTGAAGACCTAATCTTCTCCAATATCTGTTTCATCAAAGACGTCGTCGGTAGTGCTCGTTGTTGTCATCACAGTTGGAAACAACTCCACATTGAAGATGCAGTAGGTGAGAATTCTCATTTGGCTTAGATTTTAGAGTTTTATGTACGTTTTTCCATTGCCATGAGCATTGTATTTGAAATTTCATTTTCCGAACCATTTGACACTGTACTTTCGAACATTAACCATTTGTTCGGATTGTTTTTGTCAAATAATGTAAATTTGTTCGACATTTTAGTGTCGAACATAACTAAACTATTTGATGGTAGACTGTCGAACATAATCATATTGTTCGAAATTAGAGTGTCGAACAAAATGTAATTGTCCGGTTCTGCACTTCTGAACGGACTTATCTTTCATTGTTTTATGTTTCATTTTCAGAAATGGATGACCCTTCGTGTATTCCACCCATTGCCTCAGAGAGAAAACGTCGTGCATTAACAAATCCTGCCCATGGCTGAGGTCGAGGTCAGGGTTGGGGTGTTGATATTGTGTTAGAGGAAGCACCTGAAATCTTGCAAGAGGATACAATTGATAATGGTTCAGAAGATGCTATTGCTGCTGTTGATGTTAATCAGGCTGAGGAGGAGGTACTCACTGGTCCGTTTCCTGGGGGACCATAAGATTCATCAGTACTGAAGAGCTTCAAAGCACATATTGCAACATCTATATGGGAGCAAAAGGTAGTATATATTTTTTTTCATGTTTCATTCATTTAATTAATTATTGAACCAAATTATTTATGTTAATTATTACTTACGCTACAGGAGAGGAATCCCTTAAGGTGTTATAATCATGTTTCTTTAGTGGCGGTGGTGGTCAATAATCTACAATAGAAGGGTTAGAGACATTGTGCAGCGGTCAAGCCTATCTTCTTTGGTCCATTGCATATATCAGTTTGTGAATAGGATAGTTGATATGATGTGCAAGATGTTGAGGTATGACAATATTGCTCACACATTGTTTACATTTTTTTAAAGACGTTTAGCTAATTGCAATTGTATTTGTTTTTGATCCAGCGTATTGATCACACACTACGGGTTGTGCATCCTATCATTGAGGCGGACCATGATGCTAGTGTCCGTGATCCAGATAGGTTATATAAGGCCATTGAGACGATGACACGTGTTCTTTAGGGTCAAGAAATCGATGAGGCTGGACCTAGTTCTATTCCATTTAGAATATACAGTTGTAGGAGACGAGTAGATGATAGGTAATAGGTTTTGTGGTCATGTTGTTTTGTTATTTTGTAATGGAAGAGAAGTACTCTTTTGATGTTTTTGTTGTTTTGTAATGAACAAGAAGTACTCTACCAATATTTTATAATGAACAAGTACTCATGGTTTGTATATTTGGCAATGAACAGAAGTATTATGCCAACGCTGTTGATACATTGCAATGAACAAGTAGTACCATGTGCATTAAATGAACTCAAAATGCTAACCCGCAAAAAAATGTATTGGTAACTATTTGAATTGCATAACACTAACTCGGCTGACATACATCATTACTCATCAAGGTTAATACAATCAAATGTCTCTCTAATAGCTACCCTTGAATGAACAACTTCTTTAAAATGCTTAATTCGACGACTATGGCCCTGTTTGGTACATCTTAATTTCAGCTTATTTCAGCTTTCAGCTTAATTTAAACTATTTTTGATGTGTTTGGTTTAGCTTAACAATACAGCTTATAGCTTTTTGTAAGTCAGAAATCAACTTATTCTTTGAGTGGGGCAGGAGAAGCTTAATTTATAAGTCAGAAATCAACTTATGTTCATAGTTATAAGCTATAAGCTGTTAAGGTATAAGTTATAAGCACTTTCCCACAGCTCTACCAAACAGGGCCTATATGCACTATTATATCCAGCTGCGCAAGAATGGTGAAACCTACACCAATTAGTAGCTATCGGTGGAACTGGATGACCCGGTAACATGAATACCTACATTGATAAAACATTAAGTAAGAGATCGATACAGTACAAAATGATAAATGTATTAAACAAATCATAATGCTATACCTGGACAAAATGAATCCCATTAACGAACCTTATAGCAATCTCACGCCATTGAACTTGTGATATTGGCACTGATCGTAGGGGGAGGAATGTAAGGCATTGTTGTACAGATAAGTGGTACAATACCACATTATAACATGATGCAATAGGATGACTCATGTCAGGCATAGTCATCCAACGGTCATTTCCTGGATTGGGTTCAAAGTATGATAGAATATGGGTCAACTCTTCAATCTTGTCATGTGAACCATATAACTGAGTGTAATGGACTTTGTGTGTGTGCAATTCTTTTAGGAGATCACGTCTAACTTGATCCCATTCAGCCTCTGTAAGCCCCATCAAGCCAGCAATGGCCCTAAAACCACAATTGCGATCAGTATCTACATCCTTGATAAGACGTATGTACGGCTTCAATCCAACTGGGAGGGCATCAACATATGAATAAGTAGTAGCTGCACAAGTCCGATATACCTATTCAATATGGAGGGCATCAACATATGAACAACAAAACATGTAATTTATTATCAACGAAAATGTAAGTAAAAAATGATTATATGTAGGTTCCCTTTGGCGGGCCGTTTTATATGTTCTTCGACAGAATCCTATGTTGGGATCTAGGTGCCCATAGGTGAGTGGCTATCATGTCTAGACTGAACCAACTCAAATGCACATGGGTCTCGACGTGTAGATACATCAATCTTCTTATGTCCCTTACCTCGAGGGTTGGGCTTTATATCTGGCTCAATGAGAAAAGTACTTTGCAGATTTGCAATCTCTCTTAACTTATGCAGAATTTCCAAATTCTGAGTATAATTAGATGTATTCAATCGCTTAAGTATGAGATCGAACTTTAGTTCACAACTAAAATCCATTTTATCATTCTTCAACTTTTGTATTATCTCAAGAGTCCTCCAGTGCGGATTAATGCTATCAAGTGGTATTGGACGACCCTGTTGGATGTAATCCGCAATTTCATGGGCACAAGGTAACCCGTGTGTTTGTCGAACGACACATCCACATATTGAAGTATCAATGCCAACATCATCCGCTCACTTACTCTCCGCCAAGACATGCTCTGATACAGTAATAGAGATATTGCCTCGAAGCTCTCTAAAATGGGATGGTTTGAACTAGTGTTGTACAATGGTTAAACTCTTCTCAAATGATGCCTTAATATTAGTGTGCTGCAACTCAAGCAAGCTATGGATCTTGGTCCAAGAACACTCAAAATTGACTTGGTTAGAACCAAGTTGTCGTTTAAGTTTTGCATGTGCACTTTTAGCCCTGTGTACAATGGAAACAATTAACATAATTAAGTTTAAATAAGCAAAATCATAATGATTAATAGTGTAAGGTAAACAAATATATATTACCTATTGGTTATAACATTCCCGAAGTGCATAGAACTATCGGTCCATAAGGCAACAAACTTTTCTTTATATGGAATTGACCAACTTTGTGACAAGTATTGCACTGCCTTAGGATATGTATCAAAATCCGTAACTAGCATAGCAAGGCATTCATTGTATTTAAGCTCAGTCGAGGAGAGTACTAAGAAATTTCATGAAGAGATAAACTTGTCCCATTTCTCCTTACTCTCAAACATTTTCTTTCATTTCGCCATTACATTTCTACTAATATGCCATCGGCATAATAAATGTTGAGATGTAGAAAATACCCTGTCAATAGCATTCATCAAAACAAGCTCCCTGTCTATGACAATCACCTCAGGAATAACAATGTCACCCAAGAGACTAAGCAATGTAGTTAACACCCATACGTAGTTATCAATCTGCTCAAATTGGAGATATGCAAAGGCTACGGAGAATGCCATATTAGTGGATGTCACACCAGCTATCTCAAGAAGAAGAAAATGATATCGATTTGTCTTATATGTGCAGTCCATGATCAATACCTTTGGAAATGAACGGAGCAAATCTAAACTTACAGGATATGCCCAAAACAAGTCTGTGATAGTCATCGTGTTGTTGTCACACCTATGCTACTCAATGTAATTATGCTTTTCTAATGCACCCAACAACTGTTGCATCTGTGATCTCCCAGCTTTCTCAATAACATTATTTCTATGATGTACATTGTAAATGGTTTTCATAGTGGTTACATTCAAAGCATCCTTTTGTTTCAAGGTAACCAAAATCTCTTTTGGTCTGACCATGCTTTTGAACATATCCACTAATAATGATGTTTCATCGTCAGATAATCTCCCTGCAAATGAATGTCTTTCAAAATTTTTAGCAGGAGCATGGTTATGCATTCCACATGCTACATCTAACATCTAACTTATGCATTCCATCAACTTACGAGTCCTTAACTCAAAGGGACAACCGCATTTCTTTGTACCCATTAACTTCACAATTTTTTTGTTTGAATCATCTCCTTTTAATTTCTTATGAGCTATGTATTGACCACTTCTCTCACATGCAAGATATATCCTTGATGTCCTATGACTACCACCATAGTTTGATGTCTTGATGACAATCACAAAATCATTTTTCCTTCCAACATCCCGTACCCAACTGACCAATTCTTCTTTGCTCTTGAAAACCTACGTGTCAAATTCACCAAAGTAATTAAACATGCCAAAAAGAAAAAAGAAAAAATAATAATTTTCGACATGAGAGTACCTCTTTAGTAATAAATTGATTTGTGTAGTCAACAAGACACTTAGATCCAACATTACTGCATTCTACGGATGCACAGTTCTGGAAAAAAAAAAAATTTGTTGTAAGTGTTCGGAAATATAGAGTCGAGCTAAATACACAAGTTCGACTGTTGAATACCGAACAAATGCTATAAGTTTGGATCTTATTAACCGAACATGTGGTCTAAGTTTGACACCATAAAATCGAATAGATATACTTTGTTCAGTTGTAGATTGTAGAACATGGGTATATTGTTTGACTCTAGATAACTGAATGAATACAAACAGTTTACCACTTAGCAAGTAAATGAAAACGAAAAAAATAATAATGGAAAACTAACATTTTCCTTACTTCATTGTTCCAAACCAATATTGCCAGATGCATTCATCATCTAGTCTAATCAAAATCTTTAATAATACATATATTTTTGGTTGTTTGTTTAAGGGTTTTTGGTTTTTGTCTCAGGGGTTTTGGATTCTTGAGAGAGAAAATACATAAGTAATGTTTCAGATACTTAGTGTGTATTATATTCATTATCGTTCTTTATGGTAATTTTACAAAAGGTGTGTATCATAGCTCTTTGTCCTTTGTAGTCATTTTACATAAGGTTGATATTGTAATAAAAATTAAACCAATTAATGGTGTGCCTTGAGATGAAAAGTGGTGTATAAATAAAGGCTCTCATATTTTTCTCTAGTTTCGTCAAAACATAGAGAAAACTGTGAGTAAATTAGAAAAAATTGGTCAAAACACAGATAAAATTATAAGCAAATAAGAGAAATTTGTAAGCAAATCAGAGAAATTTCAAAACACAGATAAATTTGTTTGAAATTTCTCTAGATCAAAATTTCTCTAAAAAATGTTGAGGATCCCAATTATTATGAAAATATTACATGTCTTTTACCCTATAAAATTTTAATACTAGTGACCTTAAAAAAAATTTCTTAGAACTAATTGGCTTCATTTGATGAATTTTTAACTGTTGCCCTTAGGACAGTTATTAACAAAACTCAAAAAGTAATTTTATCAAGGGCTAGGTTTTCTCTCAAGTTTAAATATGAAAACGTGATGCGTTCGTATGGCATTCGGATCTTTCTAGAGTTTTTTGACAATATCATTTTGATCCAAATGATGTTGTTTTGATTAAAGTCATCTATACTATATATTAAGCAAAATGAAGTTTTTAACCCCAAGTGTAACAACTCAAAATTTTAATTATTCTGTAAAATTTATACTAATATTATTTAATCTTAGTTCGGAAAATATATAATTTATTATATATTATTATGCGTAA
Organism: Camellia lanceoleosa; assembly: GCA_025200525.1. Lineage (NCBI taxonomy): Eukaryota > Viridiplantae > Streptophyta > Magnoliopsida > Ericales > Theaceae > Camellia > Camellia lanceoleosa. The sequence continues at coordinate 131,021,782 of CM045768.1, forward strand.
TTTTGTAAAACAATATAATTAGTAAAAGTTTAAGGGTCAAAATAATAATAATAATAATAATAATAATAATAATAATAATAATAATAATAATAATGGGTGTGGTAGTAAAATAAATAATTTAATTTCTGTTGGTATACGATAAAACATAATTTAATTAGGAATTAATTTGTTTATATAATTATATTAAAATTTGGATCAAAATGTAATTATTTTAAATATATATATAAGATAAGTATAAATCTATCTCATTTATGATCAAATCTGATGATGATTCGCGCTGGCCATGTAATCTCCTTATCTTCTTATAAGTAGGATGAGTGGATCAAAACTGGGGGAAAAAGAAGAAAGGAAAAGAAGAAAGAAAGGAAGAGAGAAGGAAGAAAAGAATAGTGGAAGATAAGAAGATTTTTAATAGTGGAAAGAAAGAGTAAGGTATTAAAGATAATGTGAGTTATATTATATCTTGAGTCTCCAAAATGTATTTTACTTATATTTTGACTTACCAAAATTTATTTTACACAAGTTATGTTTTATTAGTATATTAATAAAAATTATATTTTATAAAGGTTTCGGTTACGTGGTTTTATTTCTGATCCCTATTTGCTTAAAAGAAAATCCATGGGTATGTTTGTTTATATTTTAAAGAATATTTGACTATGATCTTATAAACAATTATATTTTGTAAGTACCACCACGGAAGTCCCACGCCTTGGGGGACTTAAATAACCATTGGCCTCTGTTTGGTTACTTTGTGGCCCTCTGATCCATTAACTTCTGTTCTGTGCGGAGCAAAGTGCTGTGCAAAACTAAGTGCTACACTATTGTGGGAGCCACCTCTAGAATCCGTACGAGCCACCTCTTGAATCCGTACATTTGTTCTGATTGTCACATCTGTGACTTCTGTTCTGTTCTGATCAGTAGCGTGGTTATGGTTATTTATTTACATAATCTCAGTTTTGCTATTTAAAGGATCATTTGTTCCGACTAAGTTATCGTAAATGTTTTGGCCTAACTAACTATCCATGGTTATTTCGTATCCCTTATACTCTTGGTATAATATTTCTCACTCTGCTATATGCTTATAGCTGTTTACCAATTTCAGGAAATAACTTTTAGAAAGTCTTAGATGCGAGGCTGCGGAATAGACACATACAGCACTTTTATGATTTTTTTTATATGTAAATATCGGTCTTTTTGGTCAATATATTTTGCAATAAAAATAGAAGTTCCAATGATTATTTTGGTACCCTTATTTAAATATTACTTTCGCTTGCGTTTATTAATTTGTTTAAGAATTGGTCGGAGGTAATCTCAGTTACTGGCCATCACGATGCTTAACCCTTGGATACGAGGAGCGGGTTGTGACAAATGGTATAAGAGTAATGGTTTATAAAATTAAAAAAATCATCATTGGAGCATAGGACACACGTACATTTAAGAAGTAGGATAGTGGGTAATTAGTACCTAAATATTATATTTTGTTAGTCCATTTAATTATATTGTAATTTTATATGATTATATATATATATAATAAATTTTTTTTAGTGTGCCTAATTTGTAAAGGATATTAGATATAATTTACATTTGTTATAATAAAAGAAGGACAAGAAAAGAAGGATGTCGGGCTCAAGCACCCACCAAAATTATAATATAATTAAATACATATAATTTTCAGTTCAGTATTCAAAAAAAAATTTATTTTGATGTTTTTTTAAAAGTGGGTTCAAATTATAAAGATACTAATTGTGAAACTATTTCCCATCAATGAAAAGTTCATCTCAAAATTTTCAATTTTTGAATATAATTCTGTCATTGTGTTATCATTTTTATTTATTTTTATCGTAAACAAAACGAGTGAAAAGTTTTTAAAGTCGCTCTTTATTTATTATTTTAGCCCAAAATAATTTTTGACAACTAGACAGTGAGTTATTTTTGAGGTAGTATTTTCTATCAGATTAATCATCTAATATATATTTATCAGAATGCGCAGCGGATAGCTTATATATGACAAATTTTGAGGACGAAATTTTAAAAGGAGGGAAGATTGTAACAACCCAAATTTTTAATTATTTTATAGAATTTATACTAATATTATTTAATCTCAGTTCGAAAAATATATAATTTATTGTGGGAGCCAGAAAAATATAGGTACTAGCTTATTGGGCCTAACCCAAACAAAGCCTACAATGGGTCCAGCCCAAACAAATATCACACCCCCCCATCTATATAAAGGGGGGGAGGGGCATCCCAAGTGAGAGGTATGTCTGTTCTCCCTACACAAAACACACACCCCTTTTAATAGATATATATACTAGTTACTGATTCAAGGACTATCTTCATCATCGGAGTACTCCTGGCCGGCAACCCCGGTTGGGTGGCACCGACTGTGTTCCTCATTGCAGATCTACAGGGGTGAAGCTCTTCTCTTCGTTGGATCTCCACACCATCCATGTGAGAGGATATTTCATGGTCTCATAATTGGCGCAGTCTGTGGGAACGACTGAATGAGATCAACGAAGAACACAACAAACATGTTATTGTAAGTAAACACTCTACAACACTGTGTGTACTGACAAACTCCATGGAATCTCTTTTCTTTTTTCATGGTAAATCTTGATGAAAAGTGTTATAATAAAATAGTGCTCTTGGATTTACTTTGGCATCTTCATTTTCTCTCTCTAAAAATGGGTTTCAGATTATGTTATTGTAAAAGCTTCTTTTCGGCATTATCAAAAAGGTTGCTCAGCCAAACCCACCCCAGGATTGTTTATTTAGTTTTTGCCTCAAAGGAGTTTATTTTATAATTAATTCTGGAGATATACATATGTCTATATTAGCAATTGTTATGGAATTCACAGTTGGGTCTTTACTTTCTCTCTCTAAAAGTTTATTAATCAAGATATTCGGCACCACTATCTTCTCAGCGTGATCGAAATGAGATCGGAGTAAACTGTTAAAGCTGAAAGGCTCATTTAAATTCGGCACTTTATTTGGCTTGTCTATCAACCAACTTAGCAACAGTAACTCTTTATTGGGTTGTTTGTCAACTCTCTTGTTATTCTAAATCTCATTTCTGAATTTATGCTCATAGATTTGGTCCAAACATTTGTTTAATATCTATCTCGACATTTTGAGAAGAGTAGTCGGCACATATTATGTGGATCTGCTTTTACATTTTCAGTCTCTAAAAATGAATTTCATACTTTTCTTGGTGACAACGTCTTTTCGGCATTACAAATGGGACTGCTCGGCCAAATTCATATGTAGTCTACCATTTATCTATTTATTCTTTGTTTCTCAACACTTACCTTACAGTTGATTGTTAACTTAGCTGTGTACCTATGTTAAAAACAAAATTGGTCTTCACTTTTTCACTTTTTCTTTCTCTAGACGAAACTAACATAAACGGGGCCATGAGTTATTATAAAACAATTTTTAAGGTTTTTACTTCATAATTTGTGCTTGTCTGAGGCAATCTCTCTCTCTCTCTCTCTCTCTCTCTCTCTCTCTCTCTCTTTATATATATATTTATATATTTACATAAGAATTCATTTGTCATGAACGACTCATTTTGAAGCTGACCAACATCTCGGCAAAACTGAACAAGTTGCATGCGTAAAGAAGTCTTGCCGACAGCCGAGTTGACACTAGAATCACAAGTATTCCAACAAAGGTTGTTTAGCAAACCATGTTCGGCAACTCTTCCACCTTTCTCAGTATCACTACACTCCTCAAGTTGCCCATCGTTGCGACACAACTCGGCATCTCTTCAACCCAGTCTAGCCGCGGCGAACCTTCATGATTACAGTGGGTCTTTATTTCATCTATTAGCAAGGTTTTTGGCCAAGTAAAGCACCAAGAAATTGCCCATCAAGATCGTGCCCCTCCACTTCATTGAATGCAACAAGTTCGGCGCTGACGGAATTATAAGGGCCGACTCATTCTTCAAGCCAAACCCAAATTTTCATCACCTCGACATCGAGTTTTCTAAAAATGATGGTATTATTTACTCGGCGCCACCATGGGCCCATCAACTTGCTAGTTCATCTCTGCCTTCGAAGTTCGGCGCAAGCACTCCAATTAAATTATTTGGCAACATCAAATAGCCAATCAACCACATTGCAAACATAAAGAGACCAAAGTATTGCTAGGAATTTGTGTTGCTAGGAATTTTATTAAGCCGCCACCGTACATTTGTATGCTCTCTCTCTTTCTACTTGTATAAATTTTTGCAGGTATAAAAAAATATTATTCGGCAAAGCTAAGAGGAATTACTGCTCAAGTTTTTGGCAAACCCAAATAATATTCGTTGCCGACACCGAAGCAAAGAATGCTGACTAAATGTTCCAAAACATCCAAATGAACCAGCCCAGCTCGGCAACTTACTTGGCAAGAATTCGGAAGCATTACTCCGCAACATTGATTATGTGGAGAAGTGGTTTGGAAATACTCTTAAGATCCTGGGAGACGCTGGTGATCCTCAGCTAGTCACCTGAAAAGATACACACTCCGGTCGGGGGTACCGGGATTAGCACTCCGACGGACAAGTTAGTTTAGACACTCAAGATAGCTTCCTGTTTAAGTTCAGTGGAGTGATTCTTACATACCTTTCTAGATTTGTGGTTCTTGTATTTATACTTACTTTTTTGGGCCTCGGGGCTTGAGCCTACTTTTATCCCATTCACCTTATATTCATTCGGAGCTACTGACCCCCGTCTATTCGGCTTTACTAACGCATTCGGCACCCTAGTTACGCAATACGAAGCCGAGTAGTATCTAGTTTCTGGGGTACGCGTCTCCCGACTCTTCTACTTACTCCGCTCCCACAATTGCCCCCCAAGCACTTCACTGACGACAGTTGGCTAGAGTGCTTGGTTTTGAATTTCGAAAAGTCAGAGCCAAAATTCAGCGGTTGGCCTCATCGTCATGTAGATATCTAAGCGCACCCGTTTTGGTTGTCGTGTCGACTTTCCCCCTTCGCGCATGTGTTTATTTATTGCGATTTAAAATTTTGACGTCCTTTCATGTATCTCGTGACGCTCATCGCTGGATTGCCTTTTGGATAGTCCCTGCAACTCTGTTTTCCGATATCCCCTTTGTCCTTTGTAAGTTCTCTCCTCCTTTGCTTTGAAGACTTTTTTTGGTTTGTTCATTTCTTGGCATATTCTCACAAACTGTAGGATATGGCGAAACATTTGAAAGACCTCCTCTCGTCAGATCGAATCGCTGGCTTTAAATGCCATTTCTCCATTCCTGATGATGTCCGTCTGTCGCTTGTGGCAGATGACACTCTTGATATGGAGAGGGAGGACGAAACTACGATTGTCTTTCCTCTATTGTCAATTGCAAAGGATGGAGTCCGTTTCCCCCTTCACCTGTTTCTTAGGGCTGTGCTTCGCTACTGGGGTTTAATCCCTTCCTAACCTAATGTGAATTTCTTTAGAATCATAATGGGGATTATAGAGCTCAACCGTCACCTAAGAATTAACCTTGGCATTCCAGCCATCCGGCATTGTTATGCCTTGGCTAAGTCTTCTGGTCGGCGCGGGCATTTCTTCCTTAGGGCCAAGGATATCGACCATCAGCTGATTACTATGCTTTCCAGTTCTGGAAAACGAGTTGATGACGTTATGGTCGTTGTCTAGGGTAATTGGGAATTTGGCGAAGGAGAGGATCACGTCGACCCTATTCCTAGACGGAGGGGCGAGCCAGGTGGCTGATTGCCTTCTCGCTTTTATTATTTGTTCGTTTTTGTTGTGAAGCCTCTTCTTTGAAATGTGACGGCTTGTCTTGTGCAGGGAGCAATTTGAAGAAAGTTCTGCCTTCAACTGACGGCGCTGTTCTTTCGGATATAGAAGTCGCACTCAAATATTTCGGCCGTCGAAGTCTTCAGAAACAAGGGAGGTCGGCGCATATTACGCCGTTCTGAGCCAACATATACGACCTTCTCGGCGGCAAAAAATATCCCTGTTCCGGAGGGCGAAGATTCTCTTATCGCTCTTATTTTGTCCGACTTCAAAAACTTGAGGCAGGTTGGTTTTGAAGGGTCCGATTCAGAGCGAGATGTAGCTAATGTTAGCGAATCAGATCAGTCTGAAACTGAATCTGACGAGGTATTGAATTTGGCCGATCCCCCATCCACTTCGGGCCGAGGGGATGTTTCACTTGACGACGTTGTTCACGGCTTGGAGAGTATTCCCGCCGCAGACCGCGAAGACATGGCCGGGTTAAGCCTGACAAAACTTGCCAGGAAGGTGAATGCGGAAAGGTTGGCCGCACGGTGAAGAGCGGAGGCCCTTCCGTCTGAAATACCACCCGCCACCGAATCTCAATTCTCCCTGTCTGTTAGCGGATCAGAGTCTGTGCGCGTTGTTGAGGTGGAAATGGCAGAAAATTGGAATGCTGAATCTGCTTGTGAGCGTCGGTAGGCCAAGAAGTTGAGAGCGAGCATACTGCGAGTTTGAGGCCAGCTCAGAGGAACACGGCGGCAAACATCCTCGATTAGAGGGATCAGACGTGATCGTTCCTTTTGTCATTCAGCCAATGATAAGAAACATGTCGGTTTCTTCTGATGCTTCAGCGCTTAAAGATCCAGAAGTCGCATTGACAGCTACGTCGTTATGTCGTTCTTGCGTCGACAAGGAGGCTTTCGAGTGGAAAGCGGATCTGAATCTGACGGCACTAAGCTTAATCGGCACTTTCAGTACATATTCGAACTTAGCTTCACTTAATCCAAATACTGTTGAAGTTAAGGTTTTAAATGCTTGTTTTGCAGACCGTCGGATGGATAGCCAATTTGGGCAGTCGCCATTGCGACGCCGTCAAAGAGATTGGCCATCTACGTGAGGAAGTTGAAGGCCAGAGGAGAAGGGCCGAGGTCGAGGCTTTGAAGGCGAATAAGGAAGCCTTACGGGTCGACGCCGAGATGGAGAGGGCTCGTAGCGCGGATCAGTTGAGATCGGAGGTCGAGAAGAAGGCGAATCTTGGCGAGGATCGCTCAAATTGGCCTGAGCGATCTCGGTGGAGGTGAGTTGGGTGAAATGAAGGCGAAGGAAGCGGCCGACTCGAGTCTTCAAAGTGTTCGAGGTGGGAAAAATGTTGGACTTGAAGTCGTTGACCAAGTCCCCAAGTTTGAAAATCGAGGATTCAAACATGGTGGCGCAAAGCCCTTCTTTGCTAGCAACCGTTGATTACGCCAATACCATATGAGCAAGTGGATGTTGAGCCATAGGAGTCTGATTCTGATGGCTGATCCGGCCAACTGACAGTTTTTAGGATGTCGAATGTACTTTTACAGTTTTTAATTTAGTATTTTTCATCTGTTACTCTGATCATGAGTAAATCTTTTTGTTTAGTAACTTGAGTATATATAAAAAATTTCATGAGTTGTGCTCAACTGGTTAAGGAAAATGTTGAATGCTATTGCTTTCGGTTGTGGTTAGATCAGCTGCTTAATAAATCTGCCCTTGTCTTAGCCAGGGCGCGAGCTTGGGAAGCCGAATGGGCCTAACTTCATGGATGGCTAAAACGCGCATGATTAAACTCGGCCGACAAGATTAATAAATCTACCCTTGCCTTAGCCAGGGCGCGAGCTTGCAAAGCCGAATGGGCCTAACTTGCGGGCTGGTTAAGGCACAGATTAATCGGCTGTTTGCACTTGAAAACTCGGCCGACAAGATTAATAAATCTGCCCTTGCCTTAGCCAGGGCGCGAGCTTGTGAAGCCGAATGGGCCTAACTCGCGGGTTGGCTAAGGCACAGATTGATCGGCCATTTGCACTTGAAAGCTCGGCCGACAAGATTAATAAATCTGCCCTTGCCTTAGCCAGAGCGCGAGCTTGCGAAGCCGAATGGGCCTAACTCGTGGGCTGGCTAAGGCACAGATCGATAGGTCGTTTGCACTTGAAAACTCGGCCGATAAGATTAATAAATCTGCCCTTGCCTTAGCGGTAGCGAGCTTAGGCGAATGGGCCTAACTCATGGTGGCTAAGAAGGTCGATCGACCATTGCACTTGGAAACTTCGGTGATAAGATTAATAACATCTGCCCTTGCCTTGGCGGTAGCGAGTTCTTGGCGAATGGGCCTAACTCACGGGCTGGCTAAGGCACAGATTGATCGGCCGTTTGCACTTGAAAACTCGGCCGACAAGATTAATAAATCTGCCCTTGCCTTAGCCAAGGCGCGAGCTTGCGAAGCCGAATGGGCCTAACTCGCGGGCTGGACAGTTGTCATCCGACTGTTGACGTTTGGGATTGCTGACATTGCCTCGGGATAGCTGTAAACATTGAAGGATAAATGGAGCGGGTGCACGCCAGAGGCCCTACTTATTTCCATTCAGGCAACTAGGGAGGGATGAAGATTGACTGAATCAGACGTCGCAATGAGTCGCAGTAGCGAGCCTACGCGTTTGGGAAGAAGAACGTCCAAGGATCGGGTAACACAGCAGTCCCTTAGTCATCGAAGCAGATCGCCCCGAAAGGATAGTTAATCGAGAATCGAGCCTGATGCGACGCCAGGGCCGTTGAGTTTTGCGATTTCTGTAAGGAATAGATCAATGACGGAGGCGGACTCTATCATTAAAGACCCAGATGTGGCAGTCGAGTTCGCTCGACAGATATTCCCACCGGAAGTCCAACAATCGATGGTTGGACGTTGAGATTTCGAAGTATTTTGAGACGGCATCCACGGGGCCATGAAAGGACTATATACTGCTTACGAAGTCGGTATGCGTCTGCGGGAAGCGCGACGTGAGAGTGAGAGAAAGGACGAAAGGAATCGCAGTTTGGAGATTCGCGCGGAAAAGGCTGAGCATGAGCTTCGGGAACTGAAGAATGTTCGAGCGAGCGCATCGGTTGTTGCCGATCAATCTAAATTGGTTGGTGTGGAGAGAGGAACCCAACGGACCTCGGGTTATGAAAAGGGGTTTCAGGATGGCCTGAAGGTCGGGATAGAGAAGACCAAACAGGACCTTGCCAAGGAGGTCTGTTGATGTGAAAATCATGGATTCAAGCACGGCTGGATCAAGGCCCTTCAAACCGAGGGATCTCTCGAAGCCGTGGGAATTGATTCAGCCTTGCCCCTGTATCATCGCCATCACTTTCCTTATCCCGATTTTGAAATTGAGAAGAGCGACGATGAGGGTGCTGAATGAATAGACATTGCGCCGAATAAATAGAATTTCTTTTCTTTTCAACGTTTGTATTTGGTCTTGAAATGTTATGTGTTTAATTAATCGTATTATTTCATCTTTCTAGCAAGTTTTATGTTATATAGCGTAAATGTTTAGACATGCATTGACCGGTCTGAATTAAGAACGATTCTTATTGAATATTTATTCGGCCAATCAAGTGGTCCAAATACAAACCTCAGAAAGGCCAATTGTGATATCCACGAAAGGCGCTCCGAATTCGGAGTCTTTATTTTGGCCGATCGTGATATCCACGAAGGGCGCTCTGAATCCGGAGTCTTTGTCCTGGCCAATCGTGATATCCACGAAGGCGTTCCGAATCCGGAGTCTTTGTCCTGGCCTTAAAAGGCTTAATCGGCCCTTAAGGTGTCATGCACCAAAAGGGGCTCCGAATTCAGAGGCTTTATTTTGGCCAATCGTGATATCTATGAAGGGCGCTCTGAATCCGGAGTCTCAATCGGCCCTTAAGGTGTCATGCACCAAAAGGGGCTTCGAATCTGGAGGCTTTATTTTAGCCAATCGTGATATCCATGAAGGGCTCTCCGAATTCGAAGTCTCAATCGACCCTTAAGGTGTCATGCACCAAAATAGGCTCTGAATCCGGAGGCTTTATTTTGGCCAATCGTGATATCCACGAAAGGCGCTCCGAATCCGGAGTCGTTGTTTTGGCCTTAGAAGGCTTAATCGGCCCTTATTAATCAAGGCTTGGGGGCGAGCTTGAGAAAACAAGAGACTTTGTATTACAAAGGTGGAACACGTACAAGTATCAAGCCCACAAGTCGGGTCAATGATAGAATTTACGCAAATGTGTAGAATTCCAAGGCCGTGGTAGGCTTCTTCCTGTCATGTCTGAGAGCCGATATGCCCCTATTCCTGCGATGGATTCAATTTGATAGGGGCCGTCCCAGTTTGGACCCAATTTTCTATCGGCCGGTCTTGATTAAATTTGGAAGTACCTTCTTTAGGACAAGCTCTCCTGGCATGTATCGGTATGGCGAACTCGTGATTATGCGACTTGGTGAGCTGCTGCTGATAGCGTGCCATGGATGCCAGGGCGCAGTCTCTTCGTTCTTCGATTAGAATCAGATCTAGGGCAAGCATCATGTCGTTTCGGCCTATGTCAAAAACTTGCGATTTCAGAGTTGGGAGGCCAATTTCCAGGGGTAAGATTGCCTGGGTTCCAAAGCATAGAGCAAACGGCGTTTCTCCGGTGGATCTCCTCGGCTTAGTACAATGAGCCCACAATACACTCGGCAATTCTTTGACCCATTTGTCTTTAGCTTTTTCCAGCCTCTTTTTGATGTCGTCCAAGATGGATTTGTTAGAGGCTTCGGCCTGACCATTGCTTTAGGGGTAGGCCGGTGTCGAGAAGTAAGGCCGAATGCCATATTTGCTGCATAACTCTCGGTATACGCCACAATCAAACTGGGTGTCGTTGTTTGAGATTAGAGCTCTCGGAATGCCGAATCGTGTTATGATGTTTCTCCATACAAAGCGTTTAATGTCGGCATCTCGTATATGTGTTAGAGCCTCCGCTTCGACCCATTTTGTGAAGTAGTCTGTCGTGACGATTAAGAATCGCTTGTTCCCTGGGGCCCTGGGTAATGGCCCAACGATATCAAGTCCCCATTGAGCAAATGGCCAGGGGCTGCTGATAGAGTTCAACTCTTCGGCAGGCAGATGGGTTATTGGGGAAAACTTTTGGCACTGTTCGCACTTTTTTACATAACTCTCCGCGTCAGCCCTCATTATCAGCCAATAATACCCCTGCGTTATAGCTCGATGGGCTAAGGAGCGTTCGCCGTAATGGGCACCGCAACTGCCCTCATGTATCTCTGTCAGAAGCTCTTTCACTTTGTCGGGGTGCACGCATTCCAAATATGGACCAGAGAGGGACTTTTTGTAAAGTTCTCCTTGCGGATCCAGATAGTATCGTAGGGCTTTATTTCGCAGCTTGTGTGCTTCTTTTTTGTCCTCTGGGAGTTGTTCAGAAGAGAGGAATGCAACAATGGGGTCCATCCAGCTTGGTGCGGATTCTATGACATTGACATGGATTTCTTCCGAAGGGCCAATACTCGGCTCCAGGATGAAACCTACTTCGATGGTTCATTTGATCTCAGAATTGATGGCGGAGGCTAAGCATGCCAAGGCATCCGCGTGTGTGTTCTGGTCACGTGTTATTTGGTTCAGTTCATGATGGTCAAATTTTGCCAGCAAGGAATTGGCCGTTTTCATGTAGGCCGCCATACGGTCGTTTCTTGCCGCATACTCCCCCTTTAGCTGATTGATTACCAACTTTGAATCACAAAACACAAGCAGACGCCGCGCGCCGAGAAGGTGGGCATTCCGCAGACCGGCTAGAAGGGCTTCGTATTCGGCTTCGTTATTTGATGCTTCAAAGCTAAGCTTGACGGCCTGCTCAATTACTGCGTTGTCTGGAGACATGATTACAACCCCGGCGCCACTGCCCCTTTGGTTAGATGATCCATCACAGTATAATTACCAAATATCCCCGACATAAATTCTCCAGTTCGGCTTTGGTAGAACTTCGGCCTTTGGTTGAACCTCATTAGGTTTGAGGTTGGCAAGCTCGCCAGTGAATTCGGCAACAAAGTCGGCCAACACTTGCCCCTTGATTGTAGTTTTAGGTAAAAACCGAATGTCGTATTGGCCGAGTTCAAGAGCCCATTTTGAAACACATCCCGATGTACGCGCCGTAATCTTGATCGGAGGGGATAATCTGTTAGCACCCCAATGCTATGTCCCTGGAAGTAATGCATCAGTTTTCTTGCCGCCATGACTAGGGCTAAGATGAGTTTTTCCAGCGGAAGGTAGCGTGTTTCGGCGTCAACCATTGCCTTGCTCACATAATACACTGGCCGTTGCTCCCCCTCCTCTTCTTTTAACAGTACGGTGCTGATGGCCCTATCGGAAACTGCCAGATATAGGATGAGCGGGTCACCAGCGACGGGTGTTATCAAGAGAGGTACTGAGCGGAGGTACGTCTTGAGTCTGTTGAAGGCTGATTCGTATTCGGCGGACCATTCAAAAGCCTTACCCTGCCGTAGTGTCTGAAAGAATTGTCGGCAGCGATCTGTAGACCGACTGATGAATCTGTTAAGTGCAGCGGCCATCCCTATTAACTTTTGGACTTCTTTTACTGAACGGGGGGAGCCGAGTTCCGAAATTGCTGTGACTAGCCTCGGGTTGGCTTCGATTCCTTGGTGATTGACGATGTAGCCTAGGAATTTGCCAGAGTCGATTCTGAACGCACACTTGGAAGCATTCAGTTTCATTCTGTATTTGCGTAAGATGCTGAATGTCTTTTCTAGATCGGCTATATGATTCTGTTCTTCTTTGGACTTGACCACCATATCATCGATGTATACTTCCATAGTGTGGCCGAGTTGCTTTTTGAACATGGCAGTGACCAATCTTTGGTAGATTGCCCCTGCATTCTTCAGCCCAAAGGGCATAACTTTGTAGCAATAGGTTCCTCTTGGGGTGAGGAAGGCAGTTTTGTCCTGGTCATCTGGATGCATGGCGATTTGATGGTAGCCTCTGTAAGCATCGAGGAAGCTCATGCGTTGATGACATGTCGTCGCATCGACGAGCTGGTCGATTCTAGGTAGAGGAAAACAGTCTTTGGGGCAAGCTTTGTTCAGATCTGTGAAGTCGATGCACACTCGCGAAGTCCCATTTTTCTTCTTCACCACCACTGTATTGGAGAGCCACGTAGGGTAAGTGACTTCTCTAATTGCCCCGGCGTCAAGCAATCTGTCTACCTTCTCAATAATGACGGCAGTGTGCTCCGCGGCTGACCATCGGCCTTTCTGAATGATTGGCTTACATTTCGGATCGACATTCAGATGGTGCTGTGAAACTGACGGGTCTATTCCCGGCATTTCGTATGGAGTCCACGCAAAGACGTCAAGGTTGTTAAGCAAGAAAGTGATCAGCTGCTGCCTGTCGGCCTGATTCAGAGAGGCGCCGATCATGAAGAACTTTTCTAGGCTTTCATCAATGTCCACTCGGTCTAAATCTTCTGTGGCCTTCTCATTTGGATACCGCCCAACGTCATCCAGGATCTCTCGATTCGGCACCTCAATGGAGTTTACTTGCAGTTCCTTTGGCGTTTTGACGACAAGGAGATAACATGCTTATGCCGATTTTTGGGATCCGCAGATTTGCTCAATGCCGTGTTCCGTTGGGAAACGTAGCAGTTGATGATAGGTGCTTGGGACGGCCTGCAATGTATGCGACCACATTCGCCCCATGATGAGATTGTACGGTGAGGGCAGCCTGACGACCAAGAATTCCACATTCACCGTTTTGGAGCCAGCTCGAACGGGTAAGCGGATCTTTCCCAAGGGGTACTCTGGAGTGGCATTGAAGTCGAATAGTAGATAAGGGGCCGGAGTCAGGTCTGACTCGTTGAATCCGACTTTGGTGAAGGTTTTATAATACATAACCTCCGAGGTACTGCCCCGGTCGATAAGAACGCATTCGACGGTGAACCAGTTTACGCGCAGCTCAACAACCAACGGATCGATGTGAGGGAGTGCTACACCGATCAAATTAGAATCGTCCAAGGTGATACTTGGCGTTTCTCGAGGCCGCTTTGCTGGTGTGAGCTGCTGTTGGGGACCTGGATGTGATTGGATCGCATGCACGGCCGGGGCTGCCGGCAGGCTGTATATCATGTGGACGGTGTCAAGCGGAAATGCATCTTGCGGAGAGGCAGGTGTTTCGACTACATTCTTCCGGACGCATTGGTGAAGACGTTCGTCCTTTGCCAACTCCGCAAGAGGATCTGTTGTCGCATAGCGGCCGTCAATTTCTTACTGTGGGGCCCGGGATCGTCGATCATCTGCCATCGGGGGTCGCTTAGAAGCCTGGCGCACCGTTCGTTTGGATTTTGCTATTTTTGAGGCCAGATCGCGACAAAGGCGTTCATTCTCAGCGATGATATTGTCCAACCTCTGTTTGGTTTGCCTAGCTTGTGCCATGGTCGTTTGTATTGTCTTTTGCGTTGGGTTTGACGATGAGCGGAGGTCTGAGGCTGGTCTTGCTACGATGGTTTGTTGTCCAAGCAAGTTGGCTGGAATGAGGTCACCTCTCTATGCGGTCTTGTCAGTGGCTATCGGAGGATCTTCGGTCATGCCTGCCATGGATGTATTTGAGTATTCCCACAGACGGCGCCAATTGTGGAGAAGTGGTTTGGAAATACTCTTCAGATCCTGGGAGATGCTGGTGATCCTAAGCTAGTCACCTGAAAAGATACACACTCCGGTCGGGGGTGCCGGGATTAGCACTCCGACGGATAAGTTAGTTCAGACACTCAAGATAGCTTCTTGTTTAAGTTCAGTGGAGTGATTCTTACATACTTTTCTAGATTTGTGGTTCTTGTATTTATACTTACTTTTCTGGGCCTCGGGGCCTAAGCCTACTTTTATCCCATTCACCTTATATTCATTCGGAGCTACTGACCCCCGTCTATTCGGCTTTACTAACGCATTCGGCGCCCTAGTTACGCAATACAAAGCCGAGTAGTATCTAGTTTCTGGGGTACGCGTCTCCCAACTCTTCTACTTATTCGGCTCCCACAGATTATTCGGCAACATTGCTTGTTAAACTCCGTAAATTCGACAAATCATTCAGCTCCAAAATCTCGGCACTACTATCTCGGCATGAAACTAGTATCTCGGCTTGCCGAAATCCACATCTAACAATACCAGAGGATTCGCGTCGACTTAAGGAGCCCGAAGCCACTAACTAGAGGAGCAAAAAATTGACACACTTGCCGATAATTGCGCAACAGCCCATAATTTCAATAAACTGCAATTTTCAGCGTTCTCAAAACCCAATTTCGACCATACCAATGTGAATTACTCTTTGAGATGAGTCCAATGCAAAAAATGGCGTCGAAATCGGACTTAAAACGAAGGAGATACAAGGCCTCAAAGTTATGAGCTCAAAACTGGAACTCTGCCTTCCACGACATACAACATGAAGGTGATGAAATAAGAATTTATCATGTGCTTCTCGGCACAATGTGCTCCATAGCATCTTATCGCATTCCAGTTAATCGGATGGTCCAGTAATTTCGAGGACGCTTGCCCTCTAGTTTTTTGCTATGTAGAATCCATTTTTTAGGTCCAATTTTGTGAATTTCGAGTTTTAGCTTGGGATCAATCAACGGGCAAATCGGGGACGTTAAATGATAGTTCACCGGTCAGATCGTGTCCGATCAACGTGCAATTTTAATAGCAGGCTCCTCGAGCTGGGCCATGATCATCCATCTTCACCGATCACTCACCTCAACTTGAATTTCTTTTACATTCGGCTATCACAACTATGGATATACGGAAACCAACAAACCAACTTATATCCACAATTAATTCGGCAACTTACTGACTTAATCGGCTTATTACCTACTCGGTCGCAAGACTACTCAGCTGCCCATATGTCATTGCATCGGACAATCCTGCCCCATTATCTACGTTATTCGGCTCACAACGTCATATGTCAACTTATTCAGCAATAAAATTTATCGGCATTATGAACGCTGCTTGCATATGATCAACTCGGCTCATAACTTATTTGGCAAAAATTACACTAATAACATTTATTATTTAGCACATTATTTTGGCGCTCGGTACGGACATGTTACTCGGCAATATTGAGAACTCATAGGCAATTGCTCAGCAAAGCTCCAACTCTATTCGGCCGTGCATCAACTCTATTCGGCTAAGCAACATTATTTGTCAACCTTATGCATTGTCAAACTTTATGCAGCAACATTGGCCACAATATTCGGCAACTTTATTCGCCTAACAACATTATTTGGCAAAACATTTGCCCACTGGGACATCAGTCAATTTTCTGCTTTCCAATTGGGGCACATCAGCCGATCATCATCTCAGCACCTTTGATATGCATGCATACTTGGCCAACTTGGTACAAACATTACAACGACGTTTACTTGAGTTACAAACTTCCGCTCCTTTTCACACAGCTTCAAGCAAGCGCCCGTTTTAGGGCAATACATCAAACACTTGGAAGTCAGCAAAGCCAAATCTACATTCCTTACAACATAGGGCAATGGGAATCTACATTCCTTCCGACTAACACCTGGCATTCGAAAGCAATGGGGCAAGTCTACCTTGGACTAAACGCAAACCGAGCAACTCGGCAATTAAATAGTTGGCCCAATATTTACTTGGCAATTCCATACAAGCGGAGCAATATTATTGGTGATTAACACGTCCATCTTATTCGGTACAGGACACATTATTCAAAGTCCTTGCCATATTGGCACTTAGTTGCCACTTAAAATCAACGAAAGACTCTGAGTACAGCGCAACCTTCGCACTCAGCATAAAACGCCGTTAGCAAAGGCCTACATCCTTGACCGGGGTTATAATACCGCAGGTCTACACCCTCACCTAGGGGTAATAATACCGTGGTCCAATTTTTGACTGATATATCTACCTTATTTAATCTATCTTATTTGGTTTAGGTAATCATTTCCGTGTTCGGCCTATAGAAATATTTCTAGCTTGGCATGAAAGTCCATATTTGGAAGCAATCTTTGCACTTGACAAAAAATGGCACCCATGCCCGGGGGTTATAATACCGTGGCCTACACCCATGCCCGGGGGTTAGAATGCTGTAGCCTACACCCATGCTCGGGGATTAGAATGCTGCGGCCTACACCCATGCCCGGGGTTAGAATACTGCGGCCTATCGTTATGATTTCTTTGTATTCCTTTCTAGGTTTTAGCTCACCCTCCTCATCCTATGATCGACTTACATACATTTATACATACATTCAAGACACATATACATTTATACATACATTCAAGACATATGTATATTTACACATACATTTAAGCATACATGCAGTCATTCATTCATACATTTTATTCATTTATCAAATGTATTTTTTGTCAAATGACCTAACATCTATTTGAACAGTATAACTCGGCAATAAAAACTCTCATTCCTTCTATCGAAGACAATGAAAGTTTTGGGGCAATTGTGGGAGCCAAAAAAATATAGATACTAGCTTATTGGGCCTAACCCAAACAAAGCCCACAATAGGTCCAGCCCAAACAAATATCACACCCCCCATCTATATAAAAGGGGGAGGGGGCATCCCAAGTGAGAGGTATGTCTGTTCTCCCTACACAAAACACACACCCCTTCTAATAGATATATATACTATTTACTGATTCAAGGACTAACTTCATCATCGGAGTACTCCCGGCCGGCAACCTCGGTTGGATGGCACCGACTGTGTTCCTTATTGCAGATCTACAGGGGTGAAGCTCTTCTCTTCGTTGGATCTCCACACCATCCATGTGAGAGGATATTTCATGGTCTCACATTTATTATATATTATTATGCATAATTTTGTAAAACAATATAATTAGTAAAAGTTTAGGGGTCAAACTATAAATAATAATAATAATAATAATAATAATAATAATAATAATAATAATAATAATAATAATAATAATAATAATAATAATAATGGGTGTGGTAGTAAAATTAATAATTTATTTTCTGTTGGTATACGATAAAATATAATTTAATTAGAAATTAATTTATTTATATAATTATATTAGAAATCTGAGTCAAAATGTAATTATCTTAAATATTTATATAAGATAAGTATAAATCTATCTCATTTATGATCAAATCTGCTAAGGATTCGCGTTGGCCACGTAATCTCTTTATCTTCTTATAAATAGGATGAGTGGATCAAAACTAGGGGAAAAAGAAGAAAGAAAGAAAGAGAGAAGGAAGAAAAGAATAGTGGAAGATAAGAAAAATTTTAATAGTGGAAAAAAAGAATAAGGTATTAAAGATAAGGTGAGTTATATTATATCTTGAGTCTCTAAAATGTATTTTACTTATATTTTGACTTATCAAAATCTATTTTACACAAGTTATGCTTTATTAGTATATTAATAAAAGTTATGTTTTATAAAGGTTTCAGTTACGTGGTTTTATTTTTTAACCCTATTTGCTTAAAAGGAAACCCATAGATATGTTTGTTTATATTTTAAAGACTATTTGACTATGACCTTATAAACAATTATATTTTGTAAGTACCACCACGGAAGTCCCACGCCTTGGGGGACTTAAATAACCATTGGCCTCTGTTTGGTTACTTTGTGGCCCTCTGATCCATTGATCTCTGTTCTGTGCGGAGCAAAGTACTGTGCAAAACTAAGTGCTACACTATTGTGGGAGCCACCTCTAGAATCTGTACAAGCCACCTCTTGAATCTGTACCTCTGTTCTGTGCGGAACAAAGTGCTGTGCGGAGCTAAGTGCTACACTATTGTAGGAGCCACCTCTAGAATTCGTACGAGCCACCTCTTGAATCCGTACCTCTGTTCTGATTGTCACACCTATGACCTTTGTTCTGTTCAGTTCAGTATCGTGGTTATGGTTATTTATTTATATAATTTCAGTTTTGCTACTTAAAGGATCATTTGTTCCGACTAAGTTATCGTAAATGTTTTGGCCTAACTAATTATCCATGGTTATTTCGTGTCCCTTATACTCTTGGTATAGTATTTCTCACTCTGTCATGTGCTTATAGCTGTTTATAAATTTTCAGGAAATAGCTTTTGGAAAGTCTTAGATGCGAGGCTGCGGAATAGACACATACAACACTTTTATGATTTTTTTTGTATGTAAATATCGGTCTTTTTGGTCAATATATTTTGTAATAAAAATAGAAATTCTAATGATTATTTTGGTACCCTTATTTAAATATTACTTCCGCTCGTGTTTATTAATTTGTTTAAGAATTGGTCAGAGGTAACCTCAGTTACTAGCCATCATGATGCTTAATCCTTGGGTACAGGGAGCGGGTCGTGACACCAAGGCCTGTGGGAGTTTCAATATTCCAATATGAATTTTCTAAATTTCTTATTAAAAAAAAAAAAAAAACTCAGCATTTATTGATTTAGTCAAAATTTCCTGATCAGCATTTATTAATTTTTTTCAATCCACATGTATTTCCACATGCCTGCATTTATTGATTTGGTCAAAATTTCTTAATCAGCATTTAAAATTCCCTCATACAAATAATTTTAGATACAATCTGTGTATAGTCATTCAGCACCCTTTTTTAATTTCTCCCATACACTGTGGTTAGTGATAAGATTGTTAAATTATTTTTATAAAAAATCTTAAAAAACATAATTTATATATTATAAAAAATCTAAAACAAACATAAATATCTATAATTATCATGTGCATAGCACGGGTGATAGGCTAGTAACAAGAAAAGGAAAAGAAAGATGGACAAATAGACGCATTTAGTGCCCCACTCATTGTTGGAGCCATCTCCGACTGACACCCTTTACTTCTTCTTCCACCTTATCCTGCCTCTTCTCTTTCTCCTCCTCCTCATCCTCCTCCCGCCACCTGCCTTTTCTTTTCTCTACTGATCTTCCTCCTCCTCCTTCAAAACTTTGCATGTATTGCAACATATATATATATATATATGCTATTGTCTTTTCATTTTTGGTTAAATGAAGTACACAAAAAAATTGTGATTTATGTGTATAGATATAGTACTGATCTTTACTTTCTTTGATTGTAGTTTAATGGGTGAAGCAAACGTTACTTTCCATATGAAACAATCATAGAATTTTTTTTTTCTAGAAATTCACCTCCCAAAACCATGATTCTTCCATTTCGGAACAATTAGACTTCAATGTTGGACTCTCTTTAGGTGGTTGTAACACTCAAATTCTTCTCACCTCTAGCGCTGCCATCACCACCCTCTGAAAATCCTACATCTAGGGTTATGGTTTTGGGGCAGGAAGAAGAAAAAAACAAAGAAAGAGAAAAAGAAAAAGAAAAAGAAGAAGAGGACAAAGAGGAAGAGAGGAGGGGATGGCTGATAGCGGGTGAAGAGGAGAATGAGAGAAGAGGAGAGGGGCATCGATCGAAGATGGTTTCGAGGAATTGGGCACTGTAAGGCGTGACTTTTTGGGAAAATACACACCTACTTATCTTAGTGTACACACTTAATGAAACATTATTTTAATGACAATTATACTCTAAAATAAAATGACTATAATGGACATCAAAGCACACCCTTAATATTAAATTTAAATTCTCTATACACATCTTTTTTAAAAAAAAAAAAAAAAAAAAAAATCTCATTGCACATTTTTTGAGTAAAAAAAAATCCTAATTTAGATAAAGAGAGAAAAACCATTGAAATCTATGGAACCATCTTAAAATCAGAGGGATTATTGTTTTGCTATGAACTAAGAAACCCCCAATTCCATCTCCAAGTCAAAGTTCATCTTCTTCACAACCTCCAATTTCATCTTCAAATTCTCAATCACTTGCATCAATTATAATTCTCTCTTGATTTTCACATTCTCTTCCCCACTGACATATCAATTATATTCATCACTTTCTGCCTCTGATCATCCAAACTCTTCTTCAGAAACATCAAACTCCCCGTCATCACCTCCCTATCCATTGATCCACCACTACAACCAATCTCACCTCCACCCATTTGGGTCTGTAAATCCAACTTCTTTGACTCTCCTCCCTTGTCTTGAATAAGGGTTTTGCCGCCAAATCAGACTTGTTTCACAATATCATCATCTTGATTACTCCTTGGAAAAACAAGGTCTAGTTCAAACACATATTCATTGAAGTTCCACCCACTGATCCTCTATTTCACAGTCACACCACTGATTAAAAACTCTGTGTCGCCTTAAACCGAAATAGGGTTTGAACTATTGGTATACAATTTTGAACATGTGTGTGGAAAAAAAGGTTGAGGTGGTGTGTGTATAAGAATATGAGTTAAGGGTATGATTGGAACATTTGGTGTATGGAATAAGAAGAACTCATAATCAAATTGCTAAATGTGTGCACTGAGAAATGATATACATTGAGGTAAGTAGGTGTGTGAAAATAAAATTACCCAACTTTTTGTCTTTTTTTTTTTTTTTTTGCCTAACTCAAAACAATGTCATTTGGATCAAAATGGTCGTTTTGATACACTGTAAGACAATTCCAGAGAGATTAACTCTAGAGGATTCAGACGAGTTCGTAGGGTATACTAAGAGTATCATTTCGATTATTCGAATACTATTCATTTTTTAGGGTCCTTTTATCTATATCATCTATTTCAAATTAAATCGATTTGATAGTTATAATTTTTTTTTTCATTTTATTACGTTTGTTTTTAAAAAAACAAGTGATTTATTTTTAAAAAATATATTAATTATTTATTTTTTTAAATACAAACACAATAAAATAAAAAAGTTACGATTATTAGATTAACTTAATTTTTTTATTAGATAATATACACGATAGGCCTTATAAAATGAATGATTTGGATTATTGAAACGGAACCATTGGTGAGTCTCCCAAATCCTTTAAGTCCTTTAATTCTCTCGTATTCAGATTTAAACTTGAAAGAAGTTCAATCCTTTGATTAACTTGGGAAAAATGCTTCCCAACCCCAATTTTCCCCACCCCCAGCGACCCCCAGCTGAGGTGGCACTCACGTGATTGCCACGTGACTGTAAGACACAAACCCATCACAAACCCATCTTCCCCAATGGCTCCAACCCCCATTTCATCAACAATGCGTTTTTCATCAACAATGCATTCTTCAGATCTGGGTTCATCATCAACAATGCGTTTTTCTGCAGATTTAGAAAAAATTTGATTCAAATCTTCAAACAAATCTTCTGCAGATCCACAAATTTTTCACCAAAAATTTGAAAAAAAAAATTTAGATCAACAAATTTACCATTTTTTTTACAGATCCAGAAACCTGATTCAAACATATCTACAAATCTAATTCAGAAAGATTACCATAGCTGTGTTGAAAAAATTACCATAGCTGTAAAATCAAATCTACACAGATTACTTGTATTATTTTTTCAAATATGGAAAAAGCCAAATAGAAATGTTAAAATATATATATATATATATATATTTTGTTCATCATCTGGATTGAAGATGATGGTGATCTGGATCTGCATCTGCAAAATCAAATGGCCTTTGTCAACATTGTTCATCATATATTTTGTTCGAAAGTACAAAATTTTGTTCATCACACAGATTAATTGATCATATATTTTGTTCATCTCTACTTTATGTACAATCATTGAACAAAACCCATTTGGTGGGTCAGAATATATATATATATATATATATATTTTCTTCTTTCTCCTCACTTTCCCATTGTTGATGAAGATGATGAAGCGAACAAAACCCATTTGGTGGGTCAGAATATATATATATATATATATATATATTTTCTTCTTCCTCCTCACTTTCCCATTGTTGATGAAGATGATGAAGCTGATGATGATGTTGAAGATGATGATGATGTTCAAAATATGAAGATGAAGGAAAAAAATGTTGATGATGTTGATTTGGATTGAAGATGATGGTGATCTGGATCTGCAAAATTTTGATGTTGATGAACAAAATTTTTTTTTTTTTTTTTGTTGATGTTGATGAACCCATTGTTGATGATGAACATGTTGATGAAGATGTTCAGATTTTTCTGCAGATTTTTTTTTCTTCTGTTTCTTTTCTTCCTCTGTTTTTCAATTGTTTTTTTTCTTCAGATTTTTCTTCAGAAAAATCAATGGATGTTTCTCTTTTTCCTCCTCTGTTTAAATGTTGATGAATCGGTATCCATCAAAGAAGAAGAAGAAAAGAAAAAAAAAAAATCAGAGATTTTTTTTCCAGCTGTGTTTACACATCAGCTGCCACCTCATCGCCACGTCACTGGGGGTTGCCACGTCACTGGGTGTATGTAGCAGGATTGTTAACTTGGTAGGCATATCTTTTCTTTCTTTTCTTTTCTTTTCTTCCCCCCCCCCCCCCTTTTTTTTGGTATCAAATACATCAACAATTTTTGTTTTTATTATGCCTTTAATTTGTGGTTGTTTAATACCCTGATCACATTTAGGACAACCTACTTACCAAGCACCAAACGTCTCTGTTTTTTTTAATGGAAGAATTATTACTCTTTTTAATGTAAGAGTTAATGTGATATCTTCATTAAACAAATGAAACCATAACAATCAAACCATAAAGCTTGTGTATCAGTAACAGTTTCAAATCTCCCTCTGTAAGAGGAGATAATTTGAGCCCACTAAATTAATTAGGCCCAATAGTCCAAGGTTGGTGGGCCCGAATTTATTGCAAGTCCAAGATTGGTGGGTCCGGATTTATTGCCATCAAACGGGTTCAATCGCTCTAAGCCCCGAAAGGGTTCGGATCCACGAACCTAGAGACTTACTCGGGCCCGGACTCGAAAGGGTTTGGATCCACGAACCTAGAGATCCAAAGCACTTGACTTCGAACGGATTCGAACGCAATCTAGAAGTCGCTCCATTAATGAATCCTAGAATACTTGCGCGCTCAGAGCTTTTCGGGATCTACACACTAGAACCATGGGCGTAATGGAGTTCGAACAAAGGACCCGATCCCGAGGATGGTGAGTGGAGATAAATTCACTCTTCGGTTAAACTAGCCTATACTCGGGTCGAGGTGGCACGACCCTGGGAGGGTCCATGAGACTCGGCAATATTTGCGGCAGGGCGTTCTCTTGAACTACCACTGACCCTTTTGTGGCAGGACGTCCTTTTGGACTACCCCTACCCCTTTAGGATGATTAGGGATCATTGGTTAGGTGTGGCTAAGAAGAAGGGTTCGCCGAGAGATTGATCTCCTCTTCGAAAGTTTTCCTTATCCTCGGAGAGGTCACCTCCTCGGGCAAGGTGGTTAGAGAGAATATTCCTCATGTGCCTTACACATTGGCCCCATCCTACATTATGAGGTGTCTATAAATAGCACCCACCCATAGCTTTACAAGGGATGGATTTTGGAGAGATAACTCTTGGGAAAAAACTAATTTCCTTTCTCCATTATCAACCTTGAGAGTGAGTGAGAGATCCATGGGAAATCCTTGCCATTATTCTCTCTCTAACTATTTTTCCTTCTTCTTCACCCAATCTCTTATCTTCATCAGCTCTTTGCTTTTGTGTTCTTAGTTGTGACTATTGAAGAATCTAAGCCTCTCATCATTTTCTAGAGAATTTGAATTTTTCTTCAAAGATCTTTGAAGATCTTTGAATTTTCCAATGACGTTCTTGAACCCTCTCATACGTTTGCGCGACTCCACTGGGGAGGCAGATTGGTTAATGGTCTCAATAAGATTCGGAATCTACATAGCTCCGGTGAAGATGGTGGGACAAGAAGAAGTTCATCAATAAGGCTCTTCCAATGGTGGTGATGAGAAGACTCAAGTTCAAGACTCACCTCTCATCCTTGAAGCTATTCAAGGACTCCAACACACTCAACAAGAGATTCTTACGACCCTTCAAAATCTCACCCACACCATGTTGGTGATGGGTTCGCATTTCGTACCACCGGTAAGAAATGGAGGTCAAGTCGGCGCCGGCAAGCATCAACAACTTCATGGTGATGTTGGGAATGGTCAAAATCATCAAGACCCACCCCCAATTCTCCCTGAAGTTGCTCAAAATGGTGTGCAAAATCAAGTGCTAGGAAGAACAAGTCATGGCCAACCTATGGCCCATAGAGCGCAAAATCACGCACCTAGAGGATCGAGCCATGATCCATCGGTGATTTGAGGAGTTTTTGGCATAATGAAAAGTGTTTCAATGACTGTGGAAGTTCAAGAAAGGCCCACAGAAATTTCTCTACAAAATGGTGCTCCATCCATGCCTAATTTTGTTCCACCAATTGTAAATTCTACTCATGTATTGAACGTATCTCCTTTGGCTTCTACAATGGCTTTCCAAGCCCAGCTCGGTATAGCTGCGCCGTGCAATGGACTTTATGGGACCCAATTCAATGTCCTATCACCAAATGGCTTGTTCATAGGTGCCGATGGCCAATATCATCATGTGTCTTCACCGATGATGAATTCTCAACACCTAAATGGCCAAGTCGCTCCAAGCTCGATCTTCGGGTCCATAAGCCAAGTTCCAGGAATACCACCATCAAGTTTTCCTCCTTAACAATTTCTCACTCTTGTCGATGTGCAAGCCATGTTCGATCTCGAACGGGGCAAGAGGACTTTACCCTCTTTGCCTAATCCAGATGTCAAGCCACCATACCCTATCGAGATGTTGAGTTATCCACACCCGAAGGGGTACACGGTGCCGAAGTTGATCAAATTCAATGGCAAGCAAGGAAATGCTCGAGAACATGTTGTTCGATTCATCAAGACTTTGGGGATTCATGGTTCAAATCATGTCCTCCGACTGAGAGAATTCTTTAAGTCCCTTATCGACTGAGCATATAGTTGGTACGTTAACTTGGCCCCAAACTCTATCCGAAGTTGGGAGGAGATGATCAACAAATTCTATGCCAAATTCTTTTAGGTGGCCGAGAAAGTGACCACACTTACCCTATGTAAGGAAAAATAGCGGGAGGGTGAAGACATTCTCGAATATGTGAAGAGGTTCCAAGACAAAGCCGTAGACTGTCACGAGACTGTAGAGGAAAGCTACTTGGTCCAAATCTATGTTGAAGGGGCATTGAACGGGTACAAGATGCTTCTTGTTAATCACAAGCTACCTACATTCTCAGCACTAATTGAAGCATCTTGGAACATCAACATACCCTAGTCTCAGGAGATTGGGTTTGAGACTAGTTATAAAACCAGCTTCAAGACATCTCGAGGACCTTCTATCACTGCGGCTTCCGCGTCTTCTACTAGAAAGTCGCAAGGGGAGGAATTCAAAGGTCAGAAGAGGAAAAACTACGAAGATGGCCCTTCTTTTACATGTAGTGTTGAGGAAGTGAAGGCCTTAGTTAAAGAATGGGTGGCAGACGGGGAACTGAAGATGCCGCATATCGAAGAGCTTTTGCCGAAGAATGACCGCAAGGGCCTTAATTATTGTGTTTTCCACCGATCACTAGGACATCCTACAGAAAAGTGTCGGACGCTTAAAAAGATCTTTAGAAAGAAAGTTAAAGCAGATGAGCTAAAGTTCAAAGAATAGGGCCTCAGGATATCTCAGAATATCCTAGAAGACATGGCTATGATGGCGTATGATGGCCATAACCCGAGCAGATGGTGAAAGTTTTCCGAATGATCTTGCAACTTTAAGGGCAAATGTCAACATTCCGTAGAAGAAGTCTATTTATGACATTTACAATTTATATTTACTGCATTGTCCAAGAAGTTATATCTTTCTTATGTTATGAAGAAATTTATTTCCTCCATATTGTGTATCTCCATTAGAAGTTTATTTTCTTTATATTGTGTATCTTCATTGTGTTATGTTACTTGAGACATTTTTTAATTTTTGTTGCCCTTCAAAGAAGAAAGAGGAATAGTAAACTCGGTTACCAACCTGAATAGACCTTTCTTGACGCAGTAGAAGTGTACTCCCACTCGGACATCTGAAGAGCAGCCATTGCTTCCATCAATGCAAGCTTTGAGGGTCTTTCTTGCTGAAGTAAAGTGTGTGCTCCCACTCGAACTTCCGAAGAATAGCCTTTACTTCCGTCAATGCAAGCTTCGAGGGTCTTTCTTGTTGAAGCAGAGTGTGTGTTCCCATTCAGACTTCCGAAGAATAGCCCTTGCTTTCATCAATGTGAGCTTCAAAGATCTTTCTTGCTGAAGTAGAGTGTGTGCTCCCACTCAGACTTTCGAAGAACAAATCTCGCTTCCATCAGTGCAAGCTTCGAGGGATAGTATTTGCTTCCATTGATTGTCGAAGAAGAGAGTGTACATCTACTCAAATTTCTGAGGGACAGCTTTGCCTCCGCTCAGATTTCTAGGAAACAATCTTTACTTCCATTAGTACAAGCTTGGTAGACTTGGTTGCCAGCCAAAAGGGATCTTTCTTGATGTTGCCAGCCAGAAGGGATCTTTCTTGCCAAAGAAAGGAGTGTGCTTCCACCCAGACTTCCGAGGGACAGCCTTTGTTTCCATTTGTACTTTCGAGGGACAACCTTTGTTTTAGTCAGTGCGAGCTTCAAGGATCTTTCTTACTGAAGTAGAGTGTGTGCTCCCACTTAGACTTTTGAGGAACATATCTCGCTTCTATCAGTGCGAGCTTCGAGGATCTTTCTTACTAAAATAGAATGTGTGCTCCCACTTGGACTTCCGAAGAAGAGCCCTCAAGACTCGATTGCTTGCCATAAGGGATCTTTCTTGCCGAAGTAGGGTGTGTGCGCTACTATTCAGACTCTTGAGGAACAGCCTTACTTCCGTTCGGACTTCCAAGGGATAGCTCTTGCTTTCATTAATGCGGGTCTAAAGAACAGCCCTTGCTTCTATCAGTACAAGCTCCGAAGATCTTTCTTGTCAAAGTAGAGTGGACTCCTACTCGAACTCCCCAGGGATAGCCTTCGCTTCCATTAGCTGCCAAAGTAGAAGTGCGCATCCATTTGGACTTTCGAGGGATAGCCTTGTTTCCGCTCAAACTTATGAGGGACAGCCTTGCTTCCGCTTGGACTTCCGAGAGACAATCTTTACTTCTGTTGGTGCAAGCTTGGTAGATTCGGTTGCCTTCTAGAGGGATCTTTTTTGCCGAAGTAGAGGGTGTGCTACTATTCAGACTCTTGAGAGACAGCCGTGCTTCTGTTTGGACTTTCGAGGAATAGCCCTTACTCTCATTAGTGCGGGTTTTGAGGACCCCGAGGTCGTGGATGTAGTACAAGAATTCATTTTCTGAATATACAAGATTCAATAGGTCATTTTCTCTCGACATTCTGAGATTCACTATTAAAGACTCAGTTTATACAAGGCTCTGACTCTGGACAAAGTAAGTTCAGTAACAAATTTCAGGGCTTGAGATCCAAAATATTTTTATTTGAAGATTAGATTTCTCATTTGTGAGCGAGACTCAACAGATTATCATACAAATTGCAAAAAATATCTCTTCCAAGTCAAAATTCACAGCCCAAAATTTTTTACAAAACAAGATTCAGCAAAAGTGGTGGTTATCTCAAGATCAGGAGGTCAAATTTCAACCAAAAATATATATATATATATATATATTTTCCCACAATCACAAAACCCAAATTGTTTACATGTCCAAGTGCATAAACTTAAAAGCCATCAGAAATGGAGAGTCAAGTTTCAAGGGTTCTAGAAATTTGTTTACAAAACCTGTAAAAGCCAAAGAAAGAGGGTTTCAAGCATATACTCACAAATCCAAAGCAATGAAGAGAATGAAGTTTGTTGAATCAAGACCAAGGCCCACCAAAAATGAAGGTCCAAAAATGGGTTTTATAGCAAGTCAACAAAGACGGCATGTAGCTCAGACGAGCAAAGGCGAGAGAGGTCTTTGGTAGTGGCAAGACCAGTAATGAGTAGCACGCCGCGTGGGTTGAGAGCCACGCGCACGAGCCAGGTGTGAAAGAGAACCAACGACCACGATGAGTCAGTCAATGGCAAGCTAGGTTGGCGTTGGTGCAAACTGTTAGCGAGTGGGTTGACGAGGACAGCAAACCAGCTAGGGGAACCGCGGAGCGATGGTCGAGTAGGGCGGCAATGAAATGAAGCCGCCGTGAGCAAGTGGATGAGGCGGATCGCCAGACGCTGTTGTCGCGCTATTGATAAGTTGAACGGTGACCACACATGTTGCGTTGAGTCGGGCAACGTGCATAGTCGGAGCTAGACAGCCAAGGTCGGAAGCAGCGGTGGTCTACAAGAAGAGGCGAAGTTGCAGTCGAGAGAGACCGATAACAGCTTGGGTCACGACATCCGCAATAGGTGGAGTTGGGACAGGACGTCGGCGATGCAAACGAGCGTCAACCGTGACATTGCAGTAGAAACGGTGAAGATCGCCAACCACGACGATGGCGTGGGTCTTGGCGGCGGCAGCGGTGCTTGAAGATGCGACGACGGCCAGCGTGCAAGCGCCGGTGGTCTTCAGTAGTGGCAATGCAAGCTGGTCACAGTGGCCTTTGGTTTGGCAGCTGCGGAGTTCCGATTGAAGAAGAATAAAGCTGGGTCAGTCTTGAGGAAGAAGAGAGCTAGGTCAGTCTTGAGGAAGAAGAGAGCTGAGTTGGTCTCTCGATCTAGAGAGAGAGACAGCTGAGAAATGGATTTGGCAAAAAAAGTGAGCTATGGAATAGTGTTTTGGCCCTTTCCTTACGTAGAAAAAAAAGAGAGGTGTGATTCTTGGAATATTCTTTCAAATATTCTGAGTGCGTATATATGCATATAGTGTGCCTGCTGTATCTCCCCCGAAAAAAAAAGAAAAATAATAATACTACTATTAAGATCTATTGGTAATTTGTCGTAGAAAAATTTCATGTCCATATCATGTCTAAACAATTTATATTGGCCTTGTTCTTTTTCCTTTCACACTTAAAAATTGAAGTGTTAAGCTGTTAAAGTATCTTATGCAAGTTTACTTATTTAAATGTTGAAATTCAATTTAAGTATCTTTATAGGTTTTTTCCTCTTTTTTTTTTTTAAAAAAAAATAAAAATTAATCCTTACTTTATGCAAAATATGAATATTGATATGAGACACATTACTGATACTTAATTCGATATGAAAAAAGTAAAACACTATTTTAATCTCAAAATTATCGTCTTTATCTGACAATTATATTACTAATACTTTGCAAACATTATTATATTATCAATTTCATTATAGTTCAAGCACGTCACCTAGAGTGCCTGAAAAGTATATTTCTCAAGTACTAGATACATTTATAAAATATCATATATTTATCCACGGGAATTGGAAAAGTATCCATATCGGATACAAATACAACCCTCATCATAGCCCCACTATTAAGATTTATGTGATTTTGGCATAAAAAAACAGATACCCACCAACAGCCATGTAAGATTAAATGCAACATAACTTTTGATCATAATTATGCTAATAACAACAACAGTGAGGGCCTTTAAACTACTTCTAAAGATTCACTACTTTGGAAAAATGAATGCGTAGATGATTGATGTAATAACAAGCAGTCAGTGTCAAACTATTTTTCTTACTTTTTTTTCTTTTCTTTTCTTGTTGCAACTCTTGGACCATAAGGGGAATCAAGTCTGGGATTTGTTGGTCTGTTTCACTGAGTCATCTTCTTCTTGTTCTTCTTCCTTAAACTTGAAGACAGCAAGATATAAGGCAGGTTCATCTACAAATTCGGTCATCTGGAATGAATGATCAGCAGCAACTTTCTGCAATGTCGTCTCATCTGGCAAGTCAGAGATTACCACTTCAGGGAATTGTTGTCTTTGCTTTTCCGCCACCTCCCTCCCTTGGGGATGACTCATCACAATTCTTGCACCTATTCAACCCACCAATGTAAAAGGAAGCAGCAATCATCAATTCAAATCCTGCTTCTACATTTAACTTATTATTTATCAAAATACCAATAAACAGGGCTTCACAGGCACCATCTTCTTATCATAATTTTAAGTGAAAAATGTAAAAGCCGTTTAGCTTTCCAAAATTGGCAATTTGAAAGGATCTGTAATATATTACCGCTAATTTTGGATGGCAAGAATCAAAGATAAAAGAAATGAGCATCCCAACCAACAATTCCATTATTAGTAGTAATAAGATTCATGGGTTAATACAATTCAAAGTGTTTTGGTTAAGAATTTATGTAAAAGAATGATCAAAAATTTTGTATGTTGTGGACTCATACTTGTTTTACTTTTAAATGGTTTCCTCAAGGCTCCAAGAGAAATGTGAGATTCCCACTTACGATTTGTTTAGATCCCGGATTTAGGAAGGGTTTTTTTTTAGAAAAAATAAAAAAGAGAAATATAAGCTAAATTTTTTTTCACATGTTCCTTTGATTTTCTTTTCCCACTATAAATCTCTGCCAAAATGTAAAATCACCGTTAGTATGGTAATCTCAATCCGCCTTGAGAAGCTAATTAGGAATCACATTCCAATCTTGAACAACCCAAACAGTAGTGAAGAGATGCGATACAGTGATGTTAGATAAAAGTGTTAGGGGAAGGGACAGACCTAGATTGATGTGGATTAGTGTAGTAAATAGATATAAATCTCCTTAACTTGACTAATGAAATGGCCTTAAGATAGAGTCGAGTAGAGAAGAAGGATTTATGTAGCCGACCCCATTTGATAGGACTTAAGCTAGAAAGCACGGATATGGATACGAGGTACAGATACGATACGATACAGATACGACGATACGACAAAATCTAAAAAAGTAGGATACGGATACGGGTACGGCTAGGATAGGTTTGTAAAAAAATAAAAAATAAACAAATTATTAGCAATGAGTCATACATAAGCTCAAGAATGTTGAGAAACCACAGTAACTTTATAATGCAAAATACTAATATTTAAGAATTAGATATTAATTTAAACCAGTAGCTAGTTTAGTTTTTAAATTTTCAATAGGTCTTGCAAATATTTCATTTCAATATCAAGTCTAATATGTTGATATTATAATATCCAAACAATCCACAACTTGACCCTATGCTTTTTCCTTTTGCACTAGTAAAAAATATTCTATGCAAGTTTATTTGCTTATTTATTTATTGATATTTAATTTTACTGTTGTTATATTATCTTATTAATCCTTATTCCTATATAATTATAGGGGACATGCATGATACAATGAAGATATGTTAATTTGATGAATTTTATTACTTTAGCTTACTATGTTATTTTTATAAAAAAATAAGTAAAATATTGCAAAAATATTCTATTTATTCTTACAATTATATTATATTATGATGTTATATAAGAAATGATACAATTCTAATTTCGTAAAAGGAGTAATACATGACTTGGATCATTTAATACTTCAAAATTAATTAAGAAGTATCCAATAATATGTGACTTGAAGCATCTGATACTTCAAAATTAATGAAAAATTAATTAAGAAGTATCCGATACTTTTAATAAGTATCTGATACGTATCCGTAAGTATTCAAGAAGTATCGGTATCCGATACGGATACGTCCCCCTATTTGAAGTATCCGTGCTTCATAGGACTTAAGGCTTGATTTGGTTTAGTTTGGTTTGGCTTGGTTTAGAATGAGATTCGCATTTTGCCTCTCCATTCCCATCATCCAAATCCACAGATGGTTGGGTTGAAATTAGAAGGGAAACTTTTGAGATAAGATGCAAGTAGTATTTATATCTAATGACACTATTAGAATTTAAGAGTCTGAATAGTATACAACAAATAGCAGTACGAAAATCTGATTTGTTTGTCAGTCCAAATATAGGTACTCAACAGAGGGGATTTTTAAAAGAATTTAGGGATTAAGGTGGTTGAGAAACCAGGTATATTTAGGTGCTTGTATGGATTTCACTGGGAGAAAGGGGTAGATATCTAGTAGGATTTTGCATAAGTACAAGTCTAAGTTACAAGGATAAAAATGTGGTCTTCTCTCTTTTGCGGGTAGATGTATACCAGCTAAGCACTCACTTCTCTCGATCCCATCGTATACTTTCTGTCTTTAAGGCCCCTGATTATTTTATAAAGCAAGTGCGAAGTGTGGTTAGTCGATTTTTGTGGAAAGGTGAGGAAGGCAAAGGTATGCATTGGAAATCTTGGGGTAGCCTATGTTTGCCTAATTCATTGGGGGGATTGAGTTTTAGGGACCTGGGGAAATTTAATCAAGCCTTTTGGCAAAGATAACTTGGCGAATTATTCATGAGCCAAATTCACTTGTTAGTAAAGTTCTTTTGGCTAAATATTGTGCAAACAATAATTTTTTGGATGTTGAGCCAAAGAATGGGTGTTAATGGGGATGGAGAAGAATATTATGGGGTAGAGATTTGCTTAAGACAGGTCTTTCTGGGAGAGTGGGGGATGGAAAACAAATAGACCCCTTTGAAGATCAATGGATACCAACTTTAAAAATTGATCTCCCAGGTCAGGGTGTTGGGTGGGTTTTCAGCCTGTTCTGGGTTTCTCATTTGATAAATGATGACTGAAAGGAATGGCGGGAACCATTGGTCAGATTACTTTTTCCTCCATTAATGGTCAGTCATATTCTTAACATTTATATACCACGAGAAGAAACTCCTGATTCGATTATTTGGGCAACAAATAGGAATGGTGTCTATTCGGTGAAATCGGGTTATTTTAAAACATTGGATTTGAATAGGGGACTGGAGAGTCTTGGAGGGAAGATAATGTATGGTATTGGAAAAAACTTTGGAAACTTCACTTACCTCCTAAGTGGGCTTTGTTTATTTGGAAACTATTACATCGAATTTTGCCAGTTCGAGTATCATTATAAACAAGAGGAATTTGAATTGATCCGGTCTGCCCAAGATGTTTAGAGGGAAGAATCTTTAGAACATGTGTGTTTTCAATGTCCTTTGTCTAAATGCATATGGCATGGATGTAGGTTGGGTCTGAATTTTGATGTGGGGATAGAATTATCGGTGGAGGGATGGTTGAATTGAAACAGTGGTTCAGAACTGCACCAGACGAGGAAGCCATCTTGGAATCAGTTAAAATTCTTTTGGGGAATTTGGATTCACCAAGTTGAGTTGAGTTGAGTATGGATTGGATTGGATTGGATTGGAATAAAATAAAAGTTAAAAAATAAAATGAAAATGGATGGTAACAAAAGAGGGCAAATAAATTACCTGGCAAACAATGTTTGGCAAGTGATTGAAAAAGGAGATGAAGTTGAAAGGGCAAAGCAGGGAGGAAGTAAAGAAAGACGACATCAAAAGGTGTCCATTTCTGTGGTACATAAATCAGCTCTCCCTGCCAGCATTTAACAGTGTCATATTTCTCTTTGATGCTGGCTAACACCAATAAGGAGTCATGGACAACCAGCAATAGTTGCAAAGGAGGTGATGAATCCACTAATTGCTCCACAAATCCTTGAGAACCAATCCAAACCAAAACCCTCGAACCTTCCTCAATCTCTCCCGCCGAGATTATCCGATTAGCGTCGGAATTCGTATCAAGAAAGGACCAATCTGTCTCCACAAAATCTTCCAAAGAGATTGCTCCCTCATTCGAAGGAGCTGTAGCAGCAGCAGCAGCAATGGAAGAAAGACAATGGTACTGTGAAGAAGATATGATTGGAGTCGAACATGAACGAGAAGAAGAAGAAGAAGAAGAAGAAGAAGAAGAAGAGAGGCGCAGATGATCATTGTTATTAGATTGAGGATGCAGATGAGGAGGACGAAACAGGGGAGAGAATGGTAAGATAATAGAATTCATTATAATCTTTTAAAAACCCTAGCATGAATGTTTTGGGTTTAGGGTGAACCATTTTTATTGCCTGTGGATAGTATTGGGTTGGAAAAGGTTTTGTATACATAATGTGACACATCCCACACCCCTAACATAAACACCCTTATTATTGTTAGGTAAACTATCAATAGGTCTTAATAGTTAGATTTAATTCTTATTAAATTTTATTAAAAATAAGTCTTGATAAAATAATTGTTAAAAATAATTTTTTTATGACAATTTTTTATATATATCATTAAAAATTAACAATTAATGACTTTTTTTGTCTTGATTTTTATAAATTGTCGTTAAAACTTACAATTAGTAATATTTTTTTATGACAAATTTTTTCTTATAGAACCTATTAAACAATAAATTTACTTATTAGAACCTACACGTAAGTACCCCAAATTCAATTACAATACTAAAAGATATCACATGATATATATCTCATTTATATATAAAAATTACACATTGGGTTGAGTATATATACGGAAAAGTTATTGGCTACTCTTGAAATACAGTCACATGATGTTTTAAAGTATTATAATTAGCCGAGAATATGAGACTTATAATTTTATGTGTGGTGATTGAGGAATATAAGGGAATGTAGTGAATGATGATTAGCGAATGAATATGAACGTGTGGTATTTTAGGAATATTCAATAATTTTTGATATATACGGATTGTCTTGGTTTTGAAAATTAATTTCACCACTTTAACTTTTTAATCGGATAATAAATAATTTATTTTATTAATAAATAAATAAATTAATTAATTAATTAATTGATTTAATGATTTAATAAATGTATTTTAATTAACAATTCATGTAATTTTATTGTTATATAGGAGAGTAATTAATTTTTTTTTGGTTATTTCTGTTAAATAAAAAAATTTAACAATGACGTATTTGTAATTTCCGAAACTATAAAAAAAATTTATATTTTAAGTAAACCTCAAGGGATTATTTGTAATTCACTCAACGATGTTTTAGCATTTTTCAAGTAACTAATAAAGAGTGCTTCTATTAGCATTCCAATTAATTCTTTGGATCTCTCATTTTTTCAAACTCCCAAATATAAAATTGAAAATCTAAAAAATTTCTAAGAACTCCCTAAATAATATCAAAATTATCATTCTAAAAACATTACACCTACCAAAATGCACACACCCTTAGGGGTGTAAAAATGACCTGAGGCCTGTGGGCGGCCCAAAACCTGCTCGAGGCTCGAGATGGGCTTGGCCCGTTTCAGCCTAGTTAGGCCTGGGCCTAAGCCTAGACCTTGGGCCTGGACCTTCCATTTGTAGCCTGGGCCGGCCCAAAAAATTTTGGGCCCTGCGGGCAGCCTAGCCCAATCCACCCATCCAACCATTTTTCTATCAATGGTCAAATTTAAAAAAAAAAAAAAAAAACTTGCAACGGTTAAATAATTAAAAAAATAAAAAATAAAATAAATAAAAAGATTAATCTTGTAAAAAAAAAACAAAATAACATAATAGTTAATAATTAATAATTTATACAATTATTTGTATTTGAATTACAAGAATTGAAACAAAAATTTATATAATTAAATAACAAAAAAATAATAATAGTTTACACCCACTCCTAAGCTATCTAGCCCCGAGAGAGAGAGAGGCACTGTGGTTGCTGCTATAGGCAACGGAAATAATGGAAGGAGATAGGGGAGAGCAAAGGTGGACTCAGGATTCGTCGATGGGATGGGCTAATATTAAGGTAAAATTATACAATATATTTTAAGTATAATCACATAAGAAAAAAAGAGAATTTAATAATATAATCTAGATTAATATATAAATTTATTGATTAGAAACAATCTAACTAAGTTGTGCTTAACGAGTCTTTAAAAATTTGAATTCATCGATTACAGAATTTAGATTAATTTTTAAAAAGCATGAAAAACAATATGCTTTATCCTGCTGGAGACGACGGAGTGGGTTGCTACCAATCTATTGGAAGATGTGAGGATTGTTTTGAAAGATTTATTCTTTAAACAAATACAAACCTATTGGGCTGCCTATCTATTTTTTGGTTTAAGTATTGGGCTGCCTATCTAAAAAAAAAAAACGATTGGCCCTTATTTGGGGCGGGGCTGGGCTGGGCTGGGAGAGGTTGGGAGGCTGGGCTAGGAAAAAAAATTTCTATAGATTTTTAAAATTTTGGGCTGGGCTGCAGCCACCTATGCTCAGCCCTAGGTTCGCCATTGGAGGAGAGAGAGAGAGAGAGAAATTTGAAGTGTGGGAGTGGTATTGTGGCTGGCTGCCATGCCAGCTAAAATAATGGCACAAGATAGGAGAGAGAGAGAGAGAGAGAGAGAGAGAGAGAGAGTGAAATGGGACCTTGGTTGCTATAGCGATCGAGCGAAATGACATTACATTGGAAGAAAAGAAAGGCAGAGTCTTACAAAGATTCAAATGGTAATAAATTAGTATATAAAAATTCAAACGGTAATATATATACAAACGGTCATAATTCAAACAGTAATATATATATTTATAAATTTATTTCACTCTTTAAAACTACTATAAATATCCTTCATTTTTCAAAATAAATCTCACAACAAATAATTCTCCCTCTCTCTCTTAAACTCTCTGAATCTCTCTTAAACTTTGAATCTCTCTCAACTCTCAATTAATTGTTTAGTGTCATCCCTAAGCGACAATTGCAATTATGCAACAAGAAATTTTTATCAGAAGAAGCTAATTTTTGTATCGCATTTGCCAGTCGGTAATATTAATTAGTTTAATTAAATTTATTAGCAACTTATTTTTTTCATTAATTATTTGTGCACATATATTAATTATTATTTTTTTATTGATTGTATTTACACATTATTTAAATTAATTGTTAATTCTTATATATTGTTTTACTTACATTACTATGGATGCTAATATTCCTAATGTTTATGTCGATATTGATACATATACTATACAACATGAATCTGTTGATTCTCCTTCAAATATCCCTCTTCCAATAGTTGGATCATCATCTAGGAGCAGAAGTAGTAGTGTTTGGGAACATTTTGAAAAAATATCTATAAATAATCCTGATGATACAATCACATTTAAAGAAAAATATAAATATTGTGCACATTTACTTAATGTTACACCTGCAGTGGGTATTAGTCATCTAAAAAGGCATGCTAACAAACATTTACAAAGTCCACAACCTGATATTCGAAGTCAAATGCAATTAGGGGCTTCATCAACTAGTAATTTGCAAACATTTTCATATGATTCTATACGTGCACAAAATTCTGTGGTTGATTATATTATTTAAAAAAAGAACAACCTTTTAGTACTAGTGAATGTACTGATTTTATTAAAATGATTCACGAAAGTTTTGCACCGCAACATCAAAGTTTTCAAGAAATACCACTAGAAACAGGATTTCAAAGAAATTTGAGGATGTTAAAAGTGAATGATTTGACATCTTTAAAAATTTGAATGGAAGAGTTTATTTAACATCTGATTTGTGATCAAATAATGGTTTTAAATATTAATGTATTACTGCACATTTTATTGATAATGATTGGAAATTAAATAATAGAATTATTTCATTTAAATTAGTTGAACTTCCATGCTCTGGTCATTCGCTTGGTGTAGAAATAAGAAATGTATTATATGAGTGGGTTTTACAACATAAAATACGATTAGTTTAGATAATGCAGCATATTATAATCAAACTGTAGTCCATTTAAAATCAACTTTACAATTACTTGTTAATGGTGATTTATTTCATATTCGTTGTTGTGCCCATATTTTAAATTTGATTGTTAAAAAATGTCACGACCCCATTCCGCCCCTAGTAGAATGGTGTCGTGATGGCCAGTAATCCGAGATTACCAAAGACTAACTTACAAAGATTCACACACAATTAGAGTATAGATATGGGGCTTACATGTGCAGAAGCAATAAATTTAAATCTAAGTAGTCCATAAGAGCTATGCATAGATCAAATGAAATGACATACATCTTAACATGGTTTACAACTTGGATACAAATAAAATAAAGTACATGTTACATCTTGATCAAAAGGCTTCTCAAGCCGACATATACAAAAGAAGTGAATTAAAACTAAGAAACATAATCTTCAAGATGAAACAAAACATGAATCAAAACATCTTGCACATAACATCTTAGGCGTCACCGCCTTCTTGCTCGCCACCTACATATATATAAAGGGGAGGGTGAGCTTAGATACTCAGTGAATGATATAATTAATAAAGGTTTCAATGAATGATATCCGAGATCTTTATCAAAACAATACATATCATAGCTTGTAACAAAATATGGGATGAATCAAGTTCATCAATCAAATCTTTCAAATCTTCTTGGGATGTTTAATAACATCTACATAATACATGGGGGATGACATTCTGGACAAAACAAGCGAATAATCGACCCGGAATCGATTAGACAAATCCACCCGTACAAGGCCATCGGTAGGGCCATCCGTACAAGACCGTCGATGACAGAGATCTCTCAAACATGGTGCTACATGGGCTTAAAGTCCCCCTGCATGGGAGGTGTCACACCCCAAACTAGCCTCTAAAATTTCGAGCATGACCTACACAGAAACAGACACTTATCCTGCTATATATAATATCCGGGGCCTGAACGGAAGCGTTAATATGATAGAATAACATGCAGACACATCCATTGAGCTACTACAAATATGCTAGGACCACGACTCGGAATTAAACATCTAGTGAACATGCATTTGAAATTAAGTTAGATACACATTTACAAGTCTAGCCCAGAGGTTGGGCATATAACAAACACTAGATACAAATCAACTTCAGCCCACAAAACATTAGTACAAAATGACAAAATCTAGCAAAACTACACTAGCATGCAAAGGGCTTCTCCAAGTGCCTGGTTGTCCTTAAGTTGACAAAAGAGAGATGATAATGATGCTAGGACTGACCTCCAAGTTGATTACCTACAGAATCAGACAAAATTACAGGGTGAGACAAGCTCAGTGAATAATAGTACTTAAGCAGTTTAATAACCAACTTTAGCCACAATGCATAACAGTGCATTCACAAAAATGAAATCCAAATAATGAGTCTGATATTGTTTTACTTTCAGAATGGCCTTGGGCCTAGTATTACAGTTATAACAGAACGGCTTGTTGGCCCAGAAATCTGAAACGACCTTTCGGCCCGAATGTATGAAACGACCTTTCGGCCCGAAATATACTTGAAACGACCTTTTCGCCCGAGAATGTCTGAAACGACCTTGAGCCTAGAAATATACAGAATGTAGTCAACCTTACATTGTCACCAAATTCCGATCAATACATATGTTAATGTCGTGTTTAACAGGAAACAGAATGGTCATAACAGATATTAACGGTAAATAAATGTACATTTCGTATACTATTACTCACAGTGTTGTTGCAGAGCGGTGGTTCCTCCTGTGGTGTGTCCTACACACATAGATAAGTCACATTAGTTCCTTTCTCCTTTTAAACCATTTCTTGCATTTTTACATTTCAATTGCATGTACAATCATAAACAGGTATCAAACACAAATTCCGAAAAGAGCTAAGGGTTAAGCACGTAAAACGAAGCGAGCGAGGTTTCTGACCTGGACAGCACATGTGGCCATACCCTCCGCTCGTGCGGACATGTACTGCACATGCGTTCCTTCTCCACCGCTCGTGCGGCCAAAAACAGTATGCTTTCCCAAATTTTTTCCTCTTCTCCGCACATGCGGCCACGACCTCCGCATGTGTAGTCTAGCCCCTGTTTGGTAGTCCGAAAATCATACAAAATCCCCTTCTTTGGTGATCATCCAAGAGGTCCAAAATAGCTTCTTTACATACCAAAATATGGCTCAAAAATTATGTAAACAAGAATACAAACACAACCACTTGAACATGAAGTTGATCTACATCAATTGTTCACCACCACAATCTATTTCTATCACATATACATACATACATATATAGCCATATGTTTACATAAATGTCAACATGATAATTCAAGAGATAAGTTATAGATTTCCTCTTAGGTGACCCATATTAAGTTAGAATCATCAAATAGTAGCATTATTTGTACCTATAGATCAACACACCCATCCAACTCTCCATTACAACTCTAGGTTACACCATATCAAGCAATTCATTCTCCAAATTAAAAAGAAAGCATGGAATTAGGGAAATTGAACTTACCTTAAGTTTCACTCCCTAAATGCCCCCTCAAATTTTTAATTCTCTACCTTCTAGATGATCTTGTCTTTCCCCACTTCTCAAAACCCTTCTCTAGTTCTTCCTCCAGGAGAAAATAATGGTGCTTCTAAGTCAAAGATGTCTAAGGCTTTGATATAGATATATATGTTTATAATAAGACAAAATTCAATCATTTAATCATCCCAAATTGAAATTACACAGAAAATCTCATTATAGCTTAAAAATCATGCAGATTTCAGATGTCAAATCAATTTCAGAAAATTAAGTCTCTAAGGTGTCCAATTTCAGATTCAAATAGTTTAAGTGCGATAGATAATTTTCTTATTCAACAGATAGGAAGCCATATTTCCAAGTTTCACTTAATTCAACGTAATTTCACATAGAGTTTCACAATAAGCATTCAAAAGCACAGAATAGAGGGCTGAAAAGATACCAGAATCATGTACGAGGGTCGAGTTATTACACTCTCCCCCCCTTAAATAAGTTTGGTCCTCCAAACTTGTTTTACCTTAGGACGGAAACAGATGCGGATATTGGTGTTGCATTTCATCTTCTTTTTCCCAAGTTGCCTTGGTTCCGTAGTGCTCTTGCCATTCCACGTTTACCATTGGAATTTCTCGGTTCCGTAATTGTTTTACTTGACGGTCCATAATTCGAATTGGTTTTTCCTTGTACGTTAACTTGTCAGTCAACACAATTTGGTGGTAATCAATAACATGTGACGGATTTGGAAGGTATCCTCGAAGCATAGAAACATGGAACATGTTATGAATCTGACTCATATGTGGCGGAAGGGCAACTCGGTAGGCTACTGGACCCACTTTTTCTAAGATCTGAAATGGACCAACATATCGGGGTGTCAGCTTACCCCTTTTTCCGAATCTTAGATGTCCTTTCATTGGGGTAACTTTCACAAAAACATGACTATCCACTTCAAACTCCAAATTCCTTTGCCGGTTATCCGCATAACTCTTCTGTCTACTTTGGGCAGTTTTTAATCTTTCTCAAATAATTCTAACCTTTTCAGTTGTCAACTGGACAATCTCTGGCCCTAACAATGGCCTATCTCCAACCTCAGCCCAACACACGGGAGAACGACACGGTCTTCCATACAAAGCTTCATAGGGTGCCATTTCAATACTCGAATGGTAACTATTATTATACGCAAACTCGACCAACGGCAGATGAGTTTCCCAACTTTCCTGAAAATCCAGAATACACATTCGAAGCATATCCTCTAGCGTCTGAATCGTCCTCTCGGATTGTCCATCTGTTTGAGGGTGGAAAGCTGTGCTAAACTTTAATTCTGTACCCATTGCATCCTGTAGACTTTGCCAGAACCTTGAAACGAATTTTGGATCTCTATCTGACACAATTGAGACTGGAACACTGTGAAGCCTTACAATTTCATTCACATAGATCACAGCACGTTTATCTGCATTATACTAGGTCTTCACAAGCAGGAAGTGGGCGGACTTTGTCAATCGGTCGACAATGACCCATATAGAATTCATCCCTCGAGGTGTCCGTGGTAAGCCTACAACAAAATCCATGGTAAGATGTTCCCATTTCCATTCCGGGATTGGAAAGGGTTGTAATAATCCTGCTGGTTTCTGATGCTCTGCTTTTACTTGCTGACATTGCAAATACTTAGAGGCAAACTCCGTGATTTCTTTTTTCATACTTGGCCACCAAAAATTTTGTTTCAAATCCCGGTACATTTTGGTACTTCCTAGATGCATTGTAACTCTTGAGGCATGTGCTTCTTCCATCAATTTCCGTTTAAGATCTAACACATTAGGAACACATACTCGGTCTTGAAACTTAAGCACAGAATCTGTCAAAGTGAACCCCAGTTTCGGTTTTGCGTCCATTTCATCACATATCTTCTTTAGAGCTCCATCCTCCATTTGGCGTAATTTAATCTCCTTAAGTAATGTCGGTTGGGCCATCATTGTTGCCACTGTTGCTTCTTGACTATGTATCACCAAGTCGACCCCCATCTTATTCAGCTCACTTATCAATTCCTTTTCCTTTGTCAATAGATTTGCCAAATTTCCCACATTTTTCCAACTAAGTGCGTCTACCACCGTGTTGGCTTTACCAGGATGATAGTGGATCTGC
This sequence comes from Camellia lanceoleosa, assembly GCA_025200525.1. NCBI lineage: Eukaryota > Viridiplantae > Streptophyta > Magnoliopsida > Ericales > Theaceae > Camellia > Camellia lanceoleosa. Next base: position 131,064,544 of record CM045768.1, read on the forward strand.
AAATCATAATCTTTAATAAGCTCCAACCATCACCGCTGGCGCATATTCAACTCTTTTTGGGTAAAAAGGTATTTGAGACTTTATGGTCAGTATAAATGTCGCAAGTAGTCCCATACAGATAATGCCGCCAAATCTTTAAAGCAAAAACTACTGTGGCCAGCTCAAGATCATGCGTGGGATAATTCTTCTCATGAGGTTTAAGCTGTCGAGAGGCATAAGCGATAACCCTTCCGTTTTGCATTAGCACACAACCAAGTCCCTTATGTGAAGCATCACTGTAAATCACAAATCCCTCAGTACCAGATGGTAGTGCGAGGACCGGAGCTGTAGTTAACTTCATTTTTAATTCTTGGAAGCGATTCCTTGATTCGACCATTCAAATGCAACTCCCTTTTTAGTCAACTGTGTGAGTGGTACAACAATTTTGGAAAAATCCTGAACAAATCTCCTATAATATCCAGCTAACCCCACAAAACTACGCACTTCAGTCACATTAGTCGGAGTCGGCCAGTTCACGATCGCCTCAATTTTGTTTGGGTCAACAGAGACTCCTTCCTTAGTTATAACATGCCCCAGAAATGCCACTTCACGTAGCCAGAATTCACACTTCTTTAGCTTTGCGTACAACTTCTTTTCTCGGAGGGTTTGAAGAATTAAGCGAAGATGATTCTCGTGAGCTTCTACATTCTCTGAGTAAATGAGGATATCGTCAATAAAGACTACGACAAATTCATCCAAATAGGGCTTAAAGACACGATTCATCAAATCCATGAATGCCACGGGTGCGTTAGTGACTCCAAAGTGCATAACCAGAAATTCGTAGTGACCATATCGGGTTCGAAATGCTGTTTTCTCAACATCACTAGCTTTAACTTTTAATTGATGGTACCTGGACCATAGGTCAATTTTCGAGAAGACTTGTGCTCCCTGTAACTGATCAAACAAGTCGTCAATCTGCGGTAATGGGTACTTATTCTTGATTGTTACTTTATTAAGCTCCCGGTAGTCTATACATAATCGGAGTGTTTCGTCTTTCTTTTTCACAAACAGAACTGGTGCACCCCACGGAGAAACACTCGGGCGGATAAACCCCTTATCCAGTAGGTCTTGCAACTGAGTCTTCAATTCCCTCATTTCAGCTGGTGCCATTCGATACGGGGTTTTAGAAATGGGTTGGATTCCCGGTAGCACTTCAATCGTGAACTCAATTTCACGGTCCACTAATTCTCCTGGCAATTCTTCCGGAAAGACGTCCGGAAATTCACAGACAACTGGAATCGCATCAGTATTCTCATTTATTATTGGCCCTTCCAAAACACTACATAAATACCCCTGACACCCTTCTGAATTAATTTACAAGCCCTTGCTGCAAAAATCACATACGGTGGAGAAGTTACTCCCTGTCCTTGAAAAGTAAATTCTGATTGCCCCGGAGGGTGGAATTTGATTTGTTTCGTCAGACAGTCTATAGTGGCACTATATTCACTCAACCAATCTATTCCCAGAATAATATCAAAAGAAGTCATATCAAGTGGTAATAGATTAGCATATACATGGACATCCCCAATTAGAAGTTCACAAGTGGAATATACAAAGGTACAGATCATGGAATTTTCCATAGGTGAAGATACACACAGCATATAAGTCAAGTCTTCTTCAGGTTTATCGAAATGTTTGGCAAATAATTTTGACAAAAAGGAACAGGCAGAGCCAGAATCAAATAAGACGTAAGTAGAATGACCATGAACCATAAATGTACCTGACACCACTGTTGTTGCGTTCTGTACATCTCCCGGAACCAATGCAAATACCCTGCCTTGCCTCGTAGTGTCCTTATTGTTAGCAGGCTTAGCAGCTGACTTGGCATTAGGAGCCGGTGTAGACCCTGCTGAACTTGTGGCGGCCTTATTACTATTTTGTTGATTCTTTTGCGGACAGTCTTTTATCAAATGACCCGTTTTGCCACATCGAAAGCATGCTCCAGACAATCGGTGACAAATCCCACGATGCCTCCATCCACATTCTGGACACACAAGAGCTGAATTTTGAGGAGAAGTAGTAGTGCTGGAGGTCCCCAAATTTTGCTTCTTATTTGGTGGAGTAGTTGACCCCTTGAACCATTGGTTGTTCTGTCTCTTTCCTTTCCATTCAGAAATTCGAGTCTGAGCAGCAATATTCCCTTCCGCTATAACAGCCCTTTCTAACACATCAACATAGGTAGGCAACTTCAACACATTAACTCGGTCCAAAATAGTACCCCGCAATCCTCCTTCGAATTTCTGCACCTTCTTATATTCTATATCTACCATGTGAGGTGCAAACCGGGCTAGTTCCACGAATTGAGCTTCATATTCAGCAACAGTTTTGTTTCCTTGTCTCAATGTTTCGAATTCGGTCACCTTCTTATCTCGCATACTTTGGGGAAAATATTTATCATAAAACAGTGCCAAGAACCTGTCCCATGTCAACCCCTGGTGCATTGTTCTTGTAAGCATCCACCATTTCCGTGCTTCATCTTCAAGGGTGAAAGCAGCAAGTTGCACCTTTTGGATTTCAGTACAAGGGAAAACTTCGAATAATTTTTCTATCCCTAACACCCACGCCTCAGCCTTCATTGGTTCAATCCCTCCTTTAAACGATGGTGGTTTCATCTCTTTAAACTCCTTTGTAAGTGTAATAGTGCGGTCCTCAGCGTGAAAATCTTGCACTACAGGTGGGGGTACTGGTGGTGGTGGCGGCTGTGGCTATTGTTGCTGTTGTTGTTGTTGTAGAGTTTCCGCCATTTCCATAATCATTCTTTCCATCCTATCCAACCGTGCTGAGGTAGCATCTTCCTGGTCTTCGGTCCTTGTTCTCACCATAGTCTACAAAACAATCAATTACAACATACACAAAAGAATGCAATAGACATTGATCATCATCATTAGCGTTAGCAGAAAACATTTAACGTTGCTATCAATCTTCCTTTACTACATGATGCCTACATCTTTCTAGACATCCTGAAGCTCAATGGATCCATGTGTGAGATAACAACTCGTGCTCTGATACCACTGTCACACCCCAAACTTGCCCATAAAATTTTGGGCATGACCTACTCAGAAACAGACACTTATCCTGCTATATATAATATCCAGGGCCTGAACGGAAGCGTTAATAAAATAGAATAACATGCAGACACATCCATTGAGCTACTACAAATATGCCAGGACCACGACTCAGAATTAAATATCTAGTGAACATGCATTTGAAATTAAGTTACATACACATTTACAAGTCCAGCCCAGAGGTTGGGCATATAACAAACACTAGATACAAATCGACTTTAGCCCACAAAACATTAGTACAAAATAACAAAGTCTAGCAAAACTGCACTAGCATGCAAAGGGCTTCTCCAAGTGCCTGGTTGTCCTTAAGTTGACAAAAGAGAGATGATAATGATGCTAGGACTGACCTCCAAGTTGATTACCTACAGAATCAAACAAAATTACAGGGTGAGACAAGCTTAGTGAATAATAGTACTTAAGCAGTTTAATAACCAACTTTAGCCACAATGCATAACAGTGCATTCACAAAAATGAAATCCAAATAATGAGTCTGATATTGTTTTACTTTCAGAATGGCCTTGGGCCTAGTATTACAATTATATGAGCGGCTTCTTGGCCCGAAATATAGAAACGACCTTCGCCCGAAGTATCTTGAAACGACCTTTCGCCCCGAATGTCTGAAACGACCTTTGGCCCGAGAATGTCTGAAACGACCTTAGGCGAAATATATAGAATGTAGTCAACCTTACATTGTCACCAAATTCCGATCAATACATATGTTAATGTCGTATTTAACAGGAAACAGAATGGTCATACAATATATTAACGGTAAATAAATGTACATTCCGTATACTATTACTTACAGTGTTGTTGCGGAGCGGTGGTTCCTCTTGTGGTGTATCCTACACACATAGATAACTCACATTAGTTCCTTTCTCCTTTTAAACCATTTCTTGCATTTTTACATTTCAATTGCATGTACAATCATAAACAGGTATCAAACACAAATTTCGAAAAGAGCTAAGGGTTAAGCACGTAAAACGAAGCGAGCGAGGTTTTCGACCTGGGCCGCACGTACGGCCATACCCTCCGCTCGTGCGGACATGTACCGCACGTGTGATCCTCCTCCACCGCTCGTGTGGCCAAAAACAGTATGCTTTCCCAAATTTTTTCCTCTTCTCCGCACGTGCGGCCACGACCTCCGCACGTGCGGTCTGGCCCCTGTTTGGCAGTCCGAAAATCATACAAAATCCCCTTCTTTGGTGATTATCCAAGAGGTCCAAAATAGCTTCTTTACATACCAAAATATGGTTCAAAAATTATGTAAACAAGAATACAAACACAGCCACTTGAACATGAAGTTGATCTATATCAATTGTTCACCACCACAATCTATTTCTATCACATATACATACATACATATATAGCCATATGTTTACATAAATGTCAACATGATAATTCAAGAGATAAGTTATAGATTTCCTCTTAGGTGACCCATATTAAGTTAGAATCATCAAATAGTAGCATTATTTGTACCTATAGATCAACACACCCATCCAACTCTCCATTACAACTCTAGGTTACACCATATCAAGCAATTCTTTCTCCAAATTAAAAAGAAAGCATGGAATTAGGGAAATTGAACTTACTTTAAGTTTCACTCCCTAAATGCCCCCTCAAATTTTTAATTCTCTACCTTCTAGATGATCTTGTCTTTCCCCATTTCTCGAAACCCTTCTCTAGTTCTTCCTCCAGGAGAAAATCATGGTGCTTCTAAGTCAAAGATGTCTAAGGCTTTGATATAGATATATATGTTTATAATAAGACAAAATTCAATCGTTTAATCATCCCAAATTGAAATTACACAGAAAATCTCATTATAGCTTAAAAATCATGCAGATTTCAGATGTCAAATCAATTTCAGAAAATTAAGTCTCTAAGGCATCCAATTTCGGATTCAAATAGTTTAAGTGCGACAAATAATTTCCTTATTCAACAGATAGGAAGCCATATTTCCAAGTTTCACTTAATTCAACGTAATTTCACATAGAGTTTCACAATAAGCATTCAAAAGCACAGAATAGAGGGTTGAAAAGATACCAGAATCATCTGCGAGGGTCGGGTTATTACAGGAGGACTTTCCAAGAATGTTATCAAAACAAGATAATACTTGATACAAAAACTGGGGATAATCATTCATGCTTGATCAAATACTTTTCCAAAATGAAGCAAAGCTTTATCAAAACGTTATAACATAGCTTTATTAAAAATACCACTTACATAGCTTTTCGGGTGTAGGGATTAAGGCAAGGATCCAAGACCTACAAACACATAATAAAGTCTACTGAATGTATTTCAAGAAGACAAGAAGAGATGCTCAAAGATGGGTATAAAATGCATCCTTAAAACAAGCTTTATATGAGTGCAAATGATCCCGACATTTCTTTTGAAAACCAAGTCAAGACAAAGTAAAACATGCTTGGAGTTAAAACACTATTTTTCATCTAGGGAAAACATGCTGGGTACCAATCAGGTCTTGGAATGGATGCACAGAGATGATCTAGGCAAAAATGACCTAGCTGGGTGAACTTAGGAGGTCTTGGCCGAGGTCCCACACCTCTTGACGGAGGTGTGGTTACCTAGGCATCAGTGTGCAGCTGCCTGCTGAGGTGTTACAAGGTGCCGGCAAGGGTGTACCATGGTTGGCCTAGGTGTGCAATGGTTAGCCTAGGTGTGCATGCAAGATAGACTAATGGTGCAAGTGATCATGCAAGGTAGGCCAAGGTGAGATACGATGCTTGGCCTAAGTGTGAGATCTAGGCAAGAGTGGTCTCGGTGACTACACCTAGGGAAATGAGGTCTGGAAATCTGGGTTTCCCTCTTGATGAACATGAAGAACATGAAGGACATGAACATGAAGAACATGAATGTTAAAATCATAACTTCTTTATTCAAAATCTGAGATTTCATGAGATGAGTTCGAAAACATGGACATGGGTACCCATACTTGAAGATCTTATGAAAACAAACACAAAAACATGGATCTTGATACAAACTTTCGGATCAAAATATGGTTTTTCTTCAAGAACACAAGAACATCATTTTCTCTTTCTAAAACCAAACTTTAAATCAAAGCATGGCTCATGAATCATGCTAGATCATGCAATGTGATCGGATCAACATAAAGAATAACAAGAGTAGATCAAGAATCTAACCTCAAAACACGGATCTAACGGTTCAAGGTGTGAAGATCAAGCTTGGAAATCTAGTTCTCTCTCTAAGAACTTCTCTTCCTCTTCCTAGAGCTTCTCTCTCTACAAAGGCAAGGATATGACAAATGATGTGAGTTTCTCTACTGCCAGCAGACTTAACCCTCTGCTGGGACACATGGCAACAACTGGTTGGTTCTCCTAAAAAAGGTGACAGAATGACAAGACAAGAGTATGACAAGGTGTATATAACAAGTAAGGTGACATGGGCACTCTGGCAGGTAATGATCTCGGATTAGGACATAGGCTTCGGCAAGTAAGGTCTCAATGATCTCGGCTAGGAAGGATAACACTTGGCCTAGCTGTGCCACACCTCGGCCTAGATGTGCCACACCTCGGTCTAGGTCATTCCAGTCCCGGAACAAGGTCACTAGGTGCAAGGATCAAGGATCCAGGACGCCTAGATGATAACATCTCGGCCTAGATGATGAACATCTCGGCCTAGATGATGACATCTTGGCCAATATGCCAGGGTGAAGGTGGAGGTCAACCAAAGTGGTTCCAAGATGGTTCTAGGTGTAAGAGGTTCAAAGGTGTGACCTAGGCTTGGCATGACATAGGCTTGGCATGACCTAGGCTTGGCATGACCTAGGCTTAACATGACCTAGGCTTAAGACAGGAAGGAAGGAACAAAGCATGTATACAACACTTAGGCAAAACATGATAGCATCAACACAAGACAAGAACCTTTACCTAGGCAAAACAAGTCTAAGTCTACAAATGCAAGCTTAACAATACAAAATCATGCAAATGTATAGATGCGCCCTCGAGGGACCTCGATGGCGTTACAGTTCGGACTCAATTTGTCACGGTTCTTAATCTTGAACCAAAGAGTCCAAATCCGGCAAATCGTTTTGAGAAAAATAGATTTTTTGAAAGAAGTGCCAAACATAGACTGCTTTGTCAGATACAGAGTCGCCACCTAAATATTTTATAATGGGGAAATTTAAGAAATCCTGACTCGGTGCCAAGGGCCACGTGTCCGTCATCACCAAAGTTGCCTCGGCTCGGGAACTTGGGTACGATTGGGGAAGGTCAGCTATGAGCACCCCCTCTTGCCCGATCCGGAGATCGGCTTCTACTAACCGGGATATCTCGTTTTTGAAAACACATGAGTTCTTATTCTGATTAATTAGTTAGAATTACTATGTGATGCGCATAACACAAAAGTATAGACTAGATCGCCTAATTTGGAACGAAGCATTGCATATTTGTTTGTTTGGAAATGTTTTGAAATTTGCTACTCGCAAGTAGGCTAAAATACGGATTTCAATGAATTATTCCAATTCAAGTAATCCAACCTTCACCCACAGGCATTCAGGCAGTTAATCAAATAAGCATATAGCCACATGGTAAACATGTTGTCATGTTAACATTCACACTCATGTGAGATGCTAAAGCATAAAATACTTATAGTGTACTCCGTGCCAAAACAATGAAGCTAGTTAGCAAAACATGCATGACCCTAGTCCATGTTAAGTGGCTAATGCATCGCATACAAAATGCAATCTAGAGTAGGCTCGGCTAATCTAAGATGGCATATGAAATGTGACAAGTAACACGTATTTCAAGTTAGATTTGGAATACTTATGCAGTTAGTATGATGCGCCGAGCCTGGTGCATGCAATACAAATGGATGAATGCACACATGCATAGCATAAGGTATGCTAATTGAAGTATGCCTTAAATCTAACCATTATAAGCAGTTAAATAAAAGGGAGAAAGACGTGAGATTGGAAGACATGCACACACGCACCCACACTTATTACAAATTTGCCCTCACTCGAAGGGACCGAATAAATAATACAGGCCACCTAATTAACTAACTCACAGGCTAATTAATTATTACAGAACCAAATGAATAACTAGCTATAACTAATGATTACACAACTTAATTAATTAACAAATTAATTAACTGATTAATGAACGACAACTAACAAATAGGGAAAGCAGTAAATGATGCCATTCCAGCTCTGTTTGAAGAAGAGGGAGATGCACGCTCGCTTTGGTTCCTCGCCTCGAAACGCCCTCTGGTTGCTCTTTAGAGGCTCTGTTTGCAGGATGTCTTCCAGTGCTTGTTGCCGAACCTTACCAAAACACTGCAGGGGGAGTCACCAGTGGCTACGGCCAGAGAGGAGAATCTTGCAGCCAAGGGCGAAACACTGCCGGCCAAGGGTGGCACACTGCCGGCCATCAATGGCGGTGTGACACCAAACCTGTAAGCACAAAATAGAGAAAATTGAGGATTTCCCAAGGACATGTACGCACCATGACACTCCAAAATCACCTCAAAACATCAAGGGAGAGACCTAGTCGGATCCACGACCATCAATCACGCATCCCGATGCATAATGGCCAAAGATCTAACTTGTGCAAATCAATATGAAAATGAATGCACAGATAAAGCAAGTAAAGCCTAGAACTCTATCATGAATCATCAAGAGCTTCGGCGACCGAGAATTGAAACGCGTTCCATCACTTGAAGTATGAAACGCCTCTCGTTCCTTGTGCTCAGATTAACACTTAATCCAAGCAATGCAACACATAAGCATGGCAAACATGCAATGCGAACAACCTAACAAGGCTAATGACATGCAACAAGCACATAAGCATGATGTGAGGTGAAAACCTTGGACAACATGACGAAATGCAACATGAACATGTGAACATGCAAGGCATGTAAAGCTAAATAAGTATGCAACAACATACTACATGTAACAAGCATGCAATAACATGATAAGATGGGCTTACACCAAAGGTGGACAGCTCTCAACTAGGTCCAAATCAGTAGCCATAGTGATGGAATTGATGGCATGCATGAATCACCAAAACACAAAGCTTGCAAAGCCAATTACACTACAGCTATACAAAGCATGTATTATTTGACTATGAAGCATAAAGACAGAGCCAAGGCAGTCCCAAAACATGAACATTTCTAGTTCAAAGCATGGCCAAAAGGTGCTCACACGAAGGACTAAGGCAACATGCGAGGTTGGCTAGTAAGCATGAGTTGTATGGCATGTATATGAAGCATATGAAATCTCACCAAACCAGCCAAAATCAGTGAACAAAACATGCCAAATATGCCCAAATAATCATGGAAATGCAGCCAATGCATGCCAAAATGAGGGACCTCTTTGGAGGGCCAAAAAGACCATTAAACAAGACAAGGAGAGAGAGGGTCACCCCCCTCTGATTTGGGCTCTAGTGTCTAAGCCACTGAAAATCCACTGGATTTCAGTGGCTAAGAGGCCAAACCATGGCCAATGTAAGTGCTCTAATGCATAGCTCAAAACATGATGAATTAAAGGATGAAAGGGGGAAGATGAACCCAAACAGAAAAAGTATCTTAAACAAACATGTTTATAAGATCAAAAGGAAACTTTTTCTAGTTTATGACCAATCTCAAAGATGCTCACAAGTAGGACTAAGATATGATACAAAAATGGCCCTAAAAGGAGAGATAAAGCACAAGGGACAGTAGATGGCCCCAAACAGAGAAGAGCCCTTCAAAAAAGTTAAAGAGGGGCTTAAAATAATACACTTTATATTTTGGCTCGAAGCCCAAAAGTGCTCACAAATGAGGCTAATATATCATGCAAAATAGGCCTACAAAGAGGGATAAAGCATGCAGGGGGGGAGGAGGCCTCGAACAGCAAAGAGTTCTTATACAATCTTCAAGAGAAGCTCAAAATATGACACTTTTTAGTTTATGACAAAGTCCAGAAGATCTTGCAAGTATGGCTTATAAATGAAGCAAAAAAATGCAAGTTTAAGGAAAATGAAGACTTACCCTTGAAGAACAGCTTTCCAGCAGCTTTTGGTCCAAGATTCTGAGCTTTCAACCTTTGCAAATGGCCTCCAAGATGCTGGAATGGATGGTGGAGGTGTATATCTAGGTGTTGTAGTGAAAAAGTGCAAGGAAATCCAACTTTAAAGCCTAAAACACACACAATATAGAGAGAAAGAGAGGTTTTTCCCTTCAAAAGCTCTGAACCTGGTATAAGGAAGAAGCCTCTTCCTTATATAGAAGAATGAAAAGCCAAAGCTTCTTGAACAAGCTTTTCAAGGCTTTCATCCCTCCATACACGTGTATGGAGGGAAGTAAACAAAAATCCAGCTGGGTCAAAAGATCTGCCTGGAAACCAGCTGAGATAGAGGGGGTGCCGGCCATCAGCAATGGCCGGCAGTGCTACACTGATGGCCGGAAGGGCTTCACCAAGGGCCGGCAGGATCAAGTCCATGGCCGGCAATTCACCACAGGGTCCACTCTAATAGGACCTAGTCAAGGTCCAAAAATGAGGCAGAAAGGATATAGGGTCCGGAAAACTCGAACCGATGACATTCCGCCGCGATAGTTGAGTGCTCGACGAGTAATCGAACCAGTTGTTGGGTGTACCTACAAGCACAACCAAGTCTTGAGAACAGTCAAAAATGGGGTGTCTACAAAATGCACATGAACATCACTAAGACATGAATGTGGGTTATTACAAAGAAGCTATGCATGTATACGAGACTTCTGTACTTGTAATAAAAAATGCAGTTGTTACTATTATGTCTTCTGGTAATCGAATTTCGAAATATAGAAAAATTTGTCAACTAGAAAATATGCCATTTAGAAAATTAATTTTAAATGTAGATAGTAGGTGGAATTTAACATATAATATGTTAAAAATAGCTTGTAAACAAAGAAAAGCAATAAATTTATTTTTTACAACAACATCAATAGGAGGAGTACTGACTCTCACTGAACTTAATTGGCGCCAAGTAGCCTTGTATAAATATTTTTTTAAAAGTTCTCGATACTTCAACAAAATTATTTTCTTATATATATGTTTCTTCTTCACCATTTGTTTTACGTATGCTAGCAGAAATAATTAAAGTTTTCGTAAAATATATGGGTAATGAATATTATGTAACCATTATTACTTCAATGAAAGAAAAATTTGATAAATATTTTGATCCTTTGCCTCTTCTGTTAGGTTTAGCCATAATAATTGATCCTAGGTGTAAAGAAATTGGTTTACAAAATTTTTAGAGCGTCTTTTCGCTGATCAAACACAATTTGCCCCTATTATACAAACATGCAATAGATTATTTGAAGAATACGTGGCAGTTACATCTGTAAATACACCCACACACACTACACTAGCAGTCTCATCTCGAGGCGGGAGATTAAGTGTTTTTCTAGCAATAAAAAGTAAAAGAATATATCAACATACAAGTGTAAGTAGTTCTGAATTACAACGTTATTCCGATGATTGACATTTTGGAATGGTGAAAACAAAATGAAACTATGTGGCCTGTGGTTTCACAGATGGCCCGTGATATACTAACCGTTCCTATTTCTACAGTTGCTTCGAAAACAAGTTTTAGTGCAGGTGGACAAGTGCTGAGCAATTACTAGAGCAGGCTTTCACTCAAAATAGTTGAGGCACTGATGATATCCAGAGATCATATGCATGCGCTTACAAAAAGACAAAATTATAATGAAAATGAGCGAATTCAAAATGATTTGGATGACATATTCTCGGGCAATGCGACTGAAATGTCTATCTCCTCCGATGATTGATCAACAATTTATTTTTTACTATTTCATTTCATTTTATTTCATTTTTTTTTTGTATTAGATTATTGAGGTGGAGTATAATGCAAATGATTGGTAGGCTAGTAGATGCCAACTTAGTTGGGATGTATTTGACCTATAGTGATGCAATTGCTCTACCATCATTAGTAATCTACACCTAATTTATTTAATAATATTAATTTTGTAATATTTTATTTCATTTTGAAATAAAAATTATTCATTCAATAAATGTTATATAAATAATTTAATATTGTAATATTGAAAGTTTCATTTTCATATATATAAAATTATTCATTTCAAAAGAAAAAAAATTACATAATTGCATACTTTTTTAGTTGTAAGTTCATAATTAAAAAGGCATAAGTCATACATAATTAAATTTAAATATCACCATGAAACATTACATAATCAAACAAAACATCTCATTAATCTTAACTAAAATACTTTAGTAATAATAAATCTTTTTATTTTTTATTCCTAATATAAAAAAAAATCCCGACTAGGCCCCAGGCCCTATTATGAGTCGGCTTGGCCTTGGGCCTAGGCCCCACTTTTTGGCCCATGGCCTAGCCTGGACTGGCCTGGCCCGGCCTGACCCACTAAAAAGGTAGGAGCTCGCTTGGGCTGGCTCGAGCCCAGGCCAGGTCAGGTCGGGCCGGGCCGGGCCGGGCCATTATTACATCTCTACACACCCTTAAAAACCTTTTATTTTCAAAATCCTAAACTCTCAAACTCTCACTGTTGAACTCAAACTTCCTCTCATTGTCAACTATTGAACTCTCATTGCTGAACTCTAGATTCCTCTCATTGTCAACTTTTGAACTCTCAGTGTTGAACTCTAGCTTCATCTCATTGTCAACTATTGAACTCTCACTTTTTGACCTCAAGTTTCCATTCGCTGTTAAACTTAAGCTTCCTCTCACCGTTGACACAGTTCCGCCATCAATCTTTGTTATAGGTAGTCTCTTACAATCGACTTCTCTTCACCATCAATCTATCTCACAGCCGATCTCCCACCATTGATCTATCACTGCTAACTTCTCTATGTCTTCGATCTCTCCATTTTCATGTTCGAACCTGCGTTGGCGAATTCCTCTCATCGTTGACACAGTTTCGCCATCAATCTTTGTTATAGGCAGTCTCTTACAATCGACTTCTCTTCACCATCAATCTATCTCACAGCCGATCTCCCACCATTGATCTATCACTGCTAACTTCTCTATGTCTTCGATCTCTCCATTTCCATGTTCGAACCTGCGTTGACGAACAAATTACTTGTATTTGGACCTGTGTGATCAAACAATTTGTACGTTCAGACTTGTATTACCAAAATTATAAAAACATAAAGTTCTGTATCTGTGAACAAGTTTGACCCATCAAAATTTAACAAACAAAGATAAATATGCATCAATCATTTCCATTAACAAATAAAACTATAGTTCTTCGCATAACCAAAGCATAAGTGTGCATTAAGGTTACATCGAAAGTGCCGAGCATATAAATAAAAAAATTTAGATCCAAAGTGCCAAACATATTAACAATGTTCAATTAGATGTTGCCGAACTAATGCCTTTAATTCGACCATGCATTTTTATTTTTTTGGCATACGTTCACGTTAAATACTGAAAAAAAGTCAAATCGTTTCACCATTTTTTTTATAAATATTTTTGAAAAACTTATCATTATAAGGTCAACCTCCTCCGAGCTGTGAATATCATCCAAGCTGTGAACCTCCTTTAAGCTTATTTTGTGATGCTCCATTCATCTCATGGTATTGGTGTTGTCAGAAAAACTTTCACTCATTGCCGTTGTTAAAGAAGTGTGTACTGTCGAATAGTTGTTGTTACTGCCAAAAGTTTTCGCAAGACTAGCCATTGGTGGGTTTTGAGGTTGTGTAGGTTTTAAGGATTTCGAAGTGTGTGGGTGGTGATGGAAGTAGATCCTCTCATAAACCCTATGTTATGATTTAGTGGGTGAGTGGGTATAATTGTGAGATGGGGAGTCCCAAATAATTCATGTCATTTTTAGTAATTTTATTTGAGATTATTATTGTAATTAAAAAAATAAAAAAAATGAGGGGTTGAAATTATTAATTGGGGTGCTAATAGCAACCCTCTAAATAAATAATGGTCCACTATATTTTAATAGGGTTTATTACACTTTCCACGCCTATAATTTGACCTAAATTTCACTTTAGCCCCAATAATGCAATTCAAACAATTTGGTCCCTTCACTTTTAGTATAATTTCAATTTGGTCATTCTGTCTAAATTTTTTATTAATTTTGTCTACATGTACATTTTAGAAAATTAACAAGTGTCCCATAATTTTTAACCTCTAATTTAGACGGACGAAAGAACCAAATTGAAACCTTAAAAAATTGACAAGTGTTCCAAAATTGTTAAGTTTAACCTCCAATAATATAGACAGAAGAACCAAATTGAAACCTTAGAAAATTGACAAGTGTCCCAAAATTGTTAAGTTTAACCTCCAAAGTGTAGGGACTGAAAAAACTATGAAAACTAAAGTGAAATTTGAGTCAAACTACAACAAAAGGAAAAAGTGTAATTAACCCTTTTTAATATTTTCATCTATACTCTTCTAAATGAATCATATCATTTTATTGATGATGATCATGTCATCAATAATACATGAATGCAACTTTTATCTATAACCATAGGATCCAAAAATTAGGTTGGACACTTCAATTTAATAAAATTATTTTTATTACTATTATTTACCTATTTAAAATGACAAAAAAAAGTATTTGATATTGAAAAAAGTGCAAATCAAAGTATTTTGAACACTCTGTTCATACCAACAGGGGGTTAGTTTAGTAGATAAGACTTTCGACTCTCTCGCTTAAGACTTAGGTTCGAGTCTCTATAGCCCTTTGTTGGGTTAAACATACTTTTTAGCGTCTGGAGCATGCGGAGGGCCTAAGCTTTGGCCCTGACGTAGTGGTGGGGTTCCCTGCAAATATGTTGTAGGTGCTAAGGGGTAGTACTCCCTAGCACATATGTTGGAGTAGCCTATCTACATATCCATTTTATGAATAATAATAATAATAAAAAAAGAACACTCCATTCATAATTAGTCTTTCTCTTTCCTTCTATGTTTTTTTTCTCACGTTCTTTAATTTGCATCTTCATAGTCAACCATATTTTCCTTGAATATATCATTCTTGCATTCTATTTTATATTCAAGTCAACGATAGACAATAACACTCCATTCATAATTAGTCTTAATCTTTCTTTCTATGTTTTCTTCTCACGTTCTTTAATTTGCATCTTTATAGTCAACCATATTTTCCTTGAATCTATCATTCTTGTATTCTATTTGATATTCAAGTCAACAATAAACAATAAAGAAAACATCTCTAAGTTGTTCACTACAATATATAAGACTTGTAACGACTATGGGTGTTGATTTCCGACCACACAACCAAACGGGGAACTCAGCTAGAGAGCATCAGCAGAATATATTAGGCCCGAACAACCTGTCACAGAAAGATAAGAATCCAGTGGTGGTTCATCCACCCAGGGTACTTCGATGATCAAGTCAATAATCAATATCTCTCAAAGATAGCAATTTGTGCTTAAACTCACAAGAAATAAATTACTACTCACCGTCTATCACACATTCCTCAGATCCATTGGGGTGCCCTACTTTTATAGCCAGCACTGACCTGATCCCTGTAGAAGCCTCGCTTCAGTGGACTCAGGCTCAATGCTCATCCTGGACTCTCAGCTAGATAGGAATAAACCCTCTAAGAGCTTTACCTTTATCCAGACTGAGATCCTCCCCTATTCTTGGACTCTTGTCCCTTATCCGCTTATCTCGGATTCCGGCATCTCCGCGTGTAAGCTTAGCCTAGCCGAGATCACCTCGGCGCTAGGACCAGGCCACGTGGCACCCTGGCTGACACTCTGGCGTCACCTTGGCCACGTGCTATCATTCACAAAATATGTCTCCACAACTATCCCTAGGTTCTATTACCTCGGCAACCTGAGGTAATGGAACCTACACCGCTTGCTTATACACTATGTCGGCTAAAATTCATTCTTCTTTTCTACCAAAGTCACGACTCGTCAGTTTTAAGTTCCCAGGACTCAACTGCCCAACTTTATCAAGGATCAGGAACCCAGAGTCAAGTTCTTTAAACATCTCAACCAAGATTGCTCATCTAGTCGAGGTTTTTTATTCATTAAACAAGAACCCCAAGGGTTTTGACTGTGCATGAGCTGTCACGCACAGTTTACTCAACCGTTTCCTCTACGCATCTCTTTCTCATTAGTTCGTACCTAATACGCACTATCAGGTCACGTCGCTTTTGCACATGCCGCCTGACAAGCACGTTGTCCAAGGCATTTCATTATGGTTTGCCGTCTTTTTGAGTTTTAACAAAACTCCTTCTCTCTTTTTTTCCCTTTTCACTTTCGTAAAATTTTTGATTTCTTTCTCTTGTGCTCAAATTTTCACTATCTAGATTCTACTATTTTCATACCTTTGAAGCTCTGCACTTGCTCCGATTACCTTCTCCGGTGACCTTTCCATCATCTGTTTCTGGCCATTTGCGTTGTCTGACTTCGGCGATCCCCATATCGGCGTTTATTTCATTTGGTAAGTTCAGAATTTCTTTCCTTTTTAAGTTCAGTCTTTCATTATTCATTTGATTTGTCTCAAATCTGTTACCTGTTTTGTAATAACCCGACCCTCGTATGTGATTCTGATATATTTTTAGTCCCTTATTCTGTGCTTTCAAATGCTTAATGTGAAACTTCATGAGAAATTAAGTTTAAACCCATGGATCTTATGATTTGAAACCCGTATCTATTTAATAAGAAAAGTATTTGTCATGTTTAGAATGTTGAATCAGAAATTGAGGGCCTTAGAGACTTGATAATCCGAAATTGATTTTATATTTGAAATCAGCATAATTTTTAAGTGATAATAAGCCTTGCTGTGAAATTTCAATTTAGGATGATTAAACGATTGATTTTTGTCCTATTCACTTCTTATATATATGTGTGTGTTCTTAACCATTTGACTTAAGAAATCCTAGCTCAAATATCTTCTGAGGGAATAGTGAGAGTAGAGAGAAAATCTAGAAGGGAGCTTCTTCAAGATCAAAAATTGAATAATCTAGAGGGAAGTTGGGAGGTTAAGATCACAAGTAAGTTTATTCATCCCCTATGACTCCTTTCTTGAATTTGAGTAAGGTTTCTTCACAATTGTGTAACTTAGGGCATGAAATTGAACCTAATGTATGATCAATGCTTAACTTGGTTTATATTTTATCACTTAGATGATGTAGAACTAAGTTGGTTATGCAAAGATAAAAGAATTATCTTCTAAGTTTACATATGTGATGTTGTATGCAAGAGAATTAAGTTATGTTTATGGGTGGTGTTCATGTAAAGAAGTAACTCAATTGGATTGTACTTACAATTCTTGGAATGTTCTACACTTACGAATGATGTTATTGTAAGATTAAACCATAATATTGCATGAATTTTATTCTCAATTTGTGCTTCAAGTTAAATTGGCTAAGTGAAGAGGAGGTTGAATTTCGGACTGCATTTTCAGGGGAATCACCACACGTGCGGAGGTCATGGCTGCACGTGCGGGAATTGGCAAAATTGGGGACTTGGCTACTGTCTAAAAGGCACGTGCGGGGCATCACTGCCATACGTGCAGGGACCCTTTGCCACACGTACGGCCCATGCTGAAAAATTCGGGATGCTCCGTTTTATGTGTTCGACCCTCTAATATTGTTAAAATCTATATTTGGCACATTTTTGAGGTTGATAAATTCATTCAAGCAAAACGAGTCCGGAAATGGTATAACGAAGAAAAAGAACTAACTTGTGAGCTATGTGTGTGTGCAGGACATACTCCGGGAGGAACTATCACGTCGTCAGAACACTATGAGTAGTAGTACTGCTATAGTATGCCTTACTTATAGCTAATGATTGCCTTTAGCATTCTGTTATCGCATGTTAGTTTTGTAACTTTGTGCATGATTCAAAGAATGTGAACGAATGATGAAAGAATGTGGATACTTTCATATGACTTTGGAATTCTATAAGACTCTGAAACAAGCCTACTTTGAGGATATCTGGGCCTATGGCCAATCTGTATTTTTTGGTATGAAACAAAGTGTTGTACGGAACTAAGTGCTACAACGTGAGTCACCTCTAGAATTCGTGTGAGACACCTCTTGAATTCATACATCTATGAAAAGGGCTTAATGCCATTCTGTTTAAGGGCTTAATGCCACTCCGTTCAAGGGCTTAAAGCCACTATGTTTAAAGGTTGGGCCCAAGGCCATTCTGCAATTAGTACAGAATCAGATTAACCACATGAGCTCTGTATTTACATGCGCATTGAATTGTATTATAATTTAAACTGAGCATCGATTTGTTCAAGTACTGTTATTCACTGAGCTTGGATCACTCTGTGTTATGTCTGTTTCTGTAGGTAACCAACCGGGAGGTCAGTCCTAACCCATGACGCCCGTTCCTTTTTGTCAACCTCTGTATATCCAGGCCCTAGATAAAGCCACTTATATTTTTGTGGAGTTATGTTAAGATGTTGGCTCGTATTTTAAATTTTTGTTCGAGGTTGAATGTACATAACTCCCTTAACTCCAATACTTTTGTTATACGCCCAATCATGGGGCTGGCTCTGTATATGTGTATGTATATAACCGATGCTCAGGTGCATGTTTCTGCACATTATTTACCTGTTATGATGTTTGTGATTCTGGCACGATAGTGATAGCTCAATGGAGATTGTTTACTTTTATTTTATGGTAATTAATGCTTCCATTAAGGCCCCGTATGTTATGATTGTCAGGTTAAATGTCCGTTTCTAAACAGGTCATGCCCAAACTTTTAGGGGCGAGTTTGGGGCGTGACATGCTTACATACTATTTGCTGCCATTGCAAATCAGTTTTTGTTCTTGAATCTTCGCTATATTTTGAATCTTGTGTTTGTCTATGATTCGTGCTGTTCAACATATCCTTGTGTCTATTCACACTGTTCGTGATTCTCGCATACACGTATGTAGTGTTCATAAATTTGAAGCTTTAACAATTTTGCCACTGTTCTTGGCTTTTGCACATTCGCACACACCTACTCAGTGTTTCTTGAAAAATGTTGCTTTCTTGATTCTGAATCATGTTCTTTTCTGTTTTTCTTTGACTTGTTTCCAGATTCTTGCCTTTGATTCTTGGTTCCATATAGACTTCGGTTTGGGATTTGATAGAAATCATACTCTTTAGGAAAATTGAAATAAATTCCCCTTAGATCTTCAAAAACCCTCGCCCCAGTTCCAGTTTAGGATTTAGCCGAAGTATTCAAACTTATATCCATCACTATGTTATCCAACCAGTTTAGCCGAGATAATGGATATGTTTAGGTGTAGGGTAGATACCCTAGAAAACTTGAGCACTTTAGGAGAGAATTTTTTATCTCAGCCGATGTCCAACTTAGATTAGCTGGGGAGGAGGATTCCATCATGCCCGACGGAGACTCCATGCCCTTCCCCGTAGTTGCCTTTATAGAGTGTGGACTTTGGTTCCCCTTAGACACTCTTTTTTGTGAGGTCCTTCACTATTACAAACTTAACTCCATGCAACTTGCCATCAACTCATATAGGGTTATCAATGGTATAATAGAACTGACACGCCAAGAAAAGACCAGGATCACTTTAGCCGACATTCAGTATTATTATACCATGTGTGGTCTAAAGTCTAAAAAAGGCTACATTTACTACCTAAAACCCAGATCCACGACATATAAAATCATAGCCGACCTCCCAGACTCCAACAAGGGTGCTAGAGATGATTATCTTATCGTCTCGGGCAACCGGGAGTTTGCTCCTGATGATGATCTTTATCTCTGCCCTCTGCATCGATCGATGTTTAAAAAGGGTGATGGTAAGAACTGAGTCATCCTTTTAATCCTTTTTTTGTTTAGGACTTGTTAACTCATATATCTCTTCCTGAACATTTTTTCTTCTGGTTCTCTTTTGTAGCTCTTCCCTAGCCGGCAAAGGATTTCTAACAAACTTTCTTCCCCAGCAAGGATCTGAAAAGCTACTAGATTTGCCAATTGAAAAACGTAAGGCCCCACTACTACTTGACTACATTTCGACCTATAAGTCGGCCCTGCCTGACGTTCCACGACGAAGCAAGACTTCTCTTTCTGCCACAACTCCTCTGACCATTTCATTACCCAGGTGTAGCTTGACTTTTTGTGCTCCTTTCGGAAGGCGAATAGCCCTACAGTTCAGACTCCACTTGTGGTTCTGAATCTGATTTCACAAGTGCAATGTGAAACAGTGAAAACACAAAAAGAGTCCAAATCCGGCAATTCTTTTTGGAAAATCGATGTTTGAATCAAATGCCAAAAATGAACTGCTTTGCTAGATTTGAGAGTCGCCACCTAAATATTTTTGGAAAATTTAGGAAACCCGAGACTCGTGCCAAAGGCCATTAGTCCATCATCACCAAAGTGTCTCGGCTCGGGAACTTAGGTACTAGTGGGGAAGGTCATGAATTGAGTACCCCACTCGCCCAATCAAAGATCGGCCTCTATTAATCATGATGTGTTTCTTATTTACCTTAGATGCTCTTGTTCTAATTTATTAGCTATTCTTTATTATGTGACGCTCATACAAATATAGACTAGTTTGCAAGAATTGGAATATTTGATCTTATGTTTCGTTTTGAAATTGTTTTGTGAATTTGCCACTTGAAAAAGTGGGCTAAAATGGACATTAATCGGGCTATCCCAATTCAAGCAACTAGCTTTCATCCATAAGCATTCAAACAATTATATCATTTAATCAATCAGCCTCGTGGTGGACATGCTTGGATACAGTAACACAAACATTCGATGCAATATACTAAAACATAAAATTACTCACCTAGTACTCCGAGCCAAAAAGGGGAAAGAGTTAGTAAAATATGCATGTTCCTAACTTATGCAATTATGGCTAATGCAACGCACACATTATATATTTTATAGGCTCGGCTATGAGCATGGCATATGATTTCATCCAAGACATGCGAGAGAGCACGTATTCAAGAAATGAATTTGGACATTGATATTGGGTTAGCATGATGAGCCGAACCTTATATGCATGCAAGACAAGTGGATGCAAAACGTGAGAATGCTAATGAAACATGCTCTATACTAACCATCGTAAGCGAATAAATAAAAGGAAGAAAGACGTGGGGTTGGAAGACATACACATTATTACAACATTTGATCCCTCACGTAGGAGAGTGCGAATCAATGTCCAAAAGTCTGAATTAAACGAATTATTACAAAACCGAACCAAATGAATAGAATAGGCTAAGTTAATTAACTAGCTAACTATGCCATTATAACAAGAATAACCAAGCTAAAAAAAAACTAGCTAACTAAGCTAATTAATTACAACAATTACGAATAAATAAAATAATAATTACAACAATTAGTAGTTAACGAGACTAATTATAATGAACAGCATTAAATTAAATTAATTACAATGATCATAACGTGAGCAAGGATGCGCAAGAATTGCATGCATGCACATGTACAATGTTCAAGAACAGCCTTGTCTGCCCCAAGCTTGCTCTGTTTCACCTCAGCCACTGCCCTATGTTTTCTGCAAAAATACACTGCTGACCAAACTTTGAGGGCTGGCCGGCCCTCAATGAAGCCCGGCCAGGCATAGAGAAGGCTGGTCGTGCCTCAGTTTTGTACAAAAACTTTGTTTTGTGTTCTGAAGTGAATGCAGTACAGACAGAGTTGTTCAAGCTCTGTTTGTCCCTTTCTTCCTTCTCTGTCATGGGAAAGCCTCGAGAGAAGGTTAGAATTGCTTCCAAAGCTATCAATGAGCAAATTGATTGCTTAATGATTTCGGAAACAACTTTGGACAAAAATCAATGAAATGTAACGGATATGACCACCCCTCCATCTTATCATGGAATGAAGTCGAAGAGGGTAGTAGAGACGCTTCAAGAATCATCAAAACGCCATGAATTAGTGTATGATCACTCTTGACTCGATAAACTTGGCATAACGTCCGACCAAGCCTAAGCAAGATGACTCATTTTCTTTAAGTGTGTTGGTTGCTTTTAAACCAATTCTCTTAGTCATTTCCATTCTTTAGTTCATTTGTCCGAAATGATGATTAAGTCCTCTAAAAGGAGAGAAGCATCAAATGGGAAGTAATTCTCAACAAGAAAGAGAGATTACGCCATTGACAATGAATCTCCGTAGAGATTAAGCCATTAAGCACGAAACTTCTAGTTCATGTGTCGAATAACCATCAACCATTTGAAACAACTCTCAAATGAAAGAAAGAAGTGGCAAGTTGATTATTAAAATGAGGTTATTAAACATAGATATGAGTTGAAGAAAAGCTTAGAACAATATGTAACAAGCTATACAAGTAAACTTATGAGACAACAACTAAATGAAACAAAGCACAAACTATTTAAACAAGTTAGAATAGCCCCAAAACAGCCGTGAATAAGCTAAATCAGTGGCTGAAAATGTAAGAAAAGAGCTCAAAAGCTAAGCAAAAGCAAAGACACTAAAGCTATGTAAGCAAAAACAAGGAGAGGTGGCCAACTTCTCCAATTTCAAGACTTCAAACCATGTTTTTTGGCCTTAGTTCATGCAGACACCACATTTTTGATCGACCTTAAGACTTAGACGTCATCGTTTGTGCACGCGATGATTGTGCATGTTTGTGCTCTTTTTGAGTGCCTAAAGTTCTCGACTGAGTGCCTTGTCTTTGAGCCTCTAAACCCTCTATGTTTTGGCCTTGTTTTTGGGCCAAACCTTGGTTTTCCTGGAGGGGAGAAGGGCCATGCTGGCCACTTTTGGCATTTGTCAACCACTTTTTCTCTTTGTCAGCCACTTTTTCTCCTTGCCAGCCACTTAAAGTGGTCGGTCAGCCAGTGAAAGTAGCCGACTGGCCACCTGAAATGGTTGACGGCCCTGCCAGCCACTTTTTGCATTTGTCAGCCACTTTTTCTCCTTATCAGCCACTTTTTCCTCTTGCCAGCCACTTGAAATGGCCGGTCAACTAGTTAAAGTGGCCGACCGGCCACCTAAAGTGGCTGACGGTCATTTTTCTCCTTTTTTAGGTATTTTAAGATCTTTTGAGCTAGCTGTTGTACACTGAGTGTATCCTCCATACATGTGTATGGATGGATTCAAACAAGCTTCTAGCTTGTCAAGGAAGCTTTTTCTTGATTTTCCTATATAAGGGGAGGTCCCTCTCCCTTGTTTGAGGTTCAGAAATTTTAGAGTAAAAAATTTCACACTCTCTCTAGAATTCTCTTTCCCTCTCTCTCTATATTGTGCTATATTGTGAGTGTTCTTCACATATTTGCCTACAACCCCTTAGCCAAACATATTGACCTTGGAGTTGAGATTCCTTAAGGCTTGTTTGGACCTCCTAAAGATGATTTTGGCTGAAAAAAGTTGTTGTCTTACTGTTGTCCTTCAAGGGTAAGCATCTTCTCATTTTAAGGTTATTTTTGTACACCATCTTGGCCACCTTTACATGTTTTTTTTGGCCTAGTTATCGACTACAAAAGCCTTTATTTTTTAGTGTTAAAAATGCTGGTTTGAGGCCTCTTTGGAGTTAAGGGTGGTCCACCCTCTTTTGTAGCTTATTTGCTAAACTTTGTGCCATCTTTTAAAGCTTTTAAAACAAGCTCTTCTTGGCCTTTTAACCACTGAAATTCAGGGGATTTTCAGTGGTGGAAAGTTGGTTTTGAGGTCCCAAATAGGAGGGGGTGGCCTCCCCTCCTTGTGTTTCGTTTGCATGTGTTGATGGCCTAATAAGTGAGCTTCTATTTCTACCTTTTTGAAGCTTAGTTCAAGCATGTTTTTGTGACTTTTTGGACCTGCTCTAACTCTGTTTTTGGTTGGTTTGGCCACTTGTTGCTTATATTTTACACTTGTAGTGTAATCTTGCTTATTAGCTTAACATGCCTAATGATTTAGCCTATCATTCTAGCTTGTGTTAGCTTAACTCTAGCACATTTTTGCTATTGATTTAGCATGATTAAGCTCTATTTTGAGTGGCCTTGATCCTTTGAGGCTTGCTTTGCATGGTTGTAGTGTAAGTGGCCTTTACTAGCTTTGTGATTTAAGGCTTCTAGCATGCTTTTCTTGGGTTGTTTACATGTTTTGGCATCATTTAGCACGTGATTTTAGAGCATATATCATTGTCACACTCTCATATATTCCACTCTTTCATAGCTTTTGAGAGTTCTGCTTTATGCCTTGTTCGTGAGCCAACACATAAGCATGTTTTTCTTGCTATCTATGCTTCAATTTCAGCATGTTTTAGCTACTAATTTGGCATGATTAATGTCTATTTTGAGCTGGTTTGATCAAATGAGCTTTACTTTGTATGCTTGTAATGCAATTTTGCTAAATTGCCTAGCATGTGCTATTGTTTTGGCCTCTTAGCATAGTTATTTTTGGCTTACTCCAAGCATGTTTTAGAACTCCATTCAGGGTGTTTTAGGACTGTTTTTGAATGTTAGTCCTTTTGAGCTTGATATCGCATGATTCTAGTGTAATGCACTTCACTAGCTTTGATGCTTTTGGCCCTTAACATGTTGTGCATGTGTTGCTTGCATGTTGTTGTATTATTTGTCATGCCATTTCAGCATTAAATTCTGCAACCTCCCTCATTTCTTCATTTTTCTATTTGTTTTGAGGGATGGTTAGTCTTAAAGTTGTGTTTAAGCTCGGGATTGAGGCTTGTGCTTAAATGGCTTTAACTCTTTTTTGAGGGTTCCTCCTAGTCAAAGGCATAGTTTCTCTCATATCTTAAACCCTCTTTTGATTGACCTCTCTTCCATTAGAGGACTTTCACATTGGACAAATCAAGTAAAGAATGGCTTGGTAATGTAAAATGAGTAAACAAGAAATGGACCAAGTAAAACATGTACAAGATAAGCATTTGTGTTGCATTGCATGTGTTTGGATCGGACGTTAATCCAAACAAAAGAAATGTAGGACGTTTCATACTTGAAGTGATGAAACGTGTCACATTTCTTGGTCGCCAACACCCTTGATCATGCATGATGGGGTGGAGGCTCTTTGTGTATTGTTTGTGCATTCATTAACATTGTACAAGCTTGGTTTTTTGGGCCATCATGCATTGAGATGCTTGGTTGGTGGTTTGAAAGCCGAGCGCCACACTCCTTTGAGCTTGAGACATGATGAGGAGGGTGGCCGTACACATATTTCCTTGTAAATACATTGCTATGCCTCTGTTGTTCTCTGTTGCAGCAAAAACAGGAGCTTGAAAAATAAGTGGTTGACCAGCCACTTAAAGTAGCTGACCGCCCACTTCAACTAGCTGACCGGCCAGTTAAAGTGGCTGGCAGCCACTCTTTGTGGCCGACCGGCCACCAGCCCAGTTTTGTGCAGAAATGATCCTATTTTGGAGCAGAAACAGTGTGAAAGTTGGTTCAATGTTCAGAAACCAAGGCGAGTGCAAACAGAGGCAATTGACGACAAAGCAATGGATTTCCGAGTGGACGCTAACCGAGCATGCATGTTCCCCCCGCCCGCGAGGCCACTTTATCGCTTTATTAGCTAGTTGTAGTTAATTATTGCATGTGATGTAATTAATTAGCTTAGTCTGTTTTGTAATATTTAATTAGCTAGAATAGCTAGTTATTCAATTGTGTTGTAATTAATTAGCTAGCGTAGTTAATTAATTTGATTTGTAATAAGTAGCTTAGCTTAGCTTAGTGTAGCTTAGCTTATTTATTCGGACCCTCCTTCGTGAGGGCGCAATGTTGTAATAAGCGTGTGTGTGTGTGTGCATGTCTTCTAACCCCACGTCTTTCTCCCTTTTATTTAACTGCTTACGATGGTTAATTTTAGGGCACGTTTTTATTAGTATACCTTATGCTTTGCATGTTTGCATCAATTCATTTGTCTTGCATGCACCGGGCTCGGCGCATCATTCAAACTGCATCGTATTTCAATACCTCTTTGAATACATGTATCAAACTTGTTGCATTTATATGCCATTTTAGATAGCCGAGCCTATTTAGCTGCATTATTGCATGCGTTGCATTAGGCATCTTGTATAGTTAGGATCACGCATTGATTTCTAACTAGTTCTCTGTTTTGGCTTGGAGTACACTGTAAGTGTTATGCTTTAGCATCCTTGCATGAGTGTGAGTGTTGCCATGATAGCATGCTGTAGACACCCCATTTTTGACCGTCCTCAAGACTTGGACGTCACCGTTTGAACACCCGGTGATCATCCATGTTTGTGTTCGTTTGGAGTTCCCGGAGGTCTCGGCTACGCGCCTTGTCTCAGGATCTCCGAACTCGACCATTTTGTGTCTGGTTTTGCACCAAACACTTGTGTTTTGCCTTGGAGGGGCAGGGAATGCCTTGTGAGGCATTCCCGCACATCACCGGCCATGGCTAGAGGCCACCGGCTGTTGTTTGTGTCCACCGGCAATGTATATTGCCGGCCGGCCTCTTGGCCCGGCCATCAATTTTAATCAAAATGACAATTTTGGCCAGCCGACCACTGTTCATCCGCTTTTAGCAGATATTTTGTGCCAGTGATAGCTGGCACCCACCCCATTCCCCTCCATACACGTGTATGGGGGGATTTCCCTCTTGAATGGCTTGTTTTGTAAGCCTTACAAGAGGGAATTGCCTATATAGGAGAGCTTCTTCTCTTTGGCCAAGGGTTAGACCTTTGTTAGACATTTTAGACAGCTTTTGTAAAGCTTGAGTTCTAGGGCTAGGGTTAGATACACATTCTATCTCTATAAGTGTGTGTTTTGTCCTACTTTTGCTCACAAACACACACCAACACACCATCTCTTGGACTTGAGACCTTTGGAGGGTTGTTTTAGTGTTTTGGAGCTAGATTAAAGTCAAGGAAGGCTGTTGGAGCATTGCTTGTGAAGAAAGGCTTCAAGGGTTCTGCAGGAACTTTTTGCCGACCGGCAATATTCAGTGCCGACCGGCAATGTATTGGTGCCGATAGCCTCATTTCTAGCCGATGGACACATCTTGCTGCCGATGGTAATTCTACTCAGCCGGTGGTGTCCCCCAGTGTCCAGAGAAGCATCTCTGAGATTTTGGCAGTCTGCAGAAGGGCAGAGTAGGGAAAACAGAGGCAATCTTTGCATGGCAGTGCAATCCCGAGCAGGACCCGAGCATGCGTTGCATCAGGCTCTCCTCCCGAGGCGGTTTACTATTTTTCCTAGTTTAGTTAGTTGTTAACTAATTAGGTAATTTGTAATAATTAATTAGCTGGTGTAGTTGATTAATTTGTATTATTCTTTTGGTCCCTCCGGGCGAGGGCGAATCTGTAATAAGTGTGGGTGAGTGTGTGTATGTCTTCCAACCCCCACTTCTTTCTCCTTTTTACTTACCTGCTTTGATGGTTAGTATTAGGGCACGTTTAAATTAGCATACCTCATGCAATGCATGCGTGCATCCATGCATTTGTCTTGCATGCACTGGGCTCGGTGCATCATACAAACTGCATTGTATTTTCAATTCCAAATTGAATATGTGATAGTTATAGCATTTCACATGCCACTTTAGGGTTTGCCGAGCCCATCCTAATCACATCCTGTATGTGTTGCATTAGTCACTTAACATGAACTAGGACATGCATGTTTGCTAACCAGTTTATTGTTTTGGCATGGAGTACAATGTAAGTATTTATGCTTTAGCATCTCGCATGCGTGTGAATGTTAACATGATAGCATGATTACCATGTGGCTAAATGCTTATGTGAGATAAACTGTCTGATTGCCCGTGGGTGAAGGCTGGATTGTTTGAGTTGGAAAAACTCGTTGAAATCCATGTTTTAGCCTACTTGCGAGTAGCAAATTCCAAAGCATTTTCAAAACAAATGGATATGCAATGCTTATTTCCAAATTAGGCAATCTAGTCTATACTTGTTTGCCGTGCGCATAACATAGTAAAACTAGGCTAATAACCAAAATAAGAACATATAATGTTTTCAAAATTAGATATCACGGTTAGTAGAGGCCGATCTTTGATCGGGCGAGAGGGGGTGCTCATAGCTGACATTCCCCGATCGTACCCAAGCTCCCGAGCCGAGGCAACTTTGGTGATGACGAACACGTGGCCTTTGGCACCGAGTCAGGGTTTCCTAAATTTCCCAAAATAAAACATTTAGGTGGCGACTCTGTATCTGGCAAAGCAGTCCATGTTTGGCACTTCTTTTTCAAAAATCTGTTTTCTCAAATGATTTGCCAGATTTGGACTCTTTGGTTCAGATTACGAATCATGACAAAAAGATTGAGTCCGAACTGTGGCGAGGTCCCTCGCGGGCTTGTTACACATGCTTGCCATGAGGCTATTTGCTTAAATGCTAAACTGCATGAATGCCTGTGGATGAAGGCATTATTACTTGAATTGAAAGAATTCATCAAATGTGAGTTTTAAGCCCACTTTGCGAAGTGGCAAATCATCATGTTTTAAGCCCACCTGAGGGTGGCAAATTCGCACTTTAGCCCACTTGCGAGTGGCACTTTCAAACCATTTTAAAAAACAAACATGAATTGTTTTGTTCCAATTCTTGCGATTTAATCTATACTTGTATGTTGTGCGCATCACATAGTAAGATAGCTAATAACCGGAATAAGAACACATGTGTTTACAAAACAACATATCGTGCTTAGTGGAGGCCTATCCTTTGATCGGGCGAGCGGGGGTGCTCATTTCATGACCTTCCCCCCTCGTACCCAAGTTCTCGAGCCGAGGCAACTTTGGTGATGACAGACACGTGGCCTTAAGCATGAGTCAGGGTTTCCTAAATTTTCCAAAAATAAAATATTTAGGTGGCGACTCTGTAATCTAGCGAAGCAGTCCAGTTTGGCATTATTTGATTCAAAATCTGATTTTCCAAAATGATTTGCCGGATTGGACTCTTTGGTGATTTATCAATTTCACATTGCACTTTGTGAAATTAGATTCAGAACCATGACAAGAGTCCAAACTGTAGTAGCAGAACCTAATTCGCACCTTCTCCGAAAAGGGTGCGCGCGGAGGAAGTTCGTGCGGTCTACAGTTTCTGGCGACTCTGCTGGGGACTTAGAGAACTTGACTCGAAACTCATGATATGTTGTTTTATCTACATTTATGTGTTTCTTTGCATTGCATTTGCATTGGTGCGCCTAAGTCATAGTGTTTGCCATCTGTTATTCCTGAACCGTTTACTGGAGGCTTGCTTGGAAAAGCATACCATAAGGCTGACCGGTTATGGGCTCTGCCACAGTGGGAACATAAACCTTAGATCTAGATTACCACTGTACCATACTCCTCTCACTTTTTGGTGTTGGGAGCGAGAGATATATTAGGTGGTCTTACTGAGGCACCCTTTTTTTTTTGAACAATCGACCTAGTTGCATATCGGAAGCCACAAAGACTGTTCCAAACTAGGATAAGTTGCTCACCCGAATGCAGGATTGTATGAAACCGCATGCGTGCGTAGTGAACCCCTAGTTCCTGACGAAATTAGGGCAGGGAAACCTTATCCCACCATAGGGGTGTTTTGGCTCTCACTTGCTTAATATGTACTGTTAGGGTGTGTCGCTACAGGAATGCATGTATCAGTTGTAAGTCTGGGTACCAGTCTGAGGACATCAGTATTTAGGGGTATCAGTTTGAGGCAGAAATTTGGGGCAGAATTCAGTAGAGAGCACATTCATTCAGCTATGCTCACATCTATTTTGGTGAAATCAGGCTGAGGTGTTGTTTGTTTTCTCTTTTGCTAAGGTAGTCTTGGAACCATAGCTTCAAAAGGCTCCAATATCCCCCGGGTACATTGGACTTGTGTTGATAGACTTTGTCAGGTCAGAGATTCAATTCCAAGAGCAACTAGTGTTTCCTTCGCCAGAGGCAAGGCAAAAAAGGCTAATTAGGCACAGATCACCAGTTCAACAGTCTCCAGTTCAGCAATCACTATCTACCTCACCTATACGCAGTTAGGTTTAGCTTCCTGTTTCAGAAAGAGAACATTCACCAGATTTGATAGATCAGCCCCCTTTAGTCAATATGAGTATGGAAGATAAGATGCGTCAGCTCCAACAGACTATGGAGGCCATGCAGCGGGATGCTGCCCGCCAAGCGGAGGTTACCGCCCGTTAGACCGAGGTTGTAGCCCAAAGAGCCGAACTTCGTTGCCAGCAACCTGCGACAGCAACTAATGACGCACCCACCTCCTGTAGAAATTCCTACACCAAGGGCTCCTGTCCAAATAGCCAATGTCCAGGAGAATACGGACATTCCAGTGGATCCCATTCCACCTTAGACTCCCAAGGTACAGGCCTTCCCAACCAAGGCCCCTTTCGAGTTCAAAGTTGATCCAACTGCATTAAAAGTGAGCAAGCTAGAAAAGCTGTTCAAGAGGGCTCAGGGCATTAACTCCATTCCAGACATAGAGGATGGTTACACGGATTCGGCAGTGACACTGCCGGACCGGTTCAAGATGCTGTATATAGACCGTTTTGACGGTTTTGGAGATCCTATGGTACATTTGCAGTTGTTCTCGGATATCCTACGGCCAATGGGCCTCTCCAGACTGCAAAAACTTTCCCTCTTTGGTTGGACCCTATCGGGTGTTGCGGCCATCTGGTATGCCAAGTTGGAGGATTCAGTGAAAAGAAGTTGGAAAGAGATGGCCGAGGCTTTCATCGCCCAATATTCGTACAACACTCAAATTGAGGTCACAACTTGTGATCTCGAGGCAACTAGGCAAGAGCCAAAGGAGGGCTTCTCTGACTTTGTAACCCATTGGAAAGCCAAGGCTTCTATGATGACCACTAGGCCAGTTGAAAAAGACCAGATATAGATGGTTATGCGGAATCTGCAACCGAAGTTGATGCAGAGGATGATTGTCTTACCCCTCCCCACCTTCGTTGACCTCCATGAGATTGGGGTACAGATAGAAGATGTTATAAAACAAGGTCTGATTGACCACGAAAGGGAGTCATCCAAGAAGGGTTATACACGCAATTCAAATGCGACCACCAGCGGTGATGTAGCTGCAAGATCTTCTGAAGTTGGAATGGTCACCACCACTCCGAAAACAGCTACCCCCTTTGTTGGTACGTCCAATCCAAACCCCCAAACTTCAAACTATCTACCCTGAGGCAAGAGGGTTTTCACCCCACTTTATATGCCTTTGTCTAAAGCTCTAGGGGTCCTACTTGGTAAAGGACATCTGAAACCGTTAGAATAACAGCCTCTACTCGATCCTCTCCCTCCAAAGCATGACCCGGCTAAATACTGCGCCTTCCATCAGCAGCACAGTCATGATACAGACTTTTGCTTCAAACTACATCATGAGATTCAAGATCTCATTGACAACAAGGTAATAGCACCTCCAGAAAAACCAAAAGTCAATCAAAACCCTCCACCTAGGTAGGTAAACTTCATCCAAACAATGGCCAACCCGTTTGACCCCAGTATATACATCACCCCAGCCCATTTACCCAAGCCTGAGGTGTTCATTCCAGTTAGCATGGACTTATGAATGATGGGTGCACCTGAACCCCAATCATCTCAAATCTATGAACCCACTACTTCTGAGCTAGTGAGCATGATTGAAGATTTGCAAAAAAACTGTGGTAGATTTAGCCTTTGGAATTTTGGCTCCATCATCGACCACATCACAGGCCAGAAGTTTCAATCCAAAAGGCTCCTTGATCTTAGGGTAAGCGGCAATTGAAAAAGGGCCATCCTGAAGCCATTTCAGATCTGGGTGTTGGTGTGTCGACAACAACTGGGTTCCGCTCTGATATAGTGACCTGATCCTTTGACAAAGTGGAGGCAAGTGGTAAGAATAAGGTAGGGGCAAGCATTGGTCCCCATGAACACCTTCAGTGGGTTGTTGAGACTTTGAAAGCCAAAGGACAAAACAAACAGCAAGTGCTTGCAGTGGTTGCAAAGACTGTGGATAGCACTTTTGCCACTAAAGTTGGGGGCATTTTGAAACAAGGGGCAAGTCGGGAAAAGGGCTGTCGTACCAGAAACACCCTTTTTAGTACCAATCCTACACTCGAAAAAGATCATCAAAAGTCAGCACCTGCCAACCCCTTTGCCGGTACATCCAACATAACCTCACAAACCTCGAAGTACCATCCCCGAGGCCAGAGAGTCTTCCATCCCCTCTATATGACTTTGTCCAAAGCGCTTCTAATCCTTATAGGAAAAGGCCATCTCAAACCCCTTGAGCCTTGGTCTCTCCCAGATCCCCTTCCGGCCAAGCATGATCCGGCCAGGTACTGTGCCTTCCATCAACAAGCTGGCCATGACACTAACTTGTGTTTTCGTCTTCGCCACGAAATACAAGATTTGATTGATAACAAGGTCATCATCGCACCAAGTCCTGCAAAGTCTATTGGCACTGGATCAGTGAACTTGAGAGATAATGTGATTATATGATCGGAGGATGAACCACCTGCTGACGGCGCTCGTTTTACTCCAGATATGGTGGATGGCACACACTGTTTTGAGCAATTTACGGATGTTGTTTATTGTACTTTCTGACTTGGGTATTGGGGTCAGTCTTGTTGTGTTGTATTGAGTCAGTCTTTTTATACCGAGTCAGTTGAGTCTGTCTTGTTGTATCGAGTCAGTCCTGTTGTGTTGGAGTCGGGTGATTTCGGGGGTGTTACCTTGGGCATCACTTGCTTGTTTTGTGTTTGTCTTTTACACTCTTTCTTTTGAGTCTATTTCTGTCATTGAGCCAGTTGCGCCAGAAGATCTGAATGAAACAACAGTGATTTTCACGCTTTTGTGCTTGTTTCTACCTTGAGCCAGTTGTGCCAGCAAGTTTGAATGAAACGACAGTGCTTTTCACCTACTTTTCTGTGCCTTGAAATCATTGCATTGACCTAAGTTTTTCAAAACTTTTCAAACACTGTGATGAAAACAAAGAGGAAGTAATTCCTCGGGATTTGCAAAAATTGATCAATTAAGAGAAAGAGAGGCATGCTAAGCCCTTAATGAATGAGATCATGTTTGTTAATGTGAGTACTGAGAAGGATCCTAGCTTGATCCAGATTGGTTCTACATTGTCTTCAACACGAGCAACTAGTCGCTTTCTTAAAGGATTTCAAAAATGTTTTGCGTGGTCCTGCGAAGATATGCATGGAATTGATCTTGAGATTATGCAGCATAGGATCACTCTCGGCCTTGAGACTCGACCCCTTTTTGCTTTCAAACCTTGAACTTGGATTCAAAATGTTCAACGGTCAATCACAATGTAAGACTTGCATGGCCAGATTTGAAGTAGCCCATGAACTAGGGGCAATCAAGTCGTATGACATCAAAGGAGGCCTGCCAGGCTAGATTTGGAAGCAACCCTTGAACTAGGGAAAAGAAGTTCAGATCTAGAAGGTCAGATGTGATCAAAAGAAGCTTGCAAAGCTAGATCAGAAGTAGCCCTTGAACTAGGGGCAAAAATGTCAGATGTGCTCGAAGAGTCAAAGAATGGGTCATTCCGTAAACCAATAAAGACTGGCAAAAAAGCCAAATTCGAGCAGTTGAAAGAAGAAAGTATTGTTGAAGGACAACCGAGTTCCTACCCATAACACTAGGGGCAACTTCAACCCCCATTGGATGGACTTCTACATCATCAGCAAACAACAGCCATTCTCCTAGATTCAGATGGCTTCGAGATCTTGAAATCGATCAACATGGGCAAGTTGAACTTTTCTATCCTTGAGAGGCTCGCTGGGATGAAAACTCGGAAGGGCAACCCAGGAAAAAGTTAGAGCAAGAGAAAAAGAACAAAAAGAACAAAAATAAAAAAATGAAGAAAATGAAAAAATGAAAAAAAAAAAAAAGAACAGAAAAGAAAAAAAATGAAAAGAAAAGAAAAATAGAGCTCGCAAGGTTAAAAACCCGAAAGGGCAGCCTTGGCAAAAGTTAGAGCGCAAAAGGAAAGTGTCAACACCCGAGTGAACGTCACCCGGAACTATGTCAGGCCTGATTCCCGTCTTTGGGATACGTAGGCAATTTCATCCTGAAGTTCGACCCCAATCATTTTTTGCCTACTTGGCTTATCTATGTTGATTGGCTTATCCTTGTTCAACTTGGCTTCTGTCCATGTGAAGTGGCTCATTTTCATGATCATCTTCGTTCAAACCTGGTTGTCCTACTCTGTTAGAAGATTCAGCTGTGAGACCATTTCCAAAACTAGACCATTTCAAGTTCAGATCTGAGGTTGTGCATCTCAAGATTAGATTCCGTGTTGGTCGAGCAGTGGCCATTTGCAAAAACAATTTCGAGAATTTTTAATGAGGTTAACTAATTCTCTAAAAAATTATTTCATTTTTCCAAAACTGGACCATTTCTTGGATCCAAAAAAGGAAAATTTTCAGTGCTCATAACCTGACTTGCATAATTTCAAATCAAAAAATCAAACAAGCATGTTAACCTAACTCTCATGTTGGTCAAAATTGTTTTACTAGATAGCCAAAACCAAAAAATAGTCAAAATGATGAACTAGGGGCACAGTTGAGTTAGGTTTTCTGTCTTTTACCCGCTATCAACATACTCGCCAGAAAGGGCACCATACTCGCCAGAAAGGGCACTATATTTGCCAGAAAGGGCACCATATTCACCAAAAAGCGCACAACTGAAGCTAACAGCAAAGGACCGAAAGCTCTTATGTCCTCCAAGCAGCGAGGTATCAAGCCAAGTGCGAGGCATGAACTAGAATGGAGTAGGATATTCCACTTTATCATTTGGATAGGTCTGATCACATCCAAAATGGCCAAGCGTATCATCAACCGATGTCAATTGCAGATCTGCTGCAAATCCAGTCGCATCGTAACGTCTCTGTGGGAGAGCTCACTAGTTGTCAGCGGAAGAAGGAGAATATAGCAAAATGCTAGGGGCAAGAGCCCACAACTTCCTGTTTATCCATCAACCACCTAGGGGAGGGATAAAAAAGAAGAGAGATTGAAGAATAGAGAGATGTGCGTTGAGAGAAAAAGTGAGAAAATGGCTTTTTCAGAAAAATAGAGATTGAGTGCCAGAGTGATGTGAGAATCACAAATAAGAAAGGGTGGGAAACCTTACTTGGAGAAGCTGTGGGCTCCCTGTGAACTGAGAGGTCTCTCATCTTTGTAACACATCCGAGTGTTGCGTGTGTGTTTTTGTTTGTCTCGATTCTTGTTTTCAGTCGTTTCGAGTGTCAATAGATGTGTTTAGGTTGTTACCTTTTGTTTTCCTTTGTTGAGTCGTGGTGTGTTGTGTTCAGTCGTAGGCTCAATACCCGGTCCAGAACTCGTTTCTCAATTTCAATTTCAAAAATAAATCATTTTGTGCTCAGAGTGCTGTGCCGTTCTCCACATTTGTGCAAAAACAGGTTTAGTTCTTTCATAAAACTGCAGGGTTCAACACAGGTCATGTGAGAATAGTAGAACAAGGACCTATCTGAAACTATATAGGTTCCAGATTGCAAAGCAAAAGAAAAGAGGAAAATCGGAGCATCTGAGTGTGTTTCAACTTCAGCAAGTTCCGAGATTGCATTCCGGATGTACCTCCTCAAGCCTTGTCAATGCTCTGAAGTATGAGTGTGCCTCTACCTCAAGCTCAAGTTCAAGCTTTCTTCAAGCCAGAATGGCGATCAAAAGCGCTCTCCTTGAGTACTATTCCATGCCAGAGACATCTTGGCTGTGTTTGCAATGAGTTCCTAGGAGACCAATTAAGATGGTGGAAACTAGAGTTCGAATGGTTGATGCCTAGAACGCAAAGGTTCGGGATTTCTAAGACTAAAGCTTGGTTTAAATATCCAGGGGTGTATCCCCGGCTTGAAATCTATATGGAAGCCCCATAGGTTGACGTAGCGGGTATGCGCCCCAATTCTGGATACTGAACCAACCTAGTCTGTCACCCTATTAGAGAATAGGAAAAGTTATGAACATGGCCAGGAAGAAAAGTAGTTCTTGTGGTTTGGAAGCGCAAGATGCAGAAGCAAGAGATCTCCAGCAGCACGAGGTGAAATCTCAAATCTGCCCCGAATCTGCCATTGTTAGCCAATGAGATTAATTTGTGGCCGATGGATGCCTGGTGGCTTCCTGGAGTGGCCAACAGACCTCTGATGCTCTCCTTGGTTATTGTTTTGCTGTTTTGAGCCTAGATCCCTTAAGAAAATGCAATGGAAGTACATTTTTAAGCTCGAGTGGCATGTGCGGAAGCTCCAGACTGTATTTTCAGCATGTGATGCTCAGTACGTACGAGGTGTATCCTTTTAAATTGTTACAACTCCTCCGAGAGGTAAATCAGAGGTTGCGTTTGAATCGGTCTTGTTACGACGTGCGTTTCTTCATTGAACATACTGCATCGAATATGCATTGATTACTATGCATAGAATATGTATGCTGCGTTGTGTTGTATTCTCTATGCACTTCTTATACTTGCATTGTATATGCACTTCTTACACTTACATTGAATATGCACTTTAATATCTCGCATGGAACAGGCATTGGTTACTCCCGCATCGGACATGCATTCATTATTCTTGTATAGAATATGTATCTCGATATTGCGTGGAACAGACATTTTCATCTTTGCATTGTATATGCACTTCTCACATTAGCATGGTGCATGCTGTCAACCTTACATGGAACGTGCATTCCTATCCTGCTATATCTGTTAAGTTTCTTTCTTATGCAGGCACGATATTGTATGTACGGTTCATTTAGAGAAGTTCCAGATAAGATCGTTTATGTCTTGATAAGAGAACGCTTTCCTTCATCTTGTGTATCTATCGCACATGTTCACTTTGTGTATCTATCGCATTTAATCTCGTGTGCCTTGGGCATTGTTATTCTTTCTCCTCGTGCGTGCGGCGTGTTAGGTTGTCTTTGGTTAAGGGCATTTCGAACGTGTTCCAATGCTTATACCACTCATTTGGTTGGAAACGCTGGGATGTGTCCTTATGTTTCCGTCTCTTTGGTTAAGAGCATTTGGAATGTGTTCCAATGCTTATACCACTCCTTTGGTTAGAAACACTAGGATGTGTCCCTATGTTTCTGCCTCTTTGGTTAAGAGCATTTGGAACGTGTTTCAATGCTTATACCACTCCTTTGGTTAGAAACGCTGGGATGTGTCCCTATGTTTCCGCCTATTTGGTTAAGAGCATTTGGAACGTGTTCCAATGCTTATACCACTCCTTTGGTTGGAAACGCTGGGATGTGTCCCTATGTTTCCCCCTCTTTGGTTAAGAGCATTTGGAACGTGTTCCAATGCTTATACCACTCCTTTGGTTAGAAACACTGGGATGTGTCCCTATGTTTCCCCCCCTTTGGTTAAGAGTATTTGGAACGTGTTCCAATGCTTATACCACTCCTTTGGTTGGAAACGTTGGGATGTGTCCCTATGTTCCCCCCCTCCTTGGTTAAGAGCATTTGGAACCTGTTCCAATGCTTATACCACTCTTTTTCCTTTCCTGTGCAACGCATCGGAATCTTGTTTGAGACCTCGGGTGTGTCCAACGGTTGCTGCTCTTTGCCTTTCCTGCGTAGTGCGTGGTTAAGATTACTTATTTTCTTACATCCTTTCTGCATGAGATGTGGTTTGGTTCGTGTCAACTTGTTTGTGTACGAGTTTGCTGTAGCATTTCTTTTGCATAACATCTGCATCTAGATGTTTCATTACAGCCCTCTTTGCATGATCATAACTTATGTTCAGCATCATGCATATCATTTGCATTTTGCCCCTGCCTACGGGCGCATCTATATTATTATCTTGCTTGTTTGTCTAAGTCTTCGGCCTTGTCAAAAATGGGTTGTCTCTGGGCTTTGACATTCACTCCCATCATTTCATGACTTCTGAGTTCTGTTAAAGAGGGGCAACTGTAGACACCCCATTTTTGACTGACCTTAAGACTCAGACGTCATCGTTTGTGTGCGCGATGATTGTGCATGTTTGTGCTCTTTTTGAGTGCCTGAAGTTCTCGGCTGAGTACCTTGTCTTTGAGCCTTTAAACCCTCTATGTTTTGGCCTTGTTTATGGGCCAAACCTTGGTTTGCCTGGAGGAAAGAAGGGCCCTGTCGGCCACTTTTGGCATTTGTCAGCCACTTTTTCAACTTGCCAGCCACTTGAAGTGGTCGGTCAGCTAGTGAAAGTAGCCGACCGGCCACCTAAAGTGGCTGACAGCCATTTTTCTCATTTTCAGGTATTTTCAGATCTTTTAAGCCAACTGTTGCACACTGAGTGTATCCTCCATACATGTGTACGGATGGATTCAAACAAGCTTCTAGCTTGTCAAGGAAGCTTTTGCTTGATTTTCCTATATATGGGGAGGTCCCTCCCCTTTGTTTGAGGTTAAAAAATTTTAGAGTAAAAAATTTCACTCTCTCTAGAATTCTCTCCCTCTCCCTCTATATTGTGTTATATTGTGAGTGTTCTTCACATATTTGCCTACAACCCCTTAGCCAAACATCTTGACCTTGGAGGTGAGATTCCTTAAGGCTTGTTTGGACCTCCTAAAGCTGATTTTGGCTCAAAAAAGTTGTTGTCTTGCTGCTGTCCTTCAAGGGTAAGCATCTTCTCCTTTTAAGGTTATTTTTGTACACCATCTTGGCCACCTTTGCATGTTGTTTTTGGCCTAGTTATCGACTACAAAAGCCTTTATTTTTTAGTGTTAAAAATGCTGGTTTGAGGCCTCTTTGGAGTTAGGGGTGGTCCACCCTCTTTTGTAGCTTATTTGCTAAACTTTGTGCCATCTTTTAAAGCTTTTAAAACAAGCTCTTCTTGGCCTTTTAACCACTAAAATTCAGGGGATTTTCAGTGGTGGAAAGTTGGTTTTGAGGTCCCAAATAGAAGGGGGTGGCCTCCCCTCCTTGTGTTTCGTTTGCATGTGTTGATGGCCTAATAAGTGAGCTTCTATTTCTACCTTTTTGAAGCTTAGTTCAAGCATGTTTTTGTGACTTTTTGGACTTGCTCTAACTCTGTTTTTGGTTGGTTTGGTCACTTGTTGCTTATATCTTACACTTGTAGTGTAATCTTGCTTACTAGCTTAACATGCCTAATGATTTAGCCTATCATTCTAGCTTGTGTTAGCTTAACTCCAACACATTTTTGCTACTAATTTAGCATGATTAAGCTCTGTTTTGAGTGGTCTTGGCCCTTTGAGGCTTTTTTTGCATGGTTGTAGTGTATGTGGCCTTTACTAGCTTTGTGATTTAAGGCTTCTAGCATGCTTTTCTTGGGTTGTTTACATGTTTTGGCATCATTTAGCACGTGATTTTAGAGCATATACACTACAACAAAAGTAACCTATGGTGACAAAAACTAGTGAAGAAAATAAGATTTGTCACTAAATAAAAATAATTCGTGAGGAATTTATAAATTTTGTCACATATAATAAAAAATGAAAATGATAGGTGATAAAATTCATTTTCGTCAATAAATACTTCATTTTAAGTGAGGAAAAATTAAGTTTCGTCACCAAAAATTTTCCCTCTACTTTTTTTTGGTAGTGCCAAAATTTTGGGACTTTTGGTGAGAAAAAAATTTGTCACTAATTATAAAATTATTTGTGAGGAATATATTTTCGTCACCAAAATGTTTTAATATTTTTTATATCTTTTGGTGAGGAAATAATATTGTCACCAATTTTGATGGGAAATTTTTGATATATTGAGCGGCAATTAAAAAAAACATAGGGTATTAATTTTTTTTACCCTTTTTCTGTTTATCATCTCTATCTCTCTCTCTCTCTGTCTCTCTCAAAATATGGTATTAATTTGTCTTACCTCTTGCTCCTCTACCACGCCGATCGCCATCGTCGCCTCTATTAGCCTTGCCTATCGTCGCCGCCACTAGTAGCCTTGCTGGTAACCGCCACATCTTCTTCGCTCGGTGATTTGGTACATGATTTCTCTTTTGCTCTTTTTTTGGTGTCTCTTTCTCTTATTCTCTGTATTGGTATGGTGATGAAAATTAGTGAAGAAAACAAATTTCGTCACTAAATAAGAATAATCCATAAGGAATTATAAATTTTGTCATGTATAATAAAAATATAAAAATAATAGGTGACGAAATTTATTTCCGTCAATAAATACTTACTTTTTGGTGAGAAAAAAAAAAGTTTCGTCATCAAATATTTTTGAGATCTTTTGGTGAGAAAATAATGTTGTCACCAATTTTGATAGAAAAATTTTAATGTATTGAGCAGTAATAAAAAAAAAAAAGAAAATATCAATGCGTTTGGTTTCAGTTTTCTAAAAACGGTGTGTTTTGTTTTTCGTATTTTTTAGTTTTTAGTTAATATTTTTTAAATTTTAAGTAATTTTTTTACTTTTTTATATGCATCTTATTTAGATGTATCTAAATAGTAAAATATTTGTGAAAAAATATTTTAAAAAATTAATAAATACACAAAAATATGAAAAGTGTAATGAATTTTCATATATTTTTTATATTTTTTGATATTTAGTGTATTTTTAAATTTTTTTTTTCACATATATTATATTTTTTAAGTGTATTTATATTAGGTGTGTCTAAAAATTAAAAAAAAATTAAAATATTAAAAAAATTCATTAAAAATATTAAAATATAAAAAATAAATAAATAGAATTTTCTGAAAATTAATTTCTAAAAACTGGAACCGAACAAGTTAATTTGTTTTTTTCATCCTTTTCTGTTTACCATCTCTCTCTCTCTCTCTCTCTCTCTCTCTCTCTCTCAATAGGGTATTAATTTTTTTTTGCCCTTTCTCTGTTTATCAACTCTCACTCACTCTCTCTCTCTCTCTCTCTCTCTCTCTCAAAACACACACGTAATACCTCTCCGCCATCGCTCTTTACCTCGCTACTCCACCTTCAACGCCTACACTACCGCTTCCTTCCGTATAAATAGGGCTCCACTTTCGCATCAAACCCGTGTTCTTTTTTTCTATTTTTTCCTTATAGTGCATCGATTTAATTGAGTTGTTTAAAAAATTTTATGGGTTTCAATCGCATTTTTTAGCTTATAATCTGGCTTTATTGTTGATTTGGTAATAAATTTGGAATTGTCTTCTTTATTGAGCGATTTAAAAGCTTTGATTTGTCATTTGGGTTTTCAAGTTTATATGTATTTTTTGGGTTTTTCTTGGTAGTTAATTGTTAGCCATCAATGCTCTGCTTAGGGATTAGATTTATAAAATAGGGATTCAATTTTGGTGATTTGTGCTTCGTTTCCTCATATTGAAGAAAGATTTGGGGAAAAATTCGAATAAAAAATTTGCTATTTTATTTGAACCGAAATTTCTTAAATATATTTGGGTTTACTTTATTTTTGAGTTAAGAAAGTGAAAGACATTGATCTGTGAGTATAATGAAACGAAAATGAAAGAAAATGATGAAGATTTGAGGAAGAAAACCGAGAGAGTGAGAGAGAGAGAGAGAGAGTTGAATTTTGCTTTGGTTTCATTCTGTTCTTTGAAGAAGAAGACAGATTTTATCCTGTGTGGGTGTGTTTTTTATACAACTTAGTTAATTATTCAGTGTGGTTGTGTCCTAGAATGATTGTTACATCCTAGTGAATTAGTTATTTAGTGTGGTTGGGTCTAAAATTATTTATTACATCCTAACTGATTTTAGACAATTAGATGATTAATTTTAGATCGAAATTATCTTTTTTTTTATATCTGAAATTGATTTTGCCATTGTACCGGTGGAGAGTTAGTGCCTTGGTTGTTAGCATTCTTTGTAGTTTTTATTGTTTTATGGTGTTTGTGTTGTCACAAACAATGTTCCGAGATACATTTTTGTTGTAGCTGAAAATCTCTGGAACTATTCATTGATGATCCCCAGGGTGTGGACTCTGCTGCTTCTCGTAGGGTGTGGGGAATTTTGGTATGTTTTATTGAAGTTGGTTTATTGGTTTGTACTCTATATATATATATATATATATATATTTTCTATTTATGGAGGTAGATGAACTTGTTTGGAGAGCTGTAGGGCTATGACAATTATATTTAAACTGTTGGCATAAAGATTTGTAATTATTATTTACATCTACTTACATCCAGAAGATAACCTCGATTACATAGTTGGAAGCTTGAAGGTATTTTGTTTTTGGACCTCTTTCTATTGATGTGTTGCCTTCACTTTATTCTTTCTAAAGAACATGTGCTTATATAAAACATATGTATATATACATGTATTATTTCTAGATTTTATGGCCAGGATAGTTTATTACCCTATAAATCTAATTGTTCAATGTTTTTTTCTTTCTAATAGAATGTTGCCAGGATAGTTTATTACCCTATAAATCTAATTGGCCAGGATAGTTTATTACCCTATAACCTCCATTGCCTGTATCTGTTAGAATGTTGTCAAAAACTTCTTCGGCAAAATTGTGTGTTTTGCTTCTAGGAACGAAACACTACTACAAAAATAATTAAAGATCACACTTTGATAAATGAAAATATCTCACTTTTATTAGAAGTGTGATAAAAAAAAATTAGATTGATATTTTAATCACACTTAATTTGATTGAGTGTGATAATATTTATTTTTTATGTCACTTTTTAATTAAGTGCGATTATATATATTTTTTTTTAATCACACTTTTTAATTAAGTGTGATTATATTTATTTATTTATTTATTTATATATATATGTATAGTATCCACAGTGAAACACAAACAAATCAAACCATCTCTCTCCCTCCCTCTCCTCTCACCATTCAAAGAATAGCTAGGGTTTTATTATCTTCCTCTCCCCTGTAGAAACCCTAGCGTTGAAACTCCCTTCCCCAACAACAACAATCACCATTAGTGTTAAATCTACCATCACTGATCCACCGTTGTTGCCCGTCGTGCAACACCTCATTCTGCCGCAGAACCATCACCTCAGTGCCGGCGATGGTAGATCTTGAAGGACGACCAAACCCTAGAGAGCTACGGGTAATTCAATCAATTCCCACCATACTCGTTTTTTATATATGTGAATGTAGATATAGGTATTAGCATTGGAATTTGAGTTAATTTTGTGATGCTCCATTCATCTCATGGTATTGGTGTTGTCAAAAAAACTTTCACTCATTGCCGTTGTTAAAGAAGTGTGTACTGTCGAATAGTTGTTGTTACTGCCAAAAGTTTTCGCAAGACTAGCCATTGGTGGGTTTTGAGGTTGTGTAGGTTTTAAGGATTTTGAAGTGTGTGGGTGGTGATGGAAGTAGATCCTCTCATAAACCCTATGTTATGATTTAGTGGGTGAGTGGGTATAATTGTGAGATAGGGAGTCCCAAATAATTCATGTCATTTTTAGTAATTTTATTTGAGATTATTATTGTAATTAAAAAAATAAAAAAAATGAGGGGTTGAAATTATTAATTGGGGTGCTAATAGCAACCCTCTAAATAAATAATGGTACACTATATTTTAATAGGGTTTATTACACTTTCCACGCCTATAATTTGACCTAAATTTCACTTTAGCCCCAATAATGCAATTCAAACAATTTGGTCCCTTCACTTTTAGTATAATTTCAATTTGGTCATTCTGTCTAAATTTTTATTAATTTTGTCTACATGTACATTTTAGAAAATTAACAAGTGTCCCATAATTTTAACCTCTAATTTAGGCAGACGAAAGAACCAAATTGAAACCTTAAAAAATTGACAAGTGTTCCAAAATTGTTAAGTTTAACCTCCAATAATATAGACAGAAGAACCAAATTGAAACCTTAGAAAATTGACAAGTGTCCCAAAATTGTTAAGTTTAACCTCCAAAGTGTAGGGACTGAAAAAACTATGAAAACTAAAGTGAAATTTGAGTCAAACTACAACAGAAGGAAAAAGTGTAATTAACCCTTTTTAATATTTTCATCTATACTCTTCTAAATGAATCATGTCATTTTATTGATGATGATCATGTCATCAATAATACATGAATGCAACTTTTATCTATAACCATAGGATCCAAAAATTAGGTTGGACACTTCAATTTAATAAAATTATTTTTATTACTATTATTTACCTATTTAAAATGACAAAAAAAAGTATTTGATATTGAAAAAAGTGCAAATCAAAGTATTTTGAACACTCCGTTCATACCAACAGGGGGTTAGTTTAGTAGATAAGACTTTCGACTCTCTCGCTTAAGACTTAGGTTCGAGTCTCTATAGCCCTTTGTTGGGTTAAACATACTTTTTAGCGTCTGGAGCATGCGGAGGGCCTAAGCTTTGGCCCTGACGTAGTGGTGGGGTTCCCTGCAAATATGTTGTAGGTGCTAAGGGGTAGTACTCCCTAGCACATATGTTGGAGTAGCCTATCTACATATCCATTTTATGAATAATAATAATAAAAAAAAAAGAACACTCCATTCATAATTAGTCTTTCTCTTTCCTTCTTTGTTTTTTTTCTCACGTTCTTTAATTTGCATCTTCATAGTCAACCATATTTTCCTTGAATATATCATTCTTGCATTCTATTTTATATTCAAGTCAACGATAGACAATAACACTCCATTCATAATTAGTCTTAATCTTTCTTTCTATGTTTTCTTCTCACGTTCTTTAATTTGCATCTTTATAGTCAACCATATTTTCCTTGAATCTATTATTCTTGTATTCTATTTGATATTCAAGTCAACAATAAACAATAAAGAAAACATCTCTAAGTTGTTCACTACAATATATAAGACTTGTAACGACTATGGGTGTTGATTTCCGACCACACAACCAAACGGGGAACTCAGCTAGAGAGCATCAGCAGAATAGATTAGGCCCGAACAACCTGTCACAGAAAGATAAGAATCCAGTGGTGGTTCATCCACCCAGGGGTACTTCGATGATCAAGTCAATAATCAATATCTCTCAAAGATAGCAATTTGTGCTTAAACTCACAAGAAATAAATTACTACTC
Source organism: Camellia lanceoleosa (assembly GCA_025200525.1). Taxonomy (NCBI): domain Eukaryota; kingdom Viridiplantae; phylum Streptophyta; class Magnoliopsida; order Ericales; family Theaceae; genus Camellia; species Camellia lanceoleosa. Next base: position 131,109,376 of record CM045768.1, read on the forward strand.
ACCGTCTATCACACATTCCTCAGATCCATGGGGGTGCCCTACTTTTATAGCCAGCACTGACCTGATCCCTGTAGAAGCCTCGCTTCAGTGGACTCAAGCTCAATGCTCATCCTGGACTCTCAGCTAGATAGGAATAAACCCTCTAAGAGCTTTATCTTTATCCGGACTGAGATCCTCCCCTATTCTTGGACTCTTGTCCCTTATCCGCTTATCTCGGATTCCGGCATCTCCGCGTGTAAGCTTAGCCTAGCCGAGATCACCTCGGCGCAAGGACCAGGCCACGTGGCACCCTGGCTGACACTCTGGCGTCACCTTGGCCACGTGCTATCATTCACAAAATATGTCTCCACAACTATCCCTAGGTTCTATTACCTCGGCAACCTGAGGTAATGGAACCTACACCGCTTGCTTATACACTATGTTGGCTAAAATTCATTCTTCTTTTCTACCAAAGTCACGACTCGTCAGTTTTAAGTTCCCAGGACTCAACTACCCATCTTTATCAAGGATCAGGAACCCAGAGTCAAGTTCTTTAAACATCTCAACCAAGATTGCTCATCTAGCCGAGGTTTTTTCTTCATTAAACAAGAACCCCAAGGGTTTTGACTGTGCATGAGCTGTCACGCACAGTTTACTCAACCGTTTCCTCTACGCATCCCTTTCTCATTAGTTCGTACCTAATACGCACTATCAGGTCACGTCGCTTTTGCACATGCCGCCTGACAAGCACGTTGTCCAAGGCATTTCATTATGGTTTGCCGTCTTTTTGAGTTTTAACAAAACTCCTTCTCTCTTTTTTTCCCTTTTCACTTTCGTAAAATTTTTGATTTCTTTCTCTTGTGCTCAAATTTTCACTATCTAGATTCTACTATTTTCATACCTTCGAAGCTCTGCACTTGCTCCGATTACCTTCTCCGGTGACCTTTCCATCATCTGTTTCTGGCCATTTGCGTTGTCTGACTTCGGCGATCCCCATATCGGCGTTTATTTCATTTGGTAAGTTCAGAATTTCTTTCCTTTTTAAGTTCAGTCTTTCATTATTCATTTGATTTGTCTCAAATCTGTTACCTGTTTTGTAATAACCCGACCCTCGTATGTGATTCTGATATATTTTTAGTCCCTTATTCTCTGCTTTCAAATGCTTAATGTGAAACTTCATGAGAAATTAAGTTTAAACCCATGGATCTTATGATTTGAAACCCGTATCTATTTAATAAGAAAAGTATTTGTCATGTTTAGAATGTTGAATCAGAAATTGAGGGCCTTAGAGACTTGATAATCCGAAATTGATTTTATATTTGAAATCAGCATAATTTTTAAGTAATAATAAGCCTTGCTGTGAAATTTCAATTTAGGATGATTAAACGATTGATTTTTGTCCTATTCACTTCTTATATATATGTGTGTGTTCTTAACCATTTGACTTAAGAAATCCTAGCTCAAATATCTTCTGAGGGAATAGTGAGAGTAGAGAGAAAATCTAGAAGGGAGCTTCTTCAAGATCAAAAATTGAATAATCTAGAGGGAAGTTGGGAGGTTAAGATCACAAGTAAGTTTATTCATCCCCTATGACTCCTTTCTTGAATTTGAGTAAGGTTTCTTCACAATTGTGTAACTTAGGGCATGAAATTGAACCTAATGTATGATCAATGCTTAACTTGGTTTATATTTTATCACTTAGATGATGTAGAACTAAGTTGGTTATGCAAAGATAAAAGAATTATCTTCTAAGTTTACATATGTGATGTTGTATGCAAGAGAATTAAGTTATGTTTATGGGTGGTGTTCATGTAAAGAAGTAACTCAATTGGATTGTACTTACAATTCTTGGAATGTTCTACACTTACGAATGATGTTATTGTAAGATTAAACCATAATATTGCATGAATTTTATTCTCAATTTGTGCTTCAAGTTAAATTGGCTAAGTGAAGAGGAGGTTGAATTTCGGACTGCATTTTCAGGGGAATCACCACACGTGCGGAGGTCATGGCTGCACGTGCGGGAATTGGCAAAATTGGGGACTTGGCTACTGTCTAAAAGGCACGTCTTGGGCATCAACGCCATACGCGAGGACCCTTTGCCACACGCAGGGCTCACAACAAGACGCATGCCCATGCTGAAAAATTCGGGATGCTCCGTTTTATGTGTTCGACCCTCTAATATTGTTAAAATCTATATTTGGCACATTTTTGAGGTTGATAAATTCATTCAAGCAAAACGAGTCCGGAAATGGTATAACGAAGAAAAAGAACTAACTTGTGAGCTATGTGTGTGTGCAGGACACACTCCGGGAGGAACTATCACGTCGTCAGAACACTATGAGTAGTAGTACTGCTATAGTATGCCTTACTTATAGCTAATGATTGCCTTTAGCATTCTGTTATCGCATGTTAGTTTTGTAACTTTGTGCATGATTCAAAGAATGTGAACGAATGATGAAAGAATGTGGATACTTTCATATGACTTTGGAATTCTATAAGACTCTGAAACAAGCCTACTTTGAGGATATCTGGGCCTATGGCCAATCTGTATTTTTTGGTATGAAACAAAGTGTTGTACGGAACTAAGTGCTACAACGTGAGTCACCTCTAGAATTCGTGTGAGACACCTCTTGAATTCATACATCTATGAAAAGGGCTTAATGCCATTCTGTTTAAGGGCTTAATGCCACTCCGTTCAAGGGCTTAAAGCCACTATGTTTAAAGGTTGGGCCCAAGGCCATTCTGCAATTAGTACAGAATCAGATTAACCACATGAGCTCTGTATTTACATGCGCATTGAATTGTATTATAATTTAAACTGAGCATCGATTTGTTCAAGTATCTTGTTATTCAGAGCTTGGATCACTCGTGTTATGTCTGTCAGAGGTAACCAACCCGGAGGTCACCCTAACCCATGACGCCTGCCTTTTGTCAACTCTCAGATATCCGGGCCCTAGATAAAGCCACTTATATTTTTGTGGAGTTATGTTAAGATGTTGGCTTGTATTTTAAATTTTTGTTCGAGGTTGAATGTACATAACTCCCTTAACTCCAATACTTTTGTTATACGCCCAATCATGGGGCTGGCTCTGTATATGTGTATGTATATAACCGATGCTCAGGTGCATGTTTCTGCACATTATTTACCTGTTATGATGTTTGTGATTCTGGCACGATAGTGATAGCTCAATGGAGATTGTTTACTTTTATTTTATGGTAATTAATGCTTCCATTAAGGCCCCGTATGTTATGATTGTCAGGTTAAATGTCCGTTTCTAAACAGGTCATGCCCAAACTTTTAGGGGCGAATTTGGGGCGTGACATGTTTACATACTATTTGCTGCCATTGCAAATCAGTTTTTGTTCTTGAATCTTCGCTATATTTTGAATCTTCTGTTTGTCTATGATTCGTGCTGTTCAACATATCCTTGTGTCTATTCACACTGTTCGTGATTCTCGCACACACGTATGTAGTGTTCATAAATTTGAAGCTTTAACAATTTTGCCACTGTTCTTGGCTTTTGCACATTCGCACACACCTACTCAGTGTTTCTTGAAAAATTTTGCTTTCTTGATTCTGAATCATGTTCTTTTCTGTTTTTCTTTAACTTGTTTCCAGATTCTTGCCTTTGATTCTTGGTTCCATATAGACCTCGGTTTGGGATTTGATAGAAATCATACTCTTTAGGAAAATTGAAATAAATTCCCCTTAGATCTTCAAAAACCCTCGCCCCAGTTCCAGTTTAGGATTTAGCCGAAGTATTCAAACTTATATCCATCACTATGTTATCCAACCAGTTTAGCCGAGATAATGGATATGTTTAGGTGTAGGGTAGATACCCTAGAAAACTTGAGCACTTTAGGAGAGAATTTTTTATCTCAGCCGATGTCCAACTTAGATTAGCTGGGGAGGAGGATTCCATCATGCCCGACGGAGACTCCATGCCCTTCCCCGTAGTTGCCTTTATAGAGTGTGGACTTTGGTTCCCCTTAGACACTCTTTTTTGTGAGGTCCTTCACTATTACAAACTTAACTCCATGCAACTTGCCATCAACTCATATAGGGTTATCAATGGTATAATAGAACTGACACGCCAAGAAAAGACCAGGATCACTTTAGCCGACATTCAGTATTGTTATACCATGTGTGGTCTAAAGTCTAAAAAAGGCTACATTTACTACCTAAAACCCAGATCCACGACATACAAAATCATAGCCGACCTCCCAGACTCCAACAAGGGTGCTAGAGATGATTATCTTATCGTCTCGGGCAACCGGGAGTTTGCTCCTGATGATGATCTTTATCTCTGCCCTCTGCATCGATCGATGTTTAAAAAGGGTGATGGTAAGAACTGAGTCATCCTTTTAATCCTTTTTTTGTTTAGGACTTGTTAACTCATATATCTCTTCCTGAACATTTTTTCTTCTGGTTCTCTTTTGTAGCTCTTCCCTAGCCGGCAAAGGATTTCTAACAAACTTTCTTCCCCAGCAAGGATCTGAAAAGATACTAGATTTGCCAATTGAAAACGTAAGGCCCCACTACTACTTGACTACATTTCGACCTATAAGTCGGCCCTGCCTGACGTTCCACGACGAAGCAAGACTTCTCTTTCTGCCACAACTCCTCTGACCATTTCATTACCCAGGTGTAGCTTGACTTTTTGTGCTCCTTTCGGAAGGCGAATAGCCCTACAGTTCAGACTCCACTTGTGGTTCTGAATCTGATTTCACAAGTGCAATGTGAAACAGTGAAAACACAAAAAGAGTCCAAATCCGGCAATTCTTTTTGGAAAATCGATGTTTGAATCAAATGCCAAAAATGAACTGCTTTGCTAGATTTGAGAGTCGCCACCTAAATATTTTTGGAAAATTTAGGAAACCCGAGACTCGTGCCAAAGGCCATTAGTCCATCATCACCAAAGTGTCTCGGGAACTTAGGTACTAGTGGGGAAGGTCATGAATTGAATACCCCACTCGCCCAATCAAAGATCGGCCTCTATTAATCATGATGTGTTTCTTATTTACCTTAGATGCTCTTGTTCTAATTTATTAGCTATTCTTTATTATGTGACGCTCATACAAATATAGACTAGTTTGCAAGAATTGGAATATTTGATCTTATGTTTCGTTTTGAAATTGTTTTGTGAATTTGCCACTTGAAAAAGTGGGCTAAAATGGACATTAATCGGGCTATCCCAATTCAAGCAACTAGCTTTCATCCATAAGCATTCAAACAATTATATCATTTAATCAATTAGCCTCGTGGTGGACATGCTTGGATACAGTAACACAAACATTCGATGCAATATGCTAAAACATAAAATTACTCACCTAGTACTCCGAGCCAAAAAGGGGAAAGAGTTAGTAAAATATGCATGTTCCTAACTTATGCAATTATGGCTAATGCAACGCACACATTATATATTTTATAGGCTCGGCTATGAGCATGGCATATGATTTCATCCAAGACATGCGAGAGAGCACGTATTCAAGAAATGAATTTGGACATTGATATTGGGTTAGCATGATGAGCCGAACCTTATATGCATGCAAGACAAGTGGATGCAAAACGTGAGAATGCTAATGAAACATGCTCTATACTAACCATCGTAAGCGAATAAATAAAAGGAAGAAAGACGTGGGGTTGGAAGACATACACATTATTACAACATTTGATCCCTCACGTAGGAGAGTGCGAATCAATGTCCAAAAGTCCGAATTAAACGAATTATTACAAAACCGAACCAAATGAATAGAATAGGCTAAGTTAATTAACTAGCTAACTATGCCATTATAACAAGAATAACCAAGCTAAAAAAAAACTAGCTAACTAAGCTAATTAATTACAACAATTAAGAATAAATAAAATAATAATTACAACAATTAGTAGTTAACGAGACTAATTATAATGAACATCATTAAATTAAATTAATTACAATGATCATAACGTGAGCAAGGATGCGCAAGAATTGCATGCATGCACATGTACAATGTTCAAGAACAGCCTTGTCTGCCCCAAGCTTGCTCTGTTTCACCTCAGCCACTGCCCTATGTTTTCTGCAAAAATACACTGCTGACCAAACTTTGAGGGCTGGCCGGCCCTCAATGAAGCCCGGCCAGGCATAGAGAAGGCTGGTCGTGCCTCAGTTTTGTACAAAAACTTTGTTTTGTGTTCTGAAGTGAATGCAGTACAGACAGAGTTGTTCAAGCTCTGTTTGTCCCTTTCTTCCTTCTCTGTCATGGGAAAGCCTCGAGAGAAGGTTAGAATTGCTTCCAAAGCTATCAATGAGCAAATTGATTGCTTAATGATTTCGGAAACAACTTTGGACAAAAATCAATGAAATGTAACGGATATGACCACCCCTCCATCTTATCATGGAATGAAGTCGAAGAGGGTAGTAGAGACGCTTCAAGAATCATCAAAACGCCATGAATTAGTGTATGATCACTCTTGACTCGATAAACTTGGCATAACGTCCGACCAAGCCTAAGCAAGATGACTCATTTTCTTTAAGTGTGTTGGTTGCTTTTAAACCAATTCTCTTAGTCATTTCCATTCTTTAGTTCATTTGTCCGAAATGATGATTAAGTCCTCTAAAAGGAGAGAAGCATCAAATGGGAAGTAATTCTCAACAAGAAAGAGAGATTACGCCATTGACAATGAATCTCCGTAGAGATTAAGCCATTAAGCACGAAACTTCTAGTTCATGTGTCGAATAACCATCAACCATTTGAAACAACTCTCAAATGAAAGAAAGAAGTGGCAAGTTGATTATTAAAATGAGGTTATTAAACATAGATATGAGTTGAAGAAAAGCTTAGAACAATATGTAACAAGCTATACAAGTAAACTTATGAGACAACAACTAAATGAAACAAAGCACAAACTATTTAAACAAGTTAGAATAGCCCCAAAACAGCCGTGAATAAGCTAAATCAGTGGCTGAAAATGTAAGAAAAGAGCTCAAAAGCTAAGCAAAAGCAAAGACACTAAAGCTATGTAAGCAAAAACAAGGAGAGGTGGCCAACTTCTCCAATTTCAAGACTTCAAACCATGTTTTTTGGCCTTAGTTCATGTAGACACCACATTTTTGATCGACCTTAAGACTTAGACATCATCGTTTGTGCACGCGATGATTGTGCATGTTTGTGCTCTTTTTGAGTGCCTAAAGTTCTCGACTGAGTGCCTTGTCTTTGAGCCTCTAAACCCTCTATGTTTTGGCCTTGTTTTTGGGCCAAACCTTGGTTTTCCTGGAGGGGAGAAGGGCCATGCTGGCCACTTTTGGCATTTGTCAACCACTTTTTCTCTTTGTCAGCCACTTTTTCTCCTTGCCAGCCACTTAAAGTGGTCGGTCACCCGAGGAAAGTAGCCGACCGCCACCGAATGGTTGGACGGCCCTGCCGGCCACTTTTTGCATTTGTCAGCCACTTTTTCTCTTATCACCACTTTTTCCTCTTGCCAGCCACTTGAAATGGCCGGTCAACTAGTTAAAGTGGCCGACCGGCCACCTAAAGTGGCTGACGGTCATTTTTCTCCTTTTTTAGGTATTTTAAGATCTTTTGAGCTAGCTGTTGTACACTGAGTGTATCCTCCATACATGTGTATGGATGGATTCAAACAAGCTTCTAGCTTGTCAAGGAAGCTTTTTCTTGATTTTCCTATATAAGGGGAGGTCCCTCTCCCTTGTTTGAGGTTCAGAAATTTTAGAGTCAAAAATTTCACACTCTCTCTAGAATTCTCTCTCCCTCTCTCTCTATATTGTGCTATATTGTGAGTGTTCTTCACATATTTGCCTACAACCCCTTAGCCAAACATATTGACCTTGGAGTTGAGATTCCTTAAGGCTTGTTTGGACCTCCTAAAGATGATTTTGGCTGAAAAAAGTTGTTGTCTTACTGTTGTCCTTCAAGGGTAAGCATCTTCTCATTTTAAGGTTATTTTTGTACACCATCTTGGCCACCTTTACATGTTTTTTTTGGCCTAGTTATCGACTACAAAAGCCTTTATTTTTTAGTGTTAAAAATGTTGGTTTGAGGCCTCTTTGGAGTTAGGGGTGGTCCACCCTCTTTTGTAGCTTATTTGCTAAACTTTGTGCCATCTTTTAAAGCTTTTAAAACAAGCTCTTCTTGGCCTTTTAACCACTGAAATTCAGGGGATTTTCAGTGGTGGAAAGTTGGTTTTGAGGTCCCAAATAGGAGGGGGTGGCCTCCCCTCCTTGTGTTTCGTTTGCATGTGTTGATGGCCTAATAAGTGAGCTTCTATTTCTACCTTTTTGAAGCTTAGTTCAAGCATGTTTTTGTGACTTTTTGGACCTGCTCTAACTCTGTTTTTGGTTGGTTTGGCCACTTGTTGCTTATATTTTACACTTGTAGTGTAATCTTGCTTATTAGCTTAACATGCCTAATGATTTAGCCTATCATTCTAGCTTGTGTTAGCTTAACTCTAGCACATTTTTGCTATTGATTTAGCATGATTAAGCTCTATTTTGAGTGGCCTTGATCCTTTGAGGCTTGCTTTGCATGGTTGTAGTGTAAGTGGCCTTTACTAGCTTTGTGATTTAAGGCTTCTAGCATGCTTTTCTTGGGTTGTTTACATGTTTTGGCATCATTTAGCACGTGATTTTAGAGCATATATCATTGTCACACTCTCATATATTCCACTCTTTCATAGCTTTTGAGAGTTCTGCTTTATGCCTTGTTCGTGAGCCAACACATGAGCATGTTTTTCTTGCTATCTATGCTTCAATTTCAGCATGTTTTAGCTACTAATTTGGCATGATTAATGTCTATTTTGAGCTGGTTTGATCAAATGAGCTTTACTTTGTATGCTTGTAATGCAATTTTGCTAAATTGCCTAGCATGTGCTATTGTTTTGGCCTCTTAGCATAGTTATTTTTGGCTTACTCCAAGCATGTTTTAGAACTCCATTCAGGGTGTTTTAGGACTGTTTTGGACTGTTAGTCCCTTTTGAGCTTGATATCGCATGATTCTAGTGTAATGCACTTCACTAGCTTTGATGCTTTTGGCCCTTAACATGTTGTGCATGTGTTGCTTGCATGTTGTTGTATTATTTGTCATGCCATTTCAGCATTAAATTCTGCAACCTCCCTCATTTCTTCATTTTTCTATTTGTTTTGAGGGATGGTTAGTCTTAAAGTTGTGTTTAAGCTCGGGATTGAGGCTTGTGCTTAAATGGCTTTAACTCTTTTTTGAGGGTTCCTCCTAGTCAAAGGCATAGTTTCTCTCATATCTTAAACCCTCTTTTGATTGACCTCTCTTCCATTAGAGGACTTTCACATTGGACAAATCAAGTAAAGAATGGCTTGGTAATGTAAAATGAGTAAACAAGAAATGGACCAAGTAAAACATGTACAAGATAAGCATTTGTGTTGCATTGCATGTGTTTGGATCGGACGTTAATCCAAACACAAGAAATGTAGGACGTTTTATACTTGAAGTGATGAAACGTGTCACATTTCTTGGTCGCCAACACCCTTGATCATGCATGATGGGGTGGAGGCTCTTTGTGTATTGTTTGTGCATTCATTAACATTGTACAAGATTGTTTTTTTGGGCCATCATGCATTGAGATGCTTGGTTGGTGGCTTGAAAGCCGAGTGCCACACTCCTTTGAGCTTGAGACATGATGAGGAGGGTGGCCGTACACATATTTCCTTGTAAATACATTGCTATGCCTCTGTTGTTCTCTATTGCAGCAAAAACAGGAGCTTGAAAAATAAGTGGTTGACCAGCCACTTAAAGTAGCTGACCGTCCATTTCAACTAGCTGACCGGCCAGTTAAAGTGGCTGGCAGCCACTCTTTGTGGCCGACCGGCCACCAACCCAGTTTTGTGCAGAAATGATCCTGTTTTGGAGCAGAAACAGTGTAGAAGTTGGTTCAATGTTCAGAAACCAAGGCGAGTGCAAACAGAGGCAATTGATGGCAAAGCAATGGATTTCCGAGTGGACGCTAACCGAGCATGCATGTTCCCCTTGCCTGCGAGGCCACTTTATCGCTTTATTAGCTAGTTGTAGTTAATTATTGCATGTGATGTAATTAATTAGCTTAGTCTGTTTTGTAATATTTAATTAGCTAGAATAGCTAGCTATTCAGTTGTGTTGTAATTAATTAGCTAGTGTAGTTAATTAATTCGATTTGTAAAAAGTAGCTTAGCTTAGCTTAGTGTAGCTTAGCTTATTTATTCGGACCCTCCTTCGTGAGGGCGCAATGTTGTAATAAGCGTGTGTGTGTGTGTGCATGTCTTCCAACCCCACATCTTTCTCCATTTTATTTAACCGCTTACGATGGTTAATTTTAGGGCACGTTTTTATTAGCATACCTTATGCTTTGCATGTTTGCATCAATTCATTTGTCTTACATGCACCGGGCTCGGCGCATCATTCAAACTGCATCGTATTTCAATACCTCTTTGAATACATGTATCAAACTTGTTGCATCTATATGCCATTTTAGATAGCCGAGCCTATTTAGCTGCATTATTGCATGCGTTGCATTAGGCATCTTGTATAGTTAGGATCACACATTGATTTCTAACTAGTTCTCTGTTTTGGCTTGGAGTATACTGTAAGTGTTATGCTTTAGCATCCTTGCATGAGTGTGAGTGTTGCCATGATAGCATGCTTGCCATGAGGCTATTTGCTTAAATGCTAAACTGCATGAATGCCTATGGATGAAGGCTTTATTACTTGAATTGGAAGAATTCATCAAATGTGAGTTTTAAGCCCACTTTGCGAAGTGGCAAATCATCATGTTTTAAGCCCACCTGAGGGTGGAAAATCTGCGCTTTAGCCCACTTGCGAGTGGCACTTTCAAACCATTTTAAAAAACAAACATGAATTGTTTTGTTCCAATTCTTGCGATTTAGTCTATACTTATATGCTGTACGCATCACATAGTAAGATAACTAATAACCGGAATAAGAGCACACATGTTTACAAAACAACATATCATGCTTAATAGAGGCCGATCCTTTGATCGGGCGAGTGGGGGTGCTCATTTCATGACCTTCCCCCTTCGTACCCAAGTTCTCGAGCCGAGACAACTTTGGTGATGACGGACACGTAGCCTTAAGCATGAGTCAGGGTTTCCTAAATTTTTCAAAAATAAAATATTTAGGTGGCGACTCTATAATCTGGCGAAACAGTCCAGTTTGGCATTATTTGATTCAAAATTTGATTTTCCAAAATGGTTTGCCGGATTGGACTCTTTGGTGATTTATCAGTTTCACATTGCACTTTGTGAAATTAGATTCAGAACCGTAGCAAGAGTCTGAACTGTAGTAGCAGGACCTAATTCACGCCCTCTCCGATAGGGGGGCGTGCGGAGGAAGTTCGGGCAGTCTACAGTTCAACTCTGAAAATTAGTTCAAAAAGCAACGGAAAATAGTGTAAAGGAACCAAGGGTTGAGCTATGAAGATAGATGCAAGTAAGGTTGTTAACCTCACCACCTTTGGTAGCTTATCCAAACCCAAGTTCCAACACTTAGAATGGATGCAAAATAGCCCAAGAATACAAGAAATAGCTAGAAATGAAGTAAGCAAAAGCAAGAACAAAAGTTACAAAGTAATCTTTGGTTGATGATCAAACTCACTCTTGACACACTCTCAAGCTTGAATTATGCTTCTCAAGGGTCAACCAAGGCTCTAAGATAATTAGTCAAGGTTGTGTATGGTGTATATAGATGATACAAGGATGATAGGTCAACTCAAAGATAGCTTGCAATGGAAGAATGAGGAAGAAAGAGCTCTCTCTATATGTATAGGCTCTTGCTTGATTGTGTAACCCCCAAAACATAGGTATATGGCCGTATTTATAGAATTTGAGCACAAAAGGTGATAAATATTTTCAAAAAAGAACAGCTAGCGGGCTCCCGACCAGAACAGTGTTTATCGCTATCGAAGCCCGGCCGGGCATCAATAGCCACAGCCGGCCTTCACTGAGGCACGGCTGGGCTTCAATGACTTCCCCTGTTTTTCTATTGCAGACTCAACAAAGGATGGCACAAGGTGTGAAAATGGATTTCTTGGGTGTAATCATTGGGAATATGGAAAGTTTGGGGTTGTTTCGAAGCTTAAATAAGACTCTTTCGTTGAGACCTTGAATCACGCATAATGCCACTTTCATCATCGAGTGTTTCGAGTAAAGCGCTCAAGCCTTGCGAGCGGTAAAAATGGGGTGTCTACACCAGGCCTCCTCCTCAGATCCCGTTGAGCTGTCATCTACCTCTGCCCCTCAACTTATCCCGATATCCCAACGCTGACGACGTGCCCCAGCAAATGTACCAGCAAGTAGGACTCGTAGCCGTAATTGTCAAGACTCGAAGGCGTCGGCTTGCGATCTAGCCAACCCACCAACAGCCTTGCCAACAATTCATTTCAGTACCAAAGTCACCCTCGCTGCTACTGTCGAAGACATGGGTTGAAAAACAGTTGTTGAGGACCTCTTGGCCGACTTACCAAGAGTGGTCACTGTCGCCTCTTCTTCACCATCTCAATCTTAACAAAAACCAAAACAAAAAAGGGTAAAGAGGGCTAAAGAAAAAGCCTCTGCCACCCAAGTCGAATTAGAACATACAGTACCAATTTCAAAGCTTGCCGAAATTGAGAAAATAGTCCCCGCTGCCAAGAAGAGGCCTGCTGAGGTCGATCTAACTGATATCACTCAGTCAAAGAAGCCGAGGTCCGAAACTGCGACAACCTCGGGTGCATTTAACGCCGATGAACCCTGGGCCCCAGCCATCATGATTGGGGATTGGCCAATGAAGGCTGGTGATAGCGCCATCGACAGTATCGAGGTTAGCGCCACCCTCTCCACAGCCGTGCTCCTTCCAATCGATCTCAATCGTATGGGCGAGATTAATGAATATGAAAATTTTGCTCTGATGATGCAGCATTCCGTCTTGGTAAGTACCCAACATTTGGTACTTTTTTTTGGCTTGTATTTCAAGTTCTTCATACTAACTTATTCGTTTCTTTCCTTGTAGGCTATTGAGCACGCCCATTCTTTCGCCACGAAAGCCGAGGCCTTCAAAGAAGAGTTAGTACACAAAACCAAGGAAGCTGCTGGCTTTCTCTCTTCTCTAAACAACGCTAAGGCCAAAATCAAGGTTTTGCTTGATCAAGCCAAAGCGACGACTGACCCAAAGACGGTGAGGAAAAAGTTGATGCTCGTTAAGGTCAGTGAAGTGTTAAGATCTAAGATCAAGGATGTCGAGGCAAAAACTGCCGAGGTCAAGGTAGAGCTCCAAGAAGTGCTGGTCGCGAAGGAAGTTGAGATCAAGGTGACCGACGAGAAGGCATTCTCAGAAGGGCAAGCTGCAGTCCATGGCACGTACAAAGATTAAGTCAACCAAGCCTGTAACCGAGGCTTCTATCTCGGCTAGACTGCAGCCCTCAACAAATTATCTGTCCCTATGGACTCCGACCTCTGAGATATCAGCCAACTCCAAGTGCCTTTCCCTCCGACTTCCAAAGAGTCAGGTGGGGAAGCTGATGAAAAGGAAACCGACGTAGAGGATGCTGAAGATGATGAGGGGGTTGCTATTGGGGCCCAGTCTCCAACACTGAATGATCAAGTCCTAGACTTGACTCATGATAAAGAGGAAGACTTGGCTTCCAAGGCACCCTTTCCCAAACAAACAACTTCTGAGGCTGAGGTCCAGGTAGCCGAGAAGAGCTTGGACCAGACCTTGTTGGAAATTGATGCCGAGATAGCGGCTGAGAAAGAAGACATTTGCCAACCGAGGTCGACACAACGCCAACAGTCGAGGTTGAGCAATCTGAAACTAGTGCCCATGTCTCCAACACTTAGAATTTTCTTTTCTTTTACTCTAAACTTTTCTTCTTTCAGTTATGCCTTCATTTTGTTTGAACAATTTCAAGCTTCAATTTGGCCGATGTGCCTTTTTTGTATCCCAACAAGTTGTGTTTTTGCCAGGTCGAAGTGCCTTTTTGCCTGTGAATAAGTTTCATCTTCTAAATGCAAGTCTTATATTTCCTTCTAAGTGTTGAATGCTTCTCTTCATGTATGTTTACTGTTTTTCTTCTATGCATGTTTTTATACTCAGAATATTTTCTGCATTTCTTCAAAGCACAGCTTAACTGTGTAATCACCTCAGGCTCGGGTACCTCAGATACAAAACTTAACTATTTGTTTCGGCCAACACTTGGAATACCTTGGCTAACCTGTAAAAATATTTCGAAATATTTTTACAAGTGCTTGTTTCTTTAAACTTATTCAGTCAAGTACTGCTTCTTTACTTCTACTTGTTGTCTTCTATCAAGACTTCATCCTTTCCAAGCTTGGCAACCTGGTTGGTCAACTCGGCTAGTATGTACCTCAGATACTTCTTTCAATATTACCTTGGCTAACTTCAAATTGTAATTTTTTCTGAAATGTCAACAACTGTTAAGCCAATTCTAACATGTCCCAAATCATTCCAGCTCTCTGCCCCCGAATGTGAACCTAAGTTTCACTGAAGTTCACATTATGCGTTTGTATTCTTTCACCGAAGTCAGATTCAAACAAAGACTAGCTGAGGTGTTCAACCTTGCTTTCTCTGTTAACCTGACGAAAGCACACTTAGCTCCACTCTGAGTTTGACCCTGCTGACATGGCAAACCTAGACTAGTTTAACTTTATTATATGCAAGTATAATTCAACTCTACCATATAATAAGTCTAAGCTATTCGTCATGTTTCATTCAGAAACATCGCCAACTTAGTTCAACTCTATTATATCCAAGTATAATTCAACTCTGCCATATAATAAGTCTAAGTTATTCGTCATGCTTCATTCAGAAACATTGCCAACTTAGTCCAATTCTATTATATGCAAGTATAATTCAACTCTGTCATATAATATGTCTAAGTTATTCATCATGCTTCAATCAAAAACATCATTATAGGACTGGTCAATCCTCTCGTATAAATTCAAAAATCGTAAAAATCAAACTAGCATGCTTTTATTACTTCGGCTAATAAAATTATGACATAAACTTCGAAAAAAAAACTAATGATAAAAAAACTTCAAGTTGAAAGTGTTCCAGGGTCTTGGCAACTCTTTGCCCTCAGTGTCTTCAAGCCGATATGCCCCATTGCCGACAACCGAGATGATTTTATAAGTCCCCTCCCAGTTTGGGCCAAGTTTTCCCTCTCTGGGATTCTTCTTGTTGCCGACGACCTTTCTTAGGATGAGGTCCCCAACCTTAAACTCTCTTGGGTGGACCTTCTTATTGTAAGCCCTAACAAGTTGTTGCTGGTATGCCTCCAGTCGAATTGCTGCTCTCTCTCTTTTCTCCTCTGGTAGGTCCAGATCTCGGGCCAAGTATGTGTAGACACCCCATTTTTGATGGCCCTTATGACTTGGACGTCCTCACATGCACATCTGAGTGATGATTTTATTGCTCACCAAATGCTTGAAGTCCTCAGCAGAATGCCACAATTTTGAGCCTTTCAAACCCTACACCCTTTTTGCCTCATTTTTGGACCATGCCCAGGTCTTTCCAGCCTGCAATCTCTGGTGGCCTGTCGACCATCCCTAGAGGCTGCCAGCCATCACTTTTGATCTGCCACCGATGTGGCTTCCGCCACCGATGTATTCTTGAGATATTTTATGCCACTTTATGCCGCTTGTATTTACCTGAATGTAGGACCTGGATCTCCTTGAGGGAATTTCATGTTTTCTATATATAGGAGGCCCCTCTCTCATGTTTTAAGCTTAGAAAATTTTGAACTCAAAAATTTTTCTCTCTCTCTCTACTAAATTTCTACACTTTTGCCTACAATTCTTTAACCTTTGTATATACACCCTTAACCACATCTCTTGATCTTTGAGCTGAGGGACTTTTGAGTTTGGTTTGAGCTCTAGAAGGTGTTGTTTGCTTGTATTGTTGCTTGGAATTGCTCCTTCTCTTCAAGAGGTAGAAGGTTCTACCTATTTGCTTGCTTGCTTTGCTTTGCTTTTATTCCTACTATTTTTCCATTGTTTTGGGCTGTCAAAACTCTATTTTTTTGGGCTGAAACTTGGGTTTAAGGCCATTAAAGGTTGAGGGGTTGATAGCCCTTCTTTATACCTTGTTTTGGAGGCCTTTGCCCTTGTGTTTCTCACCCTTTTACTATATTTTTTTAAGCTTTTAAAAACTAATTTTCAGAGCTTTTTGAGTGGCCAAAATCATATTTTGAAGTTCAAATTTGGAAGGGCTAGCCTCCCCTCCTTATGTCTTGCTTACTAGCCTAGTTGGTGCCTTGTTTTAGCATTTTAATCTAGACTATTTTAGCTCAATTCCAACATGTTTTAGGATATATTTTACACTATTTTAGGACTTTTTTGGGTTGTTGTTTGCATTTGAGCTTTGTTTTGCATACTTCTTGTGTAATAGTCCTCATAAGCTTGATGTTTTAGGTCTTAGACATCACTTATTTGAGTTGATAGCACTTATTTTGGGCTTTTCATGCTTTATTTCAGCACTAATAATCTCTGCAACCTCCTTCCATTCTTGACTTTTTATTTTGCTTTGAAAGTTGTTTCAAGTCACTTGCTTGCCCAAGTATGAAATTGAGGTTTCATACTTAATGGTTTAATCCCTTAGGGGGTTCATTACCAACGATATGATACTTCTTCCATACCCAAAGCAACTTGTGTTTTGAACCCTTTTTCCATTAGAGGACTTTATTCACCATTGGACTTAATTGAATTAAAGGATGGTTGGTAAATTAAAATGAGTAACTAAAACTTGGGACTAAAAGTGAGCAAGATAATAATTTGGTTGTGTTTAATTGAACGTTAATTGAACACATGAAAACTTGAACCATTTCATACTTGTTAGTGATGAAATGATTCAAGTCTCCAAGGTCAACTTCTTCCCTTGATGTTTTATGAAAGGGAGGAGGTTTGTGTCTTGTTTTGCATTTATTGATCTTGCATACTTGATTTCACAAGCCATTATGCAATGAAATTGCATCCATTGATGGTTTGTGAACCAAACTCACTACTCCTTTAATTTATTCATGAAAAGGAGGGGTGATTTGTGCAAACAAACCCTTGAAATACCCTACATATGCTCTGTTTGTCCTCTATTGCAGCAAGATGAACCTGTGCAGCAGTGGCTATCAGGTGACCGGCAACCTTCATCCCCGGTCGGGCGGCCACTGGTACAAAATTCAGCAGTGAGTTTGTATGACAAAACAGAGTGAGCAGCAGTGTTGGTGTTCAACTGTGCAACTGTGCAAACGAGCATGAGCATTCTTCGCATATCGAGCATGTTTAGCTTAAAATATTTATGATTAAATATTTGTTGTAATTAATTAGTTGTAGCTAATTAAGTGTTGCATTTAATTAGTTAGTTTAACTAATTAGTTAATCCAAGTGTTGTAATAACTAGTTAAATAGCTTAGCTAGCTTATTTCAAGTGTTGTAATAATTAGCTTACTTAGCTTAGCTTAATTAGCTCTAGCTTAGCTAGTCTATTCATCCAGACTCTCCTTTATGAGAGCGCAATGTAATAATGTGTATGTCTTCCAACCCCACGTCTTTCTCCCTTTTATTAACTGCTTATGATGGTTAGTTTAGGGACATCATGTTTCATTTAACATACTTCATGTTTGCATCCATTCGTATTGTATGCACCGAGGCTCGGTTTATCATTCTAACTGCATTGTTAGTTAGTTTCAATACTTTTTTGAATACGTGCTTAGACCGCATATTATCAAATTGTTTCATATGCCATGATTAAGTAGCCGAGCCTATTTAATTACATTTTTGCATGTGTTGCATTAGTCATAGTTAGGAATCATGCATTTTTTCTAACTCTTTTTGTTTATTTTGGCTTGAAATACTAGGTGAGCCTTTACTCGCTTTAGCATAATTGCATATCGCATGTGATTGTTGCCATGTTTAGCATGTTTGCCATGAGGCTAAGTACTTAAATGCTATAACTGCTTGAATACTTGTGGATGAAGGCTTATTCCTTGAATTGGAATAATTCGAGCATGTTCATATGCGATCACTTTTTCAAGTGATACATATTTCGAAACAATTTTCAAAACAAACATGACATGAAATGTTCCAATTCTTGCAAAGTTAGTCTACACTTGTGTTTGTGCGCATCACATAGTAATGCTAGCTTAATAAACCAGAATAAGAGCATATAATGTTGATAAAAATCATATCATGATTAGTAAAGGGCGATCTTTCATCGGGCGAGCGAGGGTGCTCAAATATATTCATGGCCTTCCCCTCTCGTACCTAAGTTCCCGAACTGAGACAATCTTAGTGATGACGAACACGTGGCCTTTGGCACGAGTCATGGGTTTCCTAAATTTCCCAAAAATATTTAGGTGGCGACTCTGTATCTGGCAAAGCAGTCCATTTTTGATAATTTGATTCAAAATCAATTTTCAAAAGATTTACTAGATTTGGACTCTTTGGTGTTTATCAATTTCACATTGCACTTGTGAGAGTAGATTCAGAACCACGAGAGTCTGAACTGTAAAGCTTATTTCAAACTTCCAAAATGGGGCACGAAAAAGCCGAGCTACAATATGCCTCATTAGTCCAATTCTCTACTCCTTGTGTTCTGATCCCAGGGATACTGACTTCCAGTGGGATAACTGCTTCACTGCCATAAGCCATGGGAAATGGAGACTCCCCAATTGATCTTCTCGGCATAGTCCGATATGCCCATAGTACATTGGGCAACTTTTCCACCCATTTTCCCTTTGCTGCTTCTATCCTTTTTTTGATCCCATCCAAGATAGTTTTATTGGATGCTTCTGCCTAACCATTGCTCTAAGGGAAACTTGGAATAGAATAGTAGTTCTTGATTTTGTACTTTGCAGAGAAGCTTTTGATTAGCTTACTGTCAAATTGTGTACCATTGTCTGCTATTATTGCCCTTAAGATCCCAAATCTAGTGATGATGTTCTTCCATATGAAGTTCTTCACATCAATAGCTCGAATCTTCGCAAGGGGTTCAACTTCTACCCACTTTGTGAAGTAATCAGTTGCTACTAGCAAAAACTTCCTTTGCCCAGTTGCTTGGAGCAGTTGTCCAACAAGATCCATGCCTCACTAGGCAAATGTGTAATAACCCTCACCACTGATTACCGATTAATTACCAATTATTGCTAAACTGAGACTGATTAAGACGGATAATTGAATTGATTGAAATACTGGACTGACTGACTGGAATCTGAAACTAAATTGATTAAGTATTTTTGTCATGTTGCATTTCTATCTATTGCCTGTTTAGTTATCTGTTCATGTTTTTATGTTTGAACTGCAAATTGAAGGCCTTATCGGCGGCCGAATCTGAAATTGATTAGTGATATGTGTTAATCATAATTTATGTGAATTTATGGTGTAATTATCTGAAAATTGATTTGGTATGATTAAATTAGATTAAAATAAGTTAAATTGCATTGTTGGATTTATTTACTGAAATGCCACTTTAGTGGCCCACTACATGAGCCATATTTGAGCCTTCTTATTACACCAAAACAAACATTTCATCAGCCCCCTTTCTTGCACAAACCGACCAAGAGAAAGAGAGAGCGAGAGAATTGAGTTCAATTTGTTAATTTGCTTGGAGAATTGAAGAAATTGCAGAAGAGATTGCATATTTGAGCTTCTTTCTTGAACTACAAGACTTAAAGTAGATTCATTGTCTTCTTGTTTATGTTTTGAGTTGATTCTTGCATGGTTTAGAGCAAAGTTGAAGTCAAGAGCCAATTTATGGCTCAAATTGTTGTGTTGAAGCTTAATTGTTGCATGCATGTATATATATTGAAGTTTAGGGGTTGTAGTTCATAATTCCTCACATGCATGTCCATGTTTTGAGAGTAGACCATGATTTCATCTTGTTTTGAAAAGAATTGGCTCATTAGAGCATGCCTTGAAGCTTGTAAATTGTTTAAAGTTCATGCATGTTCATTTGAAATCATGTTCATGAAATTTGGGTTGAAATTGGATTTAATTGAAACACCCTTGGGCTTTGATTTATCAAATTGATCTTTGAAACATGTAATATTATGTGTTTACAAATGTTTTCCAAGTTTTCAGCCCAAGAGGATCGATTTTAATGCATTTAAACTTGATTTGAGCTTGGAAGTTCAAATCTAGAAATTCCAGATTTTGGACTCCCCGGCGAAAGAAAGTGGCGCTTCGGCGAGAAATTCGTGCTCGATACTTTGCCTTTGTTTTGAAGTCCGCTCGAGCGGAATAATTGACGCTCAACCGGGACCTTGTGTCTTACGCTCGAGCGGGTGTCGAGCGCCCATCGAGCGTGATTTTTGAGCATCCAGTACTTTTGATCTGTTTCTGACCGCTCGGCGAGAAAAGTTACGCCGAGCGAAACCTTTATGCATGTCCGCTCGAGCGGGAAAATCCACGCTCGAGCGGGACTCTGTTTTTCTAAAAATTTTGCAAAGTGTTTCTAAGTACATCTTTGCATCCTCATTCCATCCTAGGCATTCTTAGGCCTAGTTTAAGGCATCTTATGAGGATATAGATGTAGAACACACCGAGACAAATTAGGGATTAAGTTGCTATCTTTCCCAACTATGTAGCTTAGTGTGTGTTCGTTCTGTAACTGTGTAGGGTTGGCGACTGGAGACACACTCTAGCCTAATTGTAGCCCAGAACTCTGTGAATAACAATTGTGTAAAGATGTGTTCAACTGAGAATGTTTTCTGACTGTTTAACTGAACTGTTTTCTGAACTGATATCGTTAATTGAATGAATGTATATCCTATATTACGAATCAGACAGGCATCCTTAGCAACTCACATTTACTATCTTTATTCTGAGATCTCTGTCGGTTCCCTTGTTGGAAGCACTCATTTCTTGTTGATGGCCATCATTTACGGTGTGGTCTTTTAAGACCTCATCATTTCTTCTTTGCTATGCTAATGGATGTACCACATATGACTGAATGACTGAATGATTGACATACTGAATTAATGAACTGATTTCGTTACTGTAAGGACATTCATTCTAAACCTCTTTACGCATTATGTTATTCACTGGGCTTTAGCTCACTGTTTATATATATATATATATATATGTAGGTGTTCAGGCACCAGACCGGAGCTAGGAGCGTGGGTTAGACTCCCCCTTTTTGTCAAGTCAACCACTGTGCCTCACTGCGAGGTTCAGAGCCTGCCAAGCTATGGCTTAGGGGTGTTTTTATTTCCCCTGTCTGACTCTGTGTCCGTTTTGTATAACTGTATAGACTGATAGCACTGTACTGTACTGTTTAATAGGGATTTGGTCCCTGTTCTGTTGGATTGTAAATATTGTGCATACCGTTTTGTTACTGCCTGTATATGTGAATGAAAGGTTTTTTTGCATACAGACTGTCACAGCTCATTGGACATTGTTTATTTACTGTTTTGGCTTCCGCCATGCCCCTGTACTCATTCTTGTCTCCTTTATTAGCAGGCCTTGGTAATCTCGGATTCTTGGCGATTCTGATACTAAACCCATAGTGGCGGGTTTGGGTCGTGACAAAATGGCTAAGGGCTGGCTACTGGGTTTAAATTAGTTGCTGGTTAATGTATCAAAGGTGCAAACCTCTAACACTTTTCTCACTTTTTGACGTAGGCTTCAGCATCCTTCTACATGTAAGGCCACCAGTATCCCTGAGTAATGGCCCTATGAGCGAGTAATCTGCCTCCAACATGGCTTCCACATACTCCTTCATGTATTTCATACAAGAAGCCTTTAACCTCGAAAGAATGCACACACCTCAAAAGGGGACCAGTGAAGGACCTCCTGCAGAGGTGGCCATCTGCTGTTAGGTTGAACCTGGCTGATTTCAACCTAATTTTATGTGCTTCTTTTCGGTCGTCCGGCAGTTTGCCATCCCTAAGGAACATCACTATTGCATCTATCCAACTTGGTCCCATCTCTACACACATTGCTTCGTACTCTGTGATTAGTGGTTCCACACTTGGGCCTGACAAATAATCAACCATTATTGTCCTTGCCTCTTATTGCACTAGCCAGGCTAGCCAACACATCGACGTGGCTATTATCATCTCGGCTAACCGGTTGTAGCTGACAATCCTGGAACAATGCTAGCAGTCTAACAACTTCCTTGACATAGGCTATCATTATTTCATCTCGGGCTGCGTACTCGCTTATTGCCTAATTCACAATAAGTTGGGAGTCACAGAAGACTACCACCTCATCGGCTTCCATTGTTGCTGTTAACTTCAATTTTACAATCAGTGCCTCATACTCTGCTTCATTGTTTGAGGCCTTGAACCCCAAACGAATAGACTGTTCTAACATTCACCCATCTGGCGATACTAGCACTACTCTTGCCCCCGCTCATTGACGATTTGAACTTCCATCAACAAATGAGCGGAAGGAGTTGCCGATGTAGATGTCGCAGGGCTTTGGTTTCTCTTCTTTCTTTTGTTTTGCTTGAGTGGGGTTCTTAAGCCCTAGTTGGGTTTCTTCTTGCTCCCTTGGGCACCCCAAGCCATAACTCACCAGAGTCCGACGTGGGATGGCACCAGGTGCGATCTTGGCCACAAAGTCGGCCAGAACCTGTTCCTCAATTATTGTTCTGGGCCTAAATTCTAAGTCATATTGGCCCAATACTACTGCCCATCTGGCTACTATGCCTGTCAGATCTCCTTGCTAGAACAGGGACTTCAAGTAATGATTCAGTTTCTTTGAAGCCATCACCAAGGCTAGTGTTAACTTTTTCAAGGGTAAGTACCTGGTCTCTACACTTGTTAGGGTTTTACTCACATAGCATACTTGTCACGACCCAAACCCGCCCCTATAGGTTTAGTGCCGTAACCGGCCAGTAATCCTTGGATTACCTACGGCCTCTGAACAGATGAGCATATGATAAGGGGCTAGCGGAAGCAATATACAAAAATATAAAGTCCAATGAGCTGTGTCGACTCATATGAAACAGAATAATTTAAAACTTTATTTACATAACCTTAAGTCAACCATACATTATATTATACCCACACACTTACACAAATGTACAGCCAATATAATTAACATAAGTCTCATGCATAACAGACTAAACAAAACTTGATCCCAAGACACTTCGGGAACCTCCACGTGAGGCACAATGGCTGGCTGACAACAGAACACAGACCCCCACAAAGCTTTTGGGCTTGCACTCCAGAATGCTCACCTATAATATATATATATACAAACAGTGAGCTAAAGCCCAGTGAATAACATTAAGGTAAAGGGGTTAGTGAACGAAATCCGAACATTTTATATGTATAAAACAGATCATAGCATCAACATAATCATCTCATATGTGAACATAATAATAGCATATTCCATAGAACAAATCACATATCACATAACGTCTTCCGACTAGAGTAACCGGTCCCGGACACCGATTAAACAAACACCACAATGAAGTGGCTAACGAGATCTCGTAAATGTCATGGACCCGCATTTTCTTGCTGTCCCCCATGACTTGGGACTATCTATGGATGCCATATTAGATTTCAAACTTGGAATGTTCGTTCACAGAAACATATATCATTTCAGAAATCATAGCTTGATATATCACATTTGGAACATAATTTCATATTAACGTATCTTTACGATAACGTTACTCACAGTGATTCCGTAGATGGTCAAGCACTTCTTGGACGTTGACCTACAATCACAAAATACATAGCACCAACAAATCTTATCATTACTTATTCATGTGGCCATTAAGGCTTAGCTTTCATTACGTTGGTTCATGTTCATTCTTAACACATGGCTTAGAACACACACACCCTTGCAATCTCTTAGTGTGATTCATTCTTATTACAATGCACAACTCACACACACATACTTGCCATTCTTTACCTTAGTGTGCGTTTCTAGCCCATAACCTCATTACTATAGCTTAATTAAGGCTTAGGAATGCCTAAGATGCAATGAGGTTGTCAAAACATGCCTTGGAACACTTAGGCAAAATTTCAGAATTTTAGGTCCTCGCTCGAGCGAGAATGCAAAGATGTGAGTGGTCGCTCGAGCGCACATCCCTTCGTTCGAGCGGTCTGTAAATTCTGCAAAACTTCTGGGAGCTCGAAATTTACGCTCGAGCGGACTTTTGGTCGCTCGAGCAAGGTGCACGATCTCAGAGTGGTCGCTCGAGCGAGAACCCCTTCGCTCGAGCGAGGATGCGAAAATCTGGAATTTCCAAATTGCATCCCTGAGTTCAAAACTCGAGTTTAAACCTCCAAAACTCACCACTTGGGCCCCAAAATTTGGAATAACAAAGTAAACTTGTAAAACATGATGAATCAAAGATTATTTGGTAAAATCATGGCCCAAGAGTTTGTCAAAACTCACATTTTCAACTTAAAAACATGATGAATGCTCAAGAACACCACATGCATGGACTCCTTTGAATTTAAACCCTCCAAAACATAGGGAATCTTGGTAATTTGATGGAAAACAAGATGATTGACCAACATATGAGTGAAATTAACACATGCATGTAAGTTTTTATGAAAATTAACTTCAAAATGCAAGAATTTATGCATGCATGTATGATTTAACTCATTACTCAATTCTTCCAACTTAATCCTTGACTTTAAACCTCAAATCTCCATGAACCATGCATGATAACACTGAAATTCATAAATAAATTGATGAATATTCTACCTTAGATCTTGTTCTTGCTAAAATCTTGCTTAATCTTGAAGAGTGCATGCAATTCCTTGAATTTCTTCTTCAATTTCTCCCTTTCTCTCTCTAGAATTGCTCTCCCTCTCTCTCTAAAATGTTTTCATCAAATTTTTGCACTAAGTTATGAGGGACAATAAGTTCAAATGAGCTTATAGCTCAATTATAAGCTTAAGGGGCTAAAACACATTAAATAAAACATAAGGCATACCAAACGCGACTTAACGAATCAAATTAAATCAATTTTTAACAAAATTTGCCATAAGGTTCTAAAAATTCCAATTAAGACGACGGTATAATCAATTCCGGGTTTGGATGCCGATAAGGCTTTAAATTTTCATTTTAAAGCGGGATTCTAAGCAGATATTTTTATAGGTGACAGTTAGATGGCCAATTACGATGCAAATTACGTATTAATCCCGTATTTAATCTTATTCACTTAATTAGCATCCTTAAATACCGATTAATAGCTAATCACGGGTCGGGGTTATTACAATACTGCCCCTTCTAGTATGGCTTTTCAAGTCAAGGATGTCGGGCTTTTCAAGTCAAAGATGGCCTTGATTTGATCTGGACTTGCTTTAATGTCCCTTCTAGTAACCAAGTATCTTAGGAACTTACCAAACCCGACTTCAAATGCGCATTTTGGAGCATTAAGTCGGAGCCGATATGTCCTCGGGATGTCAAAAACTACTTTCAAGTCGACCAGATGATTCTCAGGTTCTTTGATCTTCACAACCATGTCATCAATGTACATTTCTACTGTCTTGCCAATCAGATGTCTAAACATTTTGGTCACTAACCTCTAGTAGGTTGCTCCTATATCTTTCAGTCTGAAAGGCATCACTCTGTAGCAATACAGCCCTTTTGGGGGTGATAAATGCAGTCTTCTCTTCATCAGGGAGATATTTTGTCATCTGGTGGTATCCCCTGTAAGCATTCAGGAAGCCCATCCTTCCATGCCCTGAAGTGGCATCTACTAACTAGTCAATCTTAGGAAGTGGAAAACTGTCCTTGGGGCAAGCCTTATTCAACCTGGTGAAATCAACACAAACCCTTCACTTGCTGTTCTTCTTTTTCACCACCACAGTGTTGGACAGCCAAGTAGGGTAGTTCACCTCGCGAATGGATTTAGTTTCCAGCAGTTTGTCCACTTCCTCCTCAACTGCCTCAACATGCATAAACGTCGGCCTCCTCGTTCGCTAGATGACAAGTTTAGCTGACCTGTCTACATTGAGCATATGGCATGTGACCTTGGGGTCAATGCCTGGCATCTTGTATGGCCTCCAGGCAAATACTTTTATGTTGGCCCGTAAGAAAGCTTCCAACTCCCTTTCCTCATCCTCAGCCAAGCTTGAGCCGAGAAGGAAGAAGCGCTCTTTATTCCCTTCTTGGACCAGAATTTTCTTCATGGCTTCCTCACTCTTCTCAGCTGGTTCTTTGCCGACATCATCTATAACTTCTATGTCCTCGTTTTCAATTTCTGCTGTTTCTATCTCTTGCACGTTGCAGGTGGATTTCATTGCTACCATGGAACAATATTTTGCCTGCACCTGATCCCCTCTGATCTCCTCAATTCCATACTCTGTTGAGAATCGTAACAGTTGGTGCAATGTTGAGGGAACAACCCTCATTGCATGCAATCATGGCCTTCCCAAGATAACATTGTAAGCGAAGGAAGTATCAATTACTGTAAATTTTGTGCTTACCTTCTTCGTGCCTGCCTGCACCTCCAAATTTATTGCTCCCAGAGGCCATGTCGACGTTCTATTAAACCCGACCATTGGGTCATCAGACTGTTCTAAATCATCTCGGTGAAGGCCGAGCTCCTTGTAACATTTGATATACATGATGTCATAAGAGCTGTCTTGGTCAATCAGAATGCGCCTTACTTGGCATTCTCCAATCTTGAGGGTCTCTACAAAAGTATCGTTGTGTGGATGCTACACCATGTCTAGGTCTGCTTCAGTGAAGGACACCATTGGTCCCTAGCACTCGCTTGTCCTAGGCCTCTTTTGCTGGACCTGATACACATGCTGTAAGTGTTTCACCCTCTGAGTCTCCCCACGTACCTTGTTCTCATTAACCTTGAGTGAATCACATTGATCACCCGAGGTCCATCTACTTGCTATTGTGGTGGTGGTGGAGGTGGTGCTGCTGGTGCCTGGGGCAGTCTTGCCTGCTCTTCCCTTGTTCTGGCCTCATCTACAAGGTCTCTCAAGTGACTCTATCTGACCAAATCTTCCAAATGTGTCTTCAAGGCTCTGCACCCCTGGGTCAGGTGCCCATTCTCATTGTGGTATGCACAGTGCTTCCCAAGACTTCTCCCATAAATTCTCCAAGAATCCTCTTCGGCGCTCTATAATACGGCTAGTTCCTGATCATTTCTAAAACTTTATAAACCGGGATCCGGAACACAGTGGTGATTGCCTGTGCAGCCTTCAGCTCTGTTTCTTGCTTGTTAAATCCGGTATTACCTCGGCTTCACTTTGGCGAGCCATTTCTCTTTTCCTGCTTCGGTGTCTTTGTTCTTGGCATATCCTTTTTTGCTCTGGCATATTTCTCGATCCTTGCCACGAGCTCCTCCATGCTCTTTGCCAAAGTCTTTGCCAGCAACTTCCGAAGCATTTAGTCATCCTCCAGGCCGTTCTTAAAAGATATGACTGTCAACTCTTGGTTGCATCCTGATATTCAGTTGAACACCTCATAATATCTTTTGGAATAAGTCCTGAGGCTCTCACTCTCGCCAATTTTCAAAGCCATCAGGGAGTCTACCCTTAATGGTTGCAACTTGTTCGTGACGAACCGGGCCACGAACATCTCGGCCAGGCCTTCCCAACTCTTCACAATTCCTTTCGGTAACTTGTGAAACCAATCTAATGCAATTTTCCCAAAGGATGAGGGGAACACCTTGCACAGCAACGGTTCATTCTCGGTGTACAAAGCCATTGAATTCAGATATAAGCCGACGTGAAAGTTTGGATCCGTCTTACCATCATATATCTGGAACCCCGGCATATGGAACCTTTTTGGGGCCTTAAACCTATCCAACTTTATTGAGAACAGCATTCTCGGCTTGATGGGTGATGTGATCTCGGTATTCAGTCGCTTTCTCTGGAGATAGTCCCTCAAATCCTCCTTCGTCCAACCAGGAGCTTGGCTGTCAACGGATTTCAACCTTTTTGGTGTGCTGCTCCCGGTGTCGTTATGCATCCTCTTGGACTTCTCTTCATTCACCGTGTCCAAACAAGGTTCCTTCCCTTGAACATGTCGATGTTCCTTGGCATAAGTTCCCTTGGTATGAGGAGTCCTCTGAGACTCTCCTCTCATTGACTCTGCTCACTTGGTATCCCGTGAAGGCCGATGTAAGCGTTACTTCACTTTGTCATGCAGGGGGACTGTTGGAATTGCTTTCTGCCCCCCTATTTGGGCGTCGTTCTTGGCCGTTAAAATCGGCGTGTCCTTCAATGGAAACGGTGGTTGCATAACGTTGTTCTGCATCATGAGTTGACAACCGATTATAGGTCTGCCAATTTGTTTGCCATTCCCTTCATCTCGTCGTCCCTCCTCAGGCATCTATCTTTCCATACTTGGAGGTCAGTTTCGTTGTAATACTCGTCTCAGCCTGCTTTCTTCAGAGCGTCTCCCTTTTGGCCGACGTGCTTCTCCCCTAGATTCTGATCACATGGTCCTTCATAACGGTTTTCCTTCTCTATGTTAAGATTGGCCTGTTTACCACTCCCATTAGGGATATCGTCCCCATCTTCTCTTTCTGCCCATCATTAGCCATCTATTCTATGCTAAGTTCCCACACACAGCGCCAAATTATGGGTGTTGATTTCCGACCACACAGCCAAACAGGGAACTCAGCTGGAGAGCACCGGCAGAATAGATTAGGCCTAAACAATCTGTCACAGAAAGATAAGAATCCGGCGGTGGTTCGTCTACTCGGAGGTACTCCGATGATCAATATCTCTCAAAGATAGCAATTTGTGCTTAAACTCACAAGGAAGAACTTACTATTCACCGTCTATCACACATCCCTCAAACCCACGGGGGTGCCTTGCTTTTATAGCCAGCATTGACCTAATCCCTGTAGAAGCCTCGTTTCAATGGACTCAGACTCAATGCTCATCCTGGACTCTCAGCTAGATAGGGATAAACCCCCTAAAAGCTTTATTGTTATCCAGACTGAGATCCTCCCCTATTCTTGGACTCTTGTCCCTTATCCGCTCATCTCGGATTCCGACATCTCCACGGGTAACCTCGGCCTAGCCGAGATCACCTCGGCGCCAGGACCAGGCCACGTGGCACCTTGCACGCGCTGTCATTCACAAAATATGTCCCCACAGCGACCAATTATTTTGGACCTTAAAATCATTATTTTGGTCTCAAAATGTTTCTTGTGACAAAATAAATTCATCACCAGAAACATCGCTAAAAGTGCATCTAGAAAAGTCAATAATGGCTTTTAGCAACAAATTTTCAAAAGTCACTGAAAATGACAATTAGCAACCATTTTTTTTTTTTTTTTTTTTTTTGAGAACATGTGAAATATTATATTAATAAACAATAACATTACATAAACAAGGCCCCAAAGGGCCATCCTAACCAAACAAAAAACAAACTACAAAAAGCAAAAAAAACAAATTCGCCAAAAGAATAGTTACAAGTCACAAAAAACTACCAATCTGCTGAAAAATGTGATTTGGAAAGTAAGATCTGCTTGAAAGCTCGCCGTCCCATCGACGTCGTACCCGTCGCTACTGCTCAACTCTGCCTGCGCCGTCGCTGCAGCCCTTCAGACATTGAATACCGCTAGAAGCTAGAGTTGAGAAGGAAGTACACACACAATGGTATAGGATAAGGCTTAGGAGAGGAAAGAACCATTGGGGTGTCAAAAATTTTTACCAAAATCGAAAGAGAAAACACTTGAAAACTATAAATCTATAATCTAAGGGTGTAGATTTACACATTAAAAGTGTAAAGTGAGTCACCGGAGTGTCGCCAAAGCACCACCAAAAATCACTTAGACCTCTCTCTCTAGACTTCACCTCTAGCAATCAATTTTATATTATCACAAAATGCAATTTTATATTGTCACAAAATGTTTAATTTTACAAGACTAAACATTTCATCGATAGGACTTCGATGCCCCAATTTGGTTGCAAAAACCAAAATAGTGGGCATTTTTAACCACAATTATATTTGGTCGCTAAAAGACAAATGACTTTCTTTACCACACATTTTCGTCGCTAATAGTCAAAGTTGGGAAATGTTTTGTAACCATTTATTTTCATAGCTAAAAATGCAAAAAAATTAAATGTCATCCAATAATATAAAATAAAATAAAAAATTGACATCCACGCATCAAAGGCACTCTATTCCCAAATCATAATGAGTATACAGAAAGTAAGATTTTACAAAAATTAAAACTCAGTTTCCAAATTCAATTCAACATGGTTCATTATATGAGTAGATTGTCAGATCTGCACCTCCAGTGCTCACATCACATAGCCAAACCTCATAGTCTAGATCAGTGAGGCCCAAATCAAAGTCATTCTTATTCTCAAATTTCAAATGAAGAATAGCAACAGTTTCTTCAAAAGAGAATCTCTAGGAGGTCAACCTTGACCTTAATAAGGAATGATACTTCCAGGCTTTAAGCCCTGCTCTGTTTCAATAAACTTGAACATAGCTCTATGCATGGGACATACCATAAGCCCCTCAGATCTCTACTTCTCACCATTCTTGGATAAGGGCATAGCAGCAACACATTAAATGTGAGAAAATCATCAACAAATCCTCCCTGCTGAAGAAAGACATGATAAGTATAACCCTCCCTGCAGAAGAAAGACATCTTGTGAAGCTTCCTTCTGATGCAGCAAGTATAGCAACAGCACGATCAAATCAATGAATAAGCCATTAATTCAGTGCACGCTTCTGCCGAAGCTGCTGATTAAGACAACAAGTTTCTGTGTAAGCTTCCCTATGGCACAAAATCATGAGCAAAATTTCAAAACTCCAAAGATCCAGAAAATATGCATTCATAACTGCAAAATTGACAGAGTCACTCCCAGCCATACTTCATTCACACAGATAAAAGAAACAGAACAAACCATATCCTAAATACCCAGAGACATTACCAAGAGTTGAATAGCTTCCCTAACTAAAAGCGATAGGATTCCCTAGCAATGTTGAGTAATATTTGCGTCTTAAATTTAGTGATTTCCTATGACTAGGACCTAATTATGTTTACAAGGGATAATTGACTCTTTTACCACTAACATATTTTTGTTTGTGTTCTTTTGCTTTCCCCCTGCCCTTTATAAGAAACAAATTCAGTAAAAGGCAGAGAAACAACCCAAGTGTACTTGAAGTGTACTAGGGGGATGGGGATAAACAAAAGGCATGCTTCTTTGAATGTAAGTTGTGTACTTGTTGCATTAGTCGCAGGTAGGTCCAGCCTATGCTTGAATGAAAGTTTTAAGCTATGTCATGCAAGATAGTAGCCAACATGTACTCATAAAAGTGCTGAAAATTCAATTGTTCAAAACTAGGCTTCTATAACAGTGAGCTCTTAAACCTCAACCTTATTAGTTTGTTTTCTACTTGGCTTCCCAGGATTTCACCT
This sequence comes from Camellia lanceoleosa, assembly GCA_025200525.1. Classification (NCBI taxonomy): domain Eukaryota; kingdom Viridiplantae; phylum Streptophyta; class Magnoliopsida; order Ericales; family Theaceae; genus Camellia; species Camellia lanceoleosa. The sequence continues at coordinate 131,140,683 of CM045768.1, forward strand.
AAGCTGAAACCTGTAGAGATTGCACATTCTACACTTCCATATCTTTAGGATTAGGTTGTTTTGGAAGCTCAATGGAGTGGCCTAAGGTGCTACAATTTCAAAGCCTTTAAATTTGGACACCAAATCAAATGTTCCCTTTATAAAATAGTATCTATAAAAACATAAATTGCTTACCTTCTGCATTCGTCTTTTCCTTGAAAAAATTCTTCCACTCATGCATTGATTTGATGTTGTCAGGTTGCAGTTTAAGCTTTTCTTCTTCATTAGGTGCCTTTCTTCTTCATTGGCCTTATGTGACAAATCATATAGAAATGCCCAAGCAATAAAAACCTATAAATGCCATCATCTCCCAAAAAGCTGCAAAGAAAAAGAGAAAAAAACATAATACTCTGGATTCGTGATATTTTGAATTCCTCATTTCAAAGCACCAATGCTCAAATAAGTTACAAATGTCAACTAATGTTTCAAAGATTTTTTTTTCCAAATTGTTCTAGTGTTGATATATTCTTCAACCATTAGATATCATCCTCTATCATATACCAGTTCAACCAATAAAATAATCACATTATTAATTGATCCGTAAAAGAGTCATCGAGGATACATCTAAAGTAAGTAATCAATTTTTTTATTTTCATTTCAATATAATATTATTACCATTATCAGCAGTAACAAGTTGTATGATCCAGATTGCCACATATCAAAAGTACATGATTCACATTTTAATTTTTGGACTAAATAATATAATTTAATTTGAAAGGAAGCAAACCCAGTTTCACAAAGTTTTAATTTACTCAAATGATGACACTGTATTTAAAAGAAAACAATAAACATAAGTCAATGGCATTAGGGCCCACTACAATTGGTAAAAAAATTTAAGGGGTGTCATTATTTATGTTGTTTTCCAAACTAGGTTTAGCAAATAAGAGCAAAGTAATGGGAATGCTGGGAAATGGGAAGAAAGACATGCCAAAAATCAAACGTTGAGAGTAGGAAAAAACTTATAGAAAACAACACAAACATTGGCAAACATAAAAAAAAAAAACAGCCAGACATGAAAAAACCAGAGTGCATACTTTGGGTTTGTTTAATTCAAAAAATAAATTAATTAATAGGATGGATGGAAAAGCTTTATTGTATAAAGTAAGCTTCATTTTAAGTTGATTTTACAGTTCATATCATCCAATTTCTCTTCCTATGCAGTTCATTATCAAAGATAAGAGATCTATTAAACCCTAGCCTTCGTTCAACGCCATTTCGACAGCAGTCAAAGCGTCCGACACCAATCTGCAAAGAAAACAAGCAAAACAGATAATAATAAATAAATAAATAAATAAAGTGATCAGAGATCTGTACTGTGAAGATCTGGAGATTGATATGATTGTGAAAGGAGGGAGGAGGAGAGGGAGGCGCAATCAGAATCCAATGGAATGGGCGGAGTCGGAAAGAGAATCAATCGATCGATCTTCGAGAGAACTCTCTCTCTCTCTTACCGTCTCGCCCATCCCATAAGATTCTAAGAGCAGTGTACCTCCCTTTCCGCTTTCTCCGATTGCTTCGGCGACTGTAGAGCCACCACTGCCATTGGAGGCAGATTGAAGGTTTCGCTGCTTTGCTTTGGTCTTGGTCTTGGTCTTGGTCTTGGAATATTTCCTGGGCGAACTCTTCTCAGATTGAGAATTTGCAGCAACAACCTCTGTGACATCAATCAGATGCTGAATTACTTTGCATTGGCCCACATCCAAATTGGCAAGAACAAAATGTGTGAAACATATCAATTGAGTGCTATATGACAAGAAAGTAATTACACAATGTCACAAGCTATGAAACAAAGCAGGTATTAACTACATGCCGGATCAAAGCAATGATATAAACAGAAGCAACAAGGTCATGGTACTAAAATGACAAACCAAATCTGTGGAATAATAATCTAGTTGAGCATTCTTTTCTTGTGGATTTAATTACATGGAAAAGAAGTGCAAACCCATCACTGTAAGCGTAACAAAGTGCTTGAGATAAGCCATATAGATGTACATTCAGCCTTGTACATCAGAGGAAACAAATTTGTTACTTTGAAAGTTCTTAAAAACAAATTTGAAGCCAGAAAATGATTTTTATCATATCAACAAAAGAACAATAGAATACTTTCTGGACCATTACTTTAGAGTAAAATGAAAATATTTATTTACCTCAGGAATTTTAGTTCCTTCTACAAAGATAATTGAAATCTCAGCATGACAAATGATATATTCCACTGCAAATAACAGAGTGACCCAACATAAGGTCTCAGAATTGCTATATGTAGTCTCTCTGGAATGGAACCCATGAATGACATAGATTATCCATGGCTTTGTGTGAATGTGATTGAGAACAACTTAAACAAATAAATTAACATTGTGGGGCCTAGATGCTGAATTGTATAACAATTCATGGACCATTAATGTAACCATTTACATTCAATCTTACTACATCAATACGGTGATTAATTAATATTAGTCCATAAATTGTAAGTAGAAACTAATCAGAGAACTGAACACAATTCCAAAATTCTACGATCAATAAACAAATTAAATAAATAAAATCTGTTCAATCGGACAAAAACTTGAACTAATCACTGTGTTCTTCATAGATACACGTATATATGTATGTATAGGCGGAGAGAGAGAGAGAGATTGAAAACGCACCAAATTGTTATTGAATCCAAATTGCTACGACCTCTGTCAAAAACAAAATCGATTTTCTCAAACTTGTATACATCTGCAAAACAATTGAAGAATAAATGATAGAAGATCAGAATTTGTGTGCATAGAATAATGGCTGGGCTTGCCTCCAGTCCGCCATCTGGACTGAATGGTCCGGTCTGACCCATTGGGCCTACTTTTGAGCCTCTTTTTTTGATAATCTGAACCGTTCACATTTTAGAATTTGCTGAGTGCATTATTTCGTTAAAAATCACAACGATCAGATAACGGATACTGTGTATTCGGATCATTTTTTTATAAACTGTTAATTTTCTGACCGTTCATTTTTTCCAGATAAAAGTGATTTGAATATATAGTATCCGTTATCCAATCGACATGATTTTTTACAAGAATAATGTACTCTATAAATCTTAAGATATGAACAATTTTAATTATTAAAAATAAATCCAAAAGTAACTCAATAGGCCGAACTCAATCGGGCTGTTCAACATCGGAGCCAAAGACAGTTCGAACCTTATATAATATAATATAAGCAAATATCTTCTAGTTAGGTGTTTGAGGTTTGAAGGGCCATCTCTTTTTTCATATTTTTATTTTTTATTTTTATTAATTTATGTTAATATATGTGGCAATAATGGCCTATAAATTAATTTTATATTTTTAAAATAATATTATAAATTTAAATATTTTCTTAAATTATGTTAATAAAATTGAAATATTGTCATAAGTTATCCACCCTTCCTCTATAATAATTATATGGTACTAATTATTATGATATGATTATTTCATATAAAACTTTAAATTTGATATGATTGTTTCATTTGGACAAAGCCTTTAGCAGTTCGACTGCCATTCATTGCGACGAAGCATTGTTTTGACATTACTTGATTCCCTCAAACCTCTTCAATTTGCCCGATTAGGGCAGGAAAGCCCATGACTTTGTGGTAAGTTGAAGCCATTGCTCGCATAACGTGCAACCAACCCCTCCCCAAGATCAAGTTGTAAGTTAATGGGACCTTCAGCACCCAAAACTCCACTTACTTCGTGACTGACCCCGCCTTGACCAACAATATGATCTTCCCGATTGGCCATTCCAGCTGTGAGTTGAAGCCAATCAAAGGGGAAGTTACTAGAGCTAAGTCTTTGTCCTTCAACTTCATTTGTTTAAATGCATCATAATACATGATCTCGATCAAACTTCCTTGGTCAATTAAAATTCTCTTGATGTCAAAGTCCTTGACGCACAGGGTTACAACTAAGGCGTCGTTGTGAGGGGTTTGAATTCTTTCCAAGTCTTTGCTCAAAAAAGTCATGATGTCTTGTACCTCGGTCTTCTCTATCAGTTCTCTGAACTCGCATACTCGCGTCGGCTCAATGATTTCGTAAATGACGTTGATAACTCCTTGGGGCACGACATCTAGAACGGCTAGCCCATTTGGGTCGGCTTGCCCTCAGGGGCCTACTTTCATGCCGCCGTCAATGTACTGGTCTAAGTGCCCCGCCACAACCAACTCCTCTAAATGTTGTTTTAACGGCACGCAATCCTCCGTATGGTGCCTCCTTTCTTCATGATAAGTGCAATGATATCTTGAGTTAAAACCCCTTTAAGCATCCCCCAATTTTGCTGGCCACCAGACAAATGGCTCGCTTCGGATCTCACTGAGAATGCGATAAATTGGAATTTTGAAGATAGTGGTAATGATGGTTCATGCCTTCAATTTTCTCTTGGTATCTTTCTCTTCATTGCGAGAAGCGTTAGCCCAGTCATTCCCACGGTCCTTATTTCTATCATTATGGCTAGCACCACGATGTTGTTCTCTAGCTCGATTATTGGGGCAGTTATCCTCCTGCCCCACCGAGTTAACCTTCCCAGCTACACATTTGTCTGCTACCCCTAGATTTGCCTTCTCGGTGGCTGTAAACACCCCATTTTTGACTGCCATTAAGACTTGGGCACTTCACTTTGAACGGTCGATAATGAAATGTTACGTTGTACAATCGTTCGATTTCTTCAGCAAAAGTTTTCTATTTTCAAGCTTTAGAACCTAAACCTTGCACCTCCTTTGGACCAAAACCTAATTTTTTCTAACCTAACCACTCAGAGACCTGCTGGCCAACAAGTGGCCAGCAAGCCATTTTTGGTTGGCCAGCCGTCCCTCTTCATAATTGCCGGCCATGTTTAATGACAAACAGATATTTTTAGCTGCCAACTGTCCCCATGTGCATTTCTTGCACCAGTTGGCTCGTTATAGATATTTCCGACATGAGGACCTGTTTTTTTATAAATACATGATCTCTCTTTATGGTTTGGGGTTAAAAAAATTCTCCAAGTACTTATAGCTTGCTCAATACACTACCTCTCTCTCTTACAATATACATACACTATACATGCACTTCCTAAGCCGAAACTTGAGGCCTCTTGCTAAGATTCTTGAACACAAATTTCAGCTCTTGAGAGTGTTCAACTTGTGGTTTGTGAATTAGAAAAGAATCCTCTCTTCAAAGGGTAATCTTTGAGCTTTTGTACCATCTTTTTCTATCTATTTTCTTTGCTTTTTCACACTATTTTTCAGAGTGTTTTTAAGTTTAAAAATGTGATTTTAAGTCACAAAAAAGATGAGGGGCTAGCCACCCTTCTTTGGCTTGCTTACTAGGCTTCTTTCCTTCCATTTTGTTTAAGTTTTCTACCATTTTCAAAATGATTTTTAGCATTGTTTTGTGCTATTTAGGGGTTGTTTAGTGTGTTTATTTAGTTTATGCTTTGAATACTATGCTTGTGTTGTTGTAAGTCCTCATAGATTTGGGTGTTTAGGCCATAGCCACCAATCTATATGAGTTGATAGCTTTCTTTACATATTTTTCATATAAATATTCACGCTTGTAATAATCACCTTTGCATAATCACCTCTGCAACCTCCATCCTTTCTTTGCTTTCTTTGATTAAGAGTTACATCCAATACTAGATTGTTGCTTAAGGCATAAGAAAGAGATTTTCTATGCTGAATGGTTTAATCTCTTCGGAGGTTCATTACCAAGGCATTACATCTCTCTTATGCTAAGCACAATATCTTGTTTGACACTTCTCTTTTTCGCCGGTGCATTGGTTCTAAGGGACTAGCTTTCAAGTTTAGGCCCTTGGAAATCATAAAGGAAGGTTTCATTATAGCTTGTTATCGGGTTTGAATTTAGGGTCATTATCGTCCTTTTTGGGTTTGACTTCGAATTCGTTATCGCTTATAAATGAGTTTGATTCCTCCATTGTCATTTCCTCTGTAGAAAAGGGCTTGAAAAGCTCATTTTTTGGGTTAAGTCAATACTTGATACTCTTTATCGCTTTTTGGACTTAGTGGACGTAATTATCATTTTTGGACAAAAATGAAGAAAAGATAAGAAATGGAAAGTTAATGAAAAAGGGCTAATAAAATTGAAGTAAAAAGAGGTAATAAAATTAAGTTGGGTTCAATTAGACGTTGTATTGAACCTATTGCATCTTGATTCATTGCATACTCTTTAGTGATGTTTAATGATTCAAGAAGCAATGTTCACCCCTTCCCTTGAGGTAACTCCATGATAGGAAGGAGGTTTTGTTGGACTTTCATTTCCTTTTATTATGCTTTTGTCCTATCAGTTCATAGATCATCACGCAAAAAATTTGCAACAATTGATGATTTGTGAATTGAATATACTCCTCCCTTGATCATCTTCATGATAGGAAAGGGTAGAGAGGATAAACATCTCCTACAAATACTCTGCTTTTGCTATGTTTTAACCCTGTGGCAGTAGGGCAATATCCAAAAGCAGTGGCCAACTGGCCACCTTTTTGTACGACCGACCACTTTCCAAGGCCAGTTGGCTATCTATTTTGTACAGGCAGTGGCATTTTTGTGGCAGAACAGAGCAGAACTTGAGGCCAAAACATAATAATTTTCTGATTGCAAACAGAGCAGGTTCTGGCAACAAACATAAAGGTTTCCGAGAGGATGTTCTCGGTTATGTGCGTGCAACTCCTCGTTTCCCGTTCAAGTCCTTTAAATTAGTGCTTTAATATTAGTGTTGTAATTAATTAATTGGCTTCATTTGAATTTGTAATAGTTAGTTAATTTAGTTCATTCATTTGGTGTTGTAATAATTAGTTAATTAGGATATTCATTCGGACTTTCTTGTGCGAAGGCAAATTTGTAACACTTGTAATATTGTATGTCTTCCAACCCCCATTTCTTTCTCCCTTTTATTAATATGTTTATCGTGGTAGCATCATATTTTTTTGTTTCATATCGTTGCCATGTGTTGTATCCATTTTTGCATGCATTGGGTTATGTTCATCAGTCTAACATTGTTGTCATTTTCTTTCTTGCTTGAATACATGTGCCACCATAAGCCTTCAATTGATCCATATGCCATGTTAAGAAGCCGAATCTGATAATTACATTTTGTATGTGTTGCATTAGTCACTTGCATAATAGAGCATGCATTTTTTCAAATTTTTTTTCTTCTCTTTGGCTTGCCTCGGTTGAGTACTAGGTGAGCATTTCTTACTTTAGCATATTGCTTGTGTGTTTGTGTTGCCATATCAAGCATATTACTATGAGGTTAAGTGCTTATTTGATATACCTCTTGAATGCCTGTGGATGAAAGCTATTACGCTTAAATTAGGATGATTTTTTGATTAATGTATATATAAGCTCGCTTTTTCAATTAGCACATATTCAAAATTCTTTTCAAACAAACATGAAATCAAAGCATTCCAAAGTGGGTGATATAGTCTATACTTGTGTACCTCACATAGTAATGTTAGCATAAAAATCAGAATAAGAGCATATAATGTATATAAAAATCACATTATGATTAGTAGAGACTGATCTTTGATCAGATGAGTGGGGTGCTCAATTCATGACTTTCCCCTCTTATACCTAAGTTTCCGAGCCAAGAAACTTTGGTTATGACGAATAAGTGGCCTTTGACACGAGTCACGGGCTTCCTAAATTTCTCAAAAAATATTTAGGTGGCAACTTTGAAATCTGGCAATGCAGTCCATTTTTGGCATCTCTGATGATAAATGAATTTTCTAAGATTTGCCGAATTTGAACTTTTATTTGTTTAATCTATTTCACATTGCACTTGTGAAATCAGATTTAGAACCACGGGAGTCCGAACTATAGGGCTATCGTATCCATGGAGACTAAATCCTTTCGAGAAGCACGAAAAACCAGCTATAGTGGCCGTGGTGGCATCATCTTTAACTCGGATGTGCTCGTTAATTCGCTGCATCACTGATTCCATGGTTGCAGTGTGGTGCATCTTAAGCGAGTCCTACAGTCTATGTCCAACTGATAGGCCTCGCTTGTATTGGGCGATTGTCATGTTTGTGGGGCAATCGAGGATCTCATTGTAGATCTTCCAATACTTGACATTGTATGCCTTCAATGAACTACCCGATTCCATCTTGACACCCAATAGGTGGTCGACCTCCTTCGGTGTTCGAGTATTGGTCTTAAACCTTGTGACGAACGCTTTCACTAATAGCTGCCAGCCCTCGATACTTCCTTCCGCCAACCTTTTGAACCATTTCAGGCCCAACTCACCCAAGCTCGTCGGAAATATGAGGCACATTAGGGCGTTATTACGTCTATGCCCCGCTATCACTTGCAGGTAATGACTCACGTACATATATGGATCTGTCTTGCCATCATATAGCGTGAACTTAGGTTAATGCAATTTGATGGGGAGCGGCGTGTTCTCAATCTCACGGGAAAGTGGGGTGGCACTAAGTCTCGTGAAGTCTCTGTCCACTAGCTTGGGAACTACCACTCTGGGTGGTGGCATGGCCATTTCTTCGCTGGAATGCATTCTGGAGTTCAGCCTTTATAGCGCCGGCACTCTTTGGGCTTCTCTACGGCATGTACGCTACTCCAAGACGTCCCTCAAGTCCTTCAAATAGGCAAAATAAGAGTATCTCGACGTCGTCGACGGATGCGAAGGACGATAATTGTTATCTTGTGTGCATTACTTCTCTGTCGACAAGTCAAAATCACTAATCCCATAGCTCTTAGTAATAAAGAGGAAAGGTGTTCCTCACTGGTTTTGATTGCCTGAGCAACGGGGTTGGATGCGCTCATTGTGGTTCTCTACTCTCGCAACACTTTTTCCTTTGATCTGCAGCTTCAATGCCTCCATCTCAGCTGCCATTCTCTGAATCACGGTATCCTGGTCTTTCAGTTTGTGCTCCAAGCGTTAAGCCTGCGACTCTCTCTGTCACTGGCGCCCTTCAGGACTCTATGAGTGGTTAGTGCTCCTAGCGTATTTGTCTCGGGCATTTCTAGGCAGCCCTCTAGAGGAAATCTCTAGACCCACCATGGTCGGAATGGCAGGAGGACTGTCTCTTCTCTGGACTGACTCTGGAGTGATGCCGTGGATGACAGACAGCGGGGTTTCTTCGTTATTTGCCATAGAAAGTGATCAAAGAAGCTTGGAGGACAAGGTTTTGTCTACCAAAGTTTCCCACAGACGGCGCTAATTGTATGGGTGGAAAATATTCGTCGCCTTCCGTACTCCTTGCTACCAAGCTAGGCTTGCTTCAACAAAACTCCGTTAAATTGCAAACAAACAAGGGTGAGCTACTCGGCGGGTGGGTTGCCGAAAAATCCCTCTGACGATCAAGTTAGCTTTCTTGGACAAGAGAGAATACAGAGCACCATAAAGAGAGAGTGGCTAAAGATTGCTTACCTTTCTGAGTCTGCTCGCGCCTCCTTTTCTAGGCTGGCCATGCAGCCCCAAATTGTGTGCTCACCACCTCTGTCGTCCTTTGTTGGACATGTGGTTGTACTGCCCTCTCCACTCTTTACACGTGTATACATGAAATTTGCCAAACAATATGGGCCAAACTGCCAAACAATATTGACGCACACCTAGAGCGGTTTCTTCTCCATTGGTCCATATGGAACACCCAACTACGTTATTACATAGAGTGCACCAAAGATATTGACTCTGGTCATACGGACACCGAGTTACGGTATACCCTAGGTCGGCGTCGCGTTTAATTAATGCCTTTACACTCGCTAACAAGTGTAACCATTATCAACTCGGTTGCATACCCTGACCTTAATCTGGTTCATTCGCTTTCATCATCCGGCCTATCCATCGCTTGCTCGTTAGGTCGGCGAAACTAGTCACGACGTATATAGCTGTGCGACCTCAGGTAGCTTAGTCGAACAATACCCGATCAGACCCTAGCTCAACACCACGTTCTGTGCTTTTTGATTTGGCTCAGCCCAACACACATCCGTGTAGGTTTAGCTCGGCCAAACACTATTTCCCGTATGGCCCCAGCTCGACCCAAAATGTTTGGTATAAAATCCCCTCTCAAAATTGAAATATTCATTTCTTAAATTTTTTTCACCTTCATTAAATCTGATTTTTCCATACAAATTAATTTTATTTTATTTTTATTAATTTTTGTTAATATGTGTTGCAATTTGATTGGTTTATAATATAATTTTATATTTTCAAAAATAAAATTGTAAATTTGGATATTACCTTAAATTATGTTACTAAAATTCTCTTAATTTTCTGAATTTTATAATTTTCAAAATACACATGTCATTTTAAAATTGGTGTAAAATCTAATTTAGCTAGATTAAAATAATATTTAAATACTTTTTAATGAATTTCAATAATATAACAAAAGTTATGGACTTATCGCAAGCACTCAACACATAATAGATGTTGATGAACATAGAATAGATGTTAGAAACCAACATGCAAAATATACACACTCAACACAAAATGAAACAAAACATAACTGATGATCACCGAGAGAAAGAGACAATCCTAGAAAAAAAAATTATCACGACCCAAAATCGTCCCTATAGGTTTAGTATCGTAACAGGCCAGTAATTCAGGGATTACCGCAGGCCTTTGAAATAGATTAGCACAATACGGGGCTAACGAAAGCAAATACAAATATAAAATGTCTATAGAGCTGTGTAGACTTAAATGGGACAAACAATTTCAAACTTATTTTCATACAATATGACGTCAACCTTACATACAGAAGATACACAAAGTTATCCAAACAAAGGAAAAGAAAATAAAACTTAAAACATGTTCATTAACTTGGTCACAACATTGTCCACAAAAACGAAACCACAAAAAACTTCCATAACCTCCTCAGGAGGCGCACTAGTTGGCTGACACAAACGGATCTATACTGGAAGTCTCAAGTCTGGTCACACGCCTAATCACCTACATACATATATAAAATAATGAGCTAAAGCCTAGTGGATAACAACAGAGTAAAGGTTTTATGAATGATGTCCATAACAAATTCAAAAATCAAAATTTAGATCAGAAACAAATTCATATACTTATTTAAATTTTGCATATAGTCATACGTAGTACATCCATTAGCTCTAATAGATTAAATTGGTCATAATGACCCACGTGTAGAGTATAACCAGGTAACCAGTTCTATGACCAAGGTTTCACATTAGATTGGTCATATGTAGTACATCCATTTTTTTTAAATGGATAATTACTTTGTTATGAGATGAGATTTAGGAAAAAGAGAAATTTTATGGGAGAGATTTTATGAAACTTGTAATTCAAACTTTTAGGTGGTTGCGTGCTCTTTTTTTTTTATTTTTTTATTTTTTTTATATCTATAATTATTTTGTTAGCCAATAATAATCAGTGTGTTTGGTTTCAATTTTTTTGTCTCAATTTTCTAGAAATTGAGTTTTTTATTTTTGTATTTTTTTTTGTTTTTAGTGAATATTTTTAAAATTCTAAATAATTTTTTTTACTTTTTTAGATGCACCTTACTTAGATATATCAAAAAAGAAAAATATTTGTAAAAAATCAACAAATACACAAGAATATGAAAAATATACTGAATTATCATTTTTTTTTTGTATTTTTTGGTATTTAGTGAATTTTCTAAAGATTTTTTTCACAAATATTATACATTTTAAGTATATTTATGCTAAGGGTATCTAAAAATTAAAAAAATTGCTTAAAAAAAAAAAAAAAAAAACACTGAAAACAAAAAAATTTAATTTTCTAAAAAGTGAATCCTGAAAATCCAAACCAAATAAGCTGAATAATATTATTTTTAAAATTACAAAAATTTGCAATTGTGGAATGAGAAAATTTTAGGTGGTTGTGTGTGTATATGTGTTTTTTTTTTTTAATGGTTTTGTTATAAAATGAGATGTGTGCTTTTTTTCTTTTTTTTTTTTGAATGTATATTTATTTTGTTATGAGATGAGATTTAGGGAAAATAGAAATATTATAGGAGAGATTTAAGGAACTTGCAGTTTAAAATTTTAGGTAGTTGTGTGTTTTCTTTTTTTCAAAAAAGAAAAAAAAATCTATAATTAGTTTGTTAACCAATAGTATTATTTTCAAATAATTTTGATCTATAATTTTTTTAATGTATAATTGTTTTGTTATGAGATATGAGATTTGTGTTTTTTTTTTTAAATGTATAACTAGTAGGTGACCCGTGTTATGCAAGACAATTTATTTTTAAAATAAAATATTAATTTTGAGTGTTAATACTTTATGTGTAAAAAAATTTAATAATTGAAAGCCAAATACAAACAGATTATCTAATGACTAATGAAATTTTTTGTCATTGTGTATGATCCTATATAAAAGGCTCATAAAAACAACTTTTTTCAAAGTTATAAAAAAAAAAAAAAAAAAAAAAAAAGTGTATTCTTAACCTGAAATCAAATCTTCATTTGTATTAATCAAATTTACTAAAAATCCTAAATTTCACGTGTATCAAAATATATATTTTTTCTAAAAAAAATAAAAACATCAGAAAATTCTATAATATACAAACTATTATGGTTACTAAACCAAACCAAGCCTTAAGTCCCATCAAATGGGGTCGGCAACATTGCTACGCGACTTTATCAAAGGCCATTTCGTTAGTCAAATTAAGTAGATCTATATCTCTATTTACAATGCTAGCCAACATTAATCTAGGCCTACCCGGTCCCCTAACTCTACCATCTACCATTACTGCATCGCATCTCTTCACTACTGCCTCTATTGGTCTCCATTGAACATGATCAAACCATCTCAATTGATTCTCTCTCAACTTATCTTCTATCGGTGCTACTTCTACCCATTTTGTCTAGTCTTGCCAGACATCCACCTTAGCATCCTCATCTCAGCAACACTCATTTTATCTACATGTTGTTTCTTGGTTGCTTAACACTCTGTCACATACAACATCGCTGGTCTAATAGTAGTTTGATAGAACTTACCTTTTAGTCTAGTGGGTATTCGTTTATCGCACAATACCTTAGACGCATTTCTCCACTTAAGTCATCCCGTCTTAATCCTATGGGCCACATTCGCATCAATCTCCCCTGCCGTTATGATAATCGATCTTAAATAACGAAAATGTCTACTCTTAGGTAGTTTTTAGTTCTCAATCTTCCCTTCTCCTCTGCTTTCATTATTACTGTTACTAAATTTACACTCTATGTACTTTGTCTTAGTTCTACTTATCTAGAATCCTTTAGATTCAAGTGTTTTTCTCCAAATCTCCAACTTTGTGTTAACTCCTTCTCTAATCTTATCCACTAATACGATATCATTTGCAAAAAACATACACTATGGCACATCATCCTAAATATTTCTCGTCAACTCATCCATAACTAAAACAAAAAGATAAGGACTTAAGGTAGATCCTTGGTGTAACCCTACAGTGATAGGAAATTCATTTGTCTCTCCAGCAGGTGATCTAATAGTGGTCACCACCCCTTTATACATGTCCCTAATTACATCGATGTAACCTTTTGTCACCCCTTTCTTTTCTAACACCCACCATATTATATCTTGAGGCACTTTATCATATGCTTTTTCAAGGTCGATAAATACCATATGAATGTCTCTTTTCTTTTCTCTATACTTTTCTATTACTTTCCTCAAAAGATATATCGCTTCCATTGTTGACCTGCCAGGCATAAACCCAAATTGATTCTCTAATACCTCTATTATATCTCGCAATCGAAGTTCTTTCACCTTCTTCCACACTTTCATTATATGACATAGTAGTTTGATTCCTTTATAGTTGTTACAATTCTGGACATCTCCTTTATTCTTATAGATTGGCACTAAAATACTCTTCCTCCACTCATCTGGTATGTTTCTAGTCAACAAAATTGTGCTAAACAACTTAGTCAACCAAGCAATCCCCTTTTTACCTAAGTACTTCCAAGCTTCAATAGGGATATCATCGGGTCCTAAAGCCTTATTTGATTTCATCTTCTTAAGTGTAGTCTCCACTTCAAAGTTCCTAATCTTACGATAGAACCTATAGTTTTGGTTTACCGTATTACTGGATATTTCTTCTCCTATTGACATACCTGCATGTTCCTCATTTCTTATGTTTTTGTTTATGTCTAAAGTGTATGTTCTTGTTTTTTAATATAAATGTTTTTCACATTCTCAAAAAAAAAAAAAAAAAAATGGTGCAATGGGTCTTTAATTATATATGCTTCAAGTGGTGTTTGATTATGATCTATTATAATATTTTTATATAACAATATTTAAGTATTTTATAACACAAAAAAGTGCTTAAGATGGGTTGACTCAAAGGTAAGATTTATTCTTATATTAGTACGATTGTAAGAGTTATTCACATTGATGCATAGAAAATTACAAGTTCAAATCATAAACAATGTCTTCACTTTGTTTTTCCTTTACTTATGTGACACATTCTAAATTTAAAATTTTTATTTAAAAATTATTCAAGAAACATCAATATGTGCCTTAAATATGCACAATTATTTTTGATGAATCATTATTTTTTAAAATAATACTCCACACTATTTATCATTTGATATTTGTCAATTTATCTTCTAAAAACTTGACAAAAAAAGTATTGAGTTATATTATTTTAATCAATCAATATCAAATTGGACGTTACACGTGTATGTAAATCACTTCTAGAAAGATGTCTTTAATTATATATGCTTCAAGTGGTGTTTGATTATGATCTATTATAATATTTTTATATGACAACATTTAAGTATTTTATAACACGAAAAAGTGCTTAAGGTGGGCTAACTCAAAGGTAGGATTTATCTTTATATTAGTACGATTGTAAGAGTTATTCACAATGATGCACAAAAAATTACAAATTCAAATCATAAACAGTGTTTTCACAGTGTTTTTCCCTTACTTATGTGACACATTCTAAATTTAAAATTTTTATTTAAAAATTATTCAATAAACATCAATATGTGCCTTAAATATGCACAATTATTTTTGATGAATGATTATTCTTTAAAATAATACTCTACACTATTTTATCATTTGATATTTGTCAATTTATCTTCTAAAAGTATTGAGTTCTATTATTTTAATCAATCAATATCAAATTAGACGTTACACGTGTATGTAAATCACTTCTAGAAAGATATCTAACATAAAATTACAAAGAAATTAACTTTAATCAATGTAATGATATTTTGGATTATGACATGTGTTACAAAAGAATAATATTAATTTTAATTTTAATTATTTATTCTAATAATCTTATATATAATAAAATAGTTAAATTATTCACTAATTTTGATCATTTTAGTTCTATTGTACTATAAAAGTGTAATTATCATATAATGATTTTATATGATATATATTAAATTATAAGATAGTAAAATAAACACTCATTTTGATATTAAATGTCACGACCCAAACCCGTCCCTATAGGTTTAGCGTCGTAATCAGCTAGTAATCCGAGATTACCAAAGGCCTTCCTGTACAAATCAAAATAATCGGAGCTAGCGGAAGCTTAATATCAAAATATATATATATAACAAGTAGTCCAATGAGCTGTGATTCTAGATGAAATAACACATGTATATAATGTTAATTTATCCACCATGTATTACATACAGCTTGTACAAAACATTTATATACATATATACATATATCAAAATATCAACATTATGATGAAAACTTGACAACGGTCTTCTTGACCTAGCCTCAACTTGGAGGCACCAAAATCTCAAAAAGCTTCAAGCGGTGGCTCGATGTAACAACCCTGACCCATGATTAACGTTAATCCATGATTTAATATGCCTAATAAGTTCTTGAGATCAAAACTTGAATTAAATTGCATGTGTTGCCTTATTAAGTTTATATCTGTTTAACGTAAAATGATCTGTTCACATTTTCGATCTGTTCTGCAAATTGGAGGTCTTATCGGCATCTGATCATGAAATTGACTCAAGTTATGTGTTATTTGGAATTTTTCGAATATTATGATAGGTTTGGTTAAATTCGATTCGGAACCAAATAATTAGACTAATTTAATGCGAAATGATTACCTTTAACCTCAATTGAACATGTATCCTTAAGTGGGCCATATACTTGATCCCATTAGGTCATTTTTATATCATTAACTCATGCTCCTAAGACACACAAAAACGTGAGAGAGAAGTGAGAGACTAAGAAAGGGTTTAGGATCAAGTGAGAAAGAGGAAAACTTGCAAGAAATTGTTGTGATATTGAAGAGAATTTGAGAGTTTCAACTTCAACACTTGTGAACTCAAGTCTCTAGGTAAGAATTTTATCCTTAAGCCTTGAAATTTAGACTATAATGCATGAACACAAGAGAACTATGTTGAATAATGCAAGAATTGAGTTAGAAATGAAGAGTATTGAGCCATACCATGCATGCATGCATATTTTCTCACATTTTGAGTTTAATTTCCAAGAATTCCCTCACGCATGTCTTAAATTCACCTTAATTTTGGGAAATCATCAAGTGTCATGTTGTTTTGTAACATTTGATTATGTTTTGAAAAGCTTAAGTTCAAAGAAATTCATACATGTCATGTTCATGGAACATTCAAAAACTTTACGTTGAATTTTTGCATAGTTGACAAGCTATTGGGCCATGATTTCTTGAAATGATCCTTAATTCATGATGTTTTACGAGTTTCTAAGTGTTTTCTCATGTTTTAGCCCAGAAAAATCGAGTTTTGATGCTTTGCAATTGAGTTTTGAACTTTGGGAGCAAATCTGGAAATTCCAAAATTTGCACCCTCCACTCGAGCGAAGTATTATACGCTCGAGCGACCACCTTTATTTTTACACCTCCGCTCGAGCGAAGAATTATACGCTCGAGCGACCACCTTTGTTTTTGCACCTCCGCTCGAGTGATCAAAAGTCCGTTTGAGCGTGAAATGCATGCTCCCAAAAGCTCATGTCTTTTTGCAGATCGCTCGAGTGACAAAAGTCACGCTCAAACGAGGGTCTAAGTCTTACATTCAAGCGAGGATCGAGCGTCCATCGAACATGAAAATCAAGCAACCAGTACTTTTTCAAAGTTTACAGACCACTCGAGCGAAGGAAGTTGCACTTGAGCGAACCCTCACATCTTGTTTGTCTGCTCGAGCGAGGAAAGTCACGCTTGAGCGTGGACCCTATTTTCAGCAAGTTTTGAAAAATGTTTTCAAGTACATTTTTGCATCTTTATTCCATCCTAGGCATTCCTAGGCCAAGATTAAAACACCATAATGAGGATAAAGGCTAGAAACACACTAAGAACAAATGAATTAAGTTATATACAATCTGAGCATGTATTTCAATGTATGTATCTGTCATGTTATGTAGGTCACATGTCTCAAGTTACGTGAATTGCCCACCCTACTCGTCTATTTGGAGCCACTGGTTATCTGTAAGTAATAACTTTGTAAAGTTATGTTTAACTTCAATTATTTTTTGAATAATATAAGATGATCTGTTTCTGAAATATTATTTTTTGTATGAATGAATGGTTGTCCAATGTTTCTGAAATGTATTCGTGGCATTCCCAGTTTCAAATGACATCTGTTATCTGTTCTGTTACATCCTAATTATGGGTCAACTGTACGTCTCATGAGCTTACTGTACCGTCTCCGTACACGTGAGTCAACTGTATGCCTTTATGGGTCAATTATTTCTGCTAGTGCTAATGAATGTACCACGTATGATTAATTGCAAATTCTGATTATGATTATGATTCTGAATCTGTATTTGTTATGAACTATGATTTCTAAATATGATTATGAATCCATTTCTGATGACTACTGAATTCTGTTTTCTGTAACTGTCTTGGACAACATTCATTAAACCCCTTTACTCAATTATTATTCACTAGGCTCCAGCTCACTATTTATATTATGTATGTAGGTGGGCAAGCACGTGACCAGGCCTAGAGTTGATGGCCTAAGATTCTGTTCTGTCAGCCAACTGTCGTGCCTCCTAAGTGTCACGACCTAAACCCGCCCCTATAGGTTTAGCATCGTAACCGACCAATAATCTGTCGATTACCGAAGGCCTCTTAACAGATAAGCACATAATAAAGGGCTGCGGAAGCAAATACACAAAATAGACAAGGTCCAATGAGCTGTGGTAACATACATGGGACATAATATTTCAAAACTTATATATATACATAAGCGTGCTGGTCAAAGGATACCATATACAACATATTTACAAAAGTGTGATTCCCAGGACTTGACTTTACAAAACCGACAGAGACTAGCATAAATACAAAAACAGCCATGTAACTAGACTTCGATCGGAACCTCCTCGGGAGGCACAACGGTTGGCTGGCAAAAACAGAAATGAAGGCCATCAACTCTGGCCCTGATCACGCTCCGGCTCACCTACATACATAATATAAACTATGAGCGAAAGCTCAGTAAACAATAACAGAGTAAAGGGTTTTCAATGAATGAGTCCGTACAGATTCAGAAGTCATAATTCAGTTTCATATCAAAATCATAATTTGTCCATATCATATACAGAAATCATGAGGTATGCTTAAGTTTACGTGATACATCCATTAGCATTAACAGAGCAGAAACAGAACAGAGGTAGACACGTGAGGATTACGAATAACCAGTTCCATAAAGGAACCTCCAGATCCGGGTAACAAAGAATAAATACGCTGAGCCCCCGTGACGGAGCCTCCAGCATGGGTAACAGAGTGTAGACAGATTAAGTTCCATAAAGGAACCTCCAATACCGGGTAACAGCCAACAGATATCACATGATGCTAAGGATGTCACAAATACATAACAGAAATTGGATAATCATTCATTGTACAAAACATATTGTTTCAGAAAATAGATCTTAATTCATCACACTGAAAATAAATAAAGTTGAACATATCTTTACTATGTTATTACTCACTGTTGGCCTTGAGACAGATAAACGGAGCAGATTGGTCAAACAGTACGCGGCACGTAACCTATATAACACATAACAGATACACACTTGAAACACACGTTCTAATTGTATAATTTATGTCGTTTGCTCTTGGTGTGTTTCTAACTCTTAATCCTCATTATGGAATCTTAAACATGGCCTAGGAATGCCTAGGATGGAATGAGGATACAAGAATGCATTGGAAAACATTTCTTAAAACTGGCTGAAAATAAGGTCCACGCTCGAGCGGACATGCAGACAATGAAGCTTCGCTCGAGCGTGGACTTCCTTGCTCGAGCGGACTGTAAACCTCGACAAAAGTACTGGATGCAAGTTTTTCACGCTCGACGGGCGCTCGACCTACGCTCGAGTGTGAGACTCAGACCCTCGCTTGAGCTTGGATTCCCTCGCTCGAGCAAACTGTAAAACACAAGAACTTCTGGGTATATGCATTTCACGCTCGAGCGTAAACATCGTCGCTCAAGCGGAGTGTATGTACTCAGGGTGTATGCTCGAGCGTAAAGTTCCACGCTCGAGCGTGGATCAAATTTCTGGAATTTCCAGATTTGATCACCAAGCTCAAATTCAACCCCAAATGCAACAAACTCAATTTTCTGAGCCCAAAACTTGAGGAAATACATGAAAGCTCATAAAACAACATGTTTTGAAGATCATTTTACAAAATCAAAGCCTAGAAGTATGCCAATTGAGCAACATTCAACTTGAAACTTGAAATTAATTCATGAACATAACATGCATGTACATTTTTGAGCTAAGGCTGTCCAAAACATGATCAAAAGCTATTTAATAACATGAAACTCATTGTTTTCCCAAAATTAAAGTGAACTCAACACATGCATGAGGAAATTCTTGAAAATCAACCTTCAAAATGCTATGAAACATGCATGCATGTATGAATTCATTCTTAATTCCCAACCTTTAGTTCAATTCATATGCTAATTCACCTACACAATTGATTTCAAGCATCAATCAACTAAATTACAAGGCTAGAGACTAACATTCTTACCTAAAGTTTTCGATTCCTTATGGTTAGAGATGTTTTTGAGCAATTCACCAAGGTCTCCTAGCAATTTCTCCTAACCCTCAAGCTTGATCCCAATTTCTTCCCTCTCTCTCTCTCTCCCACGTTTTCTTTCTCTGAAGGCTCAAATGTGATCAAATGAATAAAGGAGGTGAGTGGGGCTCAATTAGTCTAATATAGACTTAAATAAAGCATAGCTAATTAGGGTCAAATAAATGGCACTAATTTAATCAAATTTAATCGCTCCGAACCGAATTTGAATTAAACCTACCATAAAATTCTATAAATCCTACTTAGCACATAAATCAAGTCAATTTCTGATTCGAACGCCGATAAGGCTTTCAATTCTCAAACTGAAACTAAAACATGAACAGATCTTTCTACACCGAACAGATAGAGACACAAAAATAATGCAACACACATGTAAATTAATTCCAAATCCCTCATAAATTACTGTTAGGCATAATTAAATACGGATTAACATTAATCAGAGGTTGGGGTTATTACACCAAGGAGGTTCCTTTTGAGAGGATCACGCCAAGGCTTTAGTTGAGTTTGTTCTGTATATCTGTACTTGGGCTAAGCTCCTCTAGACTCTATCTGTGTAATTGGGTGACGTAATACTAATGGATTTTGGACGTCACATTTGTATACATATATATATATATATATAAGTTTGTTTTGGAAATTTCTGTCCCATGTATGTCTGCACAGCTCTATGGACTATGTAAATTTGTACATTTGCTTCCGCAGCCCCTATTATATGTTATTTTGTTCTGAGGCCTTTGGTAACCCAAGGATTACTGGCAGGTTACGACGCTAAACCCGTAGGGGCAAGTTTGGGTCGTGACACTCGACTAACAGTGTTCATCTAGGCTTGATCTTTATGTCGTCCACCTATACATATATATATATACACAATAAGCTAAAGTCTAGTGAATAACATTAAAATAAAGGGGTTAGTGAACAAATTCTAAATATATGTGTAAAACAAATCATATCACAATCATTCTCTTATCTGAACATAATAATGGTACACCCAACAAAACATAACATATCGTCTTTTGACTAGAGTAATCGGTTTTGGATATTGATTATACACATCACCACATTATCACGTGGCTAACGAGATCTCGTAATCATTTATGTGTCATAGACCCGCATTAACATGGCGTCCCCCATGACTTGGAACTTTCGTTGGATGTCATAATAGATTCGAAAATGGGACATTCGTTCACGAAAACAAATATCATTCTAAAAGCATAACTTATCCAATAGCATTTCAAATATAATTCATATGAATATATCTTTACAAGAATATTACTCACAGTGCTTGGTCGGTGATACACCTCAATGGCTTAACCTGCAGAAACATATCCCAAGCATAACATTTCATAACATATTCAATTTATGCAATCGGTTCTTAAACTAATTCTTTCATCCGTTACTTATTCGTTAAATTGTTTCTAGTTATTCTTTAATTTCCTTCGTGTTCATGCTATGCATATGGATGTGAATTACACACGAAAACCATGTAAATGAAGGCCAGGTAAAGGAAAGAAAACAAAACCGAAAAAACTGCCGCACATGCGGTGGCTTGGCCACTCGTGCGAGCAAAATGCAACTTAAAGCAAAAGAGGGTTGGCCGCTCTAGTGGTGGCTTAGGCCGCTTGAGCAGTCTGGGTATAAAACAAGTCCGAAATCTGCTAAAAAAAATAAACCTTTTCCCTTTTGCAACCTCAATTTCATTGTATACAAAATAAGGCTCAAAACACTTCTAAACATATGGATTTAAAAATTTCCAACTTCAAATAAAGATCATGGCTTCAAATCAAAATTCATGACTTTAAATCAACCTTCAAATTCCCATGTAAAGAAAACAAATAAACTCTTGAATTGAAATATAACTTTAGAAACATGCAAGTTTGAACTCCAATTCTCAAAATTCATGGGTTTTCTTCTCAATTGAAGAACTATGCAAGATTTCACATGTATGAACAAAAATTTCATGACCTCATACCATGGATGACAAGATGTTGAGCTATTTCCTATAATTCCTCTATTTGAAGCTCATGTGGGTTTCTAACATCAATTTACACCATTAAACCCTCAGATTGTTAGATTTCATGGGTGTTGACTTGAACTCATGAAATTACAGAGAAAATCTTACCTTAGACGGTTAACTTGGTGAAGATTTGGCTTAATCCCCATTGTTCTCCTTCTTCTTCTTGCTTCATTCTTCTTGAGTTCTCTAGAACTCTCTCTCTATATATATATATATATGTTTTTTGTGTCCTCAAGAATGAACATATTTTGTTGAGTCTCTCAACTGAGGCACATATATATAATATTCAATTAAACCCACGTAATTAATTCCGAATCAAATTTTTATCAAACTTCTCATTAAGTCCTAAAAATCATGCTGATCACAAATATGTGCTTAGTTTTGGTTTATGGCGCCTCTAAGACCTTCAATTTTCAGTTTAAAGTTGTAATTGCAACAGATTTTTCAACAATCAACAGATATAAAATCAAATCCCTCTAATTCACATATAATTTCTCATCAAACACATAATCAATTAGCACATAACAATGCAATTAGATGACTAATTAATCAGATACATGTCCGGGTCATTACATTATCCCCACCTTAGAAAGTTTGGTCCTTCAAACTTGTCTTATTACGTCACAAATGAAATTTGTCGTTTCATTTTCTTATTGCACCACTAATTCCTCTTTTGATACGGTAATCCGACAAGTGAACAAGTAACGTTTCTCAGTTCTTCCCGAAATTTTAATAACAGGAGGCGGAAAATTTTAATAAAGCTTCATATAATTTCTATATGTCATACATGCAAGTCATTCATGCAGTGCACAATTCTCATTTCCCATAACACCAATTGCGTAATAAGCTAATACTAAAACGGTCAATCAAAGGACATATGAAATGCACAATCAATCCCATGGTATTCAACATAGTACCCAAGCAATCATTCTTTAACATAATACATGTGTTCTCACTCTATTGGTGGTACGAGTTTAAGTATCGTTCATAATCAAATAGTCTGCTACTAGTGTTTCACATAAGATTCTCAAAGCAAAGTAAATGTTCCAATTCTAGTTAAGTTCTTGGTCTACCAATTTCTGTAGCAGTAAAACCCGATCACAATATTCCAAAAAGTCAGGGTTCCAAATGTACACAATAACTCCATATCACAATCAATTACAGTAGGTTCCATATCTATTCATTTTCAGCATACAACATAGTTTAAATGTGTTAACATAGTTCAAAATTGTCAAACATAATAGTTCATATTAAATTGTCTAAGTACGATATAAAAGACTAACCCAGCAAATTTTCAAAATTCACAAGTCCAACCAGTTTCCATAGCAATTCACGTAAGTCTCAAGAGCATTCATTAGCTATCATTCAACCCTATCATGTTTCATTACATACTCATAGCCCTTCAAAGATTTTATGGTAGAAAAAAAACAAGTCAAACATAACCCATCGATGCTAATAAGATTCTACATATCAATAGAAAGAAAAGCATAAGGCATAGGTTCATATGTCCAAGAATTCAATGAGTTCAGTCAGCATGTCCACAATTCATATCAAGTTAAGGAGTGTACGATGCTCACACTAATTTTCACATAAACATGTTGTACATAATTAAGGTAATACCTACACTAGTTGTCTCAATATTATAGGTCTTTTCTGCAGCTAGGGTGTAAACCCTTCTTTGCCTCAAAGTATTTCTTCCAGGAGTAGAAGTTGCCTTTGTTCTTGGTACCGGAGTGAAATTGGCTATACTAGCATTTGGCCTATTGTTGTTCAGATGGGCTTGTGGGCAAGACTTAGCCAAATGTCCTTTCTTTCCACATCTAAAGTAGGCTCCAGAAAAGCGGCGACAAATGCCCCAATGTTGTTTCCCGCACTCCCTGCAAGCAGGTATGCAATTGTTTCCATTGCTTCCCTGGCTTGTGTTGCCAAAAGTTCTTACATTTGATTTTTCAGTCATGGAGGTCATTGAATCACTGGTCATTTCAACTTTTTGTTTCTTTTGTTTCTTACTCTTCTGCTCGGTTAATAATATTGACTTGGACATCTTTAAAGCTGCTATGTTTGCCTTAGACATCAAAGCTCTATCAAGCACATCCACATACTTTAACAATTTCAAAACATTGACCCAATCAAGTATTTCAACATTAAGTCCAGTCTCAAATTTTCTCATCTTCTTATAATCGGTGTTAACTATGTGAGGTGCGTAACGAGCCAATTCAGTGAATTTTGCTTCATATTCAACCACAATCATTTCGCTCTGCTTAAGTTATTCAAATTCAATTATCTTCCTGTCTCGGACGCATTGGGGAAAATATTTTTCATAGAAAATTTCTTTGCATTGATCCCATGTCAAGCCTCCATTCTTATCTTGGACGAGCATCTACCATCTCCTAGCTTCTTCTTTCAGTGTAAATGTTGCCAACAAAACTTTATATGCTTCAGTACACGAAAATACTTCAAATATCTTCTCAATTTCAAGTACCCAAGCCTTAGATTTTAACGGTTCAATACCCCTAAAAAATTCTGGTGGCTTCATTTTCTTGTATTTCTGTGTAAGAGCAATGATGCCATCATTATTCAGCTCAATATGAACCGGAGGTGGTAGAGGAGGTAAGGGTTGTTACCTTTGCTTTGTTGTTGTCTCACCAATTCAGTTAAAACTTCTATCATTCTTTCTAACTGATTTATTCTATCATCTGAGGATTCAATCTCATCTGTATGTCTTGTGTTCCCTATCAGTCTATCTACATATGGGTAATAATAAATATAGAAGAATAATGCTAATAGATCTCATGCTCACATAAGACACATATTCAATATTGAAGTCAAATTACCCATAACTCCTTTGCTTGTGTTCTTATCACATAGTCACATACTTTCATATTCATGCTGAAACAGTAATCATACTTATGCATGTATTTTCATACACTTCATACTCAATAAGAGAACTAGTATAGCACATTCGTGAATATAACTGTCATTCTCTTGTTCACATGGAGGTCATAAATTCACATCTTAACTCATATACTTGTAGCACAAATGCAAATGATCCTAACTCTTTTCTAGACTTCCTATTGCTCAATTGGACATGTGTGTTGGTAAATTAAATCATGCTCTGATACCATTCTGTCACGACCCAAACTCGACCCTATAGGTTTAGCGTCGTAACCGTCCAGTAATCCGAGATTACCAAAGGCCTTCCTGCACAAATCAAAATAATCGAGGCTAGCAGGAGCTTAATATCAAAAATATATATAACTAGTAGTCCAATGAGCTGTGATTCTAGATGAAATAACACATGCACATAACATTAATTTATCCACCCTGTATTACATTTAGCTTGTACAAAACATTTATAAACATAGATACATATATCAAAATGTCAACATCATGATCAAAACTTGACAATGGTATTCTCGACCTAGCCTTAACTCGAAGGCACCAAAATCTCAAAAAGCTTCAAGCGATGGCTCAACTAACGGTGTTCATTCAGGCTTGATCTTCATGTTGCCCACCTATATATATATATACACACAGTAAGTTAAAACCCAATGAATAGCATTAAAGTAAAGGGATTAGTGAACGAATTCCAACTATATCATATCTATAAAACAAATCATATCACAATCATTCTCATATCTAAACATAATAATGGTACATCCAACAGAACAGAACATATCGTCTTCCGACTAGATTAATTGGTTTTGGATATTGATTAAACACATCACTACATTATCAGGTGGCTAACGAGATCTCGTAATCATTTATATGTAATAGACCCATATTAACATGTTGTCCCCCATAACTTGGGACTTTCTTTAGATGCCATAATAGATTTGAAAATGGGACATTCATTCACGAAAACAAATATCATTCCGAAAGCATAACTTATCCAATATCATTTCAAATATAATTCATATGAACATATCTGTACAATAATGTTACTCACAGTGCTTGGTCAGTGATACACCTCAATGGCTCAACCTGCAAAAACATATCGCAAGCATAACATTTCATAACATATTCAATTTATGCAATCGGTTCTTAAACTAATTTGTTTCACCCATTACATATTCGTTAAATTGTTTATATTTATTCTTTAATTTCCTTCGTGTTCATGCTATGCATATGGATGTGAATTACACATGGAAACCATGTAAATGAAGGCCCGGTAGGTGGTGAAACGGAAAGAAAACAAAATCGAAAAAATTGCCCTGTAGGCCTCATGTGCGGTGGCCTGGCCACTCGTGCGGTAGAGTTGGACGTTTGTGCAAGCAAAGTGCATCTTAAAGCAAAAGAGGGTTGGTTGCTCGAGCTGTGGCCCAAGTCGCTCAAGCGGTCTAGGTGTAAAACTAATCTGAAATCTACTAAAAAAAATGGACCTTTTCCCTTTTGCAACCTCACTTCATTGTATACAAAATAAGGCTCAAAACACTTCTAAACATATTTAAACATTTATGTCACGACCCAAACCCGCCTCTATAGGTTTAGCGTCGTAACCAATCAGTAGTCCTTGGATTACCGAAAGCCTCTGTATAGAATAACATATAATTAAGGAGCTAACGGAAGTAGATATATGTAATAACCCCGACCTCCGACTAATGCTAAACCATGATTAATTATGCCTAATAGTAATTTAGAAGGAATCTAGGATTAATTTGCATATGTATTGCATTAATTCTGTGTTTCTATCTGTTTGCCATAAATTGATATGTTCATGTTTAGACTTTGAACTGCGAATTGAAAGCCTTATTGGTGCCCAATTTCGAAATTGATTAGTGATTCATGTTAATTAGAATTTATGGGATTTTATGCTATGTTTAATTGAAATTTGATTTAGTATGATTAAATTGGATTAAATAAGGTTAAATTGCATTAGTTTGGCCTTATTACCATAATGCCATTAAATGGGCTTGCTAGACCAATTGTTTTGTCTTCAAATTACATGGGTTAGCGTCACTCTTCATTTCCTCCAGAGATCAAAACGTGGGAGAGAGCTTGAGAGTTGGAAGCAAGATTGAGTTATCTAGAAATTAGCTTGGGACTTAGAAGATTTGAAGAATTCATTGCATAATTGAGCTTCTAGACTTGAAATTGAGAACCTAGGTAAGGAATTCATCCTTTGATTTATGAATTTAAGTTGTGTCCTGCATGGTCCATGTAAATTTTGAGCCTAGAGCCAAGATATGGCTTAAACATGTTGAATTAAAGCTTAACTCATGCATGCATGCATAAGTTTCCATGTTTTGAGTTTGACTTCTAAGATTTCTTCCATGCATGTGTTAATTTCACTCACATTATAGTCATTCAACTTGTTTTCCGTCAAATTATCAAGTTTGATTATGTTTTGGAGGGTTTGAATTCAAAGAAGTTCTTGCATGTTGAATTAATGGCATGTTCATAAAGTTCATGTTGATTTTGCACAAATTGGTTTGCCTTTGGGCCATGATTTCTTGTTATAATTCTTTAATCATGTTACTTTGCGAGTTATGATATGTTTTTCCAAATATTGGCCCAGAAAATTGAGTTTTGGAGGCTTAAAGGTTGAGTTTCATGCTTAGAGGTCAATCTGGATTTTCCAGAATTTTGACCCACGCTCGAGCGGACTTTCATGCTCGAGCGTGAAGCCTAAGTACATGCACTTCCACTCAAGCGGCGAGAATCACGCTCGAGTGTGAAATGCGTATACCCAGAAGTTTGTGTGTTTTCTGATCCGCCGAGCGAGAAGCCACGCTTCGGCGAGGGTTCATCATACGCCGGCGAGGTCGAGCACCCGTCGAGCGTGAAAATCATGCATCCAGTACTTTTTTCGATTTTACAGTTCGCTCGAGCGAGGATGTTCACGCTAGAACGGAGATCCTTTATCTGCATGTCCGCTCGAGCGGGGAAACCCATGCTCGAGCGTGGACCTTATTTCAACAAATTTTATGCAATGTTTTCCAAATGCATTCTTGCATCCTCATTCCATCCTAGGCATTCCTAGGCCATGTTTAAGACTCTTTAACGAGGATTAAAGGTTAAAAACACACTAAGAGCCAATGAAGTAAGTTTTGTACACTTAGAACGTGTGCTTCAAGCGTGTATCTGTTATGTATTGTGTAAGTCACGTGCCACGAATTGTTTGACCAAGTCTGCTCCGTCTGTCTGTCTCAAGACCAACTGTGAGTAATAACTTAGTAAAGTTATGTTCAACTGTAGCTATTTTTGGTGTGATAAAATAAGATTTGTTTTTTGAAATAACATGTTCTGTACAATGAATGATTGTCCAATTTCTGTTATGTATTCGTGACATCCTAGGCATCATGTGATATCTATTCTCTGTTACCCGGATCCGGAGGTTCCTCACTACTGTTTACCGATAAACTGTTGATTACCGCCAAACCGAGACTGATTATGATTGATAACTGAAGTAATCGAAATATCGAATCGACCAAAACCTGAATTAACTGTGCATATATGTTAATTTGCATTCTATCTGTTTGACTATTTGATTATCTGTTCATGTTGTCATATTTAAACTGTTAATTGAAGGCCTTATCGGCGACCGAACCGGAAATCGATTAGTGTTTCATGATCAGTAGAATTTATGTGATTTAAGGGTGTATTTATCTGAAAATTGATTTTGTATGATTAAACTAGATTAAATAATGTAAAATACATAAGTTGCCTTATCTACCAAATTGCCATTGTGAGTGGGCTTTTGTTTATTGAAATATTTGAGCCTTTATACACTTAGGCAACATTTTACTCAGCTCATTTCTTGTTCATAGCCGAATTAGAGAGAGAGATAGGAGGGAGAGCTTGAGTTCTTGAGATTTGGCTTAGAGGTTGAGAGAATTGAAGGGATTCTTGCATTTTTGGACTTCTACACTTGAATTCAAGACTTAAGGTAGACCATTGACCTCCTTCATTGTGTTTGAGGTTAATCTTGCATGATTCAAGTTAAATTGTAGAGTTAAGGCATGAATTAGTTCAATAAGTGTTGATATAAAGCTTAATTGTTGCATGCATGTCTATATTGAAGAGTTTTGGGTTGATTTCATGGCAAATGTTGTATGCATGTTCATGTTGAGGTTTGGGACCATGATTTCATCTTGTTTTTCAAAGATTTGAGCTAGCATTGAAGCTTGGAAATTGTTTAAAGTTCATGCATGTCATGTTATAACATGTTCATAAAATTGGTTTGAAATTTGGATTTAATTGACTCACCCTTGGGCTTTAAATTCACAAATTGAGCTTTGAAACTTGTTGTATATTGAGTTTAGATGTGTTTTCTAGAATTTGGGCCCAAGAGGTCGAGTTTAGAGCTGTAGAATGCTTGGTTTGAGCTTATGAGGCAAATCTGGAAATTCCAGATTTGGCTTCTTCGCTCGAGCGAAGGATTCTACGCTCGAGCGACCATCGTTTACTCTGAGCTACGCTCGAGCGACAGAATGGTGGCTCGAGCGTAAATTTCAAGTTCTCAGAATCTTGGTGCGCGCAGGCGTACGCTCGAGTTAAGGGACCTACGCTAGAGCGAAGAGCTGTGTCTCACGCTCGAGCGAGCATCGAGCATAAATTTTGAGCATCTAGCATTTTTACTGTAGCACACAGTCCGCTCGAGCGATGGAATTCATGCTCGAGCGGAGATCCTTTGTCTGCATGTCCGCTCAAGAGAAGGAATCCTCGCTCGAGCGAGACCCCTGTTTTCAGCAAATTTTGTAAAATGTTTTCTAAGTGCATCTTTGCATCCTCATCCCATCCTAGGCATTCTTAGGCCTAGTTTAAGGCATCTTAAGGAGGATATGGATGTAGAACACACCGAGGCAAATTTAGGGATTTAGTTATTATCTTTCCCAACTGTGAAACTTAGTGTGTGTTCAATCTGTTAACTGTATAGGGTTGGCATTCCGAGGAGACGCTCTAGTTCACTGTAGCCCAGAACTCTGTGAGTAACAATTGTGTAAAGATATGTTCAAAATGATTATCTTCTGAATACTGAACTGAACTGTTTACTGAACTGATATTCTTTACTGAATATATATAAACAAATGTAGTGGAGTATAAGAATTCTCCAAACTCTTAATACTAAATTCTTATGAATTCTCTCTCCTACGTGTCACTTCTCAAGTCTCCCCTCCCACTTTTCCTAATTTTTAATCATTTGTCAATTATCTAAATCTCAAAAGCCAAAAAGATTATATATATTTAAATAAAATGATAAATATTTAAATATGAACAACAAAGAGGTAGAGATAAAAATATAAAATAAATAAAATAAAAAGATAACTATTCAAATTTCAACTACAAAATAATATAAAGAGTCAAATAAAAGATAAAAAAAAAAAACTAAATAAAAAATATTACGAGTTAATTAATTATAAAAATAAAAAGTTAACTATTTATATATGAACAATGAAAAAAAATTTAAATAAAAAAATATTACGAGTCAAATGATTTTTAAAATAAAAAGGTAATTATGTATATATGAATAACAAATAAATATAGATGAAGTCAATTAATTATAAAAATAAAAAGTTAACTATTTATATATGAACAATTAAAAAAAATTTAAATAAAAAAATATTACGAGTCAAATGATTTTTAAAATAAAAAGGTAATTATGTATATATGAATAACAAATAAATATAGATGAAAAAATATACAAAAATAAAAATATAACTATTTAATGAAAATTCAAATAAAAGATAACAAAATATTTAAATAAAAAAAAGAATAAGATTGGGATATAAATATCCCAAAAAGATAATAATTTTTTTAACGATATATATTTATCTTTTGTTAGTTTGTTATAGAATTTCTATATATTTCAACTTAATATTTTTAAAGTTTATCTTTAAGTGGAACTTAATATTTTATCTTTTAAAATCATCAATTACTTATCCATACAAATTTTAAACATGATAGAATTCCATATATATCTTTTGTTTAAGCATAATCTTTTTAATATAAAAACAAGTTCCTGCAAAAGAAACCATGAATAGAAAATTGGGAAGAAAACAATCAACAATGAGCCATTTCTGATCCCTTTTTGGTGCTTAAAAATCTTAAATATTTGCTTTACATTTGAAATGTGTACTTGCATGAGTTTTTGCATTGTTAAGAAAGTGAGTTCATATAAATGGATATTATTATTTTTAAAAAAAAAAATTTTTGTTACAATCTGAATTTTTCCTTATTTCTTTCTTTTTGTTAATAATGTGTCATTTAATTGAAATTTTATTCTTTTTTTATATTTATAAAAGCACTGCAATTATTAATTTGTAACTCTCCCACTTATTGATTATTTGTGTTTAATTTTTTTTTTTTTTTTGGTGTAGATGTTAGATTGAAAATGAAGAACACATCAAAATTTATTGGATATGGGTTATACTTTAAATGTATTCATCAGTTGATTTTTTATTGTTGATTATCCTATTGAAATAATTCATGATTAAATTTATTTTTAGTAACTCATTTCCTTTGAGAACTAAACCGCAAATTTCTTCTTTGTTTAAATTTTTTATTTATTTATTTAGATTCAGAGTTTGAGCAAATGGAAGATATCTCATATTTAAAATGTTAATTTTTTTTTTAATAATTTAAATATTTATATTCTTTATGTTTGTCAATTCAAGTATAATGCATTTTCAAACATTTTTTTTAATTTTTTTTTTAATCATTCCAAACCTATTTGTGTTTAATGAATCAATATAACGAAAAAAAAAATAGCATGTAAAAAATTTTAACTACTAACTAAATATAGTGGGAATTAAAATTAATTTTATTTTAATTTATTATATTATATGAGATGATTAATGTAATATCTACTATTGATTAAGAAAAATTAGTGTTACTTAAATTTAATATATTAGTCATTTTGATTAATTATAATATGTCTTTATTACTCCATTTTTGATTGTCTGAAGTAATTCTTAGATAAATTAGCTATTATATATGTGATGATTTACTAATGTATGATAGTTTTTTAAAATTTCCAATAATGTGAAATATTAAATATTTTTAATGATGTGAAGTAAGATTTATATATACAAACCAAATAAAAATGTTAAGAAATATAAACAAATAGCAAATTTTTTTTCGTATTTATTGACTTTCTAAAAACCTGTGCATCGCACGGGTGACCACTAATCTATCTATCTATACTATATATATAACCAAATGTAGTTATTAGGTCAAGAGACTCCCAAACTTGAATCCTAAATTCTTATAATTTTGAAATAACAAAATAAATACGTGGCACCTCTCTTTACTCCTCTTCTTACTATTCAATTCAAGTATTCTCACTTCCTCTTCCAATTGTTATCTAAAAAAATATTTTAAAAAATCAAATAATATCTTTTATAGGAGTTGTGGATATAGATATGTAAATTGAACCTCACATGTTTATCAGTGTATTACATAAATTTAAATAATAATCATAATAAAAATATATCGCAACTCTTATTCCTACATTAAAAAAAAAAAAATGTTACCATTTATCTAATTCACGTTTGCTTTTAAAAAATAAAATAATTTGATTGGTATTGAACAAAATGTGATGTTAAATATCTTGAACTCCTTATCTCTATCCCAAATTTAAATTTGAATTTAAATACTAAACCTCCAAAATATATTATCCTTAAACTAAAGTTTCCATATAAATTTGAACATCCACCAACAAAACATTGGAAACAAACCCCAACATCTATTTGTTTTGACTCCCAAACTTGAATCCTAAATTCTCATAATTTTGAAATAACAAAATAAATACGTGGCACCTCTCTTTACTCCTCTTCTCACTATTCAATTCAAGTATTCTCACTTCCTCTTCCAATTGTTATCTAAAAAGATATTTTAAAAAATCAAATAATATCTTTTATAGGAGTTGTGGATATAGATATGTATATTGAACCTCACATGTTTATCAGTGTATTACATAAATTTAAATAATAATCATAATAAAAATATCTCACAACTCTTATTCCTACATTTTAAAAAAAAAAATGTTACCATTTATCTAATTCACGTTTGCTTTTAAAAAATAAAATAATTTGATTGGTATTGAACAAAATGTGATGTTAAATATCTTGAACTCCTTATCTCTATCCCAAATTTAAATTTGAATTTAAATACTAAACCTCCAAAATATATTATCCTTAAACTAAAGTTTCCATATAAATTTGAACATCCACCAACAAAACATTGGAAACAAACCCCAACATCTATTTGTTTTGACTCCTAAACTTGAATCCTAAATTCTCATAATTTTGAAATAACAAAATAAATACGTGGCACCTCTCTTTACTCCTCTTCTCACTATTCAATTCAAGTATTCTCACTTCCTCTTCCAATTGTTATCTAAAAAAATATTTTAAAAAATCAAATAATATCTTTTATAGGAGTTGTGGATATAGATATGTATATTGAACCTCACATGTTTATCAGTGTATTACATAAATTTAAATAATAATCATAATAAAAATATCTCACAACTCTTATTCCTACATTAAAAAAAAAAATGTTACCATTTATCTAATTCACGTTTGCTTTTAAAAAATAAAATAATTTGATTGGTATTGAACAAAATGTGATGTTAAATATCTTTAACTCCTTATCTCTATCCCAAATTTAAATTTGAATTTAAATACTAAACCTCCAAAATATATTACCCTTAAACTAAAGTTTCCATATAAATTTGAGTATCCACCAACAAAACATTGGAAACAAACCCCAACATCTATTTGTTTTTTTTTTCCCTTAATGTTGTCGTGATTATAAAATTTTCTTAATTTGGTTCCTATTGAATCATCATTTAATCATATTTAGTAAATTTAAAATTTTAAAAATTAAAAATAAAGATTTATTACATAGGGAAGAATCCAATTGAGTTAAATATTTTGACAATAACTTAATCATAACTATTTATTAAATTAAAAAAAAAAACATTGAACATTAAAAATACTTATCTTATTCTACTATAAAAAAAATAAAAACATCTAACCTTTTTTTTAAGATGGTGAAAACACCTAATTGAATATTAGCTAAATTAATTAGTATATATGGTCATGATCAATTAGGTCAAATATTTGACTATAATCATAACTATTTGATTATTAAAAAAAGTAATAAATACAAAAATTTAAAATTTTCATAACCATTAGGATATTTATCCGTCAGCTAAAAAAATGTAGTGTGTTCTAAAAAAATTTAAAATAATTATTCTTAAATTTTTATAATTTTGATATTTCTCTCTTCTACTTAACAATCCTCTTTTATAGCCTTTCATGTTTTATTTTTCGTTTTATTTTTTAATTGTTAAATTAATTTTTCAATGGAAATTAATTTCATAGCTTATAGATAAGATCAAGATTTCAAAGTTGAAATTTTATTTAATTTATTCTATTTTCTCATGTTTATCTTATTTTATCTTTAAATTTGAACTTACATTTTTATTTTCTTCAGAACTCTCTATTTCTTGGAATTTATCTTCTATTTGAATTTGATTGTTGTAGATTCTCATATATTTCAACTTAATCTTTTCAAAGTTTATCTTCAAGTTGAACTTTATTTATCTTTAAAAATCATCAATTAATTATCCATATAAATTTTAAATATGATATAATTCCAAGTATATCTTTTGTCTAAGTTTAATCTTTTCAATATAAAAACAAGTGTTTGAAAAAGAAACCATGAACATGAGATTGAAAAGAAAAAAAAAATCACAATCAATATTGAGCCATTTTCGACTCTCCTTCATAGTGCCTAAAAAATTTTGCATTAAATTTCAAGTCACAGGTGATTTTTTTTTTATTCAATTGTATCAACTTTATATTTGAAATGTGTACTTACATGAATTTTTGCCTTTGTGGGAAAGAAAGTTTATGTAAATGAGTATTATTATTTTATTTTTCTGTAAATTCTATTTATGTTTTTGTTTCTTTTTCTTTTTTCTACAATCTGTATTTCTTTATTTCTTTCTTTTTTGGCTAATAATATGTCATTTAATTAAGATTTCATTTTATTTTTGAAGTGCTACTATTAATTGGTGACTCTTTCACTCATTGACTATTTGTGTTTATTTTTTTATTTTTTTTTGGGTGCAGATGTTATATTGGAAGCGAAAAGATCATCAAAATTTATTTGGATATGGATTTATGTTTTAAATTTAATCATCAATTATATTTGGTTGTTGATTGTCATGTTGAAATAACTTATGATTAAATTAATTTTTAGGAACTCATTTCTTTTGAGACCTAAACTACAAATTTCTTCTTTTTTTAAATATCTTTTTATGCATATTCAAAGCTTGAGCAAATGCAAGCGATCTCATATATAAAATGCTAGGTTTTTTTGAATAATTTAAATATTTCTATTATTTATGTTTGTCAGTTCAATTTTAATGCATTTCAAACCTATTTATGCTTAGTGAATCAATATAAAATTAAAGGGAAAAAAAAAAAAAAACAAATAGCATGTAAAAAATTTTAACCACTAATTGAATATAATAGAAATTAAAATTAAAATTTATTTTATTTTATTTTAATTCATTATACTGTGTGGGATAATTAATATAATATCTCCTATTGATTAAAAAAATGAAAAAAAATAGCATTTTTTTATTATTTAATGTTAGTTCTTTTGATTAATTATAATTTTAGTATGTTTTTGTTACTCCACTTTTGGTTATTTTAACTATTATTATCTATTTATTATGTGATGATTTACATAATTTATGATAGTTTTTTAAAATTTTCCATGTTAGTCATTTTGATTAATTATAATTTTAGTATACTTTTGTTACTCCACTTTTGGTTGTCTTATCTAACTCTTATTATCTATTTGTTATGTGATGATTTACATAATTTATGGTAGTTTTCTAAACTTTTTCATGGTATGAAGTATTAAAAATTTTGAATGATGTATAGTAAATACACAAATTCAATAAAAATATTTTATTCATATTAGAAAATACAATTAAATAGCATAATTTTTTTAAAAATTTTATTATGTTCACTTTGTAAAATCTCGTGCATCGCACGGGTGACTACTAGTTCTTTACTGAATGAATGTATGTCCTATATTCTGAACTGTACTGTGGCATCCTTAGCACCTACTGTTTACTGTTACTGTTACAGAGATCTCTGTCGGTTCCCTCGTAGAACCACTACTGTTTACTAATTGATTGCCATCATTACTGTTCGATCTTCAAGACCTACTGCTTACTGTACTGTTATGCTAATGGATGTACCACATATGGTGATTGATCGAAGATCGAATCTCGATTTAATGAACTGTTTTCATTACTGAAAGGACATTCATTCTAAACCTCTTTACGCATTATGTTATTCACTGAGCTTTAGCTCACTGCTCATATATATATGTAGGTGTACAGGCACCGGACCAAGGCTAGAAGCGTCGGGGTAAACTCCAGTTTTGTCAAGCCAACCACTGTGCCTCACTACAAGGCTCCGAGCCTACCAAGCTATGGCTTAGGGGTATTTTTATTTCCCCATCTGTCTCTGTACCGTTTTGTAATACTGTATAGACTGTACTGTACTATTAATAGGGATTAGGTCCCTGTCTACTGAATGATTGTACATATATGTATATACTATTTCTGTACCGAATGCCTACATGTATAAAGAATCTTTTTGCATACAGACTGTCACAGCTCATTGGACATTGTTTATTTACTGTATTGGCTTCTACCATGCCCCTGTACTCTGTTATACTGTCTTACTGTTAAGCAAGCCTTCGGTAATCTCGGATTACTGGCCGATTACGATGCTAAATCCATAGGGACAGGTTTGGGTTGTGACATACGCTCTGTAAAGTCAGGTCTTGGGAAGTGCACTTTGTAAATACCTTGTAAATATTGTGTATCTGGATTGGCATGATTATGTATATATATAAAAGTTTTGAAATGTTCTATCCCATGTACGTTATCACAGCTCATTGGACCTTGTCTATTTTATATTATTGCTTCCGCAGCCCCTTATATTTTGCGAATCTGTTCAGAGGCCTTTGGTAATCCACGGATTACTGGCCGGTTACGGTGCTAAAACTACGGGGGCGGGTTTGGGTCGTGACAATATATAAAACATACATCGTCCATTGAGCTATACAGATATACATGGGACAGATAATTTAAAACTTTATATACACTCATATGACATCATAATTACAATAGTCGTACGTCACTTACAAAATACAAATAAAACAAAAGTGGGACTTGGCCCAGTGCACAGAGAAACAGAAACTTGTTCAGATTTCAACAAAGAAAAACAAGGACTTACACTTGGTTCACAAAACTCGACCACTGACTCTTTTCAGAACCTCCTCGGGAGGCACAAAGGGTGGCCAACAAAATAGAAGTCTAGGCGATCATCACTGAGCCTGGTTACATGCCTGATCACCTACACACATAAATAATAGAATGAGCCGGAGCCCAATGAATAATAACAAGGTAAAGGGTTTAATGAATGTTGTCCATAACAGATATACAAAGCAGAATTTAGTCTATCTATTAGAAATGGATTCATAATCATGTTCAGAATTCAGTGTCCATAACAGAAATAGATTTAGAATTATACTCCTAATCAGAATTTGTAGTTAATCATACATGGTACATCCATTAGCACTAGTAGAAACAGTTGACCTATGAGGGACAACCATGAAGGCATACAGTTGAATCATATGCACAGAGACAGTACAGTTGGCTCATGAGACGTACAGTTGACCTATAAATGAAACGTATACAAAAGGATCCATAACAATCAGCTCATAAGACGTATAGTTGGCCCATAATTGGGACATAACAGAACATATAACAAATGTCATCTGAAACTAAAAATGCCACGAGCTCATTTAAAAAATATTAAACAACCATTCATTTATACAAAAAATAATATTTCAGAAAACAGATCATTTTATATCATTAAGAAAATACTTATAAATTGAACATAGTTTTATAAAGTTATTACTCACAGTTGGCTCTAATAGCAGATATATAGAGCAGATAATCGGATAGCCTATGGCGCGTAACCTACACAAACACAGAATGGATACATATTGAAACACATGCTCGAAATTCATTTAATTCATTTCTTTCTTATTTAGGTGTATTTCTAGTCTTTATCCTCACTATTATGTCTTAATTAGGGCTTATGGATGCCTAAAATGTAATGAGGATGCCAGAATGCACTTTGAAATACTTAGCAAAATTTTTAAAACCAGGGCACCTCGCTTGAGCATCATTTCTTACGCTCAAGCGAGCCCCTAGGTTTGCAAAAGTACTGGTTGCATGATTTTTCTGCTCGACGAAGGCTTGACGATCGCTGGAACGTAAGATTGAGTAAACAAGGTCCTCGCTCGAGCACAACTATTGTCGCTTGAGCGGTTTGCAAAATTTTGTAAAACTTCTGGGAGACTGAATTTTACGCTTTTGCCAACTTTTGGTCGCTCAAGCGGAAGTGCAAAACAAAGAGTGGTCACTTGAGAGCAAGTTCTATCTCTCGAGCAAAGATGCAGAATTTTGGAATTTCTAGATTGCTCTTCAAGCTTCAAAACTCGAATTCAAAGCTACAAATCATGTTCTTTTGGGCCAAAAGCTTAAGAAAACATGTGTAAACTTGTAAAACATTGTGAAGTCAAAATCATTTCGCAAAATCAAAGCCCAAAAGCAAGCCAATTGTGCAAGATCAAGCTTAGAATGTTGAAAACATAACCATGCATGTAAATTCCTTGAAGTTAAACCTTTCAAATCATGTTCAAACAAGATAAAAAACATGATGAAGTCTCAAAATTAAGTTAGAAACATGACATGCATGGAAGAATTACTTAAAATCAATCTTGAAAAATACGATGAAATGCACATGTATGCTTTAATCCTCTTATTTCCTACTACATTAGTTCATTTCATGCATTACTCTTTCATTTTCTTTTGAATTCACAAATTGAGTGAGTCACTACATAACTTAAGGGTTGGATTTCTTACCTACAAGTCTCAATTTCTATGAACTCTTGTGTGATTCTTCCCAATTTCTCAAATTCTAGCTAAGTTTAAGCTAATTTCTTCAAATTTCCTCGCAATATCCCTAGTTGAGCTTGATTTCCTTCTCCTCTCTCTCTCTCCAACAGTAGTAGGCTCAAAAATGAGGAAATAAAGAAGTCTAGAATAAGGTGGTGTTCAATTATCCCTATATAGACTAGTTAATCAAGTATGATTAAAAAAAAGTAATTAAGCTTAAGTCTAATTGAATTTAATCAAATAATTTCGTTCCGAATCGAATTTAAATTCAACCTACCATAAAATTCTAAGAATTCCAATAACACATAAATCAAGTCAATTTCGTGATCGGATGCCGATAAGGCCTTCAATTCGCAGAACAAAACGAAAATACAAACAGATATTCCTACAGTAAACAGATATAAACACAAACAATACATTACACATGCAATTAATTCATAATTTCTTCTTAATTACTGATTAGGTACTCTTAATCATAGATTAGTGGCTAATCACAATACGGGGTTGTTACAATTTCCAACTTCAAATAAAGATCACAGCTTCAAATCAAAATTCATGACTTTAAATCAACCTTAAAATTCCCATGTAAAGAAAACAAATCAACTCTTGAATTGAAATATAACTTTAGAAACATGCAAGTTTGAACTCCAATTCTCAAAATTCATGGGTTTCTTTCTCAATTGAAGAACCATGCAAGATTTCACATGTATGAACACAAATTTCATGAACTTATGCCATGGATGACAAGATCTTGATTTATTTTCTATAATTCCTCTCTTTAAAGCTCATGTGGGTTTCTAACATCAACTTACACCATTAAACCCTTAGATTGTTAGATTTCATTAGTGCTATGACTTGAACTCATGAAATTAGAGGGAAAATCTTACCTTAGATGGTTAACTTGGTGAAGATTTGGCTTAATCCCCCTTGTTCTCCTTCTTCTTGCTTCCTTCTTCTTGAGTTCTCTCTCTCTCTCTCTCTCTCTCTCTCTCTCTCTCTCTCTATTTTTTGTGTCTTCAAGAATGAAGATATTTTGTTGAGTCTCTCAACTAAGGCCCATATATATAATTTTCAATTAAATCCACTTAATTCATTCTGAATCAAATTTTTATCAAACTTTTCATTAAGTCCTAAAAATCATGCTGATCACAAATATGTGCTCAGTTTTGGTTTCTGGTACCTCTAAGACCTTCAATTTTTTATTTAAAGTTGTAATTGCAATAGATTTTTCTACAATCAACAGATATAAATTCAAATCCCGCTAATTCACGTACAATTTCTCATCAAAAACATAATCAAATAGCACATAACAATGCAATTAGATGATAAATTAATCAGATGCATGTTTGGGACATTACATTAAAATTAATAGTTAAATTAGAAAGAAAATTAGTAATATAAAATTAAAAGTGTTTCTAATTACTTATTTTTATTTGGAAAATAAAAATATGTATAAATAGAACTACACAAAATTTTTGAAAGATTAAATATAAATATATTGTGATTTTACTAAAAATAAAATACATAAATTAATTATGTAGCGTACTGATTTTTTCTTTAATATTCTTTTTAAATTACTCATTCATATTGTATATAGGCATATAAAATTTAAATTAAATATAAATATTTTGTAATGAATAATTTCATGTTAAATAAAAAATTAATATTAAGATATCAATAAGATAGACAAAATATAAAAAATATAAAAAAAATTAATTTGATCCGTACGATGCACATAATTATGCACAGTTTGTCTTATTTATTTATTTATATATCAAAATATTTTTTTTCCTCCAAATATCATGATAATTAAATTAAAATATCAACTATATAAAAATATATAGAAAATAAGTATTTCTCAAATAAAATCCATATAAAATTGATTATTAAAATTGAAATTGAATTTGTGTAGAATTTTATATGTAAATGGAAAAGACACGCTGATGTGACTTTTTTAGAAAAAAGTAAACCTTTATAATGTAAAAAATATTATTTTTAATAATATATATATGATTACTCTGTTATGAGATGAGATTTAGGATAACAGATGAGATTTAGGAAATAGGAAAATAATAGGAGAGAGATTTTAGGAACTTGCAATTTAAAATTTTAGGAGGTGGTATTTTTTTAAATTTATAATTAATTTGTTAGCCAATAGTATTATTTTCAAATATTTTTGAAATTATAAAAATTAACAATTGTGGAATGAGACTTTAGAGTTCTCACAAAACTTGTGATTAAAAACTCCTTTTTACTAGTGTAATATATAGATAATAATAATCTCATTACCTTCAATATGGACGACGTGTTTATTATCAAATAGTTCCATTAACTTTATTACAGAATTTTTTCATAAAAATTTTATAATAATACCAATGTTTCTTTTAAACTCAAAGACTTAATTCTTTTTCTTTTAAACTCTTTTTGATCTTTGAGAGGAGAATTACTACCTACATTTCAGACTTCTACTATTCTTTGATCTTTGAGAGATAATCATTGATGAATCTTTGTATATGCAACTTCTTTTTTTGTGATGTTAGATTCCTAACTATTTTATTATGTTAGATTTATATCATTCTCTTTTCTGAAGTCAGACTTTTAACATTTGACCTGGGCAAGCTCATAAAAGTTATAACTCACCACTTAGGGCCCAATATATAATTCAAATATTAAAGTCCAGCGTTGTTGGAACTCAACATGGCATCAAGAACCAATGACATCTGAATACGTGGCAAGAGAAGGACAAGCCACATAAGTAGATATCGAAGACAAGAAGAAGGTTAAGCGTTTTATCTCTAATCGATCTCTACATTTCATCTCTCTTTCTAACTTGCTCGGAGGGTTATTGAGGGACTCCTTCCCGTTGAACTCTTGTCTTGGATCTTCTGTGGGCTTGGTATCTCTCGGGCATCGATTAGTGTGGTGTTAATGTGCCGTTAAAATGCAGAACCGTAACACGCCGTATTATCAACATTTATAACTTTTTTTTTTTTACTTTGGTGTTAAAAAGTTTAGATGAGAAGAAGCTACCCCAGTCTAGGGCCAGGGCTTGGGCCAGGTCTTAGTGAGAACTTATATTGGACTTATAGATGGCCAACCAAGGAGGACTGCTACTAGTGGAAATCGAACCTAAGCCTTAAAGGTGAAGAGTGCGATCCTTACCAACTCAACCAATCCTGTTGGCACATTTATAGCTTATTAATACATTATTGGTATATAATTATTTTTTAAGAAAATTCTAAACATATATAAAATTCATACAAAAAATTCTAAATAAATCCATCTTTAATGGTGTTTTGCTTTGAAGTGAAAGAAGAGTCATATCATTATGTTTGAAAATTATGTATGAGTTTTTTATTTATATATCATTACTCTAATTTTTATGATTGATTTTTCTTTACTCATTATATTTGTTTTTAAGGAATTATTTTTTAATTTTTTTGTAAAATGTATCAAATCCATATTCATGGATGAAATGGGACAAGTTACTAATGTAACGTAAGTTACAATAATGGAACAAATATTTAGATTTTACTTTAATGAAAAAATTTTAAAAAAAAATTTATCAAGACATTCATATGTATTTTCTTTTCGAACAAAACACAAATCTTAAACCTTAACCGTGCTATGCACGGCTAATAACTTTATTATTAGAAGTACATTCTCTTTTCAAGCAAAATTGTCTATGAATTAAATGTAAATATTAATAAAACATTTTTAATTGCTATGCATTTAATGTAAATATTAAGAAAAAAATATTTTGGTTTTCCATTGAAACAAATATTAATAAGATTTTCTTAAACCTTAACCGTATTAATTTATTTTGTCCCTAAAAATACATTTCGGTAATATGTATTTAATTAAAAATAATTTGATTAAAGTTGTTAGTAATTATTTTATTAATTCTTATTTAGGTTTAAGGTAAAACACATCAAGGTGTTTTTAATTAAATACATATATTCTTATTTTTAATTAAAATACATATTACGGAAAAAAACCTTTATGTTGTGTTTGGTTGGGGGATTTGAGGAGGGATTTGGAAAGGGAAATGGAAAAGGTAGGTGAAATGAGAATAAAATATGCCTAAATTTCACATAGTTTCACACACCTTTTCCCTTTCCCTTTCCCTTTCCCTTTCCCTTTCCAAATCCCTCTCCAAATCCTCCAACCAAACACAGCATTAAAGGAAAAATAACTTTTAGGGACCAAATATTGTAGACAAAAGTTCATTTTTGACACATCACTATAACAAAAGTTCATTTATGGACAAAATTAATTTTTAAAGACCAAATATTTTAATTGACAAATTATTGTTACTATACGTTTTGTGATAAATTATTATCTTTTTTGTTTGTTTAAAAAGTACATTTTTAGTGAGATTTTTAAAATTTTAATGCTAAAATACATTCATTTGATTCTTGATACTATTATTGAGACTAATTTAATCTTTTTTTTAAAAAAAATTTAGGACTACTTTTTTCACTTTTGGAAGCCAACAAATTTGGTACTTAAAACTATGCTCGATGCACATTATAACACTTTCACTCATAATGGACCATTATTACATTACTATCCAAATTGATGCACATTTAATTTTGAAATAATTTTAATACTTCAATTTGTCAACAAGTTATTATTACATTGTCAATATTTTACATTATCTTAAATTTCTTTTGTCTTTATGTGCTACACAATGCTTTTCTATTTTATTTTATGACAATATAAAAAAATACTAATAATATAAATGTATTAGCTGTGCATGGCACAGACATTACGCTAATATATATATATATATATATATATAAGGCAACAAAATTAGCAGATGTGTGAAGGAAAAATAACGCGAAGTCATGGGTATAAGGATGAAACCCAAGCTCAATAATAGTTGTCTAAAAACGATTATACCAAGTACGAGGAGATTGCTTCAAACCATATAAAGCACGCCAAAGACAACAAATATGTCTAGAGGAATGAGGAAGGCCAAGGGGAAGACGCTAATAAACCTCCTCAGTGAGATGGTCATTAAGAAAAGAATTCTTAATATCCATTTGATAAAGAGGGCAATGACGAACAACAGTGACAGAAATCAAAGTACGAACAGTAGTTATCTTGGCAATAATGGAAAATGTTTTCTCATAATCAATACCATACTTTTGTAAGATACCTTTCGCAACCACACAAGTTTTGTAGTATTCAAGAGAACCATCAGCATGAGTCTTGACTTTATAGACTCATTTGCAACCAATCAGATTCTTGCCAGCAGGAAATTGAACCAGCTCCCAAGTAGTAGTCTTTTGCAAAACAAACAACTCATTCTCTATAGCTCAAATCCAATTAGGATCTTAAGAGGCCTCCTTGTAAGATTGGGGTTCTTGTAATAACCCTACATCGATTCTTGGTTAACCAGCGATTCTTTGCTAAGCGAATGATTATGATAAGTAATTGAATCGACTGAAAAACTGAACTGACTGATTGAATGTACTAGTTTAAATGCATTTATATCTGTTTGACTGTTAAACTCTCTGTTCATGTTTTATGTTTTAAACTGTAAATTGAAAGCCTTATCGGCGGCCGAATCTGAAATTGATTAGTGATATGTGTTAATCATAATTTATGTGACTTTATAGCATATTTATCTGAAATGTGATTTGGTATGATTTAATTAGATTAAATAAGGATAAATTGCAATAATTGGCTTAATTACCAACATGTCATCCTAGTGGGCCACTACACCAAACATATTGGTGTGTTTGGTAACGTTTACGTTTTCAGTTTATATTTACAAAAATTTTATAAACTGGTTTTTGTTTATTTTTTGTTTATTTTTAGAAAAACATAAACTACAAACGCATTTGATAATTAACAAAATACTTAAAAAATTTAAAAATATAAAAAA
Source organism: Camellia lanceoleosa (assembly GCA_025200525.1). NCBI lineage: Eukaryota > Viridiplantae > Streptophyta > Magnoliopsida > Ericales > Theaceae > Camellia > Camellia lanceoleosa. The sequence goes on from CM045768.1 coordinate 131,185,620, forward strand.
GAGTGAGAAATGGCAAGTGGCGGCGGAAAACGGTAGTGGAAAGTGGTGACGGTGGGTGGCTGGTGGTGATGGGTGGTGGTGGTGGGTTGGTGGATGGGTGGCCAGGCGGAGTCTTTGGGTGGTGGTGGTGGTGGTGGTGTGGTGGGTGGGTGGGGTGGCGTGGTGGTTGGCCGGCCAGTTGGTGGGTGGGTGGTGGGTGTGGCAGTAGTGAGTGGTGGGTGGGTGGGTGGGTGGTGGTGGTGGTGGGTGGTGGGTGGTGGTGGGTGGTGTGGGGGTGGTGGGTGGCGTGTGGTGGGTGGTGGTGGTGGTGGGGTGGGTGGCGGGTGGTGGGGTGGGTGGGTGGTGGGCGGTGGTGGGTGTGGTGGTGGTGGTGGTGGTGTGGGTGGTGGTGGTGGTGGTGGTGGTGGTGGCGGGTGGTGGGTGGTGTGGTGGTGGTGGTGGGTGTGGTGGTGGTGGTGGGTGTGGGTGGGTGGGTGGTGGGTGGTGGTGGTGGGTGGTGGTGGTGGTGGGTGGGTGGGTGGTGGGTGGTGGTGGCGGGTGGATGGTGGTGGTGGTGGTGGTGTGGGTGGGTGGTGGTGGTGGTGGCAAGTGGGTGGGTGGTGGTGGGCGGGTGGTGTGGCGTGGTGGTGGCGGTGAATGTAGTGGTTGGTGTGGGTGGATAGTGAAGTGGTTGGTGGTGGCAAGTGGGTGGCAGGTGGGTGGTGGCTAGTGGTGGTGGCGGGTGGGTGGTGAGTGGTGGTGGCAGGTGGTGGTGGGTGGTGGTAGCGGAAGACGGTGGTGGAAAATGGTAGCGGGTGGTGGCTAGTGTTGGGTGGTAAAAAACTCAAAAAGCGAAAACACATTTTTTGTGTTTTTCATTTTTTAATTATATATTGAGAGATTTATAAATTAAAAATTTTACCAAACAAGTTTTTATTTGAGTTTTTAAATTTTTGTAAATATAAGCAGAAAGATTAAGCAGCACCATTGAGACTTGATTACACTTAGACACATTGCATTTGCTTTCGATTTTTTTCCTTGCTATAGTAGCTAGCCTAGAAAGTGATAGAGAGCTTGATTTCATCTCATATTTGCTTGGAGACTTGGAGAAATTGTAGGAAGATTGCAAGAATAGAACTTCCATACCATAAATTGAAGACTTTGGTTCTTGCATGATTCATGTCCTATTGAAAAGCTAAGTCATGAATTGGTTCTAGCATATTGAATTATAGCTCAAATCATCTTGTGATCTTTTTGGATTAGAGCATGTAATTCTTGACTTTGAATTGGTTTTTTGAGTTATGTTCAGAACTACTTTTGGGCTTAGATTTCTTAAATTATGTTTCCTTAGAGAGAGTGATAGGAGATTGCTTGGAGACTTGAGAAATTGTAGTTGCAAGAATAGAACTCCATACCATAAATTGAAGACTGTCCTATTGAAAAGCTAAGTCATGAATTGGTTCTAGCATATTGAATTATAGCTCAAATCATGCATGCATGTTGCCATTCTTGAGTTTTAAAGTTATTGTTCATGAGATTGTACATGCATGTTCATCTTGTGTGTTTTGGAAGAATTGGCCAGCATGTAATTGCAGCTTTGAATTGGTTTAAACTCATGCATGTCATGTTTGAGTTATGTTCATGAAAATGTTGTTTGGAATTGGATTTAATTGAACTACTTTTGGGCTTAGATTTCTTAAATTGATCTTTGAAACATGTAATATTATGGGTTTTGAAGTGTTTTCCAAAAAATTAGCCCAAGAGGATCGAATTTTAGGCATTTAAACTTGGTTTTGAGCTTGAGGTTCAAATCTAGGTTTTTCAAAATTTGGACTCACGGCGAAATGGCGCTCGGCGAAATCTTTCTCCCGACTTTGCATTGTTCTGATTTCGGCGCTTGTGTCACCAGCGCTGGCGAATTCAGGCCACACGCTTTGGCGGTATCGATAGCGCATAAAGTACTTTTACAAGATAACTTTCACCAGGCGGAGTATTTTTGTGTTGCAAGCTTCTCGGCCGAAAAGAGCTCGGCGGGACCTGTTCTGAAAAATTACGAAAATGTTCTTAAGTGCATCTTTGCATCCTCATTCCATCCTAGGCATTCTTAGGCTAGTTTAAAAGCATCTTAATGAGGATATAGATGTAGAACCCATAAGTCTAAGTAGGGACTAAGTCTTTGATTCTGAATGTGAACTTAGTATGTGTTCATCCCGTGTAGGGTTGGCATGGAGGACATGCTCTGGCTTAAGTAGCTAGAACTCTGTGAGGTAACAAGCTGTAAAGATATGTTCAAATATGAAATATGTTAAAATATTTGTGTGTTGAATTGATCACTGATGAATATATATATATAGCTCTAGTCTGAATTGTATTGTATGGCATCCATAGCAATTTATTCTTTATTTATTCTTTATTCAGAGATCTCTATCGCTATCTTGGAACTTCTTCATTTCTTATTATGATGGCCATCATTGATTTATTCGATCTTTCAAGACCTCTTGTTTGTCTTCTTTGTCTGCTTCAGATTCTCGAGGATGCTATGATTGAATGACCGACATATCAATCTGAATCAATATTGTTTCATTCTTGAAAGGACATTCATTTCTTAACCTCTTCGCATTATGTTATTCACTAGGCTTTAGCTCATTGCTCATATATATATGTAGGTGTCGAGGCACAGAATTTGCTAGAAGCGTCGGGTAAACTCATTTTGTCAAGCCAACCTATGTGCTACGGGTTCAAGTGTTTCAAGATTCTTTAAACTCTGACTTTATGTTTTTTCATATCTGTCTCTGTTTAGTAATGCTTGCATAAGCGTTTTATCTTTGTCTTTATCTTGTTATAATAGGGATTAAGTCCACGACACTGATTGTAAATTATCATGTTTTGATCTTGAATCGATAGTATATGTTTTGCATAGATTCATTGAATCTTTTTATCGATTATTGTTGGACCATTTAATTATTGTTTTTTTACTTTGTTATGCCTGCATGCTAGGTTATCTTTGCATTCTTGATTAATCGAGGATTCTTGGATTCTAAACCTGATATAGGGCGGGTTGCTGAGTTTAGGCGGGTTATAAAAAGAGTAAATAGCAGACAAAAATGTGCAGTATGAAGGAGAAAAATATGTTTTAGCAAAGCGAAGTTTGACTACCTATTTACGGATGCAAAAGGAATACTTACAGTTGGCAAGATTAGAGCTGTCAGAGGCAAAAGGATCGGCAGTAGAAATAGAGACAACCTATGAAGGGACAGCCTTCTGACAAGAATTGACAAACAACAGAAGAGGAGACGGAGATGGAGCTGGATAGGAAAGAAAAGAGGAAATAGATTCATAGGGGTCAGTAGAGAGGGACTCAGCAAGAGGGGTGGTAGAGGGAACATGCTTATGGGAAACAGTAGAGATGTACTCATCCAGAGAGACCTCAGAAAAAAATGGATCAATGTGAACCAAATCTTCTTTGGAAACTAGAGTAGTGATATAAGGAAGTTGAAAGTAAGATAGATGTTCGAGAAAGGCAACATGGCGAGAGACATAAAAACGATGAGAAATAGAGTCATAATAGCGATAGCCTTTTTGGGTAAGACTGTAGGCCAAAAAGACACACAGAATAGATCGGGCACTAAGTTTGGTCCTATCTTTACGCAAAAAAATGACAAAACAAACAGACCCAAAAATACGCAAGAGAGAGTAATTGGGAAGTTGAGAGAATAGAGCCTCATATGGAGAACGACCAAAGAGTAAGGGAGTATGCATATGGTTTAGAAGAAAAGCAGCAGTGAGAACAACTTCACTCCAAAAAAGAGCCGGAATAGAGACAAAGAGAAAGAGAGACTAGCTGTCTCAAGGAGATGACAGTGTTTACGTTTAGCGTGACCATTTTAGGCTGGTGTATCAGTACTGGAGGTTTGGTGAATGGTATCCAAATTGGCTAAATACTCACAGAACTTACTTTTAAAATATTCCCCACCCAAGTCAAACTGTAACAATTTAATGATAGATCCAAACTGTGTAGTGATCATAGACTGAAATGTACGGTATATTTGCTAGAAGTCAGATTTATGAGTCATAATATATACCAAAGTATAGCGAGTGTAATCATCAATGAAAAGGTTCTCAGACATCAGTATATACAAGAGAAAAAAGAGAAACAGAAATAGAAGTACTTTTATTAAATGGTAAAACTGATATTTTGGCAAGTTTACACCCCTAACATTCATCAATTTGACTAGGATAAACTTGATCCAATAATCCTGACTGAGCTAAAGACTGTAAGCAATTAAAAAACAAATGACCTAGGTGAGAATGCCATAAATAAAACTGACTCGACTGAAAATTTAATTGAAATAAGAAAAGTATAACTAGAGAGGTCGATAGAGGGAGATGCAAGCTTTTTGACCACATAGAGATCTCCAACTGTACAGTCGGTTCCAATTTGCTTCTTGGACACCCAATCCTGCACACAATAGATAGAAGAGAAAAAGATAACATCAAAACCAAAAGTGTCAAGTTGACTAATAGATAATAAACTGACAGGTAGATGAGAAACATAAAGAACAAAGGGAATAGTAACAACAAATATGGCACAGGATAAGACAGACCTAATAGATAGAACAAGTATACTAGACCCATTAGCAATATTAACAATAATAGGAGAGGGATGAGGGGGATATAGTTTTGAACTAAGTTAAGGTAAGGAGTCATATGATGAGAGGCACTAGAGTCAAAAAGCCAGATAGAAGAGGAGATATTTGAAGAGGACCCAAGTAAAAAATGAAAAGAGGTGAAAGTGGAGGTAGATGAGGATGGCTGAGAGGTAGACAGGAGATACTGAAGTTGAGCAATCTGGACACTCAATGAAGCCAAATCAGGATTAAGAGCCAGAGCAAATGCAGTATAAGTAGTAGGAGGCCAAAAATTACTCGAAGCAGGACCTCTAAATTGTGTTTGAGGTGTCTGAAAAGACAGAGTAGACTGACTTCCCTTCTTAGGACAGTTGTACTTCCAATGTCAGAAGCTAGTGGCCCTTTCTTGGGCTTTCGCAGTGGCCTGAAGCTGATGAAGAGATGGGGTCAATAATAGAGGAGGCTGAGTAGGAGCCAAGAAGACAGAGGGAGACAGAGTTTGACTGGTAGTCTTAAGACGGGTTTCCTCAGAAAAGAGCTCACGAACAATAGCATCCACAGAAGGAAGAGGAGACTGGTGAAGCATACCACCACAAATAGCCTCATACCGAGAGAACAGAACTGTTAAGAACTGCACTAAATGATCATGTTCCCGAAACTCAACATAAGCGTCTAGTGCCTTAAGGCTAAATGCTTCCATGAGATCCAACTGATCCCAGAGACCTATTATCTCAATGTAAAAGTCCTGAATAGACTGATCCTGCTGACAAGCACTCTGAATAGCTATTTCTAACTCATATCGCTTGGCAAAGTTGGACTACTGATACACACTCAATAAATAGTCCCACACCTCTTTGGCAATACTATATATGGAAAACATCACCCTAATACGGTCATTCACAAAATTATGAAACCAGGTCAGAACTTTGGCATTGTCACAATTCCAAGTGTCACAAGAAGTCAGATATCCTTCTTGTTTCGAGTTTGATGGACAAGAAACAAAACCAGAAACATAATTCTATTTTTTCTGACCAAGAAGAAAATTCTTCATAACACTGGCCCAATAAACATAATTGGCACCAGTAAGTTTGCATCTGATAACTTAGAGTTTGGTGTCTAACATTATAATAAACCAGAAAAAGCAAAAGAAGAATACTAATGGGACAAGGTGGAATAAATACAAAATTGAGAGGTTGTAGTGTAATAAACTTGAAATAGTGGTTTAAGTTTAGCCAAAACAGACTACCATCGACTGAAATTGAAGAGAAGCTGAGAGAGAGAGAGAGAGAGAGAGAGAGAGAGAAAGAGAGAGAGAGAGAGAGAGAGAAAACAAAAGTCGATCAAGAAGGGCAAAGTTGAACCCTTCTTCGATCGTGAAAACCAAGGCTAAAAAGAGAGATTTCAGTTGAACCACGATCGTGATTCCACAGAGGGAGGGAGACAGAGAGAGAGAGAGAGAGAGAGAGAGAGGCTTCTGATGAACATGAACCAGAGTTAATCAATCTAGGGAGACTAGACCACTCGACTTCAACCAGCAAAGACCATGTACGACTTTGACTAAGGGATTGAATTAATAACTGAACTGATGTCGCGATGCAAACCAAAGAATTAGTGTCGAGAACCAGAGAGAGAAAATTCAAGAACTTGTTTCAATATCGTGATTGGGGGAAAAGATCACCCACAACCCACGACTGAGAGAGAGCAACAGTTTCTAGGGTTTTGGCTCTGATACCATGTAAAATTTATGAATTTTTATGTATATTCAATTGTGTTTCTAATACAAGAATACAACGGTTTATATAACAATCTAACCCTAAAATTGAAAAAGAAAACAAAAATATATGCTCAATCCCTAATATATATATAGAATATATATACTACCATATATACATAAAACCTAATATTCTCACATGTTCATGTGCATATATATAATCAGATAATAAGTTTGAGTTTAGTAAGAGACAAAAAGAACAAATAGATTGAATTGAAAGCACTCACAAAAGCATAGATCTAAAATAGAGAGCCTTCGAGCTTGAACTCGATTCATTTTCAAATCCAGATGCAAGTGAGGACGGTGCAGATCTGAAAAAAAAAGCCTTCAACTTGAACATGATTTATCTCTTAAGCCAAAAGCTAATGACGATGGCGTAGATCTGGAACATAAAGCTTTAAAAGTTGAACTCGATTTATCTCCAAATCTAGACGTTGATACAGACGGTGCAAATATGAAATAGAGACTTCAAACTTGAACTCTATTCATCTTGAAATCCATATGCAGATGAAGATGGCGCAGATCAAGAACAAAGAGATTTCAAACTCGAGGGCAAATCCACCCCCTCCCTTCTCAGCCCTTAAATGGTCACTTCCACACTCATTTAAGCATTAATTATTATTAATAGTTTTTAATTCTTTTTTTTCTTTCACTTTCACTTTGATTTTTTATTTGTGTTTTCTCTCCCTAATTTGACAATAGACTTAAAAAGTCATCTACAGACGCTTTATGCCTAATCATTTTGGATAATGCTTGCATCCTCTGTATTACCGTGGCTACTGACATAGAGTTAGCCGATACTTATTCCCCAGATACCGCCATTGCTTCTTCTCCATGAAAAGAAGTTCAGGAGGTTGCATTGTTACAAAATATATATATCTTTGGTGCATAAAAGGAAGCTAGATGGTGCGCTACATCTTACTCCTTCTACAGTGCAGAGAGTCCAGGATATTTTCCTAAAAAAGTGAAATTTGTGGCCCTTTGGCTTGTCATCATCTGGAATGGAATACGTACATACTTTGTGTCATAATTGACATGTTTCTTTGATACTGAGGTTTATGTATGGTTTGTATCATGAACTTGTTCAATGGGAGCAAATTACATTTCTAAAAAAAAGTAAAACTATCAAATGCAGTGGGGGGTGCTCATTATTCTCACTAGTCCACTCCATTCTATTTCAACATCAATAATGGGAACTCAATTAAGGGATTGTATTTTGTTCATTTTGTTTATTTATTTAGTGAAAGTTAGAGATCAAGGTTCAAGCCACAGTTGGTGCTGATTTTGGTTCCAACCTACCCTTTCTGTCTCTCTCTCTCTCTCAATAATAATATTCAATGGCCAATCAAAAAACAATAGTACTCAATGCAATCAACATTTTTCCTCATTCAACATTAAAATGACTTAACCAAAAATACAAGTTACACCCAATTGTAACTAGTATTTCCCTCCTCATTCAATGGCAATGCAGTCAACATTTCTCCCCCTCATTCGACACATGGAACTTTTTCCCATTGCAAGTCTCTCCTTGAATAGTTGTAAATATGACATATACAAATTGGACCTTAGACATGGTTGGGGATAATCCAAATTACATTCAATAAGAAAAAATAAAAAATTTGATCAGACAAATCAATGACGTTAATTTAAATGCAAACTCATTACTAATCCAACATTCTAATCCATTGATTTTGAACGCTAAAACATTATTCTAATCTTTTACACCATTCTGATGTTATTAGTTTTAAACTATAAACATGCATTCACACCAAACATAATAATCCATTTTTAAAAAACAAGAAAACAACGCTGCTACACACCCCCACTGAGGGTCGACCCCAATGACGTGGCGCGCCCCCATTGGCCAGTTTTTTTTTTTTTCTTCTTTCCTTCCAATCACCCAATGCCACGTGGCACTGGGGGTTGATTTTACTGAGGGTCTACCGCATTTTTGAACAAGAAAAATGAGGCGACATGATGAGGATCTCAATGGATGAAGATTATAATTCAGGGAGTAGCTGTACTTGTAGATAGCCAAGATATTCAAATAGATTTGTTTCCATAATGCTCAAAATATAGCAAGAGTTACTTACGGCGCCATTCGGACAAATTTTATTAGTTATGCTACTCGTATCAGTTGAAAAATACTAATTATTTTGATGCAATTATAAAAGAACATCATCCAAAAAAAAAAAAAAAAGTTATGGTTTACTAAACAAGAAAAATTGAATGTGTTAATGAATGATACAACTTTAACAAATAGAGCCATGTATATATAATATAAGACAACATAAACAAAAGTTCGTCACCGCTCTTTTAAATACATTATCGCACAAAATGACTAAAACCAAGTAATTCAACGGATATTTCATCCTGCAACCACCCCAAGAGGCCAAGATATTTGATTAAAAAAGCGTAGGCAAATTACAACTTCCCAACTCTACACTTTGAATTTCTTTATTTCTATGCCAACCAAAAAAAAAAAAGAAAAGAACAGAAAAGAAAATCTACAAACACGTGAATATTATGTCGAATTTTCTCTGATAGTCAAAGTGAAGGTTCAGCTCATATTTCTTCTTAAAACCCAGATATTAATGAGACGAAAATTGAAACCTTATAACCAGCATAGATTGGGCAGTTTGAAGCGATGTGATACACATTCCAACACACTCTCCTGGACCACAACATATAGTAACCAGACAAACGGCACACCAATTGGTTGAGCCTGTGATTGGTGTGCCGTTTATTTGGCTACTATATGTTGTGGTCCAGGAAGGTGTGTTAGAATGTGTCTCACATCACCTGGAGTTGCCCAATCCGTACTGGTTATAAGACTCCAGTTTCCTCTGTTTAACACTTGAGTTTTTAGAAGTGTGGACTGGGCTTTAAAATTAAATTAAACTGAAAAGTCACCTTTCATCTTTTCAGATGAGATGTAAAAGTTAGCCCTAACCATTAAACTTCTCCTTCTAAAGTACAAAGCTTGAAAATCTCGAGATCAGGCTGTAAAGGCTGGGTTGAGAGCTCCTCATCCTTTGTTTATTACAAAATTCATAGCATTAGAGGAAACATTTAGTACCCTACCCTGCAAAAATTCAGAAAATACCACAATTTAAATTAGTTAAAGTTCGATACTTTTGGCCTAAGAAAGAGATACTATTGTAGCTATAATTGTTCATACCCCAGAAGTTATTTTTTGAGACCATTGCTTGAAAGGACTTTCTTCCCATATGGGCTGGTCCAGAGCACAGGAACATGAGGCCTTATGGCCTCCACCAATGCAGCATGAAGACTTCCCTACTCAACAAGAGAACATATAGAGGTCATCCACATTACAGATGAAAATATTCGTCTTCATTGAATCCATAAATCTTACCTTGACCTCTTTATTAATGGCAAATTAGTAATATCCTAAGAACATGCTGTAAGGAAATGTAATGATGAAATACACAGCTAATTGCTGCTACTAAATATATAAATTCAACATTATTTCATTCTATATTTTATGATAGAGATGTGGGAGCAGGTTTCTAAGGATCATAGAATAGAATGGTTCACAGGCATTCCATGTCATGATTTTTCCACCGTGTGCATTAAATTGAACACGTTTTAGAATTCCATGTAGCAGTAAGATGCTCAGAGGCCAGATCTTATATATATAGATAGATAATATATAAGGAAAAAAAAAAGAGTTGACCCACAAGACCTGTGTAGGATTCTTGTCTGAACAGATTCAAAACAATTTGTTTCCTAGATGAACACTCAAGGGGTGAATCTGAAAATCTTTCTAGTAATTTGTCTTATTACATTCATAGCTGAACTCTATGAAGCCCGCACGATACGGGTATGTCGATGAAGTAAAATATAAAAATAGTAGGGTATTGATACAGTTGGGTATGTTTGTAGAAAAATATTTATCTTTAATTTGGAGTATTGAAAAAATTAGTTAAATGATTTAGTTCGTTACACTCCAACCTACAAGTCACATTTAATGCCAAAAGTAAATGTATAAATTAAAATTAAATGTCATTATATTAAATAATTTACAAACCATAGCTAAATTTTAAAATCATGCTAAGCTTAAGAACCATAAAAATAAAAAGTCTAATAAAACTAATTTTATCTCTGTATTTCGACTGAGGTATGGGTTGAATATATAGCAGGTACATCTGTGGTACGGCAAAAATTAAAAGGAATAATTGGGATATATGTTTCGTGTACCCGATACATATACAGAAATATCATACGAAGTACCAGTACCTAATAAGTACCCGGAACGGGTACACCATGTTTGTCCAAGAACCCATGCTTCATAGGCTGAACTTAACCTAGCCTAGACCACAAATACCAGATGCTTTTTACTAAAGTGATCCTGATTTCCATGTCTTCTGCTGCCCTAACTTGACATTTAAAATGTCAATGGTGCACACACATTCCACATCAAGGCCTCTCCAAATTCAATAAAACAGAGTTCTAAACCACTGCAAACCGAAACTTAAAAAATGAAATGAAATATTGAGATCTATAGCACTTTTATAGTTTTTTAAATGGGAAATTTTGTCTTTACAAATCATCCCAAATCTTACTATTATTTTGTTTTTTCAATATCATTTTTGTTTTCTAACTTGATTCCAGCTTTTATCTCTGTAACTGCTTCCTGTAGTAGTACTCGCTTACATCTAAGCCACCCAGGAGATGGGTTAAAACAAACAACAACTAAAACAGTTGGATCACGACAATATTTGGGCAGTGGGCACATTAAGAGATGGCCATTGTAAAATTATATGCATAAAACATATATACTTACAGATATTAATGAACCTAGATTATTTATGATGGACGATTACAAAGTGATGATCTTTGCTAGCACTCCTCAAAAGATATAGATGAGAGAGAGAGAAAACAGACACCTAGATGAAGATAGCACTTTCAGAGGAGGAAATTTCTAACCTTTGAATGATTTAACGCTGCTTGGATAACATAATTTCCGTAGGGGTCTTGCATGATTTGATCTAAACGACGATTATTTATCAACTCATGAATAATACAAGATCGGCTTTCCTCTCCTGCATATTTCAGGCATTTTTCAACCACATTACTGCTATATTTCTGCATGGACAGGTCCCCATAGTCACCCTCCAGCTGGTCAAGAATATCAACTGTTGCCCATGGATCTTCAATTTCAAACACAAATTGCACAACATAATTCCTGTAAGATTGAAATCCAAATTCTAAGCAAAACATAAAGATGCAAAGATGGATACAAAATACCTATTGAAAAATATTGTAGTTCATTCAACAAGAAATGAAATAAATTGTTTGGTCTCCTCATTCTTTGGACAAATCCTATACCAAAAATATTTCCTGAGTCAAGAATCAAATACAGTTAACCCTCAAACTGTAAGCACAGGGTGTGAAGTCCCCCATTAGTTAGGACCACTGGGTACATCATCGGTGATAACGACATAATAAGTAGCTGATTAAGAAGGCAAAAAAAACCTAATAGATGACATATATATACTGAAATTAAATTTCTGTTGTAGCACGTTAACTTAAACTTTAACATTGTTATAACCTTAACAAGAATGCAGTCGAGTTGTGATACCTTATTTAATATGAACTGTTAATATGTTGCCTACAAATATCTGATAAATCAACTAAGTTTTTCAATTCCAAAACCCACGAACAGTAATCTATTTATGCATAATAAGCTTCTTAAAGTATATGGTCTTCTAGCAATAACTCAAGCATCATTGTAACCAATTTTCTTGTCTACAAGCAAATAAAATTAAAGGGAACAATTTTATAACTCGACATTGCTGAAGGTAATGAACCTGACTAATAAAATCTTGTATCTATTTGCATTGGGCATCATTCTGCCATCCTGCTAATAGAAGGCTGTAATGCTTGTTAAACCAATGGCAAACATCTCAAAATGTTTCTTATGAAAATTTGTTTAAAGACATATCACCCATCCCGAATAAATTTAAGGGAAAAACTATAATAAAGAACTTACAAAACATGGAAAAAGAAAAAAAAAAAAAAAATACCCAAATTGATCTTGGGAAAGAGTTAGAGCATTTGAAGTGATCTCGCAAATCAAACGACGCCTTTGGTCACCATCAGAATGGCTAAGGCACTTTTGAAGCACACAACAGCCATGACGGTCTGTTGCTAGTTCAACAAAATTAGAAATCACAGCTTCAAAAAGGAACTGCAGAAAAACCATCATCAGTGATGTCACAAAATTGTTTTTCAGTGATTAATGATAAAAGTAATACCATAAAAGGTTCAACTTGTATCAATTAGTGAACTGTAGAACATATATAAGTCAGTGTAGAAGTGTCTAGAAATCACAAAGAAGGAAGCTTTACACTCCATAATGCATGAACACACAAATAGATACTCCGCAGAGATTCTTATCTTGGGGAGAAAAATTCACTCATAGCTTAAAAGAATGAAGCCGTCATTAGACTTTAAATATGAGGCATTAGAATCTTCATCCCTTGAGTGACTAAAATTGATTTATGCATTATACACAGTAATTTCATCATTCCAATGCTTAGATTCAATTCAATCACGGTGGCTTAATTCAACTTATCAGTTGTGCCTAAATGCACTAGAATTCTGAAATCTACTATGTTCCGTGCTTTTGCCATTAGTTGATACAACCAGCTTATGGCCAGATAGAACCAACACTTTCCATACCACATGTTTACACAATAAATTCCACCGGATTACTTGATACATATATAGCTGCATTCACCTTTTGCAATTGTAGAACCAAATATTTAGATATCTAATAAACTATATATTTTCTTAAATGTCGTGCTCAAGTCCTAATCTTTTAGAATTTACCCTGTCAGCGTGTCCATTTCATGGCACGTTTGTGGTTATGCAACGAAGATATCAAACAAAAGAGCTATCCTGAGAGTTTGTAAAGAAGTCAATACCACCAGACAAGAAACACACAAATGAAGTGATGTTAACTCATGCTAACAAGTATGCCAGAGATAGAACAAAAAAAATATAAATAAAGCAACAATGTCGGAGGAAACAAACAACTGCATATTAGCACATATTCAGTTTCAATATAAACCATAAAGATAAGAAATAATCCGGTGGACTTCACATTTCATGCAAACTGTAACATCTTTATTTGACTTTTACCCTTACTCCACCAGTTTTTTCTACCGAGCAGAAATGCATAATATCATTTATCAAGGCATCCTCAGATCATTCCAACTGAACCCTCTTATCCCTGTAGCTATATCACCTAGGTGTTTATTAATCCCATAGCTACGCTCTATTGGGGGTTTTCAAGACGAAAAAAGAGTGCTTTAAAAAGTGGCACAATGATAGAACTGACCTTGAGAGCTACAAATTGGCTAATAAGGAGGTCAAAAAAGTAGTGAGAGAGGCTAACTTGAAAGCCTATGATGACCTATACACTAAACTAAATAGTAAGGAGGGAGAGAAGAGAATATACAAACTTGCTAAGATAAGAGAGAGGAAAACAAGACATTTTAATTAGGTTCAGTGCATCAAGAGTGAGGCCTAGGCGCTGGTGAAGGATGAAGAGATTAAGGAGAGGTGGAAGAACTATTTTGAGAAGTTGTTAAATAAGGAACGTAGAGGAGTGGCAAAAGGGGAGGAAGTAGCAATAAAGAAAACAAAGACTACAGGTTCTATTATAGAATTAGGAACTTTGAAGTAGAGATTGCGCTTAAGAAGATGAAATCGAATAAGGCTTTAGGACTTGATGATATCCTTATTGAAGCTTGGAAATGTTTGGATAAGAATGGAGTTACTTGGTTGACTAGGTTATTTAGTAAGATTTTGTTAACTAGGAAAATGCCAGAGGAGTGGAGGAAGAGTATTTTGGTGCCAATTTATAAAAATAAAAGAGATGTCCAGAATTGTAACAACTATAGAGGAATCAAACTGATGTGTCATATAATGAAAGTGTGGGAGAGAGTGATGGAACATTGATTGCAAGATATAACAAAAGTGTCAGAGAATCAATTTGGATTTATGCCTGATAGGTCAACAATGGAAGTGATCTACCTTTTAAGGAGAGTAATAAATAAAGAGACATTTATATGGTTTTTATCAATCTTGAGAAATCATATGATAGAGTACCTTGAGACATAATCTGGTGTGTGTTAGAGAAAAAAGGGGTAACAAAAGGATACATTGATGTGATTAAGGACATGTATGAAGGTATGGTGACTACTATTAGATTGCCGGCTTGAGAGACAAGTAAATTTCCAATTACTATGGGGGTTACACCAAGGATCAGCCTTAAATCTTTATCCTTTTGCTTTAGTTATAAATGAGTTGACGAAAAATATTCAAGATGATGTGCCATGGTGTATACTTTTTACAGATGATATCATGTTAGTAGATGAGAATAGAGAAGGGGTTAACGCTAAATTAGAGACTTGGAGAGAAACACTTGAATCTAAAGGATTTAAGATAAGCACAATTAAGACAGAGTATATATAGTGTAATTTTAGTAATAGCAACAATAAAAACAGAGGAGAAATGAAGATTGAGAATTAAGAACTACCTAAGTGTGAACTTTTTCTTATTTAGGATCAATTATCACAACGGCTGCGGTCTATAGAATTAAGGCGGGGTGGCTTAAGTGGAGGAGTGTGTCTCCAGTATTGTGCGATAAATGAGTAGCCACTAGATTAAAAAGAAACGGCTATTAGACTAGCGATGTTGTATGGGACAGAATGTTGGGCAACTAAAACACATGTAGATAAGGTGAGTGTTGCTGAGATGAGGATGCTAAGGTGAATGTGTGACAAAATTAGAAAAGAAAGAGTTAGAAATGAGTATATTCATGTATGGGTAGGAATAGCACCGATAGAAGATAAGCTGAGAGAGAATAGATTAAGATGGTTAGGCCATATACAACGGAGACCAACAGAGACAGTAGTGAAGAGATGCGATACAGTGAAAAGGGAAGTGTTAGGGGAAAAGACAAACTTAGATTGACGTGAACTAGTGTAGTAAATAGAAATATGAATCTCCTTAATTTGACTGACCAAATGACCTTTGATAGAGTTAAGTGGAGAAAAAGGATTCATGTAGCTGACTCTATTTGATGGGATTTAAGGCTTGGTTTGGTTTGGGTGTTTCAAATCATCCTTATTTCTCTTGAATAGAGAAATGTGAAGGATGTTAGTGTGCATGCACCTACACCGTAAGGACGGTGCAACTCACCATTTGCACAAGCATACGTGCATGTAGCACGGACAGTGCACTGTGTGGCGCAATGTGGGACTTCAATGGCGCATATTGCACTTTGCATGTACTCATTGTTACAAGGCGTATTGAGGCGTCATTTTCCTTTCCCACTTCAACAAGGGGATGCCATACATGCACTGTCGTGGCATCCAGGTGGCCAACAAACAAGTCTAACCAGTGATCAAACAATCAACAATTAGTAACTGCTTAGCGGTCACGTCTGAACGGATCAGGTTATTATCGTAGCCATTAATCAAGTCCGCGATGGCGGAATCCTCAATTGAGTCTAAATTGGTGCTAGTAAAAGACACATGTACAAATGGATGCACCTTGGTCTAAGGGTCCATGCCATTTTGTTCACCCCAAAATTTAGAAATATTCTGCAATTCAATTCAATTCTACTGTGTATCTCTCTTCCCCTCCCTCCTTTCCTCTCTCTTGCCCCCAAAATATTTTTTTGTTTTGCTATTTTGGGAATGGATATATGTATCAAGGCATGCTAAAGCTTTTGTTTTGGGAATGGATATATGTATCAAGGCATGTTCAAGCTTAATATTAATAATACACACGTTTCTACTTATATTGTTATATTCTTTCATTATAGCATGCATGTTTAGGGCAAGTTAATATTAAGAAAATGAATGACATGTTTAAATTAGATTTATTTCCTAAGTATGATTCCACCATGGTTGAAAAACGTAAAGTATGCTTGCAAACTAAAATCACTTGTATGCCATTTCCTAACAGTAGAAAGAAAACCACATCAATCTAATTTATCTTTTGCATAGGAGGAGATAGAAAATATTTTACAACATTCATTGATAAGGAACATGGAGGTAGGTCAAAAGGAGAGGAAGTAGGCAGTAATAAGGAAAACCAGGATTACAGGTTCTATCATAGGATTAGGAACTTTGAAGTGGAAATTGCACTAAGAAAAATGAAATCAAATAAGGTTTTAGGATCCGACGATATCCCTATTGAAGCTTCGAAATGTTTGGGTAAGAAGGGGATTGCTTGTTTGACTGGGTTATTTAGCAAGATTTTGTTGGCTAGAAAAATGCCAAAGGAGTGAAGAAAAAATATTTTAGTGCCAATCTATAAGAATAAAGGAGATATCCAGAACTGCAACAACTATAAAGGAATCAAGCTAATGTGTCATATAATCAAAGTGTGGAAGAGAGTAATGGAACATCGATTGCAAGATATAATAGAGGTGTCAGAGAATCAATTTGGGTTTATGCCTAGTAGGTTAACAATGGAAGCGATCTATCTTTTGAGGAGAGTAATAGAAAAGTATAGAGAAAAGAAATTAGACATTCATATGATTTTTATCGATCTCGAGAAAGCATAGAATAGAGTGCCTTGGGATATAATTTGGTGGGAGTTAAAAGAAGAAAGGGGTGACAAAATGTTACATTGATGTGATTAGGGATATGTATAAAGCTGTGGTGATCACTATTAAATCGCTTGCTGGAGAGACAAGTGAATTTTCAATTACTGTAGGGTTACACCAAGGATCAACCTTAATTCTTTATCTTTTTGCGTTAGTTATGGATGAGTTGACGAGAAATATTCAGGATGATATGCCATGGTGTATGTTTTTTGTAAATGATATCGTGTTAGTGGACAAGACTAGAGAAGGAGTTAACACTAAGTTGGGGACTTGGAAAGAAACACTTGAATCTAAAAGATTTAGAACAAGTAGAACTAAGACAGAATACATGGAGTGTAATTTTAATAACAATAACAATGGAAGTAGAGGAGAAGTGAAGATTGAGAACCAATAATTATCTAAGAGTGAACATTTTCGTTATTTAGGATCGATTATCACAACGGCTGGGGAGATTAGAGTAGATGTGGTTCATAGAATTAAGGCAGGGTGGCTTAAGTGAAGAAGTGTGTCTAGGGTACTGTGTAATAAACAAATACCCACTAGACTAAAAGGAAAATTCTATAGAATGGCTATTAGACCAGCGATGTATGGGTCAGAATGTTGGGCAACTAAGAAACAATATGTAGATAAGAGGAGTGTTACTGAGCTAAGGATGCTAAGGTAGATGTATGGCAAGAGTAGAAAAGATAAGTTATGAATGAGTATATTTGAAAATGTATAGAAGCAGTACCGATAGAAGATAAGTTGAGAGAGAATAGATTGAGATGGTTTGGTCATATACAACAGAGACCAACAAAGGAAGTCGTGAAGAGATGTGATATAATGATAGTAGATAGAAGTATTAGGGAAAAGGGATGACCTAGATTGATGTGGGCTACTGTAGTAAATAGAGATATGAACCTCCTTAATTTGACTAACGAAATGGCTTTGGATAGAGTTGAGTAGAGAATAAAGATTCATATGGCCGACCCCATTTAATGAGACTTAAGGCTTGATTTGGTTTGGTTTAGTTATTGGTGATTTTTTGAAATTTTTTCATATTTATCTTTTACATTCTAAAGACAAAGTTCATGAGAAATTTAAAGTTTCAAAAGTAGAAGTAGAAATCAATGAAATGTTCAAATAAAAAGACTTGGGTCAAATAGAGGTGTTGAATATCAATTTCCTGAATTTTGTGAGAATGGAGGTATTATTTTTGACTCAATTGCACCTGATATTCCATAACAAAATGAAGTACCAAAAAGAAAAAAATAGGACCTTAAATGATATGATTAATCCCGTGTTGTCAAACTCTAGTTTAAGTTATGTTCATCGGGGTGAAGCTTTGCTTACTGCATGTCATATACTTAATAGAATCCCTCTCTAAAGAAAGAACATTTCTCTTTATGAGCTTCAGAAAAATAAGAAACCTAATTTGAGTTACTTAAGAACTTGGTTTTTTTTTTTTTTTTTTTTTTTTTTTTTGTGGTTGGGGGGGGGGGGGGTTAATTTAAATTTTATTCAAGCCAAAGAACAAAGGGGCATACCCTCAAACACCCTCAAGACTATCTAAACCAGCAACCTAAAAAAAGGTTCTAAATTGACTATATATGGAGGATAGATTGGGTAACTCCCCAATCCATACAACTCTGTCAATTAAGAAAAGTTCTTCTAATATTCTTCAAAGAACAAATTCTAGCTCTGATGTATCAAGTGGAAGTAACAACGGTGACCTCTAGATGATTAGCAGCTTGCCTAAAAATTTGGTTATTTCATTCAATCCAAATGTGGTAAACTGCACAAGACAAAGACAGATAAAGAGCCATACTTCGCTGAGACTTGCCTGAACATTGCACCACTGAATTTCCTCACTCCAATCCAAAACACCTCTGTTGGTTTGATAAGTCTTTAACAGATTATCCTGTATATACTGGCTAAAAACATATTAAAAAACACATGCTTATGGCTTTCCTGAACCGCATTACATAGCACACATAGGAGTTCAACCTGCATTCCCCATTGCAACATTCTATCCTCAGTAGTTAGCCTCTGCTGGCAAACCAACCATAGAATAAAGGACCATTTAGGAACCAGTCCTCTAAACCAAACAATATCATGCCAGATAACTTTAGATCTCCTAGGTCTAATGGGGTCCCAGGCTGACTTCACAGTATAGGAACCATTAGGAGTAGGAACCCAAATAACTGCATTTTCCTTTGTAATATCAGGCACAAAAGAAGCAGGGGTAAGAGCCATAACCTGCTGAACTGTCCTATTCCTTTGTCTGTGCCAATGCCATCCATGCTCTGTCACAATGGCAGAAGCTTTAGCATGCAAGACTCTCCCAATATTTTGAACAATAGAATTACCAAAAAGTTTCAATAAAGGACCCAACGGGTAACCCCAAGGCAAATGGCCGAATGGTAAAGTCTGGAGGATTAAATCTACAGGTCTCGAGTTCGAGTCACCCTTGGGGCCATTGGAGGTTTGCCCGGTCGTTAACTTCAGAGCCCTCAGGATTAGTCCTGGCTTCCTTTAAAATCAGCGGGTTGGGGATACCTGAGTTATCAAAAAAAAAAAAAAGAGGACCCAACGGGTGCCAATTATCAAGCCACAGAAAAGTGTTCAATCCATTGCCAATTTGATATTGAATTAAAGGCTGCCCAATCTCTCTTAGCTTAAAGATCTTCCTCACAGACCAAGAAGAATCTTTAGGAAGCTCCATAGCACAAAAACACTGGTCCTTTATTTTAAGAATGATTCCATTTTACCTATAAAGAATCATCTTTTTTACTAATAACCCACAAAAGTCTTAAAATGCTTGCTTTATTCCAACTATTCACATCTCTTATACCCAAGCCCCCCATAAAGAACTTGGGGTTGTAAGGCAATAGTTATATTGCCTACACTTAAAAGGAAAAAATTAGTTGTTGCCTTGCAGAAGACTACTACTTGAGAGTTGGTTCCTTTGTCTACTGCTAACAAGAATCTGGTTAGTTACAAATGGGTCTATAAAGTCAAAACTTATTCTGATAGTTTTCCGGAGCGCTACAAAGCTTGCTTGGTTGCCAAATGTTTCTCACAGGAGTATGGTCTTGATTATGTGGAGACTTTTTCCCCCATCGCCAGGATGACTGCTATTCGTACTTTGATCTCTATGACTACTGTCTTCCATTGGCCTCTCTATCAAATAGATGTTAAGAATGTTTTTCTTAATGGCTATCTCACCGAGGAGGTCTACATACGCCCTCCCCCTGGCCTTCCACATTCCTATGGATAGGTTTGTCGTCTTCAACATGCTCTTTATGGTTTGAAGCAATCTCCTTGTACTTAGTATGATCACTTTTAGACAGCTGTTACTCAGCTTGGATTTCATCCTCTCCTTGTGCTTTGCGCCTAAGCCCCAAGAGACCTTCGGCGCCTTGGTGCACCTTGAGCCTTTAAAAACATTGATTCTTGTATTACAATTTACAATACAATTGAATAGACAGATTATTATTTAGAAATCTTACAATATCATCATGTGCATTGTAGACCAATTAATGCACATTTAAGGAGAAGTAATTTGATCCATGTGTAGGATGATAAAATAGATAGAGGAAGGCTAAGGAGAACATGTCTTGAGGCATAAAAAGGGCTTAAATAACTTAAACATATATGAGACTACGACTTTGAATAAAATTAATTGGAGAAAATGGATTGATGTAGCTGATGCTGACCCAATTAATAGGGACAAAGGTTAGTTGAGTTCAGGGTATTATTCTCTAACTATTAAAATAATTAATTTGAGAAAAGATGAAGATATAAAGAAATCTTTATGCGTTGCTTCTTTGAGTAGTGAAAGTTGAGGCCTTGTTATAATTTGTGTACAATAAAATGATAAAAATTTTATGAAGTTAAAAGTACAAAAATACAATATAGTTAGAATAGAATTCCCCAACTTTTAAACAAATTTTGAATACTTGTTCAAATTCATAGAACATATAAAAATAATATAAATTCTAGACGTATGTTCTTGACACAATTTCCTTTCATTAAAAAAAATTCACATGAGCGAAATGATTCATAAAACATAAAGAAATCAACTAAGACACACTTACCCTTCTATATTTTTATTGGAAAACGTAGAAACACCATCTATATACCCCATGATTTGCTAAAATGATATTTGGACATATCCTATAAATGTATATATGTGGTTAAAGACAGCTAAACCTACATCAAGATTTAAGCCTTGAAGTTCAGAATTATTATTATTTATTATTTATTATTTTTTTGATAAATTGAACTTCAGAATATTTGGCATTACAGGAATCTGAAATCAAACTTTGGGTTCCTCATAATGCAACTCCAACCCCTGTGGAAGCTAGTTTGGGTTGAGGAACTTGGTACAATCAATAATCAATTCAACAAAACTATATGTACATGGAAGACATCATGATTTGATGCCCAAGAATGCAAAGCTTCAGCAGAAATTCAAAGTTAAATTAAACTCAAGCATTCTCAACTGCTGCAAGTTTGCTTGTTTGGTTTAGAGGAACTACGCGAGTTTGCTTGCTTGGTTTAGAGTAAGTTGGACCACTTTTCACATAAGCAACATCGTTCATGTTTAACTTGAAGAAAACACACACACATATGCATGTATGTTTATGCTTCTTACCTCACTATATTCAGGCATTAAATACTGTAAACATCGTTGTGCAACATGATTGCCATTCACGTTCTTTATCAAGGTCACTATACCAGGCTTCAGTGAGGAAACAACCATAGAAAACTGCTCTGGAGTCTCAAGGGTTTCAATAACCTTCTGAACAGCCCGAGTCCTGTGCATGTGAAAAACAACTAAGCAGACGCTGAAAATATCAAGAAAACTGCAACAAAAAAACAAAGAGGGATCAGAGAGAGAGAGAGAGCATACCCGTGCATGTCACATGAAATCCTAACAAGGTCCCCAGATTTTCTAGTGATTGCACGAAGTATCTGCATCCGTTGATCTTCATCACACACTCCAAGCAGCTTCTGGACAAGGTAATTCCCAAAAGGATCTGTCATAAGCTCAACTATATGCACAATAATCTCCAGAAAAATCTTTTCGATATCTTCTTGGGTGCCCTCTGTAAATACCCTTTGCAAAAAGCGGCACCCATATTGGTCCTTTGCCATGAAATATATTCTACCAGAAATTCCATCAATAGAGTTGTACTTCTGCATCAGTGGCCTTGAATTATTATGTTTCAGCTCAGCAGTATTGGGCAGAAAACCTTTAGAGATCACACTACCTAACTGGAATGCAGCATTTGAATTGGATAAACTTTGATGGTAGTAACTATTTGAGAGAACTCTTCCATTCTGGTTGAGATCTGCAAGTAGTTCATTTCCTCCAAAGGAGCCAAATTTGAATGATATGAGAGAATTCTGTTCATGTGATCTTGTTGAAATCTTTTCAGGAAAATTGTGTCTCCCCACTTTGTCTGAAACTTGCATTTTGTTAAAATCTGTGGAGGAAAGGGCAGGATTAGATAGATGTATGCTCCTTGAAACTGTGGCCTTGTTCCACACGGCATCTTGATTTGTCCTCTCATTACATGGTTGCCTGAAGTTCTGATTCATTAGCCTATCTGTCACATTCCTATTTGCTTGAATTGGATACTGAGCTTCCAACTGCCGACTCCTGAGCTGTTGCATATACAGGTATTGCTGATGCATTCTGTTGTAATACTGCTCCTCTTCCACAGGCCTCCATGTAACATGAGGCTGGCTTAGTCGTTGTGAATGTAAATAAGGAAGTGGAGACTGGGAATCCACAAAGTACTGTTGCTGGTGAGAAAATATCGGAAACTCCACTCCGTGAACAGGTACATTTAGGAGCTGAAAACCTTGCACTCCATGAATGAATGGCATGGTGCCAGAAAGATTTTCGATTGTTTGGTAACAACCAACTGACAGCTTCTTGAATTCTTGAACACTGACCTTAAATGAATTCGAACTTTCTTGGAAACCTTTCTTTGCATCAACCCTTTCAAAACCACTAGATGAATTATTCTGTGATGGGAAAGAGGGGACAAACATTGCCCGAGAATCCATACTAAAAGGTAGTTTCTTTAAGCCATCTGAGTATTGCCCATTTAACAAAATAGTATGATCTTGAAAGGATTTGAAATTAACCAATGGAGGACTTGCAGCTTTTGTTGTTGCCCCTTCATTGAAGCTCAATTCTGCAAATGCAGATGTCAAGAACTGGTCATCAGGCAGATTTGGTTCCTCTTGTTGGATCCTCTTGATGTGTGATTGGCCAATTCTATTCAGAGGTAACTTTCCTTCTTCTAAACTCCCGTTGTTCTGAAGTTTCTCACTGAGCATCGCTTTTGATGGATCCACGCATAAAGGCTTGGAGCGTTCCAAGGACAAGCCATCATCCAAAGGCACCCTGTTAAAGTCTTTCAAGGAATTGATGATTCCAGATTCCTCACAAAGAGGAGCCTCAGAAGTAGCATTAGGAATCTCACCAAGAAGCTCCTCAAATTCATCCAACTCTAGTTGGTTAATTTCTTTTTCCATCTGGTGAATGCCAGGAAATTAAAGAATCCCTATTCACAAATAAACAAAGCAAGCTATATTCCGGGCAATGTAGATCCCCAAGAATAGACCTTCAATGCAACAACAATCTGTATCCTGAAAACCCAACCATAATGCAGTATACAATCAATATTGATCAAAACCCATTAACCAAAATATTGCCAATTTGTATAAAAGACTCACATTTTGAAACTGCAAAACTCCCAGAAATGCTTTCTAAATAGAGATTTCAGAGGAAACCAAAGTGTCTAATGAAATTCCAGTGAGCCAAAACCTTTGAAAATTACATCCAACCTACCTCTATAATATGTCAATTGATCAGAAAAAATATAAAGAGAGGATTCATTATCTAATGTTATATGACCATAACTAATCTCTAGAATCTCCCAACCCAGAAGTTAAATTTGAACATCTTAACATCTGAATGTATGTGCAAGCATGTTTATGGATATATATTTCTACAACGGCAGGCTCATTGCATACAATGCATAGATTGCAGTCAATTTTCTTTCTTTTCTTTTCTTTTTTTTTTTTTTTTTTTTTTGATTCATATAGAATTTGCAGTCAATGAAAACACATTTTAGTGACAATGAATGCCATAATCCCCGACTTAACAATTCGCAACAATATGTCATCATCATCCGAGTCATCAGACCACTTTCCTCGATTTCCACGTCCCCAATTTAAAAGTAAAATTATTATTATTTTTTTTATACCTTTTAATAAATTTTTAAAAAAATATATGACAAATAAAGCTACCCAGAACCAATAAAATGGAAATAACTCAGATTTATAAAGAAAGAAAAGCCAGGAAAGAAATTTGTACCAATTGAATCAGTTCATCAAATGTACGAAAACCCAGATCATGAATAATCAAAATCAAAATCAAAATCAATCCTCAACTAGTATATGTATATGTATATGTGGAAACAAAGGCAAACCCACGTTGATGAGGACATACCGAGCAGAAAGAAACGGCGGCACTAGATACAGAGCGATGAGGAAATCATGGCTATAATGTGAATTCAACAAAAGCTTTTTCAACAAATTTGGGAAAGAATGCAGAGGGAGTGGAAGTAAGATCAGAGAGAGAGAGAGAGAGAGAGAGAGAGAGAGGCGGCGTAGAGAAGGAGAGAGAAAGAGAAGTATTCAAAGGAGTGAAGAGAGAGAAAGAGAGCATTGGCATATATGACCAGACCATTACATACAAACACCAAACAACACACCACCAACTACGAAGCAAAGCAATTACCATGACTCATGCATGCCTCTCTCTCTCTCTCTCTCCTTTGGTTTTCGGTCATCCTTTAATTAATTAATTAGGAATAATATTAGAGATTACACATGACCAACAAATTCATTTTAAAAGAAGTGGGACGTAAGAGCATCTCCGATGGTTACTTTTATATTGTCATTATTATTGTTATAATTTAATAATAGATAGTATTATTTTATTAAATTATAATAATGGTATTCTAATGATAATTTGTTATTTTTAGTAAATCTCAACTAACTTTTCCTTTAATTATGTTAATGTTGTTTGGATATAGGTTTTTTTTATGATTTTATTTTTATTTATTTTTTGTCTTTTGTGACATTTTTTTACCTGTTTGTTAAAAAATTATGTATTTATATTATTCCCAACTAGACAAATATAAAAAATTAAAAAAAATGAAAAATTAGAAAAAAAATTGTTTGATTAATTCACCCCATCAAAAAATATATCATAACATATTTAATAAATTTTTTTAACTACACATAAAAACTAAACAATCACCAATTATCCACCAACAACCAACCACCAATAACCATCCATTATTAACCCAGCATTCATTCACTAGCAACTATCTATCCAACAACCATCCATTATTAATCCACCCACCCAACAACCACCGATTATTTATCCACCCATCCAACAACCATCCATTATTCATCCACCCACCCAACAACCATCCATCATTCACCCACTCACATTTTCTCTACAAATATAACACAAGGTTTTTTTACAATTTTCATATTCACCTATTCATCATTTTCATATCTTCTAAACTCTTTGTACCCACCCAACAGATTTTCTACAATTTTCATATTCACCCACTCACCCATCTACCTACAATGAACAATTTGACTAAAGCCATATTCAATGGAGATTCTGATGAATCTTCATCATCTGATGATGATATCATCATGATGCAACTATTTGCAACGCAACAACAGAGAATACAGACGTTAAACCTAAACCAACCAACCATACGTGTTGGTTCCACAAATGGTCATCAACACATTAATTGTGAGAGGGTCAAAGGCGACAAACAAATTTATAGAGATTATTTTGCAGATAATCCTGTTTATCCAGAAGAATACTTCCGAAGACGTTTTCGAATGAGGTGATTAGTATTTGTTGGTATCTTACATGATATTCAACAAGTGAATGAGTACTTCATTCACACTCGTGATGCCACTGGTGCTCTTGGATTATCCGGTGTACAGAAGATGACTGCAACACTTCGGATCCTGCAGTACGGCGTGTCTGCTGATGCTGTAGACAAGTACATTAGAATCGGTGAAAGTACTGCAATTGCCGCCTTGAATTTTTTTTACCAGATCAATTGTTGCTACATATGAAGCTATTTACTTAAGATCTCCAAATGAAGCAGATGTCACCAGATTATTGCAAGAGGAAGAGCAACGCGGGTTTCCTAGAATGTTAGGAAGTTTGGATTGTATGCACTAGCGTTGGGACAAATGTCCAATTGCCCAAGCCGGTGCTTACACTGGACACTACCACAAACCAACAGTTGTACTCGAGGCAATTGCCTTCTATGACTTGTGGATTTGGCATGCTTTCTTTGGCATGCCTGGCTCGCTAAATGATATTACTGTTCTTGACAGGTCGTCTTTATTTGCTGAATTAACTAGAAGACGTGTCCCTACTGCCAACTACACCATCAATAATCACGCGTACAACATGGGGTATTATCTTGAAGATGGTATCTATCCTCGTCAGGCAACGATTGTGAAAACAATATCTCAACCTCAAGGCGCAAAGAGACAACTATTTGCGAGGATACAGGAGGCATGTCGAAAAGATGTCGAAAGGGCATTTGGAGTGCTCCAAGCACGATTTAATATTGTCTGAGTTCCAACTAGAGGTTGGAGTAATGAGGATCTGTACTACATCATGAAGACGTGTATTATTTTGCACAATATGATCATTGAAGACGAGCGTGATATTCCAGAAATGAACGCAGTGCAGCACAACTTCAAACTGATACCAGTAATACCCATTGTCAAGTGTCACGCGATCCGAATGAAGAGTATGCTCAATTTATGTTAAATAGGCAAAGGATTAGATCTACTGAAGGCCATAATGCAATTCGTAATAATCTAATTGGACACTTGTGGTCCCGAGCTAGAGAGTAGGATTAATGTCAGTTTGTATTTTATCTTTTTAATGGTAGTTAATGTCATTTAATGTCAGTTAATGTATTTTGTCATTTTATTGCCTTCATTTGAAAAAATATATTTATTTTTTTGCATTATACTTTATTGAAAAAATTTAATTATAATACAAATTACTCAACATTATACATTGAAAAATTAGTATTACATTGTTTTGCAAAAAATACTAAAAAATAAAAAATAAAAACATGAAATGACATTACAAATTAAAAATTACATTGCAAATAAAAACTAACAATTACATCAAAAATTAAATGACATTGCTAAATTTAAAAATACATTATTCCCGTAATTATTCATCAAGAGGCATGGGAAAATAGTAATTTGGGTTGCTGATATTTGAGAACCACTTGGCGAAAATCTCATTTTTTCGTGTTGTGTGATATGCCTTTGTTTGAGGATCCAAAAGAGAAATGTCCGTAGTCATTATCTCATGTTCTTCTTTTCTGAGCTCAAGTTCTTTCATTTCCTACAGTGCTTGAATCATTTTTCTTCTCTTTCGTCTTTTTTCTTTTCCTTCTCAGCAAGGTATTAGTTAAATGTCTCCAATTGTATGCTCATTTTTTGGACTTCAACTTTAACCACTTGATTTCTCCGAAATAATTCTTTTGAAGCTTTCCTACCCATAGGCCTTTTACTCCTTACAGAGACACTGCCCTTACCAACAGTTGGATTGTTATCAACACTTGGACTGGTGTCATTTTCAAGAGAAATGCAGTTATCCATAAGAGAATCAGGGGCTGAATCAGGGGAAAACGGTGTATGTATCCTTGACTTCACCGTATTCGTAGGAGCTACATCTTGCCACCTGATATTGTTTTGCAAGATTGACCAACAATGTTCAAAAGCAAAATGTTTCTTTTCATCTTCATGGCATAAAAGTTTTGCTTGAAGCATCTGTATCAATAAAATATTAAATTAAGTAATTATTTAATTTTTATATGAGACGAAATAAAATAAAATAAAAAAGTAACATAATAAATGAAGATGAAATCTTACTAGATCAACTTGAGACATCCCACTTGGGTGTAGATTTTCGACTTGCACTAAACATCCACGAAATTTGTTAGAACATTTCATGATTGTACCCCATCGAGATTGGATAGAAACTTGTGTTCTTGACTGATCATTCTGAAGGGCGCAATAATTTTCATAAATTCTCCCCTAAAAGTGAGTATAAGATTGTGAATTGCCAACCATTGAGTCTTCAGAAATGTGACACCAAGCTTTACAAAGTGCCATATCTTTAGCAATGGTGAATGATTTTCCTCTCTTTATTTTTGATGAACCTTCTATACCGATTGTGTAAAGAAAATATAAATAAAAATGTAATTTAGAAAGTTTGTTGTGAAATGAAATTGAGTAAAAAGATAGAAGAGAAGGTTTGTATTTATAGGAAAAAAAATAGTCGTTTTTTTATAGCCGTTTTAACATAAATAAGAGCCGTTGTGGTATGTTTTTTATTTAATTTTTATTTATTTTTAATGAATAAAGTAACACATTTAGATCTCAGCCGCTGGATTGTTATTAATCAACGGCTGAGATCAATCATGTGGAAAAATTTGGTCTTCGAAGTTCAATAAAGTTAGGAAAGTTTCCAAATCTACTCTGAAAATTTTGAGAGCTTCGAAACTTCAGAGAGAGAGATAGCACACTTCGGATAAACTTCAAAGAAGATCAGAGAGAGAGAGCTTCGAAACACTTCGGATCTGTGCTTCAGATCAGTGAACTTTGGATGAGTGAAGATCAGAGGGAGAGAGCTTCAGATCTCTGCTTCAGATCAGCCTGTTTCTCGGATCAGTGAAGATCAGAGGGAGAGAGCTTTGGATGAACTTCGGATCGGCTTTAGATCATTGAAGATGAGAGCCGAATTCATGATCAATGATCATCCACTTCAGATCAGCTTCGGATCAGTCCTCTTCTTCCACTTCATCTTCGGATCAATGATCATCTCCCATCTTCTCTTATTCGAAGCTTTCTCTCTCTCTCTCTCTCTCTTCAATCCTCTTCTCCAACCCTCTTCAATCCTCTTCAGATCAAAGCCGTAGCCCCCATCAAATCTAGGTATTTTTCTTCCAAAACTCATAATGGATTATTTGAGAAATTAATTTGAGATTATTTATGTTGGTATTCCTGAAATTTTTTAAATCTATCATTTTTGAAATCTGTTGATTTGCTGATATTGTTGAAATTAATTTAATATTTCTATTGGTATTTCTGAAATTTGTTGATATTCTTGTTCATATTGCTGAAATTTTTGAAGATGAATTTGGTATGAATATTGATGAATTTGCTGAAATTCTTGTTCATTCTAATTAATTTGTGATGATTTCTATTTTAAATGACATGGTGAATTTTATTTCTTTTATAAAAAGCTTCAAGCATTTTGGAAAATCCCAACTGAAAGGGAAGGAGGGAAGGAGGGAAGGAAGAAAACAGTTTAATTTTGGGTGACTTGGCAGATTTGGCTGCTGCCAAATTTGGCACATGATTTGGCAGTTGCCAAATTTGACAACTGTTATCGCATGCCATTGGAGAAGCCAAGATTGCCCAAGCTGCTATATTATGGCTTTGACAGCTGATTTAGCCATCCATTGGAGATACTCTAACAAATCAAAATTTGACATCTATCTTTAACGTATCATTGTGAGAGTTATTTTAAAATTTTAAAATATTTTTCATAAATTAATTGTCAACAAACATAAGGTTCTTCCTAAGAACATAATATGTTTATGGGTTCATTTCTCTCACATTGATCATTTTAATTGGAGAGAGTGTTTATGCTTAGTATGTCTAATTTAGAATCAAATTTTTTTGAATTTGTTAAATACAATATTTATGTAAAAAAAATAAAATGATTGAATATCAATAATTATATATTTAAATTACATTTGTATTATAAAAAATAAATTACCATTCTTAAAATTATTTTTATTGTTTATTTTTTCAAAATAAATATTATTTAAATATATAGTTACTGATATTCAATCATTTTGATTTTTTATATGAATATTATACTCAATAACTTTTAAAAAGTGAATAATTTACATCACTGAAATTGATTTCAAAATGAATTATCAAACTCAAATATTCTCTCATGTTAAAGATGACAATTTGAAAGAAAAAAAAAAAACATAGGTTTATATATCTATCATAAAAACCTATGGAGTAATATATTCCTATTTCTTGATTATAGTCTTTATCTTTTCGCTGTTTCCAGCCTTTCCATGATATTGTTTATAAAAAAATTTACAAATCAAGTGTAATTCTAAAAAATATGATATTGTTTATAAGAA
This sequence comes from Camellia lanceoleosa, assembly GCA_025200525.1. Lineage (NCBI taxonomy): Eukaryota > Viridiplantae > Streptophyta > Magnoliopsida > Ericales > Theaceae > Camellia > Camellia lanceoleosa. The sequence continues at coordinate 131,215,965 of CM045768.1, forward strand.
AAATTACAAATCAGGTGTAATTCTAAAAAAACAATTACATACGCGTGGTGATGTTTAGAACTTTCATAATTAAAATCAACCATACATTGATTTGTTATTCCCCCTTGTTTATATGACTGAAATCAATACATGAAGAGTTATTTTGGGAAAATGATTATAATAAATTTTTTGATAAAAAGTTACTTATAAACAGTTTATAAGTAGTTTTTTTGTGAGAGAGGAAATAGGTTATAATCTGAGAAGTGGATTATAACCCATTTCTCAAAATAGGGTGTAATAGTGGCAATAGCACCTTCCTTTTATGTCTCTTTAGCATTAGATTAAAATTATGATTGTTCACCTTGTTTGTTGTCAGTTTTCAATTCATATTTTTTTATTTTTAATGTATTTTAATTAATTTTTTTTAATTTTTAGATTCATTTCATCTTAATATATTTAACATGTAAAAAATTTATAAAAAATCTTTTAAAAAATTCATTGAATACAACAAAATACGTCATATTTTTATTTTTATTTTTTTGTGTTTGGTGAATTAATTTTTTTTTTCCCCATAAATATCATACTTTTTAAGCATATTTAGATTAGGTGTATTTAAAAAATAAAAAAATATGTAAAATATTAAAAAAATTCATAAAAAAAAAATACATAAAACAAAAGGTTCAATTTTCTTAAAAGTTAACTCAATTTTTTAGAACTAAACATGTTTATGAATTCGTAGCGACTTATCAAGGAAAAGGAAAATGATAGAGAACTCAATAAATAAATTTGACTTATCCAATTCAATATCTTCTTATTTATTTATTTTTTCTCAATAAATCCTTTCACAAATCAATGGTCCAAATATAGTTTAAAACTTAGTTTTTTTTTAAAAAAAAAAAGGGAAAAAAAATTAGAGAGTAAAAACTTAGTTTGAAAACTGGCTAAATATTGAAGTATGTGGTATAAATTTAAATTTACAATAATATGAATCATATCAAGAATGAATTTGATCGACATATTACAATTTGACAATTTTTTGGATTAATTACTTTTTAGCTTCCCAGCATTATTGAGTTAACCAAATTTTAGATACCATCTTACATTTCAAAAAATTGTAACCCATTCAAACCAATGGCCATCAACGATATATTCCAGGGACATTTACGAGCCTGTCTTATTGACCAAAATTATTTGCTTATAAGTCATACTCCCTTTTCTACCTATCAATATTATCAAAATGTCATCCCCTCATCTTCTTCATCCCCAGTATCAATACTAAAATGACTCCTCTCTTCCTCTGCCAGTTACCATCTTCGGCTGCCATCTACAATCGCCGACCATCTCTGACAATCAGCGAAGACCACCTTTGACCTTTGGCAAAATTTTTCTGACAATATTTTTCAACAATTCTTCAACCATTTTTTTTGCAAAAACAATGTCCATCTCCACTACATCACTACTCCCACCACCTTCTCAATTCTTGTGTATGATAAATGTTTTCAATTGTCAATGATAAATTTATCATTCATAATATATATCAAACCATTTAATCACTTACTCACACTCACACACATATGTACACACTCACTTAGTTATTCATTCATAAAAATACACTCACTCACTTACATATAAAAAAGAGTAAAACTTGTAAATTTATCATTGATCGATTTGTAAAACATTACAAATAATTCACTCACACTCTTACTCGCTCACTCACAAGAACCTATCTCCTTCCACCTCACACACACAAAACAAGAGATAGATAAAATAATCACTAATAAATGAATCTAGATCTAATTTGCAGCTAATCTAGTTTGAGAGAGAGAGAAAGGGGATGGAGGCAAGATATGTAGACTTATCGTTGTTTAGAGTCATTTGGAACTAATTTCACCAATGAAACAATTAGATCGGTGTAGATTTAAATGAGGTCATCGAAAAATGGCAGTTAATGTGACGATCCAGACTTGCTAATCGTGATTTTAATTAATTAATTATTTGTCAATTCTAACTGAACTAAGTGCCTAGTAATTTAATTTGTGCATATATGTCTGAGAGGGTAAAATGTGTAAATCTGGGCCGAGCTAGGATTGGGTAGAAGCGAGCTGAGCTGTGGGCTGAGTAGAATGGACTTCGCCATTAGGCCTAGTTAGCTCGGTCGTAAATGACTGAGAGCTCAGTTGGAGTATGCTGAACCAAGGTACAGGAAGCTGAATTGTAAAGAGTAGGATGGAACCGAGCTAGATGAAGCCCGGTTAAGTTTGCCGCTTAAGCATGGTAGTGTTAGCTCGGTCGTTTTGTCATACTATCGAGGTAAAACTATTTCACTTGGTTAAAGCAGTGAAAAGGGTGCCAAGGGATAAGCATTATCTTTTAGAAAAATGATTTCTAGGAGGACTCTACATTGAGGAATAAAGAGTCCTACTAGGATTGTGCCACACAAAATTTATAAAAGTTCATGACAAAACCTATGGACAGGTATCACAATTCTTACTCTAGAATACATAGAGCTTATTGTCTATTGTCTAGTTGCTGACTTAGGCATCGGAGGGGTTTCCGGTACATACTCGCCGGCTAGCTCACATTTGTGTTTTCAGGAAGTAAAGCGACGACGTTTGGAGGAGCGCAAACTTGATCAACAGGATCATACAAGAAGAATCATTTCGTACTCGTACAATTGGCGCCGTCTGTGGGAATTTCACAAAGAACAAAACCTCTTGATCAAGTTTTCCTCTCTAGTTGAAAGCAATGGTGCACAATGAAGACTTGTCACAATCTGCTATTGATGGGCAGACCCCGAAGGGGGGTGGAAGGCGCGAAGGTTTACCTCCTATCCCACCCGTAGCGGATTTAGAACCCCAGTGACAAAACTCCCAGAGGGACACTAGGGAGAGATGGGGCACTAGCCCCCGTCGCTCTCAAAGTCCTGAAAGACAAAGGCGGAGGCTTGATCCTCAAATTCTGGAGGATCGCGTGAGGGAGCAAGACAAGTTAATCATGAAGATGGCGGCAGACATGGAGACAATGAAGCACCAGATAAAAGGAAAAAATGGTGGCGACAAGAGAGGGGCGTAACGGCAACACGCCCCCTCGCCACCCGGAAGATCGTGACAGACATACCACGCCATCACAAACAGAAAGTAGGAGTCTTAGAATAGGCGACACCCAATCAAGGACTTCCAGGACTCGTCACTCCAGGTCTTAGAGAACGAGGATTGAAACGTCGTATACAGAGGGAAGGAGCTAGTACCCCTCACATACACACCAGACAACATCTAGGCACACGGAGTTGCCTAGGTCAGCAGACTCACGGACGGTGCTCGAGAAGAGGGCCCAATGGAAGGCAGACACCAGGGTACGCGACCCCCGCAGTGTTTCAGCACTGCAGCGATTGGCCCCTCGGACACATGGGAGTGTCGAGGTAGGGATGCCAATGTCACGCCTTGCTTATGAACCAGTGGACAAGGTATTAGCAAGGTTACAGAGCTCGCTGTTCGTTCCGACAATAGAAAATGCATCACTACCTTCAAGCTTTCACCAGCCCAAATTCACTACTTATGAGGGAAAGACAGACCCCTACATGCACTTAAGCCACTTTCGCCAGGTTATGGCAATATACCGGTGGAACGAGGCCCTAATGTGTATCCTGTTCCCATCGAGCCTCGGCGACCAAGGTCTAACCTGGTTCGAAAGGCTACCAGAAGGCAGCATCGCCTCATGGGCACAACTGGCAGAGGTGTTCGTGACTAGATTCAGAACGAACACCAAGACACCAGTGGAGATTGATCAGTTACTCTTCATTGACATGGGCGAAAAAGAGACATTAAGGTCTTACAATAGTCGATATTGGGAAACTTTCAACCAGATTGGGGATTGCCTTACAAATTTTGCCATCGCACAATACAAAAAGGGTCTACCAGTCGGAAACAAACTGAGGGACTTGATAACAATGATGCCACCCCTCACGATGGAGGCCCTAATGGAGAGGGTGCATCAACATATCCGAGTAGAAGAAGATAGCGTCCGTGCTAAAACAAAATCTGGCACAACAACATTGCCCGATAAAAAGACTACAGTGAAAGTCAACACAGTGGAACAACCAAACAGGAATGAGCAAGGCGGGCGCGCCAACCTAGAGGACCCAGAAAAGAGGAAGTTAATAGTCCGCACTGCCATCACCACCGTATTCAATAAACCTATCTACCAGATTCTTAGCGAGATACAGAATGAACCCTTCGTTCGGCGGCCAGCCAAGTTGGGAGAGGCATAGAGGGGCTATGACGAGAGGTCCCGTTGCATCTTCTATGATAAAAAGAGGCACCGCACTGAGAATTGCACACCACTAAGGCAACATCTGGAAGAGTTAATGGTCGCTGGACACTTGGACCACTATATAGAAGGGAGAACATAGCCAGTCCCACAGGACCCCAACAAACCAAATGGGATGCCGGTCGACGGTCCACCTCAAGGTGTAATCAACATCATACATGCAGTTGTCGAACCTGAGCGGGTATGTGAGCTCAGGGGGATGATCCAAAAGGCTTAGCACTGGAGAGAGGTACTAAGTGCACAACCAACCGTGAAAAAGGGCAGAATAGAAGCCACGAACGTCATATCCTTTTCAGACAGAGACTTGGCAAGGCTGCATTGCCCTCACAACGACACACTAGTGGTCACGTTGCGCGTCAAGAATTTTGATACCAAGCGGATTCTGATTGACCAAGGAAGCTCATGCGAGATAATGTACTACGAGACCTTCAAACAACTGAAATTGGAGGACAAAGACCTGGCACCTGCAACATCGCCCCTCGTCGGTTTCAACTCAATGCCAGAATGGCCAGTAGGCAAAATAATCCTCCCAATCAAGGCGAGAACTGTGACTAAACAGGTGGAATTCTGGGTATTGAAGGTCCCATCTACCTACAACATAATCTTGGAAAGGGCATGGCTACATGCCATGCGCTCAATGGCGTCAACCTACCATCAGGTAGTACGATTCCCTAACAAAACTGGCATGATTGAAGAGGTCTTAGGAGACCAAATCATGTCGAAGTAGTGTTTCGTCACAGTAAACGGTAGTCGCACCGTAAAAGGGTTCGTTCAGATGGTGGAAGAGCCAGAAAGCAACGAATTATTTACAGATGGTAAAGCAGCAGAGCAGAATGCAGTGGAGGACTTGGTTGAGGTAAGGATAGATGAACGAGACCCAGAAAAATTCTTTTCGCTCGGCTCATTTCTGTCCAATACTGAGAGAACAGAGATTATGGATTTCTTAATCTTCAACATCGAAGTGTTCGCCTGGACGCCATATGACATGCCTGGCATTGACCCTAAATTCATTTGCCACCAACTTAATGTTCACCCAAATGCCAAACCAATTATACAGCGCAATCGCAGATCGACACTCTACCACGCAAAGATAGTGATGGAGGAAATGGGAAACTTGCTAGAGGCTGGAGTCATCAAAGAAGTGCACTATCCTAGGTGGATCTCTAATGCCGTAGTGGTACCAAAGAAGAATGGAAAGTGGCGCATTTGTGTGGACTACAAAATGGTCAACAAGGCATGCCCAAAAGATAGTTTTTCCCTACCGCGGATAGACCAACTGGTGGACCTAACGGCAGGGCATAATCGACTTAACTTCCTTGATGCGTATAGAGGTTACCATTAGATCGCTATGTACGAACCAGACCAAGAGGCCACGTCATTTATAACTTCCAGGGGATTGTACTGTTACAAGGTCATGCCCTTTGGCCTAAAGAACGCAGGGGCTACATTCCAACAGATGATCACCAAAATGTTTGAACTATTGTTAGGCAGAACAATGAAGGCCTACATAGATGACATGGTGGTCAAAAGTAAGGATGAGAAGGACCATCTCAGGGACCTAGATGAAATGTTCCAAATTCTGAAGAAGAACAAGTTGCGCCTAAATGCATCCAAGTGTGCATTAGGCGTAGGATCAGACAAATTCCTAGGCTTCCTTGTAACCAACCGAGATATAGAAGCTGACCCCTCTCAGATCAAAGCAATCCAGGATCTTAAGAGGCCCAACACAGTCAAAGAGGTATAGTATCTCACTGGCTTAGCAGCCACACTCAACCGGTTCATAAGTCGGTCGTCAGATAGATGCCGACCGTTCTTCCAAGCCTTGAAGGACAAATTTGAGTGGGATGAAGAATACGACCGTGCCCTAGAAAGCTTGAAGGACTACATGACCTCTCCTCCATTGTTATTAACCCCAGTGCCAGGAGAAGAACTCTTTTTGTACCTGGCGGTTTCACAACATGCTGTTAGCATGGTGTTGGTCAAAGCAGAAGGAATCCAACACCTACCTATCTTTTATATTAGCAAAACCTTGCTGGATGCTGAAACAAGGTACCTACCATTGGAAAAGCTAGCCTTAGCCTTGATAATGGCTTCAAGGAAGTTGTCACATTATTTCCACGCCCACACAGTATTCATCCTAACAGCTTTTTCCCTAAAAGCTTTGTTCGAGAGGGCAAATTTCTCTAGACGAATCTTGAAGTGGGCGGTGGAATTAGGGCAGTACGACATCAAGTTTCAACCCAGAACCGCAATAAAAGCCCAAGCTTTAGCAGACTTTGTGGTTGAGTTCACACTAGGAAGTCATCGCATCTGCCCAGTTGACTTGACCGATACAACCGAAATAAGGGTAGAAAGTGCCACAGGAACTGCACAACCCCCAAAACAAGATGCCCAGCTACATTCCAAGTCGTACAGGATTGAAGACAGGAAGGAAGGGGCAAACCATGCTGTTCCTAAAAAGGACTCATAAACAAGTAAAAACTTGGACAGTCAGATAGTGAAGAACAAACCCCAACAATAGGCGTGGACTTGGAAGAAAACATCAGCAACACACATGACCCCAAGACATCATCTGATCCCTCTACTTGCTGGAAACTATTTATCGGAGAGATGTGGAAGCTCTTCGTAGATGGAGCATCCAATAGGCACGGTGCAGGAATTAGCATAGTCCTAAACTCACCAGATGGCTTAGTAGTGGAACAGGCAGTCAATCTTGGCTTCCCAGCATCCAACAATGAGATGGAGTATGAAGCACTGTTAGCAGGCTTAAAATCAGCACTTTTCATGAAGGCCATCGAGTTAATGGTTTACAGTGACTCGCAGCTGGTAGTAAACTAGATTTCAGGCGACTACGAGGCGAAAGATGAGAGAATGGCTAAGTATTAAGAGTTAGTCAGAAAGGAAATCATGAAGTTCGAAGTAGTTCGAATAGAGCAAATCGGCCGAGAAGAGAACAGTAGAGCAGATGAGCTGGCAGGTTTTGCTTCAATGACAGATACGTCTATTCCACACCCACTACTGATCGACTTCCTACCCAGACCAAGCATTGAAGAACTTGAAGTAGCTGAGGTTTGTTGTGCTGAACTGGGCCCTTCATGGATGAACCCCATCATACTGTTCTTAAAAAATGGCATCATGCCTGAAGAAAAGAAAGAGGCCAACAAAATTAGAGCAAAATCACAGCGATTTTGGCTCTCACCATCATTGGTGTTATACAAAAAATCCTTCACAGGACCTTATTTGAAATGTGTCCATCCCAGCAAGGTCGAGGCATTTTTGTTCGAAATACATGAAGGCGCATACGGAAGCCACCAAGGGGGGAAATCATTGGCTTACAGAGCAATCTCATAAGGATATTGGTGGCCATACATGCAAGCAGATTCTGAAAAGATGTCAAGAAATGCAAGAAATGTCAGAAGTTCGCACACTAGATACACCAACCAGCTAGAGAGCTTCTACTATTAACTAGCCCATGGCCCTTCACAATGTGGGGCCTGGACATAATGGGACCACTTCCAACAGCACCAGGTAACAGAAAGTTCTTCCTCGTAGCAACGGACTACTTCACAAAGTGGGTGGAGGCTGAAGCACTTGCATCAATAAAGGAGAAAGATGTTAAGAAATTTGTCTAGCAGAATATCATTACTCGTTTCAGCGTACCCAAGGCCCTAATATCTAACAATGGCACTCAGTTCGACGGCAAAATCTTTAGGGGCTTTTGCGAAGAATACAAGATAGAATTCTACAACTCTACACTAGCATACCCTCAAGCAAATGGCAAGGCAAAAGCATCAAACAAATTCGTCTTAGACAGATTGAAGAAAAGGTTAGAGAAAGCAAAAGGCAAATGGGCTGAGGAGCTTCCTCATGTTTTATGGGCTTACGATACCACACTTTGGCGGTCAACTGGTGAAACACCTTTTTCTTTGGCCTGCGGCATGAAGGCAGTAATCCCACTGGAAGTAGGCCTCCTCACTATTAGAAGTGAAAATTTTGACCCAGACTTGAATGAAGAAGCCATAACCTTGGAACTCGACCTTGCAGAGGAGAGAAGGGAAAGAGCTCTAGTTCACATTGCCTCATACCAGCAGGAGTTATCCAGAAAATATAACAAAATAGTGCATCCAAGGCAATTCAAGATCGGGGATTGGGTATTACGCAAAGTAATGGGCAACACTTTGGTACCTAGAGACAGCAAACTAGGACCTAATTGGGAGGAACCTTACAAAGTGGTCGGTTTAGTAGGAAAATGGGCATATCACTTGGAAGATGGAGACAGCAAGGCTATTCCTAAGCCATGGAACACTACCAATCTCAAGTTATTTTATTTTTAGCTTTTTCTTAGGATATTTGTAATTTTTTCCCTTTTTTTCAAATAAAACAAGTATTTTTCAACATAAGTCTTTCTATTGTAAAATTTGTTCTCAGTCATTTCCAGCAAGGGCAATCAGAAAGTTTGGTAGGAAAAACCAAATATCGAGCTCTCTTTAGCCGATATCAGGATTTAGGCTAAAGAAGATTGGCAGGAATAACCAACATTGAGCTCTCTTCAGTCGAGATAAGGATCTAGGCTGAAGAAGGTTGACAGGAATAACCAACATTTAGCTCTCTTCAATCGAGATTAGGATCTAGGCTGAAGAAGATTGGCAGGAATAACCAACATTTATCCCTCCTCAACCGAGATCAGGATCTAAGCTGAAGAAGGTTGGCAAGTATGGCTAACACAAACTAATTGCAGAGTACTTTCACCGAAATAAATATCTCAGTTTGAAAATATTAAAGCTTAGAAACCAAGCAAAGAGTTCTCATACAATCAAAGCTGAAAAATAAAAACAAATATGGAGAGAACCGAACAAAAAGACTGGAAATTGAAGATTTCATTCCATAAGAAAAAGATCCACTACAAGAGGAGGGGCTTTGAGCCCGGCTACAAATTCTTTCATGAGTAAAACATCAAAAGAAGTAAAAGATCAAGCCAGGAGGTCATCCAAATTTGCATCAATGTGTCACGACCCAAACCCGCCCCTATAGGTTTAGCGACGTAACCGGCCAGTAATCCGTGGATTACCTACGGCCTCCAAACAGATTAACAATTAATAAGGGGCTGCGGAAGCAATAAAGTAAAATAAATAAGGTCCGATGAGCTGTGATGACATACATGGGACAGAAATTTTAAAACTTATTTATATATATAAACATGCTAGCCAAAACACCCATTTGTACAAAATATTTACAGCAGTTTGTCCCAAGATCCAACTTTACAAAAACCACAACTGACGACTAGCATGAAACAAAACTGCCTCGAGGTTAGGCTTTGACGGGAACCTCCTCGGGAGGCGCAACAGCTGGCTGACCAAAAAGGGAAACATGAGGCCATCAACTCTGGCCAGGGTCTTGTGCCGTCTCACCTACATATATATAGTAAACTGTGAGCGAAAGCCCAGTGAATAATAACAGAGTAAAGGGTTTAATGAATGAGTCCGTATAGATTTAGAATCATAATGCAACACATAGCATGTTCATAATTGACCAACTATATACCGAATACATAGGTTTTGTCAGAACACACACAGTTCAACCGTTAGCGCTACAACTCAGTGTAAAGCATTAATTGGTAAACTTGTCAGTTCCATAAAGGAACCTCCGGCCGGGCACATACAACTTGTCAGTTTCATAAAGAAACCTCCGGACTGGGCATAGCATAACTTGTCGGGCCCCATAAGGAACCTCGGCCGAGCGGCACATATAACTTATCAGTTCCATAAAGGAACCTCCGGACTGGGCATAGCATAACTTGTCAGTTCCACGAGGGAACCTCCAGCCGGGCACACATAACTTATCAGTTCCATGGAGGAACCTCCGGACCGGGAACTTGTAACATACTGAAATCATAGCATAATGTCACAAACGCCTGTTATTGTTGGACAATCATTCATAGTAAAAACATGATATTCATTCAACAGATCATATTTCATGTACTGAAGATAATTTAACTTGAACATAACTTTACTAAGTTATTACTCACAGTGGGCGTTGAAACTGATAGGTGAAGCCAAACGATCAAACCAACTACGGCACACGACCTACATAGTCACATAATGGGTACACAGTTGAGATACGCATTTCTAATTGTACAAAACTCACATCCATGATTCTGAGTGTGTATCTAACCCCTTACCCTTAGTATGGAGTCTTAATCATGGCTTAGGAATGCCTAGGATGGAATGTGGATGCAAAAATGCCTTAGAAAATGTTTTACAAAAGTTGCTGAAAACAGGGGTCTCGCTCGAGCGAGCCTTCCTTCGCTCGAGCGAGCATGCAAAATCAAAGAGTTCGCTCGAGCGAGGAGTCCTTCGCTCGAGCGGTCTGATGAAATGAAAAAGTACTGGTTGCTGAATTTTTACGCGCGATAGTCGCTCGATGTTCGCTCGAGCGATCTAACAAAATCAAAGGCTTCGCTCAAGCGAGCCTTCCTTCGCTCGAGCGTGCGTCTGCGTGCACCAAAAACCTGAAGGCGTGCAATGTGCGCTCGAGCCACCACTTCTTCGCTCGAGCGGAGCTCAGAACAAAGGATGGTCGCTCGAGCGAGTAATCCTTCGCTCGAGCGAAGAAGCAAAATCTGGAATTTCCAGATTTGTTTTCTAAGTTCGAACCAAGCTTCCTACCACCCAAAACTCAACCTCTTGGGCCCAAAATCTGGGAAAACACATTAAACTCATAGTACATTAAGTTTCAAAAGCCAATTTGTAAAATCATTGCCCAAGAGGGAGTCCAATGATCACCATTTACAAACCCATTTCAAGAACAATTTGAAAACATGAAATGCATGATCTTCAAACCAATTTTCAGCTTTAAATCTTGCTCTAAAGAGCTCAATACTTTGAAAACAAACTGAAATCATGGATTCTTACATAAATATGGGCATGCATGTGACCATTATCCATGAATTCAACTCCAAATGCCTCAATATAAACATGCATGTAACATTAGAGCTCCAATTCACCATTTATGAGCAAATTCATGATTTACTTCTCTATAACCATGATGCATGCAAGATGGAACTTAAAGATGGCAAGAAGATGATAACTTCACTCACCTAAGTCTTGTAATTTAGGCCTAGAAGCTCAATCACGCAACCACACTTCAATTCACTTCAAGACTTCAAGCAAATCAAGCAAAACAAGTCCCTCTCTCTCTCTCTATGTTTTTGGTCGGCAATGAACAAGAATGAGGGGCTGAAGAAGTGTTTTAGCTTAAGTGTTAAGACTCAATAAGGTTCTAGTAAACATTAAACAAATGGCCACTAAGGGGGTAAAGTTGTAATTAAGCTAAACTTGGCAATTAACTTATTTTAATCCAATTTAATCATTCCTAATCACATTCTGGAAAAATACACCAATAAATTACATAAAATCTAACGAGTCCAAAACACTAATCAATTTTGGAAACGGGTGCCGATAAGGCTTCCAATTTGCGAATTAAAACTTAAAATACAAATCGATAAAACACAAAATTCATGCAACACACATGCAATTAAATCCTAGATTTCCTCTTAATTATTATTAGGTATAATTAAGTCCCAATTAGCGCTAATCAGGGTCGGGGTTATTACACAATGTCAACCCGAGCTTCGCCACTTGGTAGCCCAATTTCAACAGGTACGTCGGTCAAAGGCACATCATCAAGCGTACTTGGCACCAGTGGCTCCACTCGAGCTGTCTGAACGGTTGGAAGACCGCGATCATTGTTGGCAGTTGGGGCGTTGTTTGAATCAGGTGATCCTTTTTCCTCTCTCCTCTCTTAGAGAAACTTCTGTTGGATGGCGTTGGCATAATCCGCCATATAACTTGGGATAAAGTAAGGGGGAGGGTTCTAAAAGACCTCGATTTTTGGGCCAAAATCGAGCTTCGCAATAGCTGCCTTCTAGCCACATTTGAAAAAAAATGTCTTTTGCAGCCTCGCACTGCAAGGCTTATGTTGCCTCCCTCTCTTTGTAGTCGTGGTCCTCAGCGTCATCCATGCTTTTTTTTAGCTCGGCGATCTCGGCATCTTTTTTCTTCTCAAGCTTGGCCAACTCACGTAGATAGCGATCTTTTCTTTTGACCAAGGCCTTCTGCTTGTCTGCTTCTACTGAGTTAACCAGCTCGGTAAGTCGGGTGACTTCAGGTTCAAGCTCGGCCTCGTTTAGCTCGGTCGTCTTGGCGTTGGCTTCTGCCACGACCAGTCGTGTTGTCTTATGCAGCTCCAACACGCGCTTGTGAGCAACATGGTTCTTCTGCATGGCCTGCAAAAGGAAAGACAGCGATCATGATTAAAACTGAGTGAACAGAAGTGTAAATTGGAAATCAAACAAGGAGAGCACTTACCAAGCGTTCAACTAGGTTAACTGATCGTGATGTTCCATGTCTGGTGGCAGACACACGCTTTTAGCAAGGTTGAAGGCTAGCGTATGATCTTTATCTGCCACCACTGAGTCTGTGTTCGTTATGGCTCGATTTTTATAAGTTATTTTTGGAGCCCACTCTGAAGGGCTAGCTCGGTTTAATTGTCTTGGCTCAGTACTTGGCTGCGATGTTTCCGGAAGCACGTGGTTGTCTTCATCAATCAGTCGCTGCGGCTCGGTCAAAGCAGAGCGTGCACACTTGTTTGACCGAGATGATGAAGCTCGGGAAGTTGGGAGGGCCACCACTTCCTCGGTTGTTTGACCGACTTGTGTTGTCTCGTTCTGAATTCCACCGTTTGGAGTTGATGTTGTCTTGGTGATCAGTGCTCAAACAGTTCAGCGTTTGGCCATCTCTTGTTCTTCGGTTAAGGGAATGAGGTTGATTTGAGGAAGAGTTGGATCCAATTCTGGTGATGGTTCAAGGAGAAAGTCAGTTACTCTGGTCTTCCTCTTACCACTGTATCTATATATACATTCAAAGTTCAAAAGCTCGGCCAAATCTCAGTGACGGTATCGAAATGCGGCGCAGAGAGCATCTAGGTTGGGGTATTGGTATTGTGACTTTAGTTGGTTCAAGTCTACATAAAGAGAAAGGCAACGGTTAGCATGGTGTAAGAGTTATAAACAGCAGGAGCAAAAAATAGACAAACTAAGCCGAGGTATTCATACCGACTGTTCCTTTATTCCAGTTAAAGCTGTAGCCCGGTATCTGGGCTTCTTAGTCTTCAAAATTGCTAGAAACCCAGAAGTCGTTGTCGTTATTCACGTCTTTGTCTAGTGTATTTTTAATTATTTTCTCTCGACGTCTTCTTATTCTTAAATAATACACCCAGCCGTCTTCATTTTGGTCGAGTGAGTATTGATAGAATAGCTCGGCTAAACCGAGGTTGAGGCCAAGCCGGCGGTTTAGCTCAGCAATACCATTTATTATTCTATATGAATTTATGGAGAGCTGAGTGGGGCAGAGTCTAGTCTGCCTAAGGAATTCACAAAGGAGTGACTGAACGGGAAATCGAAGATCAACTTCTACAATGGATATTACGGTAAAGGGAACAAAGCCCGGTTTTTCCCAAGGCGTGGTATCTGGTTCGACTAGTGAAAGATGGACATTGTCAGGAATGTTGTAGTCCTTGTGGAATTCGGCGATGGCCCTAGGGGAGTTTACTAAGAATCGGTATTTACCCATTTAACTTAATTTGATTATAAATTAGCGTGGTAGCCTATCTTGGTGGTGAGATGACGTTGAATATCTCGGTTGAGCGCGCAAAGGTGTGCCTGGCCAACCTAGTCAAAGTCTACAAAGGGGAGATAAAAAGTGTTATGCCCAGACAACTGAACCAGGCTAAAAAAGAAGGATAAATAAATATAAAAACTCTAGATCGGCTAAGTGGGTTGCAACCCTTAGCTCGGTCATAGCACGAGTTTTTAGCCTAGTTATTGAGCATTAAGGATCTTAGCTAGGTCAAAACATGAGTTTTTAGCTCGGTTATTAGGTAAGGTTATCTAGTTCGGTCGAGTATGTATCTATCACAAACTGGCTCCTAGTTAGGTCATGGTGTTATTTTCGATCAAAAAGGTCATATTCCAGATTGATTGAGGATTCAGCTAAGGTGATTAGGGCCTGTGGATGTGGTTTTTGAGTTTTCGTGGTCCTTACCCATTTGTGCAAAACTGTAGAAGTGTGTTTTGGAAAATATGTGTATATATATGTCTATACTATACATACTCATGAAATAAATAGAAAAAACGAAGGATTGAGGCACTTACAGTTTTAAGATAAGAGGCTGAAGATCAAAATGGTGAAGATGCCAAGCTAGAACATGAGCTTTGTAGGCGTTATGTTTGTGAAAATTGAGGCTCAGAGGGCAAGAGAGAGAAGGTGAACAGTAGAGTGCCTGGTTCAAAAACTAGGGTTTTCGTATAAGGCATAGAAAGGACGGGACTATTCAAAATTTACGGAGTACGAAGACAACTGTGACAGTTATACTTGGCTAATAGGAGCTTGCCACGTGTCCAAGAGAGTAGAAAACGATTCAGACGTGCAGAGCAATTGAAAAGACGTTTATGGACCGGACTCATCGGGAGCCTAGTGGAAGGTGAGCTCTGTTGGCTTGAATATTTTAGCTCGGCTGGAGAAGTATAATCCCAAATCATGTGTTGCAGATGGCATTAAGGGGCTATTGAGAGGGTAAAATGTGTAAATCTGGGCCGAGCTAGGATTGGGTAGAAGTGAGCCGAGCCGTGGGCTGAGTAGAATGAACTTCGTCATTGGGCCTCCTTAGCTCGGTTGTAAATGATCGAGAGCTCGGTTGGAGTATGCTGAACCTACAGGAAGCTGAATTGTAAATGGCAGGATGGAACCGAGCTAAATGAAGCCCAGTTAAGTTTGCCGCTTAAGCATGGCAGTGTTAGCTCGGTCATTTTGTAATACTACCGAGGTAAAACCATTTCACTTGATTAAAGCAGTGAAAAGGGTGTCAAGGGATAAGCATTATCTTTTAGAAATATGATTCCTAGGAGGACTCTATATTGAGGAATAAAAAGTCCTACTAGGATTGTGTCACGCATAGTTTATAAAAGCTCATGACAGGACCTATAGACAGGTATCACAATTCTTACTCTAGAATACACAGAGCTTATTGTCTATTGTCTAGTTGCCGACTTAGACATCGGAGGGGTTTTCGACGCACACCTGCCGACTAGCTCGCATTTGTGTTTTCAGGAAGTAAAGCGACGACATTTGGAGGAGCGCAAACTTGATCAACAAGATCATACGAGAAGAATTATTTCGTGCTCGTACAATGTCCAAATTGGAAAATTACCTGTTAAGATTACAACTTTGAAATTGAAATCAACAATCTTATTGGGTGCACAAATTGAAATTGAGTGCATGGATGGGCTCATGGGAATTTTTGGAACCATTTGGGAAGTTTAATTGAAAACTGATTCAGTTTATTGAAATTGTCTGTAATTGAATTGAGTCTTAATTGGAACTACTAATTATGTTCCTATATGTTAATTATGTGATTAAGTGTTATTGATTGTTATGAAATTTATTGACTTATATTGTTTGAACATATAGGTTAGAATGAAAATTAAACATGTCTGATTTGCTAATTTTAACAAGTTAGACTTAAATATTAGGAATTAGCGCCTAATTCATATTAGTATAATTTAATATAGTGTAATTGAGATTATAAGATGATGATATTAATTTAATTTGAGTTAATTGAATACAATTTAATGTAGGAAATAAATTATTATTAAATTAGAGTTATTCTATTCATCTATCTAATAGGAAACAAAAGGAAGTAATGGATTTTGGTGAACTTTAAAAAGAAACACGTACAGAGAGAAAGAGAGGAAGAGAGTTCTTGAGAGTTGAGTTTAAAAAGGAAGAAGAAAAATAGGAGCTTGAGCTATATGTCAACAAATCACCAAATTAAGGCAAATTTCATATCAAATTCATGAAATTAAAATGATACACTCCTAATTCCTTAGCATCTAAGTTCAAATAGAAAGGATTTATGAGTAATTAGGAGTTCTTGGAGAAGAAATAAAGTTGAGAATCCATATATGATCATAAAAGTAGAAAATTGAAAGAGTTTGTGTAATATATTCACATGCATGGCATAATTTTAGTGCAAACACCCATTAGGTTGCATGATCCTTACATGCATGTCATGTTTTCAAGAATCCATGAACAAAACAATTGTTTTCTTGCATAGTTTATGAACTTTAAGAAGGAAATCTCAAAAGTTTTGGAAAAGAACATAATTTGTATATATATATTGGTGATTTTATACTTGAATATGCTTGGTATCACGAATTACTGGCCGGTTATGACGCTAAACTTATAGGGGTAGGTTTGAGTCGTGACAGTTAACAAGGACAATGGTAACAGAGAACGGTGGTAGCAACAAACGAGGCGGTTGATGATGTGGTGCTTGTATAGATTAGCAATGGTGGAAGTGGTTGATGAACAATGGTGTTAGATCAATGACAGTAGAGTATAGATTGGCAACGAGAGTAGTGGTTGCTAAACTATGATGGTGGAGTAAAGATTGGCGAGAGTGGAGACGATTGATGAACGGTGACAATAAGTCGGCGACAGTAAAATGTAGGTTAGAGATAGTAAAGGTAGATCGGTAATGGTGGAGTGTAAATTGATGCAGTAGAGGTGGTTGGTGAACGGCGGTAATGGTAGTGGTTAGTGGGCAACGATTGATGTATTAATTTTAATTACTTTCAAGTGCACAAATTTATTGGGGTATAGATAAGGTAAAAACAAGGTCGAATTCAAGGGGATTTGATAGTTAACAAATAATCAATTAAACTTAAACTAAATTATCTAATCTAGTTGAACAAATTTATGAATTTTAATAGAATGAAAGAAACAAAATTGTAAATATTAAAAAGAAATTGATCAAATAAATAAAATATTACGATAGTGGAATCCATAACATACATCATATTTATATTAATTAATTCTTCAATTTTTCTTTACAATAAATTGGTGGCAAACTATTTTTATTGCGGATGATATAATCATGAAAACTTTTTTATTTAGAAAAAATTATAAAAAAAAATTAATAATAAAATCCCAGAGTTTAATCCTTATTATAAAATAAATCCTGATCTTTTGATTTGTTTTCAATCTAAATCATTTGTCTATTTTTGTTAACTAAAACTGACAAAAAAAAAAAAAAATGATATATCAATTATTAAATTCAATGAAAAATGGTGTGTTAGACATTTTATGTATACGTAGATTTTAATGACTAAAATGCTTTCTTTCTTTTTTATCAGTTTTACTCAACAAAAATAAGTAAATGATTTAGATTGAAAGTAAATTAAAATATTAGAGTTTAAATTAAAAAAAATAAAAATTTAAGATCTATTTTGTTAGAAGGGTCAAACTTTGGAGTTTTTATTTATAATTCCCCCCTCTATTTTATGTATACGTAGATTTTAATGACTAAAATACTTCTTCTTCTTCTTTTTATCAGTTTTACTCAACAAAAATAGACGAATGATTTAGATTGAAAGTAAATTAAAATATTAGAGTTTAAATTGAAAAAAATAAAAATTCAAGATTTATTTTGTTAGAAGGGTCAAACTGTAACAACTCGACCCTCTTATATATTTTATGATATACTTTCAGTCTCATATTGTGTGCATTTATCTGAGTAAGGTGAAATTCTACGTGAAATTAAGTTTAACTGCGTGAATTATCTGATTATGGATCTCTATCTGTCAACTATGAGAGATATCTGTTATAATTGTAATGTTTGGATCAGGAATTGAAGGCCTTGGAAACTTAATAACCTGAAATTGATTATATATCTAAGATCGGCATGATTTTTAGGTCGTGATATGATTTACTGTGAAATTTTGATTTGGAGTGATTAAACTGATTAAATTTTGTCTTATGTAACACATATATATATATATATATATATATCCTTAACCCTTGATTTAGAAGAGGTGAAGGCTTAATATATCTCCTGAGAGAGGGTTAGAGAGGAAGAGGGATAGTTCAACAAGGAAGAAGTTTGAGGGATTGAAAGGGTTTAGAGGAAAATTCAAGCTCAAGGTATGTATAATTCACCTCAATTAGCCTCCTCCTTAAATATGTGTAAGAATCCCCCTTTCATTTGTGAGGATTAAGATTGGTGGTTGAATTTTGTGGATGATAATTACTCAATTGGAAGTTGTACTTGTTACTTACTTGTTTTGAGAATTCATTTGAGTTGTATGATGAGAACTTACACTCTAACCTTTGGATTTTCATGTTGGATCCACATGTTTGTATATATATACATATTGTTTATAAGTTGTGTACAACCACACATAAGAGTATTGAATTACTTGTGTGCAATTGAAGAAATTAAAGACTTAAATGACTTTGTGATTCATGTTTATGGTGATATTATATCATCAAAATGATTTAAATTCCTCTCTATTACACTTTGTGTTGAGTTGAGCTAGCTGGGAATGTGTTTTGCTTCGGATTGCACCAAACAGGGATTACGCACGTCTTGGGGCTCACACCGCGTCGCGGAAAAACAGGGGATTTTGGGAATTGGCTACTGGAAAAAAGGCACATACGGGGCTTCACTACCCGCGTCACGGGGAACCATCGCCGCGTCTGGCTCACGGGGCTCACGTGTAGCCCATGTTGGAAATTTTTGTCTACTCTGTTTCGTCTATTTAACCCTCTGGTGTTGTTAAAATCTGTATTCGATGTCTTTTTGATGTTTGTAAATTCGTTTGAAGCAAAATGAAATGGATATTGTTTAAATCGGAAAACGTATTAATATCTGAACTGCGCGTGTGTGTAGGTCACGTTCCGGGAGGAACCATCGCTCCGCCACAACACAGTGAGTAATAGTAACATATTAATATGCTATGCTTACGCCTTGTACTTATGATTTATATATGATTGTTGAGAATGATCTATTCCAATAATATTGTGGTCTGACGGAATTACCGAACATGATAAAACGATGACATTGACAGGGACCTAAAGTCATTCTGTATAAAGTGGGCCCAAGGTTGGTATGATATGAATTGCTCTGCCCTATTAATGTAGTAATGCATTTACCTTCGATTAATCGTTATTATTAACGTTCTGTTATTTGCGAGACAATTATGTCGATTTATAATAAACTATGGAAACTTATGTGCACTAGTGAGTAATAGTACTGCACGGTACATTTGGGTTACTGTTAATAGTAATATTAACATTCTATTCTCCGTAAGTAAATTACGTCGTTTCTTAATGAATAAAGGGAACTTATGTTCATTCTTGAATAACGGCTTCAGTGTAAATATGAGAGCATACCGTTTTGCTACTAATGGGCCTAAGGCCGTTCAGTTATAAGTCATCGAGTATGGATATCTCCGAAGAATCAACATAATGGGAAAAGCTAAGTGTATCCGTATGAATCTGAAATAATTCTGTTGTGTTACATATGGACCCGAGGTCGTTCAAAACCTACGATATGAATGCAAAGGTTTAACATTATTATGTGCTCTCTGTAATAATTACCATTCTTATTCTGTTATACGCGAGACAACTGTGTTAATCTGTAACTAAACGATGAGGAACTTATGTGCACTGTTGTATAATGGTATTCTTAGGAAACTGAGATTATTCTATTTCTGTTTATCCGTTTCGGTTATGCTATGTTATGACATGATATTGATTGTTCGATCTTTAAGACCTACTGATTTCTGGTATGGAACAAAGTGCTGTACGGAACTAAGTGCTGCAATGCGAGTCACCTCTAGAATTCGTGCGAGACACCTCTTGAGTCCATACATATATGAACTAGACTTAAAGCCAATCTGGGCCTATGGCCATTCTGTATGATCTGTTAAAGCCAGAGGCCATTCTGTATGATCTGTTAGGCCTGAGGCTAATCTGTATTTTCTGGTATGAAACAAAGTGCTGTACGGAACTACGTGTTGTGTGAATCACCTCTAGAATTCGTACGACACATCTCTTGGGTTCATATATGCATGAACAGGGCTGAGGCCGTTCTACATTATGGGCTTAATGCCACTCTGTTTAAGGGCTCAATGCCACTTTGTTCAAGGGCTTAAAGCTATTCAATTTAAAGACTGGGCCTATGGCCATTCTGAAAACAATTACAGGATAAGTTTAACTATAAGTTCTCTGCCTTTATATATCTTGTGATTCAAGTTAATCATTGGATTATTTACGTATTTTTATTCATCGAGCGCTCACTTTGTATTATGTATGTTCTGTAGGTAAGCAATTTGGAGGTCAGACTAAACCCCTGATGCTCGCCTTTCTTTTGTCAACCTCAATGTGTCCAGGCACCCCGATAAAGCCCTTGCATTTTTGTAAAGTTTTCTTAAGATGTTGGCTCGTACTTTAATTCTCTGCCTAAGGTTTAATGTACATAACTTCCCTAACTCTAATGTTTTTGTTACGCCCAACCATAGGGCTGGGTCTGTATATGTGTATGTATATCACCGATGCTTAGGTGCATGTTTCTGTATATTATTTATCTGTTATGATGTTTGTGATCCTGGCATAATAGTAGTGGCTCAATGGAGATTGTTTTCTATTATTTTATGGTATTTAACGCTTCCATTCAGGCCCCGTATATTAAGTATATCAAGTTAAATGTCCGTTTCTGAATAGGTCATGCCCAAACTTTTAGGGGCAAGTTGGGGGTTGTGACACAAACTTTGGAGTTTTTATTTATAATTCTCCCCTTTATTTATTTTCACAAAATATATATATATATATATATATTTGTCAAACAATAGTTTAAAATCAAAATATTTATTGAATCCATCAAATTATGCTTTCAACAATCATAAATTGAATCCAACGAAATACAATGAAAATCTAATTTTATTTATTTTTAATTAAGAATAGACCAATGAACAAGAAAAATAATTATTTAATTAAAGTATATATTTATCAAAGAAATTAATTAACATGAACAATTATGAATAATTACATATGCGATTTTATCCTAATCCTAGCAAATAAATTAGCCTAACATGTTCATAATAAAATTAAGATCTACAATTGAAAAGCACGTACTTGATTGTATTGCATAAAATAATTGTATGAGCTAAAATCTGACCTAACTACACACGATCAATAAGATCTTCTCCTCCTAGAAATCTAGGAACGACGTGGATCTTCTAGATGAATTCGCCTAGATCCTCACCTACAAAACCAAAATACTATTTCCAAGGTTCCAATTTAGACACAAGAATGACCCAAAATGGAGTTCAGACAAGGGGGTTATGTATATTTGAAGTTCGGGCACCAAAGCTGTCAACATAGCTCTCTCAAGCGAACTTTTGACCACTCGAGCAATGTGTAGATCTTGTAACGCCCCAATTTCTAAAGGATCCGAATAAATAAAAGAAATTGATTCTTTATTTAATTAAGAACAAATATAATTTATTTATTTTTTTTTATAGAAAACCTTTAAGATGTAAATAAAAACATTTATGTAGCAGATTCTTAATTGAGTTGATAAAATATAATGAACCACTATCTACTGATGCATTTCATTCACTTCATGATAATCTAGGAATCTCATACATTCTATATTCAATCACTATGTGGCATGAAAATGAAACATGCAAAACATCATATTTAACATTGTTCGATTGTTCAAATAAAATGTCCTAAAGACTTGCATATATAAAGGGACATTTCCCTATTCACAACAAAAGGAGAATCTCGACCCAATACAAAAAAAGCCCAAGACTTTACAAATAAACAAAAAGAAATGAGCATCTTGCTCTCAAAATCCTGGAGCTATCATTTTGATAGAGGCATATCATTAATACCTAAAAAATGATTTCCACAAAGGGATGCAATGACGTGCCATGCATAAACTATGGGTTTTTCTTTCCAAAGAGTATTCCATGCAACTTCCCAAAACATAACCAATTCAACAAACTTCATTTTTGTCAAAACAATCGGGCAGTAAGTAAAATACTAAAAATCTCTAGGTGCGTATCTGCTAGTAATCTATCGAAAAACAACATAATTATCCACTTTATCAGTTATTAATCGGAAAGAAATGAGAACCTGCACCGCACAATTTTTTGGACTTTCACCGAGGATCTCAAGCCAACTTAATTCTCAAATCTACAACTACACCCACTATCTGGATTTATCACATGATTTACACTCTTTACACAATCCTTTGCAAACTTTCCAAAATGGATCAACACAACACATTTTCTCAAAAAAAAAAAAAATTGCGATAAAAATGATAAGATGAATTCTTAAGAATGCAAATGAAATGCGTGCTTTTCAAACTGTTTCAATTCTCCTAAATTTATATCAATTCTACAACAATTTAATGTAATCTTTCACCGATTACCAAAACAATTATTTCTAATAAAATATTTCAACGAGGCAATATTTATAGCATAATTCCACAATTTTCAATATATCAAGATAATTCATAATCTTCCAGGAAGTTCATAATTTCCCACATTTTCAAGATAGAGATCATGATCTCCAAGAGTTTTCATAATTTCTTAACTCATAATTCACATTCAAACTTTTCACATTTTTTTAGGATTTAGAAAAGAAAAAAAAAATTTGGAGTTTTCTTAATTTAAGAACAAAATCTTTAAATTCATACACCATGGGTTATTTATTGAAGAACAATTTGAGAACTTTCAAAAAAATTCAGTAAACCCCTAATTCGTTCAATAATAATAATAACAACACCCTAATATCTCAAACAATTATAACTATCAAAATACTACATAATCTTGCTAAAATACATACAAAAAGCTAAGAAAATCCCTACTTCAAATTAGAAGAAGAGAAGCAAAACACCCGAATTTGAAAAGTGCTCCAAAACAAAATTGGCTTGTGTGAAATTAAAGCTCGACGTACTCTACAACTTTTTTTTATTAAAATCTAAATCTAAATATCTTCAATCTAAAGTAGAAGTTTTTGTCACAAATAGAATTTTAGAAAGACAAGAGCTAAGAGAGAGAGATAGACGGGAAGATATGAAAAGGAGAAGAAAAGTGGTTGCTGCCGAACTTCTTTATTTGGATTGTGAGGTGAGGAAAAAAGAAATGATTATGATTTTTCACCATTATATTTAGATGAATAAAAGAGAAAATAATATGTTTTCTCACCTATTTTGTTTGGATAGAGTAAATAAAAGAAAACAAAGGAAAGTGTTGTACCTCATTTTACCAAAATAACCTTTCTTATTAATAAGTTATGTTTTTTTATAAGGGTAATTTTGGTATTTTATAAAATTTTCATTAAACTCAATTCCTTTCTGACAAAATCTCACCACTTTATATGAGAAACAAAACATAAGTTTAGTGAGAGCCATATTCTCACCATCTCTCATTATTTCTCACAATTTCTCACCTACTTAATCATCTAAACAAGTAAAGGAGTACTCCATATATATAACAACCAATATATATATAATATACGATTTATTTTTTTTATAATAGCAAAGATATTTTAACAATTGTACGTTAAGAGAAATATGTGTATCTCAAAAAAATAAAAAATAAATAAATAAAATACACTCTTTATAAAATTTTGTAACAAATATTATAAAATGATATAAATTTTGTTACCACAAAATATAACTTTCATTTAATAGTACACACCATAAACATTCGTAACTCTCTCTTACTATAATAATAAGAATAATGATAATAATAATTGATAATTACAGACAAGCCGTGATTCAATCAATTAGGTCTAAAAAAAAGAGTTTAATAATCTAAAATAATTCACCAAGTGAAACTAGAGAATGAAATAATTTTAAATGGACTCAAGGTGGCTCTTACCATTTACATAATTAAATATGAGCCAAAATAAATAAGTATGGGCTAATCAAATAAAGCTCAAAAATTAAATTTTATATACAAATTTAATAACTAAAGGAAAAATAATTAAAACTTAAAAATTGCTGAGAGGGCCTCACAAAGTTGAAATCAAAAGGTAACATAATTTGTTTTTACCAATTTAAATAAAACGATCCACGACACCACAACTACAATAATAACTATACAATTACATGATTTAGAAATTCATATCAATCTAACTCCAATCAAAATACACGAGCCCGCAAACATATTAAGAAGATTACTAAACAAATATCGAAAAGCAGGAAATAAATAAATAAATCAAATTTGATTCGACTCGTTACAATTTTCCTTCCTTAAGGAATTTCAACCCCAAATTCACCTGGTATTCTGCCTACAAGAACTAGGCCTCTTGGCCAGCAAATAAAGGAGATCTTTTAATCTTGAACTACTCTGCAACTTGTACTTGAAAAGTTAACAACATAAAATGAACATATAGTTCAATAGGAATCCCAAAATTTCTAAAAAATAGTATTCTATAGATAAATAGGATCATAAATGCTCAAATGATAAATACATAAATAATGTTATCTTTTCATAACTAAAATATACATACATAAGTATATTTTCTCAAAAGATTCTCTTTAACAAAATAAGAGATCAAAACCATGTCTTATCTTTCCAATTTATCTTTAATTCCTGAAAAAAAATTTCGACTTCAATTTACAAATTTAAAATTGTATACATACGAATAATCTCGTCATCTCATAAATAAAAGATAACAATTAACATCTACAGCTACTACCATGCCCAACTCTCATTATAATAAACAAATAGTTATAAATCCAACTACACGCATTAGTCCTCTGTCACAATACCATCTCAACATACATCTCAACATTATCATGCAAAACAACTAATCAAGATCATATCTCATAATCCCGGCTTCGTCAAGCCATTCCAACACACTTTGTTGGACGCTAATCAGAAGGAAACGAAACTTGTCCCAAAGCACCATGCTTTACTGATGGCTAGCCGGAAGGAAACGAAACCTCCATATAGCATAATAGTCCACATGCTTTACCAGGCACAAACTGGAAGGAAACAGAACCTATCTTAGGTGCTACGCTTTACCGGACCCAAGTTGAAAGAAAATAGAACCTTAACATAGCTTTACCGGGCACAAGCTGGAAGGAAAACATAACTTATGTCAATGCGCAACTCTTTACCGGGTGCTAACCAGAAGGAAACGGACCCTCTATATAGCATTCACATCATTCACCACATCAAGTTTCCACATTATTCTAAATTACATAAATAATTCAATAACACATAGCTCGCATAATCTATTCAACAACAAACAATACCATTCTCCACCGATGGCCAAAGGCAAAACCTCTAAGTAGTAAATACACAACTTCCATAAGTGAATCAAAATAATATCTCATAGTTAAAACAAACTTTCATATCATCAACATCATCTAATTCGATGCCCCTAATTATAGCATAACATAACTCTCATAGCTAATTTCCCATATTCTTATAATTACATTTCATAAACGATTCCACAATTTTAATAATTGACATTTTCAAGTCTCAATGAGTCAAATTATTCAATAACTTTAAAACCATCAACTCTTCTTACCTTTCATTCCCCATCTCTCATTTTTCTATTCACAATCCTCATTATGACTCAATAAATATCAAATTCTCAATTTATCTCAATCTTAAAGTTGTTAACTAGATTAAAAAAAAACAATTAGGAGCTTTTACTTAAATCATCACCATCAAGTTCTTTTAGCATGATATTCTCATAACAAATCCAACACACGAGGTTTACAATCTTAATTCAAAACCCTAACCCATCTCTATATGTGTTTCAAAAATCCCTTCACCAATCATGATTTTCATGCAATAAATAGTACAATCTATCTATCTATAGCAATGTATTGCAAAGAAACAAGACATCTCTACTTCTTAAAGTGAAGAGAAGAACCCAAGAATTTCATTGATGACGAAAAGACAATCTATCTAGATTAAAACACTCCCCTCGGCGAGCCCAAGCTTTATGCCTCAAGGACTCGGGGTCAAAAGTGGCTAAAAATAGATGAAACCAAAGGTTTATAAGCTTAGAGCTTTCGAAATGGCGGAGTAGAGGGAGAAGAGGGAGAGAAAGGATGAAAAAGTGACTTTGCACGCGCACGACTGCCTTATATAGAAACACCATTGTGGGCACGAACCCCTTTTGCAGCCGTGGTCAAGTTCCTCGAGGCCACGATCATGCTGGTCGCGGGCCATCATCGCAGGCCATAGTGAGCACCACAATTCTATTGAGCCAAAATATCATAACATGGTTTTTGGTCACAGCCTATCGTGGGCTCGACCCTCTAGCTCTCGGGGCCTGATTATGAACATCACAGGCGCGACCAAGCAAACAAACAGTGCTGGTTCTATCTTTTAGGGACAAAACCAATGGTAACCTATGCACAGCCCAATAAAATGAAGTACAAAAACAATATTAACAAGTGAAATATCAAAACAATCAAAGTAAAAGGGTCGAGTGTTGACCTGTGCCGTTATTAGGCCAGATGTAATATCTACACCACATGGACAAATTGTATTTTAAACAAACCTGAGGTGCCTGTTTGCAATTTACCACAAAACCCTGATATCTCAAACAATCATAACTATCAAAATACCACATAATCTTTCTAAAATATATATACAAAGTTAAGAAAATCTCTACCTCAAACTATAAGAGAAGGAAGCAAAACACCCGAATTTGAAAAGTGCTATCGGCTTGGGTGAAGTTAAAGCTCTCAATGTGCTCTACAACTTTAACACTTGTTTTTTTTGAAAAGTGGTCTCTACCTTAAGAGAAAAGGAAGAAAAGAGAAAATTTTTTTTCTAGTGTGGTCTCAATAGGACCACATGGACATGTAACAACCAATATATAAATTTTTTTTAACAATAGCAAAGATATTTTAATAATTGTACATTAAGATAAATGTTATGTGTATCTCAAAAAGAAAAAAAAAATACACTCTTTATAACAACGTTATAAAATTTTGTAACACATTATAAAATGATATAATTTTTCTTATCACAAAATGTAACTTTCATTTAATGGTATACATCATAAACATTTGTAACTTTGTCTCACTATAAAAAAAATAATAATAATTGGTAATTACAAACGAGTCATGATTCAATCAATTAGGTCCAAAAAAAAAAAGTTTAATCTAAAATAATTCACCAAGTGAGACTAGAGTATGAAATAATTTTAAATGGACTCAAGGTAATCCCCACCATTTACATAATTAAATATGAGCCAAAATAATTAAGTATGGGCTAGTCAAATAAGACCTGACTATTAAATTTTATATACAGATTTAATAACTAAAAAAAAAAAGTAAAACTTAAAAATTGCTGAGCAGGCCTCACAAAGTTGAAATCAAAAGGTTGTTCGATTCCTGGCAGTAAAGCAATATGATGAGCAATAGGGCCAAGCTTCCTAGAATCTGAAATGACCCGATATAACGCGAAGTTAACTTCCTTTTTCTGCCAAACCTTGTTTTCCTCTTCATTGGCATTACTCTAATAAACACATGATCTCCCAATTCACATTTCAAATCCCTCATTCTCTGGTCAACATAACGTTTCTGTCAGCCCTGGGCAGTCTTAAGCCTCTGCTGGATGATTTTTATCTTCCCGATTGTTTCTTGCACAAGTTCAGACCCATACAAAGCTCTATCACCAACCTTGGTCCAGCAAACTGGAGACCTACACTTCCTTCCGTAGAACGCCTTATATGGTGCCATGCTGATACTCAAGTGAAAATTGTTGTTATAAGCAAACTCAACCGATGGTAGGTAAGTTTCCCAGCTATCTTGAAATTCTAAGACACACATACAAAGCATGTCTTCCAATGTTTGGATAGTTCTCTCGGTTTGTCCATCGGTTTATGGATGAAAGGAAGTGCTGAATCTCAACTTTGTGCCCATTGCCTATTGCAAACTTTGCCAGAATCTAGAAACAAATTTAAGATCCCTATCTGACACAATAGATACCGGAACCCCATGTAATCGAATGATTTCATCAATACAAATAGTGGCAAGTTTATAAGCATTAAACAAAGTTTTCACAACAAGAAAGTGAGCAGATTTTGTCAATCTATCAATAATAACCCAAATAGAATTCATGCCTCTAGATGTCCATGGTAGACCGACAATGAAGTCCATGGTTATATGTTCCCATTTTCATTCTGGAATGGGAAGAGACTGAAGTAAACCTGCGGGTTTCTAGTGTTCAACTTTCAACTGTTGACATTGAAGGCATTTAGAATTGTAGTCGGCAATTTCCCTTTTCATGTTTGGCCACTAGTACACTTGTCAAGTCTTGGTACATCATAGTATTTCCCAGATGCATAGGAAACATTGACTTGTGAGCCTTTTTAAAATCTTTCCTTTCAATTCTGCATCATTAGGAATACTAACTCTTTCTTGAAATTTCAATACTTGTTCTTCAATGGTGAATCCCGTATGGGCTTAGTTTCAAACTCGTCATACACCTTTTTAAGAAACTGATCTTCTCTCTATTTCTGTTCACACGAATGGTTCTATCTTTCGAGTCAATTGTGTCAATGGCACAACAATCTTAGAGAAGTCTTTGACAAATCTCCGGTAGTAACCTGCCAAACTTATAAAACTACAAATTTTTGTTACATTAGTTAGAGTAGGCCAATTAACAATTGCCTCAATTTTCTGTGGATCAACAAATATCCTCTCTCTATTAATGACATGCCCCAAAAATGTAACCTCATTCAACCAAAATTCGCATTTCTTGAATTTTCCAAACAATTGTTTCTCCCTGAGTGTCTGTAGGATAATTCTAAGGTGTTGTGCATGTTCTTCCCTACTCTTTGAATAAATCAAAATGTCATCAAGGAAAAGCCAATTCAAATTGTTGATCGACAAGTCAAGTAGTTGAGGAACAAATCAATTTCTATAGTAAAAGTTGAATGGAAAGAATACTACGAAAATGAAACTACATGGGAAAATGAGGATGAAATAAGACAATGTTATCTAGAGTTGTTTCCAAATGAAGGTAACTTAAGTTTGGAGGATCAAACTTCCTAAGGGGGGAAGACTGTGACAACTCCAACCTCCATATTATTTTTATATATTATTTCATTGAGCATAGTTGTGTGATTATGTGCTTAATTCATGCTTATCTGTTTGTTTGTGAATTATCTATTAGAATAGCGACTTAGAATTCGAAATTGAAAGCCCATACGGATCCAGAAACCAAAATTGACAAATTCAATAGGTTAATTGAAATATTTCAAATTATATGGTAAATTTAATTAAAATTTAATTCGGATCAAAATAATTAGAACAAATTAATTATAATTGATTAGATTTAAGCTCAATTGATTAGTCAATCTCATTTAATTAGTTAAGCCTTAATACACCTATATATATATATATATATGTGCTAATCAAGCTTAGGACTTCATTTCTACAACTCTTGAGCTGAAAATTGAGAGAGGAAAAAAGAGACAACACTTGTAGAGAAAGAGAAGGGAGATTCAAGAGAGTTTGAAAGGATTAAGTTAATCTAAGTCCAACTCCAAGCTCTAGGTATGATCTTTACCCTTAATTCATGAAGATAATCCATGTAGGAAGATGAATTTACCAAGTTGTAGGACCATTTGCATGAATTTGAAAGAAAATGATTAGAATCACCATGAGTGTAGTGAGTTTGAGTGAATTGTGTACATGCATGCATAATTCTTCATCTTTGAACTTAGCTTTCTACAAATTCTTACATGCATGGGTCTTACAAATGTTATTTCTTGAGATTCTTCATGATTTTACACTCAACATCTCATATAAACATGTTTTGAAAAGAAAAAAGTTGGATTTACTACATGCATGACAAAAACATAGGGTATGTTTGGTTTGAATTTCTAGAGTGATTTTGGGAAAAAAATTTTAGAAAATTTGTTTGGTTTGTAAATTTTCCAAAACAATTTTCAAAATCACTTTCTCTCTCTTACCTATCAATCAATCACTTTTTCTCTCTCCTCTCTCCTTCTCAATCACTTTTTCTCTCACACACATCTACTCAATTATAACAAAACATCAAATCATTACAAACTCCCAAACTCCAAAACTACTTTCAAAATACACAACCAAACAAACCAAAAAAATTTCTAAACTCTCTCCCCAAAACAATTTTCAAAAACTACTCTCCCAAAAACAAACCAAACAAGCCCATAGTGTTTTGAACTTTGTTTTAAAGAATTGAAAGAGAATTGGGGTTTATGGCTTCATAATTTCCAAGTACTCATGTTTTATAAAGAGTTTCGAAGCTTTTGAGACTAACCATGCAAGCTTTGAACATGAAATGAGTGTTTTTGAACTTCAAACTCAATTCTGGAAAACTTAGAATTCGTCCAGTTTGCTCGAACGAAAGAACATTAGCTCGAGCGAACTTCGCAGGCATCCTGTATTTTTACAGTCCTTTGGCAGTTGGCTCGAGAGTTCAAGTGTGTGCTCAAGCGAACTCACGTTTGTTCAGTACTTGGCTCGAGCGACCATCAAGCACACATTTTGAGCAACCAATACTTTTACAGTCAAGCCACACTGCTCAAGTGACCAAGTGTGTGCTCGAGCGAAGACTATGTTTTTAGCAAATTTTGACTAACACTTATAAGTGCATATTTGCATCCTCATGCCTTATAGGCATTTTTTTGCATTATTTATGTAAAACCCAAGTTATGTATAGAATTATTTTTGGATAAAGTATTAGTTAAATTAATTTGTATAGGTAATTTAGTAATTTTAATAAATTAGGTTAATAACCCTTTATGTTAAAAAGAAAAAGAAAAATAAAAAGAAAAAGGGTTTTATATTATTTTATTATCACAATTGCGCAAAGGATTCAAGGAGAAGCGGCGGTAGGAACATGTAGTGATCCCAATTTTGCCACTTCGCTGAGCATGTCGGGGATCGAGCTGCCCGGTTAGCTCACTGGGGTCCAGAGGGCAGCGCCCCTTGACAGGTCCAAGGGCAGTGCCCTGGCGGGGATCGAGCTACCCGGTCAGCTTGCTAGGGTCCAAGGGGCAGCGCCCCTTGGCGGGTCCTAGGGCAGCGCCCCCAGAGTAAAAATGCAAAATGCATTAGAAGTTGCTTGTCCGCTTGAGCGGTCGTTTATGCGCTTGAGCGGAGAATGTTTGGTTTCAGAAGTTTGACATGTCTGCAAAAGTACTAGGAAAGTGTATTTGACACTTGAGCGGGGCTTTCCACCCTCAAGCGGACCATGTTATAACAGTTCGTGAATCTGATATTTTAAATCACTTTTGTATATCTTTCTCTCTAAAAACCCTTTCTTCCCCCTTCTCTCTACATTTCCCTACGCCAAATTAGATCAAAACCTTGATTTCTCAAGATCCATTAGAGTTGTGTCATAAGTTTTTCATCAAAGTTGGTTAACTTCTCGAGGGCTTCGTTCTGTGCGGTGAAGATCGAGGTTTGACACCGTTGATTTTGGGGGTTTCATCTCATTTCTTCTTTAAAACTTGAGGTAGGGATTTTCTTAGAGTTATATATATATTTTTGCAAGATCTATATGATTTCCAAAATCGTCTTTCAATAGCTTTGAAAATTGATTGTTGATTCAAGAAGTTGAGCGATTTTGAAAATAGGTTTGTCTCTTGTTCTTTTAAAATGATCTTATGGATTTTGATCTTCGTTGATTGAAGAAAAGATGATTTTGAAAATTTTTCTTTCAAAGGATTTGAGTTGTATAATTTTGGTGAGAAAAACTAGAATTTGAAGATTTTTTTTAAAACAGACTGAAAATTCATGAATGATACTGTTGTATTTATTTTTGTGTCAAAATAAATGGATGTTTGGAAAATTTCTTATTTATGTTTATATAAATGATGAATTTCAGGGAATATGAGAATTGTTATTCATTTTGAAAATTATTGTTCAAAACGTTGAAATAGTCTTGAAATGACTAATTGTTGAGGATACTTGAGAAGATGGAATTGTGTTATTCCTTGAATGATGAATTAGAATAAAAATATTTATATTCATCTTGTGCTATTCGCATAACAATTCATTTGATTACATTAAACTTTGAAAGTTGATTTGAAAACTTGCATTGAGAAAAGAATGTTGAGAAACAAGTTTTCATGAAATGGTTTTGGGGTAATACGTTGGTAAGTCTTGATAGGTGGTGTAGATGATATTGAATAAGTTGGCCTGAGAGTCCGGAGTGAAAGACCGAAAACCGGCGTGGATAGGTGTCGAGCCTTCCGGGTAATACCGGTAAAAATGGCAATTTGATAGTACTTATATAGTCTACTTGTAGACACCGACCTAGGGATTACCAGAGTCGTATTTACCGCCCTTGAAATAAATTGTTAAGTTTTGAACAATTGAAATTACATGACATCATCGAGCATGATGGTTTTCAAACGATGAAAATGTGATTTATCTTCAAAAATGGCATAGCATGACATGTGCATTTCATCTCTTGAGACTTGTATAAAATGTATATACTTTGTTAAGGATTTCCTACTAGGCTTTATGCTCACCCTACGGGATTTTTGTGTAGGAAAAGATGTGGTGATGCCGCTTAACTAAAGGTGAGGAAATGTGTGTTGAGAGTACGAGACTCTCATTTTGCTGTGACTCTGTGTGTAAGCCAAGGGCTATATGTGTGTAGGTTTGAATAACGATTTTGTGTAACCAGGCGCAAGCCTTGGAAACTTGTAAACCCTTGGGGGTATTTATTTATTTATTTACTTGTTGTTGGATTAAGGTATTGTTGCATGAAGAACTATTGTATCATGTAATGTAAGTTTGGAGATTTATATTCGGTTTTCTATGAAAGAGCCATGATTGTTGTATTATCATTTGGGCTAGAAATTTAAGGCGTTACAGAACACAGGGCGCAGAACATTCTTGACATGCCCATTGATTGAGGTACCTTTCTGCACCATTGTTTATTATTTGTATATGGATCAATAGGCAGTCTAAACATTATGGGAAAGGAAATCTGTGTGGATGCCTAAGTGTTGAGATTTTGGATGTATGGTTCAACATGTATAGTGTAATTGTGTGGGTTGTTGAAACAGTGCAATAATAGTTTGTGTAGGTGTAGTTTTGACAATAGAGTTTGGTATATCGGATAATGTGTGTTTGGCTATTAAATTGGGGGAATTGATTTGGTATTTCTTGTATATTAAAGCATTTCATATGTATAGTGGGTTCTTGTGGATGCGTGAAAGACATAAAAATATTAATTTATTTGAGGTTATATTTATTAGGTTTGTGTGATTGAAATGGTGGAGTTGGGTATTTGGAGTTGACTTTGGGACATTATTTTAATTGTTGAGATAAGTACCCTCTACCACTGTTGGTTCATTTTTATTCCTATTGAATCGTTTGAAATTATGAATAGTTATTTATAGCCTTCATGTTCTCTTAAAATAAAATATGGGTCAAGATAAAACATCGGATATTATGATGAAAATTATTTGAATATTTTGTGAAACTATTCTGAAAATTGTACCAAATGTTTATTCTGAAAATATTGAATATTTTATTTAACTATCACTCTAGTCTAATTATGATTTGGACACTAGCCAATGGGAGTTATTTATTGGTACATAAACTAATTTCTTTTGGGGCTTTACCACCGACCTATGTGTGGTTCTAGGTCATGTCACGGGCTAAGTGACCGTAGTCACCATGACTTGAGTTTTGTGAATTGAATCATTGAACCATCTAAATATCAAACCATCAATTGGAACAACGAAATTTCTTTGAATTATCTCATTGTCTTTCCAATTAAAATGTATTGCTATATTGCTTATTTTCAACTATGAAACCATCTTACAAAATAATTGTTCATTTATTGAAGGGCGAATTACACTAACGGTCCCTATAGTTTATAAGGACTCGTGTCAGTTTAGTCCCTGACTTTGTGATACATTTAATCTTGAATTTTGAATTTTGTTCCAAATAAGAACAATTGAAGATACCATTGTTTAATTTTAAGGGTAAAATTGTCAATTTGATAAAATATGAACTAATTTGACAAAAATAAATATCAAAAAAATATTTTTAAATTTTTAAAAATTATTTCTATCCACCAAAGATAAAATTATATAAAATTGATAAATCTTTTAGATATTTATTTATTTATTTATTTTACCAAATTAATTTTTATTATGTTTTTGGATAATAATGATGTAATGGGTGGTTGTTAAGATTTTAATGTGTAATCAATATATTTAATATATAAAATATTTTTAGTTTTGAATTTTTTGATTTAATAGATTAATTTAATAATGATATCAAGGTTGTTGCCATATTTCACTTTTGAAAAAATAGAAACTAATTTAATGAAAATAAAAACAACTACCCATTATATGATCATCATCAAAACACATAATAAAAATTAATTTGGTAAAATAAATAAATAAATATTTAAAAGATTTATCAAATTTACATAATTTTATCTTTAGTGGATAGAAATAATTTTTAAAAATTCAAAAATATTTTTTTGACATTTATTTTTGTCAAATTAGTTTATATTTTATCAAATTGATGATTTTGCCCTTGAAATTAAGCAATGAGATCTTCAATTGTCCTTATTTGGAACAAAGTTCAAAATTCAAGGTTAAATGTGTCACAATTGAAAAGTCAGAGACCAAAGTGACACAAGTCCCAAACTATAGGGACCGTTAGTGTAATTCACCCTTTATTGAATTGTAGCAAAAATATATTTATCGGTTATCGACTATTTTTTGTATATACTTGATCCAACTAGCAATGATGGTTGGTTATTTGCTAGGTTGTCTAGCTTACCTTTATTTTATTTTTTTCAGATTCTGAGGAGTAGAGCTGTGGGTTTTTACTTGTGGTAGTACCGAGAGTAGGACTATGATTTAAGTTACTTGGATTACTATTTTGTTAATGGATTATATTAGTGGATTTGGTGGACAATTTCATATGATAAGGATCGTTATTATTTATGGATTTTGGTATTATGATAATTAAAGATTTAATTTGAGTATTTTATATTGTTAGTTTATTTGATTGGACTCTTAGCCTTGCATGCTCACTTAGATGAGTGTGCAGCGTTGTCACGAGGCTTGGGACATGACAATTTAAGCATCCTTAGATATGGAATAAGGTAGAAAAATACGTAAGAGAATTGGATTAAGATATGTATTTGTTACGAGCCTGTGTTTCAAATTTCAATGTATATCTGTGTTCTGTGTTTGTGTAGGTGGTCAACCAAGGTCTACCATCAGTAGCAGCCCACTGTGAGTAATATCTTTGTAAAAATATGTTGTTAAAGTATATTTTGATTTACCGTAAGAATATTATTTTGAAATGTTATTTCGATAAGAATGAATGATTGCTTCTTTTGAAATATAATTGTGGCATCCTTAATGTAGCCCTCGCTTAGGGATAACAATACCATAGCCTTTTGCTATGAGGCCCTCGCTTGGGGGAAACAACACTGCGGCCTTTTGTTAATCAGGCCCTGGCTCAGGAGAAACAATATTGTGGCCCTTTGTTATATGATTTGTGAACTTTGATACTACAAGTATTCAGTTATGATTTGCTTTGAAACCCATGTGATATGATTTTGTATTACAATAGATATCATTCATTTAACCTCTTTATACTGGTATTACTCACTGGACTTTAGCTCACCCCCTTCCCCTATATATATGTAGGTGAGCAAATGGAGTGTCAAATGTAGAGCAACCTCGGGAATCCACCCTTTTGTCAAACCATTTTGGAGTGCCTCCGTGGTGGGGTGATCTTAGACTCATGTGGAGCCAAGCTGTGTCAACCCTGTGGATCAAGTTATTTTGTTCAGTTTTCTTTTGTTTTTGGAACTTGTTATGTATGGATATTTTGTATAAGTGTTTAAGATGTTTGATGTAACTATGTGTTCATATCTAAGAGAAAGTTGAAGTTTTAATTACTTATGGACTTTCATGTACGCAGCGCTCGATGGACATGATTGTATTTTTATATTGCTTCCCCAGTGCCTCATTATTATTTTTAATTATCTGATTTGTCTTTGAGACCGGAGGTAATCTGAAATTACTGGCCGGTCACGGCCTAAACCTCTAGGGGCGGTTTCGAGTCATGGCAGTTTGTTTTTACCAATTTAAATAGAACGATCCATGACAACATAACTATAATAATAATTGTTCAATTAAATGATTTAAAAATTCGTACCAATCTAACTCCAATCAAAATACCAAGCCCACAAACATATTAAGAAGATTACAAAACAGATAGTGAAAAGAAGAAAACAAATAAATAAATCAAATTTTATTCGACACATTACAGACTTGGATAGCTCTTTTTTTTTTTTTTTTCCTTTCAAAAATAGACATCTTGCACGCATTCAAGCACCGCTCGAGTGAACAACTGTTCATTCGAGTGCTTTGTTTCAAAAACAAAGATACTGCAAGCACAAATTCACTGCTCGAGTGAACTTTTGACAACTTGAGCGATATGTTCGACTTTCGTGCTTGGAAAATCATGTTCTTGGTTTGATTTTTATGCTACACTATTATATAGGGACCTTAGATATTTTCACGCTATTTTTCTCTCTATATTCTCTCTCTATCCTTAAGATTTCTTACTCTCTGTACTTTCACACTCTAACTTTAAGCCTTGATTTCATCTAGCTAGAGTGGAAAATTTTCAAAAGTCCATTTATTAAAGTTGTAGGGCGCGTCGAGAGCTTCAACTATACCAAACCCAATTGTCGTTTGGAACAATTTGGATATTTGATCTTCTTCTTCTTTCTCCTTCTCTAGCTCGAGGTAGGAATTTTCTTACTTTTGTTTGAATATGATTAATATTGTGAATGTGCAGTATTATCTCTATGAAATGTGAAAAGTTTTGCATATCTTGCATGTGGATTGGGTTTTGATTAAAATCTTCGGTTGTGCTCACTCTTTCTCTTAAAACTACAAATTGGACATTATATAATTTATATATTGTATATTGTATGCAAAGGAAAAGATCCAATTTTTGGAAAACCTAAGTTACTTGAGTTTTACAAATTTGGAGAAATTAAAAATGACCCTTTTATTTGTGAAATTAATGATAAATATTGTTAATTAAACCTATTTCGGAAATGTGGAAATTGGAAATATGAAAATGGGATTATTTTTATTGAAAGCTTGGAATTGTTTCCCATTTGAGAAAAATTGATGTTTAGTATGATTATTATATATACATTGTGATACCCCTGTTCTGTATTATGCTAATTGGTCCTTAATTTGAGTGTGATGATGTGTTTAGCATGATTTTGTGTGACATTATGTGAATATATGTGATTTTGAAATTCTATCTGTCCACCGTAGGAATATCTGTTTGAATAACCTGCTTTGGAAATTAAATCGAGGGCCTTATCGGCCACAGAACCCGAAATTGATTGCGCCATCGTGATTGGCATAATTTTTAGTGCCTACGGTGGAATTTAATTAGAAATTGATTCTGGTTAGATTAAACTGATTAAATTGATAAATTAGTGCCCAAATATTTTATATTAATATATTGTATTAATGGGCCTTGTTGTGTTATAGCACTACACTCTCCTTAACTCATTTGAGCTCAAAAATCTGAGAATACAATAGAGAGAGAGGGGCCGGCCATAGTGAGAGAAAAAGGGAAAAATTGTGCATTTGTAGTTCAAGACCTAGACCTTTTGGAGATTAAGCTCTAATATTGCTACTATTGGGAAGATTAAAGCTCCTTGGTGAGTGATTCATACATTTATACTCATCATTTTGTGAATTTAAGTTTAATAGATGGCCAAGAGCATGAATTAGTTTGAATGTGATGGAATTAAGTTGTATATGTTGGATTTCAAGATTATAAAAGCATACATGTAAGGAATTGCTATAGATTTCCATGTTTGAGCTTAATTTGTGTAACCTATGTTGAAGTTGAATGAAATCCATGTGTATGACCATCTCTTCACCAAATAAGTTGTGAATAATGTGTATTTCTTGCATGCAAGAGTAAATCATGAAAGAGTAAGCTTTGCATGTTTGAATTTGAGTATGTTGGTGATGATTTGACATATTTTGGGACATGCATGTAGATAAATCAAGAAATTGAGCTCCATAATGTTATAATCTTGCATTGGTGCCATGTTGGTATGATTATATTAAGATTTGAGCCATTGCATGCAAGTATTGTGGCTGGAAAGTTGGATTGGAGCTCAAGAACATAATCTGGGAAACCCAGAATTTTGATGTCCGCTCGAGCGGGGGAATGTCCGCTCGAGCGGAGATTTCGAGCTCCCAGTATTTTGTTCTTGCAGGCATGGTGTCCGCTCGAGCGGTGCATTTCACGCTCGAGCGGGGATCATGGAGGATGAACTTCCGCTCGAGCATCCTAGATCGCGCTCAAGCGTAAACATGATGCATCCAGTACTTTTTGCAAACATAGAGTCCGCTCGAGCGGGGAGCTATGTTAAGAGGCCTTCCGCTCGAGCGCAATTTTGGACGATTGAGCGTAAATTTCACCTATCCAGTACTTTTGCAGACCTTAAGGGTCCACTCGACCGGGGAAGTTTACGCTCGAGCGGGGACCCTGTTTTCTGAAATTCTATTTTTGCATTCTGAGTTCTGTTTTCCGTTCTCTTTCACTTATAAGCACTCTTAGGCATATGTTAAGCATTGTAAATGAGTTAATGAGATAAGAATAAAGCCTAAAGAGGAATATATGAATTAAAGAACGGATTGAACTGTTAGTGACCCTTTTGTATTCATGAAATATGCAGGGTCAAGCTCCAGGGCAAATCCACAAGCCGACCACTGTGAGTAATATCGATATTTGAACGTTTATGAATGTCCAATTGTTTATTCCCTTATAAGCTTTATGAGTTGCTAATTGTGATTGTGGACAAAAGTTGACATGAATGAACGAATGGACCAAAGGTCGTTTTGATAAGAAAAATACATGGACCGGAGGTCGTTTTGACAGAAATGAATGGACCTAAGGTCGTTTTGATACGAATGAATGGACCTAAGGTCGTTTTGACATAAATGAATGGACCAAAGGCCGTTTTGACATAAATGTATGGGCCGAAGGCCGTTTTGACATAAATGAATGGGCCAAAGGCCGTTTCGACATAAATAAATGGGCCAAAGGCCGTTTTGACATAAATGTATGGGCCGAAGGCCGTTTTGACATAAATGAATGGGCTGAAGGCCGTTTCGACATAAACGAATTGGGCCTAAGGCCGTTTGGAGTATGTTGTTCTACATATTGTTATATGACTTCTGTATTTGATATTATTCACTGGGCTATCGCTCGCGCTCATTCATGTGTTTGTAGGTGAGCCGAGGGAAGTCCAAACCCAGCCCCAGTGAAGTCTGCCAAGAACAACATGAGTTTTGAGAAAGACAGCCTTGTGTCTCACGCATGAGACCTACCCTTGCCATTTTGTTATGTAATTATATTTTGTCTTGCTGGCAAGGACTCTATGTATATTTGTAAATAGTTTGTTATGGGTTGACTTAGCTGGATGATCTTGTCTTAAGGAATTTATGGTACTGTACTTTTGACGTGGGTTATTAACGTATATGGGTGTGGTTTGTTTTGAAGTGCATATAAGCACAGCTCTATGGACAAAGTTTTTGATTATTGCTTCCGTTTGGCCCCTTTGCTCTGTTGAATTATGTCTATTCTGTTTTGAGGCCGTAGGTAATCCCAGGATTACTGGCCGATTACGTCCTTAACCCATAGGGGCGGGTTTGGGTCGTGACAGAGTGGTATCAGAGCACGAGTTAATAACCCACACACTTGTCCAAAAAGAGCAATGAGCATCTAGATAAGATCTAGGATGCATTCATGTGATAAATATGAATTTTGGAAGCATTGATTATATGCTTAAATGTTTGATATGAACAATTATGTGTTGTAAGTTATGAATTACTTGCATTGCAAATTACCTGAATATGTATGCTCTTTGTTGCATGCGTACTTGTGTATATCCTGTATATAGCATAATGCAAGTTTAATCAGATGGTGAGAACCAGAGGAGATGAAATAGAAGAATCCTCAACTGCCAGAATGGACAGAATGGAAAGATCGACACAGAAATGGCGTAAGCTTTGAGACAAAGAACAGAGTGGCAACAACAGTGGCAACAACCACACCCGCCACCACCACCTCCGGCACCACCCGTGCCGGATAATCATAATGATGACCGGATTATAGCTCTCACCAAGGAATTCAAGAAAATGAAACCACCACAGTTCCACGGGGGACTAGATCCGTTGAAAGCCGAAGCGTGGGTCCTCAACATTGAGAAACTATTTGAAGTGTTCCCCTGTTCAGAGGCTCAGAAAGTGCTTCTAGCTACTTTTATGCTAGAAGACGAAGCGAGAAGATGGTGGATGCTGATGCGAGAAAATCATAAGGATGTGGACTGGGTGAAATTCTTAGAAATATTCTATGACAAGTACTTCCCGCAGTGTGTCCGGGATAGGAAAGTGGCAGAGTTCATGGAACTCAAGCAAGATAACATGACAGTGGCTGAGTACGAGGCCAAGTTCACTAAGTTGGCCAGGTTTGCACCATATGTAATTGACACAGATTATAAGAAGGCAAGACATTTTGAAGGTGGACTCCGCAGTGACATCCTAGAGAGGGTGAATGTCCTAAAACTGGAGACCTACATTGGGGTGCTTGACAGGGCCATCATATCAGAGGCTAATATAACTAGACAAGTTAAGCCAGTAACTGAATGGAAGGGTAATAAAAGGCAGGGCTTTTTTTCGAAGAAGAAATTTCTGAAAAAACAAAATACGGGCTCCTCAACTACTTCAAGTTCTTCCCGAGACACAGCTCCCATGTGCAACATTTGTAGCAAAAAGCACCGTGGAGTCTGTTACCGTGCATCAGGAGCCTGTTTCAAATGTGGGAGGCAAGAGCACATAGCCCGAGAATGTAATCAGAACAGTGGGAAACTCGCAGCTAGTTCAACTACATCAGTTCCAAAGCCGGGAAACACTTTGAGATCTGCTACTACTAGGGATACAGTGAGACAGGGGAGAGTTTTTGCACTGGTTCCAGGCGATACACGGAATGCCAATGCTGTTGTTTCAGGTACTATTTCAATATGTAAGCAGGATGCCTTTGTATTAATTGATTCTAGATCAACACACTCATTTGTGACATATACATTTGTATCTAGACTAAATAGACCCCTAGAGTTATTACCATATTTGTTATGTGTGTCTGCTCCATCGGGGGAATCTGTGTTATGTGACTATAAATATCGGTTTTGTGACATGTGCATCGAGGATGCTACCCTATATGTAGATTTGTTGCCCTTGAACCTTAGACATTTCGATGTAATTTTGGGCATGGATTGGTTGACCAAGTATTGTTCCACCATAGATTGTGTGACTAAAAGGGTTGTATTTAAACCACCAGAACAAAAAGAAATTGTGTTTGTGGGCAATGGGGTAGTGCCTCCACCTTATTTGATATCTGCAATGAAAGCATGTAAACTGATCAGGAAATGGTGCCAGGGTTATCTGTGCTATGTGTTGACTGAATAACCTGTGAATGTTGAATTGAATGATATTCCTATTGTTAGAGAATTTCTGGATGTGTTTTCGAATGAATTACCAGGGGAATTGGTAGACAGGGAGATAGAGTTTACTATTGAGACTGTGCCGGGCACCCAGCCAATTTCTAAAACTCCCTACAGAATGGCTACCGCTGAAATGAAGGAGTTGAAAGAACAATTGCAAGATCTGCTTGATAAGGGGTTTATCTGACCTAGCACCTCGCCTTGGAGTGCACCAGTATTGTTTGTGAAAAAGAAGGATGGTACCTTGCGTCTGTGCATCGACTATCAGGAATTGAATAAGGTAACAGTAAAGAACAAATACCCCTTACCCCGTATTGATGACTTATTTGACCAGTTACAGGGATCACATGTGTTTTCTAAGATTGATTTGATATCCGAGTATCACCAACTGAAGGTTAAGGCAGAAGATGTTGAGAAAACTGCATTCAGAATGAGGTATGGTCATTTTGAGTTTCTTGTCATGCCCTTTGGAGTGACAAATGCCCCGACAGCATTTATGGACTTGATGAGTTTGTCGTAGTCTTCATCGATGATATTTTGATATATTCCAAAAATAGACTTGAACATGAACATCACTTGAGAACTGTTTTACAAATACTTAGGGAAAGAAAATTATTTGCTAAACTAAAGAAATGTGAGTTCTGGTTGGATGAGGTTGTTTTCCTAGGGCATGTGATCAACAAGGAAGGAATTTCAGTGGACCCGCAGAAAATAGAGGCAATTGTGAATTGGCCCACATAGACTAATGTGACAGAAGTTCGCAGCTTTATAGGCTTAGCTGGGTACTACAGGAGGTTTGTGAAGGATTTTTCGAAATTAGCTGTGCCTCTTACCCAATTGACACGTAAAGGGCAACCTTTTGAGTGGAACGAAGAAAGGGAATCAGCCTTTCATGAATTAAAGACGAGATTGACTACTGCACCAATTTTGACA
Organism: Camellia lanceoleosa; assembly: GCA_025200525.1. Taxonomy (NCBI): domain Eukaryota; kingdom Viridiplantae; phylum Streptophyta; class Magnoliopsida; order Ericales; family Theaceae; genus Camellia; species Camellia lanceoleosa. The sequence continues at coordinate 131,258,698 of CM045768.1, forward strand.
CTACCTTCAGGTACGGAAAATTTTGTAATTTTCAGTGATGCATCTTGTAAGGGTTTGGGTTGTGTGTTAATGCAGAACGGAAGGGTTATTGCTTACGCCTCTCTACAGTTGAGGCCACATGAGAAGAATTATCCAACACATGACCTAGAACTGGCCGTAGTTGTTTTTGCTTTGAAAATCTGGTGGCATTACCTGTATGGGGCAAAATGTGAAGTCTACACGGATCACAAAAGTTTGAAATACTTATTCACGCAGAAGGAGTTGAATATGCGTCAGAGGAGATGGCTGGAATTGATAAAAGACTACGACCTAGAAATTCAGTATCACCCCGGAAAAGCTAATATAGTGGCTGATGCCTTGAGCAAAAAATCAACAGGGGGTATGGCTTGGTTGCTTACCGAACAAAGGGAGATTTTGTAAGATTTTGAGAAGTCTGAAATTGAAGTGGTAATGTGTGAACAGGGCGGATTGATAGCCGCTATTACAATGAAATAAGCAATGGTTGACTAAATCAAGGTAAAGAAGAAGATGAGTTCCTCAGAAAGGTAATTGATGAATTTGAGGCGAGCCCGAAAGTAGAATTCAGCATTGAAAATGAAATGTAGAAATTCTGAAACAGAATGTGTGTCCCCGATATTCCGGAACTTAAGAAGAGGGTTTTAGATGAAGCCCACAAATTTGTATTTACTATGCATCCGGGCAACAATAAAATGTATCGAGATTTGAAACAGACCTATTGGTGGCCTAAAATGAAGAAAGAGATTGCAGAATATATGTCCAAGTGCCTTCAGTGTCAGCAAGTTAAGGCTGAGCATTAGAAACCGGGCGGTTTACTTCAACCTCTCCCTATTCCCAAGTGGAAGTGGAAACGTGTGACTATGGATTTCGTCGTTGGCCTACCTCGGACTTCTCGAGGTATGGATTCTGTTTGGGTTATAGTTGATAAACTGACTAAATCCGCACATTTTCTATCTGTCAAAACTACATTTACTGCTTATAGATTGGCTACCATTTACGTTGATGAGATTGTCCATTTACACGATATTCCAGTATCTATTGTATCGGATAGAGATCCGAAATTTGTGTCTAGATTGTGGAAGAGTTTGCAGGAAGTTATGGGAACGGAGCTAAGGTTCAGTACTGCATTCCACCCACAAACAGATGGGTAATCAGAACGAACGATACAAACCTTGGAAGATATGCTTCGCATGTGTGCTTTGGATTTTCAGGGGAGTTGGGAAGATTATTTGCCGCTTGCGGAATTTGCTTATAATAATAGCTTCCACTCCAAAGATCGATGGCACCGTATGAAGCCTTGTATGGTAGGAGCTGTTGATCACCTATTTGTAGGACAGAGGTCGGGGAAAGAGCTTTGCTTGGGCCCGAAATTGTGCAAGACACCTCTAAAAAGATCAAAACTATCCAAAGAAAGACTCAAAACAAAAAGACCCATGTAAGAATTATGCAGACGTTCGGAGAAGACCTCTTGAGTATGAGGTCGGTGACCATGTGTTCATTCGTATTTCTCCGATGAAAGGCCAAATCAGATTTGGGAAAAATGGCACGTTGTCGCTGTAGACACCCCATTTTTGACCGTCCTCAAGACTTGGATGTCACCGCTCGAACACTCGGTGATTATCCATGTTTGTGTTTGTTTGGAGTTCCCGGAGTTCTCGGCTCCTTTGCCTCGTGACCTCCGAACTTGATCGCTTTTGTGTTTGGTTTTACACCAAACACTTGTGTTTTGCCTTTGAGGCGGGGAATGTCTTCGAGGCATCCCCACATACCACCCATTGTGGCTAGAGGCCACCTTGGTCGGTGTTGCCACTGCACTATATTGTGCCGGTCGGCACCATTTTGTGCTTGCCGGCACTTTTTGGCAAAATTACCATTTTGCCCCTGCCGACCACTTTACAAATGCTCGAGATATTTTAGACGGCTTTATCACCTTTTGCTCCCCTCCATACACGTGTATGGAGGGATGAGCCTTTAGTTGGCTTAGCTTGTAAGCTTTGCTTGTTTATATAAGCAAGGCTTCTCCTCTTGGATCAAGGTTAGAGTCTTTGAAGGCAAAAACCAGAGCTCATATACATATATCTCTGCCATATATCTATATCTCCATCTCTCTCCTCTTGTGTGTGTGTTTTTGGACCAAAAAGTGTGATTTTGTCTTAGTTTTGCACCATTACACACACCATTACACCTTAGCTCGAGATTGAGAGACTTGGAAAGTTGTTTTGTATGATCTTGGACTGATTTTGACCACCAAAAGAGGGCTGGACCTCTTGTTCTTCAAAGGATCTTCAAGGGTAAGAACATCACTTTATATTCCCCATTTTTGCAACCTCTTTCTACCCTCTTTGCTTTGTGTTTTTGAGTTTGTGTTTAAGATAAAAAAAAACTCTTGTTTTTACTTGTTCTTGAACCTTCATTAAGGTCATTTTGTGGTTTGAACAAAGGCTCACCCATTTAGGCCTTATTTGGCTATTTTGGTAACCTTTGTCTTAGACTTTGTTTGCTTGGTGTTCTTGGCCTTCTCACCACTGAAAACCAGTGGGTTTTCAATGGTGAGGGAGTTGTTTTTTAGGTCTCATATAGGGGAGAGATACCCCTCTCCCCTTTGTCCCTTGCTTGCCTTGGTTTTGGGCTAAAAGGGTAGCATGCATGTAGGCTTACATTTGGCTTCATTTTAGAGTTGTTTTGAGTGTTTTGGAACATGTTTGATCTCTGTTTTAGGTTAGATTTATAGCCTTTAACATGTATCTCATGCTTGCTTTGTAATGTCCCCTTATGCTTAAAAGAATGCCATGCATTTGAGCCATGTTCTTTGCATATTGTAGCTTGGTTCCATGAGGGTATTAGCATCATATTACCATGCGTAAGGGTTGTGAGGCACTGATTTAGTCATGTATAGCATGCTTGGTTTGGTTGTCTTGTATTTTGGCTTGTAGGCCTTGCTTGTATGAAGCTCTAGCATGCATGTTTGCTTGTTTTGACTTCATTTCAGAGCTTTTGTGGATGTTTTAGGCCATCTCTAACCTCTGTTTTTGGTCGGTTTTGTAGCCTTTAACTTGCCTCCTATGTTTGCTTTGAAATGATCTCTTGTGCCTAGAAGTATGCCATATGTCTAAGCCTTAATTCTTGCATGTTTTAGCTTGGTTTCATGGGAATATTAGCATCATCTTACCATGTGTAGGGGCTGTGAGCCATTGTTTTGGCCACATTTGGCATGCTTCACATGTTTGTTTTGTATGATGGCTTACAAGCCTTGAGTATATGATCCATGCATATACATTGGTTAAGTCATTTAAGTAATTTGAGGCCCTTTTACCATGCTATTTCAGGCCATATTCTATGCTCGTATGCTCAGATTTATCATCTCTTTTTATGATTTAAGGGTGTGTCCTTTAGGCCTTGAAATGTGCATAATGCTTGCCTTATGTTTTTTGAGTTGTTTTGGGGCTGCCATGTGTGGGACTTGGGTGTATTCTTGCATGTTGAATCTCTATTTTTGGTTGCCCAACATGTGCCATGAGTGGCCATGTTAATGGCACTTGGGTGTTCACTTTGGTGCTTTAGGCTTAGGCCCATCAAATTGCATGCTTGCATGACATTTTGTTCTTGTTTTGGAGCACATTTTGCTACTGTTTTTGGGGAGGTTTGAGGCCTCCCCCATGGTGGCTAAGTCCACTACTTTATACTCATCACATGTTAGTTACATGTTTGGTCCGCTAAGTGTTGTAACCTATTGATCCTATTGCATATTTGCGTCATGTTTGCATCACACTAGCATCTTGCACATTCTAAGCATTTTACATGACTAATGTGTTAGTTGTGTGGTACTTAATTTGCTAGCATCTTGGCTCCCATGGTCCATGTTTGCACGTTTGCATGTTGGCATGTTTGCATAAGTTGCATTTCATCACTTGGTTTGGGGTGTCAAACCAAGTATGGGAAATGAGGGGTGTTTGTACTTCAAGTGACAAAGCACACCTCAATTTCCATGTCACTAAGGCCCTTGATATTGGCATGATAGGGACTTAGTTAGCATTTTTGTGTTGCATGCATTTTTATATCAAAATGCAACCTTGGTTCTTAGGGTTATCATGCATCAAGATGCACTATTGGTGGCCCAAGAACCAAGGGTCTTGCCTCCTTAAGTCCCCAAGCATGATAGGAGGCAATGACCATGCTTACATGTCCCCCAAAACCCATGCCATGCATTCTTGTCAGTTTTGTCATTGCTGCCGCGAATTTCACGGCCGGCAAGATATTGTGCCGACTGCATTTTTTGCCGATAAACCCCACATGCACGGTGGTCAATTGCAAGAATCGGTGATCACTTCACCGGTGGGTTATTGCAGATCATTTAGAAGGTGTCCTGAAGCTTTGGGAATTTTTGGAGAGGCAGTAAGCAAGAAAATGTATAAAGAATGCCATGACACGGGTTTTCTAGGCAAGTCGGATCGAGCATGCATCATTCGCGCGCCCCAAGGCAGGGCTGAGGCCCCCTTTCTTTCATTTATTTGCTTTAATTTTAATAGTTAGAATTTTGTAATATTTAATTTATTCGTTTATTCTCTTGGACTGTATTATTATTTTGGTCCCTCCGAGTGAGGGCGTAATTGTAATAAGTGTGGGTGAGTGTGTGCATGTCTTCCAATCCCCACTTCTTTCTTCCCTTTTATTTACCTGCTTATGATGGTAGATTAGGGCACATTCAAATTAGCATACCTTATGCAATGCATGCGTGCATTCATGCATTTGTTTACATGCACCGGGCTCGGTACATCATACAAACTGCATTGCAATTTCCAATTCCAAATTGAATACATGCTACTCGCGCATTTCACATGTCATGTTTAGGGTTAGCCGAGCCTACTCTAAATTGCATCCTTGCCTGTGTTGCATTAGCCATTTAACATGAACTAGGATCATGCATGATTACTAACTAGTTTATTATTTTGGCACGGTGTACGATGTAAGTATTTACGCTTTAGCATACCGCATGCGTGTGAATGTTAACATGACAGTAGGTTTACCATGCGGCTAGTTGCTTATGTGATAAACTGTTTGAATGCCTGTGGGTGGAGGTTGGATTGCCTGAGTTGGAACAACTCGTTGAAATCCATATTTTAGCCTACTTGCGAGTAGCAAAATCTAACACGTTTTTCGAGACAAAACGGATATGCAATGTTTATTTCCAAGTTAGGCAATCTAGTCTATACTTTTGTATTGTGCACATCACATAGTAATTCTAGGTTAATAATTGGAATAAGAACGCATAAAGTTTTCAAAAACGGATATCACGGTTAGTAGAGGCCGGTTCTTGAGCAGCGAAAGGGGGTGCTCATAGCTGACCTTCCCCGATCGTACCCAAGTTTCCGAGCCAAGATACTTTGGTGATGACGGACATGTGGCCTTCGGCACCGAGTCAGGGTTTCCTAAATTTCCCTTTTTAAAATATTTAGGTGGGGACTCTGTAATCTGGCAAAGCAGTCCATGTTTGGCACTACTTTTTCAAAAATCTGTTTTCTCAAACGATTTGCTGGATTTGGACTCTTCGGTTCAGATTTAGAACCGCGACACAAAAACGAGTCCTCGAACTGTAGAGTGAAGCCCACTGGCGCGTCTACAGTCGCCCCGTTACATTGGACCGTTTCAAATCTCAGAGAGGCTTGGTCCAGTCGCTTATAGAGTGGCTTTACCACCGGGATTCGAGCAAATCCATAATGTGTTTCATGTGTCGATGTTGAGGGGTTACCTCCGAGACCCGTTTCATGTGATTGATTACCACCGGGTTGCTATTGATGAAAATATGGAATATGCTGAATGGTCGGAACGAATTGTTGATTGGCAAGTGAAACGATTGACGAGCAAGTCCATCCTAATGGTGAAAGTGGAATGGAAAGAGCACTATGGGACAGATGCCACGTGGGAAAAAGAGGAGGAAATGCGACTACGCTATCCACATTTGTTTCTCGACGAAGGTAACTCAAGTTTGGAGAACCAAACTTCCAAAAGGTGGGAAGATTGTGATACCCCTGTTCTGTATTATGCTAATTGGTCCTTAATTTGAGTGTGATGATGTGTTTAGCATGATTTTGTGTGACATTATGTGAATATATGTGATTTTGAAATTCTATCTGTCCACCGTAGGAATATCTGTTTGAATAACCTGCTTTGGAAATTAAATCGAGGGCCTTATCGGCTACATAACCTGAAATTGATTGGGTCATCGTGATTGGCATAATTTTTAGAGCCTATGGTGGAATTTAATTAGAAATTGATTCTGGTCAGATTAAACTGATTAAATTGATAAATTAGTGCCCAAATATTTTATATTAAAATATTGTATTAGTGGGCCTTGTTGTGTTATAGCACTATACTCTCCTTAACTCATTTGAGCTAAAAAATCTGAGGATACAATAGAGAGAGAGGGGCCGGCCATAGTGAGAGAAAAGGGGAAAAATTGTGCATTTGTAGTTCAAGACCTAGACCTTTTGGAGATTAAGCTCTAATATTGCTACTATTGGGAAGATTAAAGCTCCTTGGTGAGTGATTCATGCATTTATAGTCATCATTTTGTGAATTTAAGTTTAATAGATGGCCAAGAGCATGAATTAGTTTGAATGTGATGGAATTAAGTTGTATATGTTGGATTTCAATATTATAGAAGCATGCATGTAAGGAATTGCTATAGATTTCCATGTTTGAGTTTAATTTGTGTAACCTATGTTGAAGTTGAATGAAATCCATGTGTATGACCATCTCTTCACCAAATAAGTTGTGAATAATGTGTATTTCTTGCATACAAGAGTAAATCATGAAAGAGTAAGCTTTGCATGTTTGAATTTGAGTATGTTGGTGATGATTTGACATATTTTGGGACATGCATGTAGATAAATCAAGAAATTGAGCTCCATAATGTTATAATCTTGCATTGGTGCCATATTGGTATGATTATATTGAGATTTGAGCCATTGCATGCAAGTATTGTGGCTGGAAAGTTGGATTGGAGCTCAAGAACATAATCTAGGAAACCCGCTTGATGTCTCGCGGGGAATGTCCGCTCGAGTGGAGATTTCGAGCTCCCAGTATTTTGTTCTTGCAGGCATGGTGTCCGCTCGAGCGGTGCATTTCACGCTCGAGCGGGGATCATGGAGGATGAACTTCCACTCGAGCATCATAGATTGCGCTCGAGCGTAAACATGATGCATCCAGCACTTTTTGCAAACATAGAGTCCGCTCGAGCGGATAAGTTCACGCTCGAGCGGGGAGCTATGTTAAGAGGCCTTCCGCTCGAGCGCAATTTTGGACGATCGAGCGTAAATTTCACCTATCCAGTACTTTTGCAGACCTTAAGGGTCCGCTCGACCGGGGAAGTTTACGCTCGAGCGGGGACCCTATTTTCTGAAATTCTGTTTTTGAATTCTGAGTTCTGTTTTTCGTTCTCTTTCACTTATAAGCACTCTTAGGCATATGTTAAGCATTGTAAATGAGTTAATGAGATAAGAATAAAGCCTAAAGAGGAATATGTGAATTAAAGAACGGATTGAACTGTTAGTGACCCTTTTGTATTCATGAAATGTGTAGGGTCAAGCTCCAGGGCAAATTCACAAGCCGACCACTGTGAGTAATATCGATATTTGAACGCTTATGAATGTCCAATTGTTTATTCCCTTATAAGCTTTATGAGTTGCTAATTGGGATTGTGGACAAAAGTTGACATGAATGAACGAATGGACCAAAGGTCGTTTTGATAAGAAAAATACATGGATCGGAGGTCATTTTGACAGAAATGAATGGACCTAAGGTCGTTTTGATACGAATGAATGGACCTAAGGTCGTTTTGACATAAATGAATGGGCCAAAGGCCGTTTTGACATAAATGCATGGGCCAAAGGCCGTTTTGACATAAATAAAGGGGCCAAAGGCCGTTTCGACATAAATGACTGGGCCAAAGGCCGTTTTGGCATAAATGTATGCGAAGGCCAAGGTCGCTTTAAAGCAATTGGGCCCAATTTGGGAGTATGTTATTCTACATATTGTTATATGACTTCTGTATTTGATATTATTCACTGGGCTATCGCTCGTGCTCATTCATGTGTTTGTAGGTGAGCCGAAGGAAGTCCAAACCCAGCCCCAGTGAAGTCTGCCAGGAACAACATGAGTTTTGAGAAAGTCAACCTTGTGTCTCACGCATGAGACCTACCCTTGCCATTTTGTTATGTAATTATATTTTGTCTTGCTGGCTGTAATAACCCTCATCACTAATTACTAATTAAGCACTGATTACTGCTAAACTGAGACTGATTATGTGTGATAATTGAATTGATTGAAATACTGAACTGACTGACTGAGAACTAAGACTGATTGATTGACTGTAACTGTTTAAATGCATTTTTCTATCTGTTGATTGTTAATCGATCTGTTCATGTTCTGTAACTTATCGGCGACCGAATCAGAAATGGATCAATGTTTTATAATAATTGGAATTTATGCGAATTAATGGTATATTTAATTGAAAATCGATTTAGTATCATTAAATTAGATTAAAATGAGTTAAATTGCATTGTTGGACTTATTTACATTTTTGCCCTACTAGTGGGCCACTATACCAAACATTGAGAGACTTGGTCATGCATTACATAAACATTTGCTCAGTCTCTTTTCCTTGTTATTGCCGATTTTAGAGAGAGAGAGAGAGAGAAAGGCCTAGAAGAGTGATTTCATCCTTAGTTCTTGAGGATTGCTTGGTACCTTGAAGCATTAAAGTATAGATTGCTAAATTGAGCTTCTAGTCTTGCATTGAGGACCTAAGGTAGAGTAACTACCCTTTTGTTCATGAATTTGATTGATTCTTGCATGGTCTAGAGCATAATTGAAGTCTTGAGCCAAGTTATGGCTTTCAATTGTTGCATTGAAGCTTAATTGTTGTATGCATGGCTATATCCTTGCATTGTGAGGCTTGATTTCATGGAAATCTTGCATGCATGTTCATATTCATGTTAAAGACCATGATTTCATCTTTTTCTTGAAGAAATGAGTTGAGCTAACATTTGAGGCTTGAATTGATTGAATTCATGGATATTGCATGTTCATCATGTTTATGAAAATTGTTTTGAAAAAAGAGTTTAATTGAACTACCCTTAGGCTTTGATTTTATAAATTGAGCTTGGAATCATGTAATATTATGAGTTTACAAGAGTTTTCCAGAAATTCAGCCTAAGAGGATCAATTTTGATGCTATGAAACTTGATTTTGATCTTGGAGTTCAAATCTGGAATTTCCAGATTTTGGTCGTCCGCTCGAGCGGGGGAAGTGCCGCTCGAGCGGGGAAATCGAGCTCCCAACATCTCTCACTGTTTTACAGTCTGCTCGAGCGAAGTATTGTACGCTCGAGCAGAGGCTTGTGTTACACGCTCGAGCGGAGGAGTTGACGCTTGAGCGGGGACCTTTGTTGCATGTCCGCCGGCGGGGAAACTCGCGGCGAAAGGGAACTGCTCATTTTACGCTTTCTGAATGCATCTTTGCATCCTCATCCCATCCTAAGCATTCTTAGGCCTAGTTTAAGACTTCTTGATGAGGATTTAGATGTAGAACACACCGAGGCAAATTAGGGATTAAGTTTTTATCTTTCCCAACTGTGAAACTCAGTGTGTGTTCAATCTGTTAACTGTATAGGGTTGGCTTACCGAGGAGACGCTCTAGCTTACCGTAGCCTAGAACTCTGTGAGTAACAATTGTGTAAAGATATGTTCGAATGATTATCTTTTGAATTACTGAATTGGTATTATTTACTGAATGAATGTATGTCCGTTATTTCTGAACTGTACTGTGGCATCCTTAGCACCTCATCTTTATTCGCTATTCTGAAAATCGCCGGTTCCTCGTTGGAACCACTCATTCTTGATCGATGGCCATCAACTGATTGTTCGGTCTTTTAAGACCCTCATTTCTTATCTTCGCCATCACAGATACCTCTGAGCAAAGTAATTGCCTGACCTAAATGCTACTGATGTGAGCCACCTCTAGAATCAGGCGAGACACCTCTTGAATCCATCTTGGGCTTTAAGCCGATCTGTGAAATCTGGAGCAAAGTCTTTGACGGACCTAAGTGCTCTACAGTGAGCCACTTCTAGAATCTATGCGAGACACCTCTTGAGTCCATAAGAATCGCTATTCTTTATTACCGTTCTTGTTAAGGTATTGTTATCGTTCGTTGTTGTTATCACATTACTATTCTTTGTCTTTATTAAGCATTATTATCGCTATTCTTTGTCTTGTTATCAAGCATCTTGTTCTTTATTCTTTATCGCTATCAGATTCTTGTTCTTTGTCTTTATTCTTTATTCTGAATTCTTTATTCTTTATCTTTATTACCGTTCTTTGCCATTACTATGATTTCTAAATGATCGATATGACATGAAGTATAAGCCACCGGTGTATAACCGATTCTTATGAGGCGCATTTACTATTTAAAATACTGAAAGGACATTCTTTCTTAACCCCTTTACGCATTATGTTATTCACTGGGCTTTAGCTCACTGCTTATATATATATAGGTGTTCAAGCACCGGACCGTTGTTGGCAGCGTCAGGGTAAACTCCAGTTTTGTCAAGCCAACCACTGTGCCTCACTGCGAGGTTCCGAGCCTATCAAGCTATGCCTTAGGGGCTTAGGGGTGTTTTATTTCCCTCATCTGTCTCGGTACCTGTTTTGTACTACTGTATAGACTGAATATTTTGCACTGTACCGTACTGTTTAATAGGGATTAACGCTATGTTTGGTAACTTAGGGAAGAAAAGAAAAGAAATGATTACTTAAGTAATAAGAGAAAAGAAAAGAAATGATTGTAATTTCTCTCCTTTTTGTTTGGATAAGTTAGAAATAAAAGAAAAGAAATGATTGTGATTTCTCTCCTTCTTGTTTGGTTAGATTTCATTAAGAGAAAAGAAAAGAAATTATTTTATGTTATATTACCAAAATAACCTTTTTATATTTTCAATCATTTTATTTCTTTTATTTTTATAGGGGTAAAATTGGTATTATGAAAATATAAACATTTGTGGATTTCTTTTCTCTCCCAATCTCTCCACTTTTGGGAAGATTGAAAATAAGGGTTATGAGAGAAATGAGTTTCTCTCCATTTCTTTCTATTTCTCTCCATTTCTCTCCACTTAAGATAACCAAACAAGGAAGAGAAATACATTTCTCTCTATTTCTTTTCTTTTCTCAAATCCTCAATCCAAACACAAAGGTAAGTCCTTGTCTTGAATGATTGTATATATGATGCATCTTTACTCGCGCATCTTGACTATATATATGTATGAAAAGTCTTTTTTGCATACGCATCATCACACTCATTGGACATTGTTTTATTATCGTAATGGCTTCCGCCATGCCCATGTACTGCTTTTCAGACTTGTATTCTTTGTGCCTTGGTAATCTTGGATTCTTCGGCGATTCTTGATGCTAAACCCATAGGGGCGGGTTTGGGTCGTGACACTGGCAAGGACTCTATGTATATTTGTAAATAGTTTGTCATGGGTTAACTTAGTTGGATGATCCTGTCTTAAGGAATTTATGGTACTGTACTTTTGGCGTGGGTTATTAACGTATATGGGTATGGTTTGTTTTGAAGTGCATATAAGCACGGCTCTATGGACAAAGTTTTTGATTATTGCTTCCGTTTGGCCCCTTTGCTCTGTTGAATTATGTCTATTCTATTTTGAGGCCGTAGGTAATCCCAGGATTACTGGCCGGTTACGTCCTTAACCCATAGCGGCTGGTTCGGATCGTGACATACATGAATTGTTATTAATTGGTGGAGGATTGCATTGTTGAGAAATTGAACTATTGTTGAATCATGTTTTGATATTGGTTGAGTAATGAATTCGGGTAGTATATTTGGTGAATTAAGCTGGTGAGAGTGTCTACGGTAAAAGATCAAAAACTTGTGCGGGAGTAGGTACCGCTTTCCTTCTGACTAATAACTAGTAAAATGGGGGTGATTTTTTGGTGGTCCATGCATTTTAAGATTACTGGTAGATACTGACCTAGGGATTCATTAATGAGTTGTCTTGTTTGAAACTTGATTATGAAAAAAAATTATTTTGATTATCTCATACTATATTGGTAAATTGGAAATGTCACCATTTTGGAAATCCATAATGTATATCACCTTACATCATGATCATATTCCATGTTTGGGCATATTTTCTTAAGCATAGAATTTTCCTATTGGACTTCGGTTCATCTTGTCGTGGTTAACAGTTTTCAAGATTGGATAGTGCATCATGTTTGGATGGGCAAGGACGGCCCTACACTTCTTACTTATATGTGATCGCCTTGGGCCTTTTTTGTGCTTGTATGTAAATAACTAGGAACCCAGATGTGATAGGGGGAATGCCCTTTTTGATTTGTGTAAGTCATAATGCAATTATCTTGTTTATATTGTAAAGATGAGAATTTTGGATGAATGTATTCATATCTTATTTATATCATGTCACCTAGAATTATGGACAGACGTTGCAAAAGACTTTGTAAATTCATGTTTTGTGTGAAATGCATATCGAAGTGCTGGTTATCTACTCTCTTGGTTTCAATTTCATACTGACTCCTACTCAAATTCTTAATCAGATTGATTTGCTCTTGGTGTTACTCTTATGCTTGATCCTTTAGTTCATCTCACTCTTGGATTTGGGTTCCTATTATTTTGGGGCGTGACAAGTATGACTCAAGCATTTTAATTGGTTCATTTTGTTTTTAGCCTTTTTGGTTTGGGTTGCATCAAAGCACTTGTTTGGTTTGCTAATTTTTTGTTTGGTATGTTGATATCTTGCCTATATGGATTTTTGTTTCATTTTATATTTCTTAGCTTTGCATTTGATTTGGTGCAGAAGCTAGAAATCTCACGAAAGATCTGTTAGTTTTTGGCTCATTATTCACTCCCAAATTGATTTGGTTCTAATGTTTTCTATTTACTATTGGGTTATGATTTTTGAGAAAGACTTATTTAGTCAACTTGGACTTCGATTTGGACTTCTTAAAGGTTTTATTTGATTGTTTTCTTACCACTTTTGAATTTGAAATCCAAGAAAGCCATTTTGGCTTTTTGATTAGCTTTGGAAATGACTCTTTAACTATAAATATATTAAGATTCTCTCTTCTTTAATGAACTTTTCAATTCTTCAGTAGATCTGGGTGCCCCCTTGGGGGTTCTTTGTGTGCCTTTTGATCGCTTGGTGGTCTTCTTGGTGGGTCCTTGCTTCTTGTCTTCTTGTGAGATTTGTTCATTTGTGTCTATTGGTTGAAACTTCAAGTTTTGTGACTCGTGTAGAAAGAATTTTGAGAAAACTAGTATTTGGGTTTGGTGAACTTGATTATTTATAATAGTTTGATTTATCCCTATTGTAACTTTTTAGAACATCATTCTCTGTGTTAATAGAATCTCACTCTTGCCTGTAGACGTAAGCTTAAACCAAACCATGAAAATTGGTGTTGGTAATACTTACATTTTTAATTTTCTATTTATATTTATAAAAATTAAAAAAATTCAAATAAAAACTTGTTTAGTAAATTTTTAATTTGTAAATCAATGGTCTCAGTTTATATATTTGGCCAAAAAATAAAAACACAAAAAATGAATTTATGTTTTGAGTTTTGAATTTTTTTTTTTTACCACCTAACACTAGCCACCACTCGCCACCATTTTCCACCACCGTCTTCGGTCACCACCACCCACCCCCTGCCACTACCTGCCACAACCACTTACCACCCATCTGCCACCACCACCCACCACCCGCCACCATCACCACCACCCACCACCCACCACCCACTTACCACCCACTCAAGACCACCACCTATCCTCGCCGCCACCCCCATCCATTCCCCGCCGCCACCCCCCCCGCCACCACCTACCACCACCGCCACCTACCACCACCAAAGACTCACCACCCACCACCACCACCACCATCTACCACCACCACCACACCACCCACCCACCCACCCGCCACCACCACCACCACCACCACCCACTCGTCACCACCCCGCCACCACCCACCTGCCACCCACTCGCCACCACCACGCACCCCTCGCCGCTACCACCACCACCACCACCACCACCATCACCCACCACTCATCTGCCACCACCACCACCCACTCGCTACCACCCATTACCCACCACCGCCACCCACCACCCCACCACCTGCCACCCACCACCCGCCGCCACCACCACCACCACCATCACCACCACCCACTCCCTACCACCCGCCACCGTCACCCACCTACCCACCACCACCACCACCACCACCACCACTACCATCACCCACTTGCTACCATTTTCCACCACCGTCTTCCGCCACCACCACCCGCCATTATTTTCCACCACCGTCTTCCGCCGCCACCACTCGTCTCCACCCACCACCCGCCGCCACTTGCCATTTCTTACTCTTTTTTATATTTTTAAATTTTTTTAAACATTTTGTCTAAACCAAACGCGTTTGTAGTTTATGTTTTTCTAAAAATAAATAAAAAATAACAAAAACCAGTTTATAAAATTTTTGTAAATATAAACTGAAAACGTAAACGTTACCAAATAGGTATGAATTTGTGATTCTTTCTCTCTTTGATGTGCATATTTTTGTACAATTGTTTTACTCTATTTTCAAAATCGTAAGCTATTTTAGCATGATTGTTGCTAGGTCGGTGGACCCTGATAAGTATTATTCACTTAACCCTACTGTTCACTCAAACATTGGGTCTAATGGGCGGTTTGAGGGGCTCCCCCAAGGGGGAAGGGGGTCTAGGGAGGTTAACCCCCGACTGAAATTTTTTTGGATACTTTTGTAATTCTCATGTTATTTCTATGTAACCCTAATTTTGTACTTATAAATAGATGAGAGACGCCTCTTTTAAGTTAAGAGAGTTGTATTTTTTTTTTATCATAATGAAAACCGCAACGGCTGTGGACGTAACCCTATTCTAAAGTGAACCACGTACATTCTTGTCTTTTTGTGTGTATGATTTGTTTGATTTGTTTTTTTTTCTTTGTTTGTTATTTCGCGTTTCACCGATCTTGGTTAGAAATGGTCAATTCCTAACAATTGTGACTGAGTTTTTTAGGTCTCTCACACAACATGATGTTCTCCACTCATAGCATTCGCAAATAATTGCAAATCATATTTCAACAGAAATTAGTTGTGCAAGCTGAAGCACCCCCAGAAAAGACCAATTTCAAGCAACTGTAAACCATTTTTCCAAATAAATTCAAGAGAAAAAGGCTTATCTTTCTTTTTGGTAATACACACAAACGAAGTTCTATATGGTGCAAAAACTCTCCATGAGAGTAAGAAAACAAGCAGGGAAACAAACAATACAAAACAAAAAAAAGGAAAAAAAAAAAAAAAAAGAGTAAAAATAAAGGGCATGTATGTTTCAGTTTGCATCTTCTTTTGTTTGAAATTCTGATTGTGGATTCTCACTAATGACAACAGTCAGAGTCGGCTTCTCATTTGAAACCTCACAAGATGGAAGCTGAAGAGGCTCCAAGGAATCCACTATATCTCGCATTAGCGGCCTTGCTTTAGGGTTACGATTGAGACAATGATAAGCAAGCATAGCAGCCTTGTGAACTGCTTTAGTCGGATAATCTCCATCTAATCTTGGATCTACAATGTTCAACAATTTCTTCTTCTCCTTGAGTATAGGGAGGGCCCAATCTGTAAGGTTCTGTTCGCGGGCTGGTCGTGACTTGTCTAAAGATTTTCTGCCCGTAAGAAGTTCTAGAAGAACAACTCCATAACTATAAACGTCACTTCTAGGAGTCAGATGGCCTGCATAAAATGGTAAGCTATTCACTTTAGTCAGACCCATCACTTTATGTTAGTAAATATAACATAGAGGATAACAATTGGTGATTGGTGTGAGACATGGCCATGTGGTTGGTTCCCTAGGGGCACTAAATAATTTGAAAACAACTTTGACACGGGGCTTAAATACAGTGGCCATTAAATTGATCTTTAGTGGAATATTTATTTAGGGGTGAAAAGTATAATGGTTGCCAATGTAGTGCTCAAAAATGCGATTGGAAATTGTTATAACAAGATGATTTTAAGTTTGTGTTGAAGCAGTTTTTTAAAGAAGAAAAGAGAAGTGAGTGGTCACCAATAACTATAAGAGAAATACATTCAACATTTTGGAAGTTCAGCACTGTTATTATTCAAAATAAGCATAAGAAAGCTAAAACATTCATACTTCCAATCAGAAGTACACAAAGTTTTAACTTAATCTTGATCTAGTGAGGAACAGAGTGAAACAACTGCATGTAGAGTGAATATTGTTTCAGAGAGAAGCTAAGCTATGAATTGTAGCAAGGGTAAGGTGACCTTACCCGTCATAATATACTCTGGAGCTGCATAACCATAAGTTCCCATAATGCGAGTAGAAACATGAGATTTATCTCCTACTGGACCATCTTTCGCAAGTCCAAAGTCAGAGAGCTTTGCATTGTAGTCCTGTTTATAGATTTTATGGTACAAACCATAATGGCAAAACAAAGCTAGCGAGTTGAGATGACAATAACTGAATAAATATGAGAGTATATTTTGCACAAGGATACAAGTATAGTGTGAATCAATTTGTGGGTTTTAGGTGGACTGATGGAGTAACTAGGGCAAGTCAATAACTAAAAAAAGAAAAGAAAAAAAAAAGATAAATAAGATATTGTTCATTGTATAATAAGTGTATCCAGTGAAGGTTCTGCAGTGCTCACACCTCTTGTTTAGGAAACCAGAATCAAATTTTATTGGCAGTCATATGCAATCTTTCCTCATTCTATTATTTTGAAACCAAATTGAATTACCTCATTATCAAAGTATGATTATAGAATTTCCACAACTAACCATGTCTAATAAGATATTGGAGGTCTTAAAATCGCGATAGATGACAGGTTTCTCAGCTTCATGGAGAAAAGCAAGTCCTTTTGCAGCACCAAATGCAATCTTCATTCTAATGGACCACGGAAGAGGAAGCAATACTCCTGGAAGATGGAAACAACATATATATATATATTAAAGCATGAGATATTATCTAACAAAAACAAGAGCAAAACAGAAAATATATATATACCTTAAAGCATGAAATCCACATTAAGAAAAGTTTAGAGAAAAACATCTTCACAATCACTCTTCTCTAACTAGTAGTTATAGGTTAGATAGAGTAGTCTTCTATCCCTTCTAGTGGCCATCTAAATTCATTGTTCTTTACAATTACTTCTAGTATGTGAGGCAGGGATTGTTAGGGAATTGGGGAGCCTAACAAGCGCACAACAACACCAGCCCAATTCATTAGGGAGAAACTCTAAAATCCCCATACCAAACACTACAACATACATTTGTTCCAAAAAAAAAAAGAAAAAAACCCTAGAATATACATTATTTGGAACTAATACTCACTTAAAAGCTTAAGCCCATAAGTGAAGAGTCCATCTAATATATATTAAGGCTTATCTCTTTTATTTTTTATCTGACGTGGGACTTTACCTTCACACATATTCCAACAAGGATATCTCTGCAAGTGAGTCATGATGGTGTGAGATGTGATTACACCATACCAATGGTGCGTCTAATCACAAAATAACATATAATTTGGTGAGAACCTTCACGCAATAGAAGGATTGATGGAGAGTTTTGGATTCAAATCTAAAGACACAACTCTACAAGGAAGAGTAATGTCTATACATTCTCACAACCATTTGTGAGAGTTGTGTCCATTCGGAGAAAACACAATAAGTGGCTATAAATGGATGAATTGATGAAACTATTTCCATCAAAAAGAAGAGAAAAAAAAAGATGGAACTATTTCCTATGACTTTTTTAGAATCTGATTTCTCCAATAACTCTCGCCGCCGAGCAATCCTCTCTTGCATGATAAACATCCTCACGGGAACCTCATTGATTGACATAATCTAACAAGTCATACACGTTCTGTACTCAGACACTCTATGACATGTGTCCGACCACATCTTGAACATTGAGACATGATATTTCTAGAACTAACAATTTATTGTCCTTTGTTACTTGTAAATGAAAAATCACAATATAATGAGATTAAAATGTGCAAAATTTGATGTTAAGCCAATGTATACAATTATCTCTCATTTTCCTTGTGTGAACTTTAACATTATTAGATTCGTGAGGAAAGATAGTTTGTTTGCAAATATTCTAAAATATTTACATTTTTAAGTAATATACACGATACATATGTACATACATACGTAGTCATGTATACCACAATGTCCTTTATGTCTCTACATACGAAATTTTAAGAACTTATCTTATTGGTATATGTCCATATCGTCGTTGGGTCTTTTGGACCCTAATAAGTATTGTACATTGGGCCCTGATTCCAATGGAGGGTTTGTCCACATCATTGTTGGGTCTTGATAATTTCTTGTTACTTCTGCGTTGCCCAAATTTCTATGCTTATAAATAGATGAGGGGGCACCTCCTGTATTGTAAAGAATTGTAATCATTTTGTGATCATAGTAAAAATCGCAACAGTTATGGATGTAGTCATATTCTAGAGTAAACCACATAAATCATTGTGTTCGTGTGTATGTGCGTGTGTGATTTCTTCGATTCGTCTGTCTTTTTTGTTTGTTATTTTGTGTCCTCCCAATCCTGGTTAGGAAAAGTCAATTTCCTAACAGTTGTGTCATATTTGTATCTCATTTTTATCACTTGACATTTCTTCAATTCATGTACTTTCCCAGTCAAGGTAAATAACAATTAAGGTCATGCCCTGCCTTCACAATCACCTTCTTTACCTTGATAAAGGAATCTGAAGTAGGTTACTAGAAGTAATTCTAGACTCTAGTAGCCACTCTTAAGTTGCTCTTTCCTACAATTTGCTTTCAAATGCAAACAAAAAGTTAGTGATCAAACGGAAATGACATCTTTAAGCATAGATCCTAGATTCCAACATTTGACACTACACAAAACGTAAGGTTGGCCTAGCGATAATTGCTATCTCAACGACTATTCTCATTCTCAATAGCAGAAAAAGCAATGTTTTGGAGGGTAAGATAAGTGTGTACCAAGCAGATATGAATTTGTTTTGCATGCTTTGAATAGTCACTCCTTGACTTTGTCTCTCAAATATTTGTTATGGAAAAATAATAAAATTACTTCCCTTGGTTACAAATTAATGTAATGAAAAAAGAAAAAAGAAAACAGAAAAAAGAGATCCTGTTCATGGATCTTCCATGGTAAAAGAGAGATCAAATATACGTACTTGAGAAGAGATTGTTTTCCACACTGCCCCGAGCCATGTACTCATATATCAGTACCCGATGTTCATCTTCACAGCAGTATCCGATCAATTTCACCAAATTTGGATGAGAAAGATGCCCTAAGAAAATTACTTCAGCCTATATTCCACAATATTCTTCTCAGCAAACCAAAAAAATAAATAAATAAATAAAATTTAATAAAGGAAAATAAAAATGTACAGTATATTTAAGAGATTACCAGCCATTCTCTGTGGCCTTGATAGTTGTTATCACCATCATGAACCTTAACAGCTACTGGAGTAGTTTGAAGCCCCTTCCCAAGATCCTCAGTGATGAACCCTTTGTAAACACTTCCAAATCCTCCTCCACCTAACATGTGATCTTGTCTAAAATTTCCGGTAATTATCTTTAGTTCATCAAAAGTGAACACAATCAATGGATTTGCCGCTGCACTACGACGCAAGTGTTCTACTTCTTCAGGATTTGATGGTAGCTTACTATCATCATCTTTCCTTGCTTCCACTGAAGGGCTCTGCTCTTTTGGAGACTCTGACCAAGAAGAAGAAGAAGAAGAACAAGGGCGATACAAAGCATAACATCACTAATCCAATTATCAAATGCCACCATGAACAAAACTTTAGCCATTTTTATGCACTTTTTTACTTAAAAGTCCTGGGGAATAAGAGCATTTCCATTTGACCTAGAGCATAAACTCTGTAAAATTTAAAGGTTTGCTTACTGAAGAACTGACTCTTAAATCCATGATTAAATTATGAACATAAGTCCAACCCCTGATAAAGATAGAACATAATAGGCTCTTAAGAAGTCCATATTAACGATGGGTTTGGTTGAGGATTTGGGAAGATATTTGAAAAAAAAATAAAGAAAGTGTGTAAAATTATAAGAAATATAGGTATATTTTATTTATATTTTATTTTTTTTTTTCTTTTTTAAATTTCTTTTTAAATTTTTCAACAAAACACAATATAAGGTAAAAATCACATTAATTTTGTTCACTCCACTTTTATTGGAAGAAAAAGAAATTTATCAAACTTCAAAAGTGCCCAGAATCAAAGCCTACTAAATTCAATGATTAGATATCTATCCATGTCAGGAAATAATTAAAGCATTCACCTTATGATCTCATCAATCTAAGGAACTACAAATTTAGTTATGTAATAAAATATTCTACGACAATTTTTTTTTATTCGAAAATGGGAAAGGTTAAATTTCAATTTAGAGTTAATAATAACTAGTGTAAAGGAAGTAAAAAGGAAAAACAATAGAAAGAATTCCAAGTAAAATATGTATATAAAAATTTAGAGATAATAATTAACTATTGTTAAGGAGGTAAAAAGGAAAGCCATGGATACATAAAGAAAATAAAAAAGGAGAAAGAAAAAGAAAGTACAAGATAATTCTCAGGCAATAATTATTTTAAATTTAGAGATAAATTGCATTTTGAACCTCATAGTTTGGGATAAACTTCAATTTAGTCTCTATAATTTCCGAGATAAATTTCAAGCTAGCCCCTATAATTATAATTGTGACAAATTAGAACTTGAACATTGGATATATCAAATTGATCTAGCAAGTGAGTTTCGAGAAAGATTGATATGAGCTCCTGCCACTATTAGAACAGGTGAGTGTTGAACCGTGATCTTCAAAGTTTTAAATGCGTCAAGCGTACGCATGCAATAGCTATGTAGTTATCGCCAATTCTGCTACGGTTGCTTTTGCAGTGTGATTGAGATACACAGGTGTATCGGTCAGAAGGCCGCTATAGCGGTTGTAACGTCAGAACGGCTCATGCACTTTACGAACGGTTCAATTGCTTTTTAAAAAAACACAAAAAAACAAAAAAGAGTTGAAAATGGGAAAAGAGAGAGAAGAGAGAAGAGAGAAGATGGAGGAACAAAAGATAGAGAGAGAGAATAGGGAAGATGAAGAACATATTATTGATTTGTTAAAATTGTAAGACTTATGCTATTCTATTCAGCTATTATCACTCAACCATTTTGTTTGTGTGTGTCTATTTATCTATTATTTGAAAATAATAATAATAATAAGTGTGGTCATTATCTATTTGGCTTGATTAATATATATATATATATATATTTAGACTTTTATTTATTCTCTTACTTTTGTCATTATTTATCTTATATATAATAGTTAGTGATTATTTTTTGTAAAATATAAAGTCATTAATTATTAAAATAAAATGTAAAAAATTCAGTTTATAGTGATTTAAAAATGTGAAATATATTGAATCAAACTTAAAAATTTATAAAAATTGATCAATATTTATTTTAAAACCCAATAAATATGATCATAGAAAAAAAAAATGTACGTATCGGTAAGTTTTTTTCAAATTGTGCGAAAAATAAAAAAATTCACGGTTGCAGTTACCGTAACTATTACGCTACGGCCTTTACACTCCACAATCGCAACCGCGCCATCGCCACCGTTACGGCGACCGCAATCGCTTTTCAGAACCTTGGTGATCTTAATTTTTATTTATCTTTGAGCACACGAGTAAATGGTAGAAGTGAGTCAAATTGAAGTTATAAAAAATTATATATAAGGATAATATATTGTAATTACAACTCCGAGGTTTTTTTTTTTTTTTTTGAAAGACTAAAGTGAATGGAAAAGATCAACATTCTAAAGTGAAAAGGAAAGTTTTGAAAAGTAATATTGTCTAATTTGCACGCCTAAACAAGAATAAAGAACCCCACCCACTATATTGGGATAAAAAAAGAAAAAGAAAAAAGAAAAAAGAAAAAAAGAGAGAGACAGAGAATGAAGACTGCCAATGGAATTAGAAGATACAACTTTCAATGATTTCAAAGATCAAAATACTTTCTTTCTTTTTTATTTTATTTTGTTTGGAAATTCCAAAATGGAAATCAAAATAATCTGGGCAAAGGAAGAATAAAAACTCAAACAAACCAAGAATAACAGTCCAAAAAACAGAGAAAAGAAAAGAAAAAGAAAAAAGAGAGTATGATCGCTTCATGCAGAGAGTTGAGATCAATATCATCAACTAATTGAGTTTAGAAAAAGCTAAACGACATAGAACCCTGTGTGTAATAACAGGATACAAAAAATCCAGAAGCCAACGATCAATCAAAACAAGAAAAAAAGAAAAAAAGGATTTATATATAGAGAGGAAGCAGACCTGATTTGGCGTTGGATGAGACTCTGTAGATTGAAGGAGGCTGCCATCTACACCAGCAATTTCCCATAATGCACTCAAAGCAGAATACAGCTCAAGGCTGAAGCTGAACCACCGACTCACTGATTCACTCACCAAACCCAACAACAACAACAACCCATCATCAAAACTCTTGTTCTACTTCATTCATCATTTTACAACCAACCAACGCCAAACCCAATGAAGAAAAGAGAACCAAATTAACCCCTAAAAAATATAAAAATAAAACTAAAAACTCTAATATGAAATGGCAAATGTGCTTTGAGAGACAATGACAAATATTGAAGGAATGTTGTTGTTTGTGGGAATTGTGTGGGCGTGATTGTATTGTGGTTCTTAGTTGGAAGAGAGAGAGAGAGAGAGTGAGAGAGCGCTTTCTTGATGGCAATGATGATGGGGTGAGTGAGTGAGTGTTGAGGTGGGGGCAGCCTCTTAGGCAGATTTGTTTATATTTTTTTGACATAAGAATGGCTGCCCTTTTGTGCTCCTAGTCTTTGCTTTTGTTGAGTCAGTGCGCCCCGGCCCATTTTAATTCCCACCAATCCTTTACCATCCATCCTCCTCCTCCTTATTCCTCCATCTCCTTCACCTTTCTTCCCCCCCCTACCCAATCCCCTTTTATCTTAACTCCCACGCCTTCTCTCTCTCTCTCTCTCTCTCTCTCTCTCTATAGATGTGATGTACTACTACTACCCCTTCACAAAAACAATTGCAACTTTGCAACCACTTTACCTATCATTAATTTCCATTCATTATTTTAATATGTATATATATAATTTATACTTCAATGGGTAATCTCATCTCATCAATACTTGGCTATGTATACTTTATATATATTTGACTATTTATGTTTTATATATAATTTATCTGTTTATTTTCTATCTACTTAAAAGAGAAGATTGGAGTTAACGTTGATGTCACAAATTTTAAATTTTTTAAACATATTCCAATAGTAATTATATGGATAATTATGCACTATATTCAATATATATATTAAATCTAATACGAATTACATGGACAGATATGTACACACATAACCATTTCTATTATATATAGGGGAATTTGATCAAAAACTATTTATAGTAAAAGTTTAATGTATCGAAGATAAGCCTAAATTTTTTTTTTGAAAAGTTTAACACGCAACACTATTACTAAAATATTCTTAGTGAGTAATTTAATATTTTTATAATTCTTTTATTAAGATATATCAAATAAAATTCAAGTTGACTATGAAATTGTTAAATAAATAATAATAATAAAAAGTCAAAATGAACATAAATAGTAAAATTTTATTCTGATTCATAATAAAATTTTACTATTAACCAATTAAGAAATGTATTTTCACTAGAGTTCACAAACAAAATACATAAAAGTAAAATTTTACTATAAAAAAAGTATAATATATCTTACAATGAACACTCACAACAAGCAAATGATTGAATCAAACAATCAATCATATTTTTCTTCACAACTATTTATTGAATTAAAAAAATTATTTTAAATATACAAACTTTTATTACATTATAAAAATAGTAATGTTACGCATATAGAGGATCAAATACATAATTAAATATAAAAACTATTTTACCGGATGATTGTCCAGACAATTAGAAGACACCATAACAATCACAATCGATAACTCATTGTCGAACGTCGGATGCATAATTTCTATATTCAGACCTATATTTAGTCGTCTGTACACCTAGAGTTTCTGTTATACAAAGCCTAAATTTTACTTCAACATAGTCGCAGCAGCCAAAACAATTATGACGGTTGAAATTGTAGTAATGAGACATGTGCCCAACTTAACGATGATGATGGTTAACGATAGGAACAAGAGGGAAAGACCATTCGGCAATGTTAGAGAAAGCCTAACATCTCTCAGTATTTGTCGTCTCTCTCCCACAATTTCTTTCTCTGACTGAACAGTTTGACATATAATAAAAAGGATAAATAGGTCAGAAAAATGAAAGGAAAGTGTTATACTGGACAAATTTTATTTGGGTGTTTCCACTTACATTATTATTTAATTTTTTTATACATTTCATCTCATCATATCATTAAAAAAAATATAATTTTTATTATACCTCCAATATATTTTCAAAACTAATTTTAAATTAATTATTTCATCTCTTTACATCACTAATTTTAGTAACACAGTACTAAACAATTTACATTATTCCAGTGTTATGATGTCGAAAAAAATAGATCTCTCAATCATTTTGTTGCTATATATTTATAGACATTTTCTTCCAAACAATGATTTTTTAATTTTTGGTGGGCATGTTCGGTAATACAACGCTAGTTAATTTGAATTACTCAAGTGCCATATTACCGGATAATATTTTTTTTTCCAGCATTATGTTGCTGTCTAATTAGATGATAACAAGAAATTAATTTGGGTCACTTGTGAAGTGCATGTTTAGTGATACATAGTTATACAAATGGAATTTGTAAAACCCAAGTTGTGTGTAGGATTATTTTGTTGGATAGATTAGTAATTAAATTAATTTATATGGGTCATTTATTAATATCAAAGAATTAGTTATGAGATGGCATTATATTTCCTATTACTTAGATTGGTAATTTTGTAACTTTGAGAAATTAGGTTAATAAGCCCACCTATTGTGGCTTTAAGTCTTGGAAAACAAACAAAACAGAGGCTGTGAATTGCTCCATAGGCGGCTAGGGTTTGAGAAGGTAAAAGAAAAAGAGAAGAGAGGTTCAAGTGAGGCTACAATAGGGATTGAAGGCAGTACGTTGGTGATTTTGGGACACTCATTGGTTAAGGTAAAATCTGCCTTTACTGTTAATTATTAAGTTTATGTTGAGGAATTTAACAATCAATGCATTAAAGGGATTTGGAAGATCTATAGGTGCCTACTTAGGTTTTGAGAATTGGGTGCAATGTGTAAGTGTAACTTTGGGTGGGTAATAGAAACAATGGAATTTTGTATCATGGATCAGGGTGTGTTTTGACTTTTGGGTTTTGTATATTAGGTAAGGTGTGTTTGGCTATTGAATTGGGTGGATTGATTTGGTGTCTCTTGGATTTTAAGCGCATATATATATATATATATATAATGGGTTCTTGTTGATGTGTGAAAGACATCAAAATATTAATTTATTTGACGTTCTATTTATTAGGTTTATGTGATTGAAGTGGTGGAGTTGGGTGTTTGGAGTTGGTGATTGGAGTGTTATTTCTAAGCGTTTGAGGTAAGTAACTCTCTATCACTGTTGGTTCATTTTTATTCCTATCGAATCGTTTAAAATAATAAATATATATTTATAGCCTTCGTGTTTTCTTAAAATAAAACATGGGTCAAGTATAAAACAACATCGAATATTATTATGAAAGTTATTTGAATATTTTGTAAAACTATTCTGAAAATTGTACCAAATGTTTATTCCGAAAATATCGAATATTTTATTTGAAAGTTGTGTATTATTTGAATTTTGAACATCACTCTAGTTTGACTATGATTTGGACCCTAGCCAATGGGGGTTATTTATTGGCACAGAAACTAGTTTCTTTTGGGGCTTTACCACCGGCCTATGTGTGGTTCTGGGCCTTGTCACGGGCTAAGTGACCATAGTCATTAAGACTCGGGTTTTGTGAATCGAATCATTGAACTATCTGAATATCGAACCATCGATTTGAACAACGAATTACTTTGAATTATCACATTGGCTTTTTATTTAAAATGTATTGTACATTGTTTATTTTAGCTATGAAACCATCTTACAAATAATTGTTCATTTATTGAACTGTAGAAAAATTATATTTATTGATTATCGATTTATTTATTTATTTTTGTATACTTGATCCAAATTAGCTGATGGTTGGTTATTTCTTGGGCTTTCTAGCTTACCCTTATTTTTTTTTTTCAGATTCAAGAGTAGAGTCATGGGATTTTTACATGTGAAAGTCTTGAGAGTAGGACGTGATTTAAGTACTTAGATTATTGTTTTGTTAGTGGATTAAATTAGTGGACTTGGTGGACTTTTTCATATAAGAACTATTTATTTTTATGGATTTTGGCATTATGACAATTAAGGATTTAATTTGAGTATTTTACATTGTGGGTTATGTGATTGGATTTTTAGCCTTGCATGCTCACTTATATGAGTGTGCGGCGTTGTCACGAAGCTTGGGGCGTGACAGAATTACTCTAGTGTCATGTTGCCAAACTAAAATAGAGTTGTCTAGGCCCCCGTCGCTGTACATTGAAAGATTTACTTTTTCCTTGAAGCATCCATAAAAAAATTCATAAATCAAATACGCCTCCATAAAATCATACATAAAGTATCCATAAAATTATTCATAAAAACATCAAGTGTACGAATATCCATAAAGTATCCATAAAATCTGTCATCGTTTGCATCTATCAATCAAACATGTTATCACAATTCATCTTGGTAATTTATAGGTAATTTTTCCCCTCTTAATAGAAATAGACATCCACACTCTTTAAAATCTGTCAACCTCAATTGTTCCTCCTTGATCTTCCTATTGTCTCTATGGTAATCACTTCTTTTACAAGCAAGTGTAAGTCTTGGTTTTCTATCATTGTCTCCCGTATCTAATGTCTTTATAACAATGACAAATCTAGTCTTCTTCCCAACATCAGAAGCCCATTTAATTAATGCTTCACGACTACTAAAAATCTAAAGATAATAAATATATTTATACGTCAAATTATTAATAAAACTCAATACAAATTAAAAATAAGAAAAAAATCGTATTCATAAATAAATAAAAAAAATTAACAAACCTTGTCTGTAATGAATTCATGACTAGAATCCACTAATATTGCAGTACTTGCGTTGTTGCAATGACTATAAGTATAATCCTTCCAGGAAAAAAAATAAAAAAAATATAAAAAAATGAAACTGAAAATACATGGTAATGAGAAGCTGAACAAATTTAAAAAATTCGGTTTAGGGTTACCGAAAATGTGTCTTTTATTCGGTAATTGGTTACCAGACTTATATTTTTTGTTCGGCAATGTGATGCCGAACTATTTTATTTTGTTCGATTTCAAACCACCGAACGAAAGTCGAACATCAGTCCAAAAAAATGAAACAAAAACCTACCAAATAAATAAACAAATAAAACTCAACATTTCACTTTTATGATGGTTTTTCATCACTGTTTCTTCATCCATTGCTTTCTTTAATGATCAAAATACTATGGTTCTCACTTTTTGAAAAAAGATGTATAACAAAGAAGAAAAATTACGAAAGGAAAAAGAGGAGTAGGGATTGAAGACTAAGGGGTGTAAGGAGATAACAAAATATATTTAATTTTAATATTTTGTCCTTAAAGGTAATTTCACACATGGATAAAATTAGAGGGGAAAAAAAACTCATATGAAGGGTGTAAAGAGGTAAAGTAGTGGTGTAAGTAGAATCACTCATTTTATTTTCATACATCTAATTATTTTAATGTATATATTTAATAAAATATTATTTTAATGACAATTATATCTTAAATTAAAATGACTATAATAGACATCCACTAGCACCCATAATATTATATAAACATATTCTCGTACACATCTTTTAAAAACAAAAGAAATCTCAATGTACATTTTTTGAGTAAAAAAACGAAACCCTAATTTTTCCATTGTTATTACTGTGCTTGCTATATACTCTATCCACCTCTATTGCTTGCAAATCAATACTCTCATAACAACTCTTATATTGTTTTAATCTTGAGATTTATACTCTATTAGTGATAAAAATATTAGTTTTTTCGTGCATTACTTTTTTTTTTCCTTTTGTGATTTTCAGTTGAACAACCAATGCCAAATTATTTCATTATATTCGGACATCAATTGTTGAAAGTTCTTTTTTTTGGGAACAAATTTGTCGAACTAATCACTTTTATTCGGAATTTAAGTTTTGAATTAAATATATAATTTTAGAAAACCAATACCGAAATCTCCAAACTGAAAAACATAAAATAAAATAAAAAACAAACAAACAAAAACAAAAACAAACAAGCAAACAAACAAAAACGAGGGTTTTATGGCAATGGAGTACACGGAGATCAGAAAATGGTAAATGCAATAGCAAAATGAAAAGATGTCTCATCTTCAATAATATTTTAGAGAGTTTTCAATGGTGTTTTTAATGGACGTTCAATAGGGTCTTCAATGAAAGTCTTCAATGGAGGACTTTGTCTTCACTTCATTTCAACAAGTGGGTAGAAAGGAGAGTTAAGTGATGTCTGTACAATGATTATGAGTGAATGATATAATTGTAACTTTTAGTGTGTGAATTAAAAAAATTAATTAATAATGAAATTAATAAGTGTGTGTACTGAGAAAAGATTCGCACTGAGATAATTAAATGTATGGAAATAGAATTTTCGTTTATATTGTTCTGACATCAAAATTCTATTTTAATGGCCTCACACATTAGAAATTAGGGATTGCCTCAATTTTTGGTAGTGCAACTGTGCCCAAAGGATGTGGTTTTGGTAAGTGGCAATGATGTAGAAATTATTTTCTTTAATTTAATTTAATTTAATTTTTTTAGGATACTAAACTTGCTTGTTGTTGATAATATACAATTTCTTAAGATATTTTATCAATTCTTTTTCTCATAAATTCTATATATTTAACAACACCAGTATTTAGTAAATTTTGTAAAAAAATTACGACTTTGTTGACAATTTACAATTAGTTATATTAATTGATTACGATCTAATAACAAATCTTGAATATAAAAGTGGTGATAAAAACTCATAAAAAGGAAAAACTTATTATTTTTGTTTTGATTTTAGGCCCCACTATGCTTCCAAAATAAGAACAGTATCTAAAGATTTTGATCATTACCTAAACTTAGGCTTGGTTTGGCATCATCTAAGTAAGTCAAAAAGTCACTATCTTATTTAAGTCACATCATCCTATTTAAATCACATCACCTCTCTAGCACATCACATCAAACCCAACCCAAACCCAACCCAAACCCACCAATAAGTCAAAAAGTGCACTTTTTTAGTACATTAGTGTAGGGCTCTGGCATTGGCAAGCTTTCAGTTTACAGAGGTGACTATAACCTCAACCTTTCCTTCCTTAGATCAGGCTCAACACAGATCTATTTCATTTCCTACCTCAGACCGTAACTTCAGAAGTTGTTTCTTTGATTATGTAAGAGATCTAAGATCAATAACTTAACATATCGTAGTAACACACTCTTTTCTAAAAATGAAAAACTTTTTTATTTATTGAACAAAAATTTACAAGGAAATGGATGCCTGTAGACTGTTAGATTACTAAAGTATTGTGTGCTCTAAGAAAGTCTGAGAACCATACTTCTTTCTTAATTTCAAATATATTCTAAGTAATATGTGTCCCTTTTTTCTTTTCCTTAAGGCCTTTATATAGGTACTTTGTGGATTTCAAGTCTGGATTTCAACTTAATCTATAAACATAAAATATTTTACATATTATATTTTATAATTGTTAGAAGAAACAAAAGACAAGCAAGCAGGTGGTGTGGTCACATGGTGATCACATATTACTTATGTTAGGTTTTTGTTATTGGCAATCCTGTTTGACAAAACTCATTTTAGTTGTAATTTTATTCGATCTTTTATTTCAGTGAGGCTATGAGTATTTAGATGTGAATCCAACCCGAATTGTGTCTTGCAGAGAAGTTTGTGATCTTAATTCTTTCATGTTTGCCACTTCGCTAACTATGTCGGGGATCGAGCTGTCATTTGTGTGCTCAAGCGAAGAAATAGATCATCCAATATTTTTGCAGAGTGCCTGAACTTCTGGGAATAAAGTTTTACCACTCGAGCAGTGAAAGTTGCACTCGAGCGGTCAGCCTATATGTTTCGCACTGCCTTTAGTCACACCGCTCGAGCGATGAAATGTGCGCTCAAGCAGTCTGCGCGACCCTATTTTCTATAAAGTGCACTGTTTGTTGTTTCTAGGTTTTTTTAGCAGTCCAGATTTTCAGAAAAGAACAAGATACAAAGCGTTTTATATTGAAGGGTGCATTCTGAGTGTTTCCTTGATGATTTAAGAGTGATCAATGGATCCGTGAACTTCATATCAACTTCATCAAGGGTTTGTTTGTTTTTGTTTATTTACAAAAGAGAGAGTTGTTTTTCGGTGGATTCTGTGGAACTTGGGTCTGAAGCTTTGGTAGGTTCTAGAGTGGCTCATTGTCGTGGATTCGACATCGCGTTATGGATTCAACGTTGGGCGAGACAATTTCAAGGTCAAGACAGTGGTGGAGAGGTACATAGGGGTCAATTCAATTCGGCCATAGATTTACTAGGTAATTAAAAGTACACTTATATAATTCCTTTTTGTTTTCTTAGTGGATTGTTTTTTGGCTTTTGCTCGTGTTTTTTTTTTTTAATCACAATTGAAGGCACTCCAATTATGATTTTTTCACATTAAATCGTATGTTGATTTGTCTTTGATTGTTTGATTGGGATTGTTATTTACTGTTTAAAATTGATACATAATCACTAATCAATATCTCGGGAATTTTAAGATTTTTCAATTTATGAATAAAAGACATCTTATTGTGGAGCCACATAAAGGTGTAGTCTTCTTAGCCCTTGACTTTGCCATACTACCCATGATTTTTGTCAATCCATTGCATTCTTTAGATTCTTTATTACCCATAACATCACTAAGATCATAATTCGCATCGTACCTTTCAAACATTTCATCCTATCCTTCTACATCTTGCTCCATCAAATATTTTTTCAAAAATTTACATCCTCTTTCAGATAAATATGTTCCAGCATATACCTGTTCTATGTATTCGTGTATTGATTCATAAGGCAATCCTAGAACAATTATTTTTTTCGTTAAGGATGGTGTTGTTGCAAAGGTAGTTCTTCCATAATGAACTAATTTAAACCTAACTCTTACTAACTCTGTAGTTTTGTAAAATATTATAACAAGCCATCTTGCCATTGTTTTTGTTGAATTTATTATAAAATATGCTTCCTAATCTTTGAACCAATCATATTTGTAGGGGATCACGTCATTCTTGTCTTTTATTTTTATTAGATAATGAGTTGCATTTAAACATCCATCATTTATCTCCGTTTGTGTAGTTGTAAATGTGATGGGTGCCATGCTTGGATATTCTTTATAGACTTCATAAATTATCTTGAACATGAATTGTTGGAATTTGGTGAGCTAAGAGAACAATACTTTGTGGGTGAGTTGGAACGTTAAATGTATTGACCATTCCCAATTTTCACATTTGAACCAGAGGATCTTTTGGGCTGGATAACCTTGTCTAGATCGAATCAAACTTTTAACATTCTATAATTGTACAAGGTTATCTATTCGTTAAAGTAGCACCATTGAGTTCTCAAATAGGTGTGTAACGCCCCAACCCTTCACATGTCATCGATATTGTCCGCTTTGGGCCACGCCCGCATGGATTTGTTCTTCATAGTGGATCATTCATCACAGAACTACTCCAGCCTAAGCACGCTAAACTGGGGAGTTCTATTAGGAATTTCACCACTCGAGAAAAGGTCTCAATACTATATAAGGTTCCAGGTTTTTACTTTTATAGGCCAGGAACTCCGCCTCCATTCCCGATGTGGGACACCAGGACCTTACAATCCATCCCCCTTAAGGCTGCACGTCCTCGTGCAGCAGCTTGCCAGCTCACAAGCCCGCCCACATGCATCGAGAGACACTAGGGGCCCATACTCGATACTCTAGAGAGTCGGCTTTGATACCATTTGTAATGCCTCAACCCTTCACACGTCATCGATATTGTCCACTTTGGGCCACGCCCTCACAAATTTGTTCTTCCTAATGGGTCACCCATCCAAGAACTACTCCAACCTAAGCCCGCTTAACTGGGGAGTTCTGTTAGGGATATACTTGTAACGCTCAAACCCTTTACACGTCATCGATATTGTCCGCTTTGGGCCACGCCCACACGAATTTGTTCTTCCCAGTGGGTCAGCCATCCCAAAACTGCTCCAGTCTAAGCACGCTTAACTGGACAGTTCTGTTAGGGATCTAACCATTCGGAAAAAGGCCTCAATACTATATAAGGGTTTAGGTTTTTACTTTTATAGTCCAGGAACTCCCCCTCCATTCCCGATGTGGGACATTGGGGCCTTACAATCCACCTCCCTAGGGTTGTACATTCCTGTGCAGTAGCCCGTCAGTTCACAAGCCCGCCTACATGCACCGAGAGACGCTAGGGTCCTATACTCGGTACTCCGGAGAGTAGGCTCTGATACCATTTGTAACGCTCTGACCCTTCACATATCATTGATATTGTCCGCTTTGGGTCACGCCCGTACGGATTTGTTCTTCCTAGGGGGTTACCTATCCCAGAACTACTCCAGCCTAAGCATGCTTAATTGGGGAGTTTTGATAGGAATCTCACCACTTGGGAAAATGCCTCGATGCTATATAAGGATCCAGGTTTTTACTTTTATAACCCAGGAACTCCCTCTCAATTCTCGATGTGGGACACCGAGACCTTACAATCCATTCCCCTTAAGGCTGCACGTCCCCATGCAATAGCCTGCCAGCTCACAAGCTGTCATGACCCAAACCCGCCCCTGTAGGTTTAGCACCGTAACCGGCCAGTAATCCATGGATTACCAAAGGCCTCTGAATAGATTAGCAAATAATAAGGGGCTGCGGAAGCAATAATGCAAAATAGTCAAGGTCCAATGAGTTGTGATAATGTACATGGGACAGAACATTTCAAAACTTATTTATAGATACATAAACATGCCAGTCTAAATACACAATATTTACAAAATATTTACAGAAGTGAACTTCCCAAGATCTGACTTAACAAACAGTTACAGAGACTAGCATGAAAACAAAAACAGCCAGGGCATTAGACTTCGATCGGAACCTCCTCGGGAGGCACAACGGTTGGCTGACAAAAATAGTACAAAAGGCCGTCAACTCTGGCCCTGGTCATGTGCCGGCTCACCTACATACATAATATAAATTGTGAGCGAAAGCCCAGTGAATAATAACAGAGTAAAGGGGTTTAATGAATGATGTCCATCACAAGTCAGAATCCAGTATTTAAATAAGAACATATTCAGATTTCAAAACAGAAATAGATTCAGATACACACTCATGTTCGTACTCAAATTTTGCATAAGATCATACGTGGTACACCGATTAGTTATCAGATCAGATTGGTCCAAAGACCCACATACATAGTTGGTACCAACGACCATAAAGGTCGATATCTTGCGCGCAAGTAGCCATGGTATTGTTACCCCCAGGCAAGGGCCACGTGCAAATTGGCCGCAGTATTGTTACCCCCGGGCGAGGGCCATAGGCAGATTGGCCGCGAAATTGTTACCCCCGGGCGAGGGCTACGTGAACTAAGGGTGCCACAATACTTTTCAGAAAATTGGACATTCATTCATAATTTGTAAGATAGCGTTTCAGAAAACAGATCATACCATACCAGTCAGAAAATACTTAAGTTAAATATAACTTTACAGAGTTATTACTCACAGTGGGCTTGGAGATAGACAGACAGAGCAGATCGATCAGACAGGACGTGGCACGTGACCTACAAGACACATAACAGATATGCACTTGAAACACACGTTCTAATAGTACAAAACTTATTTCGTTGGCTCTTATTGTGTTTCTAATCTCTTATCCTCATTATGGGGTCTTAGACACGGCCTAGGAATGCCTAGGATGGAATGAGGATGCAAAAATGCATTGAGAACCACTTCTCAAATTTTGCTAAAGATAAGGTCCACGCTCGAGCGTGGCTTTCCCCGCTCGAGCGGACATGCAGAAAATGGAGCTCCGTTCGAGCGTGGACTTCCTCGTTCGAGCGGACTGTAAACTCATGAAAAAGTGCTGAATGCATGAAATTCATGCTCGATGGGCGCTCTACCCCAGCTCGAGCGTGTGACACCAGACTCGCCGGCGTGGCTTCGCCGAGCGATCGCAAAACACACAAACTTCTGGGTATATGCATTTCACGCTCGAGCATGACTCTCACCGCTCGAGCAGAAGTGCATGTACTCAGGCTTCACGCTCGAGCATGAAAGTCCCCGCTCGAGCATGGGTCATATTTCTGGAAAATCCAGATTGACCTCCAAGCATGAAATTCAACATTCAACCAGCCAAAACTCAAATTCCTGGGCCAAAACTTTGGAAAACATTTGGTAACCCATAAAACAACATGTTTAAAGCTTCAATTCAAGAAATCATGGCCCAAGAGTAAACAAATTTGTGCAAAATCAACATGAATTTTATGAATATGCTATTAATTCAACATGCAAGAACCTCTTTGAATTCAAACCTTCCAAAACATAACCAAACTTAATAATTTGATGGAAAATAAGTTGAATGGCTATAATATGAGTGAAATTGACACATGCATGGAAGAAATCTTAGAATTCCAACTCAAAACATGGAACTTTGTACATGCATGCATGGATTCCTTAGAAAGACAACTCAAGTGCTATGAATTACACATGCATGTATATATTGAGCTTCAATTCACCAATCTTAGCTTAAACCTAACATGAGTCCATCTAATTCACTAGAATTCCTACATTAACAAATCAATTCCATAATTGATAAGGTGAATGCCTACCTCAAGTCTTGAATTCCTCAATGTGAAGGCTCTAATATACAAATCCTTCTATTCCTCCTAAACTCCAAGCAAATCCCTTGTTGAATCCAACTTCCCTTCAACTCTCTCTCTCTCTCTCTCTCTCTCTCTCACGTTTTGCATCAGAAGAATGGAGAAGTGAAATGAAAATGTGAGCTAGTGGAGTCTAAAATGGTCCATAAGTGGTAATTGATCAAAAAGTAAGTAAATAGCATTATTTTAATCTAGTTTAATCGTTCCGAACTGAACTTTAATTAAACCTACCATAAAATTCTATAAATCCTAACTAACACATATATCAAGTCAATTTCGAAATCGGGCATCGATAAGGCTTTCAATTCACAATTCAAAGCCTAAACATGAACAGATTATTTTATGGCAAACAGATAGAAATGCAAAGATAATGCAATACATATGCAAATTAATTCCGGATTCCTTCTAAATTACTAGTAGGCATAAATAATCATGGATTAGCATTAATCGGAGGTCGGGGTTATTACACAAGCCCACCTACATGCACCGAGAGATGCCAAGGGCCCAAACTCGGTACTCTGGAGAGTCGGCTCTAATACCATATTGTAAGGTCTCGGTGTCCTACATCGGGAATGGATAGGGAGTTCCTGGACTATAAAAGTAAAAATCTGGACCCTTATATCGCATCAAGGCCTTTTCCCGAGTGGTGAAATCCCTAGCAGAACTCCCTAGTTAAGCGTGCTTAGGCTGGAGTAGTTCTAGAATAGGTGACCCACTAGGAAAAACAAATCCGTGCGGCCGTGACCCAAAGTGGACAATATCGATGACATGTGAAGGGTTGAGGCGTTACAAGGTGACACTTTTTCATACTATTTCAAAAATAATGAAAGTACATTCTCTTATTTCATTTTTGGATAGCATAAGGAAGTTGAAGAAACAAATATAATACTTCTAATTGTAAAAAGGTTTTGCAACTAAATTGGTGGTCCTAATAAGCTCGTTCACCAAACGGCTCTTTCCTGCTACCTATATTTTTCTGATAATTTCAGCGTTGTCTTGTGTCACCAAGTCCAACACTTCTTGAGTCTCTTCCAAGAGTGTTTCATTCTCTAGCAGTGTGAGTCTTGTGGATGTGGAGGCCATCTGCAAGTTCTCAAGTTAGAGAATCTGCTAAACTATTTTTATTGCCATTAATATGTTCTATATCAAAGGTAATTTTTTTTTAACCAAAGTTGCCATTGTAAAGCCTCCCTTGCACTTGCATATTAGATAAATTCTTATTTACAAAACCTAGTAAGCCTTTGCAAAAGTTCTTATTCAAAACGGTTTTGGTGCTAAAAATATTTAAAACTTTTTTATTCCTTTTATTATGGCTAATAATTCTCTTTCCATGGTGTGCTCCAGTAATTGTTACTTGCATCAGTTTCTAACACTAGCTCATCATTTTCATTGAAACTGTTAGGGTAGACAAATCTTTACACTTTTCTCTTAAATTTTTTTTTAATGCGGAGTCAGCTATGTTCCAAGTCCAACTCTCATGCTTTTTTAATTTCTTTTGTAATGGTTTTATTATTTTAGCTAAGTCTTTTATAAAATCTGAGGCATAAGTCAAATATCCTAAAAATCTTCATCCGTAGTGACAATGGCGAAGAATTTGACATGCCAATTTATTACTCAGAAAAAGGAATTGTCCACCAATCTAGTTGTAATTCCACTCTCTAACAAAATGGAGTCGCCGAGCGAAAACACCGTCACCTTCTTAATGTAGCACGTGCCCTCCTCTTTCAAGCCCATTTACCTAAAAAGTTTTGGGGAGATGCCCTTCTAACTGCCACTTATTTAATCAACAGAACCCCTACACCCAATTTGTTTGGAAAATCACCATATGAAATGTTGTTTAAGGTTAAACCATCCTACACTCATTTGAGAGTCTTTGGATGCTTGTGTTTTGCATTTACCTATGCACAAAAGCCATCCAAATTTGATGCTCGTGCCTTCTAGTGTATTTTTATTGGCTATCCTTATGGACAAAAAGGATATGGCTTGTATAAACTTGGCAACCATAAAATTTTCACATCACATGATGTAATTTTTCATGAAGATCACTTTCCTTTTTCTAGTTCTATTGAGCCTTGTAACTCACCTGTCTTACCTTGTCCATTTGATGCCCCAGATGGGAATGTCTCACCCATTTCACCTCTCCACTCTATTCCTGCCCAAACCCCTTCACACACCACACCTGATGCATCCAATGAACATGTCTCTTCTCCCTAAAATTCTCATGAATCTAACTCACCAATTGCATTACCACCAATCACTCATAAATCCACTTGACTGTAACAACCCTCGTACTGATTATCGATAAACTGCTGAATTAACTACTGGTTACTGCTAAACTGAACTGATAATGACTGATAATTGGATTAAGCAAATCTTGAATGGTGATTGAAATCGGCTGAAATTGAATAAGTTTATTTATTGTATTGCATATTGCATCTGTTTGATTGAATGACTATCTGTTTGAATTCGTATGTGTAAACTGCTAATTGAAGGCCTTATCGGCAGCCGAATTAGGAATTGTTTCGTGTTTTGGAATCAGTAGAATATTTGTGATTTAATAGTATATTTATTTGAAAATTGATTAGGAATGATTAAACTAGATTAATTTAAGCCAATTAGAGAGTTGGGCTTAATTACGGAATTGCCATTGAGTGGGCTTTGTTTATTTTTATTCTTTGACCTCATATTACACTTGAAACAACTCATTCTATCAACCATTTCCTTGTGCCCAACCGACCCTAGAGAGAGGGGAGTAGAGAGAGTTGATTTCATCTTGTATTTTGGCTTGTTGACTTGAAGAATTGAAGAATTGTTAGAGAATTGTCAAATTAAGCCTCCAAACCTTGAATGCAAGACTTAGGTAAGAGAATACAACCCTTTAATTGTGAGTTTAAGCTAATTCTTGCCAAATTGTTGAGTTGAGTCTTGTCTTAGTTCTAGCATGTTGAAATAGAACATAATTCATGCATGCATGTTTGAATTGATGAGTTTTAAGGTGTTTCCATGGTAGATTGTACATGCATGTCCATGTTTAAGCTAAAGTCCATGCTTTCATTTTGTTTTCCAACTATTGAGCTCATTAGAGCAAGATTTGAACCTTGAATTTTGGTTTAAAGCTCATGCATTGCATGTTTTAAATTGTTCTTGAAATTGGGTTTGAATTTTGGATTTAATTGACTCACCTTTGGGGCTTGAATTCATAAATTGGTTTTTGAAACTTGTTATACATGGTTTTGGGATGTATTTTCCAGAATTTGAGCCCAAGAGGTCGAGAATTGAGTTGAGAATGCTTGGTTTGAGCTTGGGAGGCAAATCTGGAAATTCCAGATTTGGCTTCTTCGCTCGAGCGAAGGATTCCTCGCCGAGCGAAACACCCATTTATTCAGTCTCCGCCGGCGAGCATCGAGCGTGGTATCGCGCGTAAAATCCAACAACCAAGTACTTTTCATTTCATTAGACCGCTCGGCGAAGAATTCTCGCTCGGCGAAGCCTGATTTTGGAAGCTTCGCT
Organism: Camellia lanceoleosa; assembly: GCA_025200525.1. Taxonomy (NCBI): domain Eukaryota; kingdom Viridiplantae; phylum Streptophyta; class Magnoliopsida; order Ericales; family Theaceae; genus Camellia; species Camellia lanceoleosa. The sequence continues at coordinate 131,297,391 of CM045768.1, forward strand.
CGGCGAGCATCGGCGAGCATCGTAGCGTAAAATCGAGCATCCAGTACTTTTACTGTTTCATCAGACCGATCGAGCGAAGGATTGTTCGCTCGAGCGAAACCTTTGATTTTGCCATCTCGCTCGAGCGAAGGAAGGCTCGGCGAGACCCTGTTCGAGAACTTTTGAAAAATGCCTTCCAACTGTATTTTTGCATCCTCATCCCATCCTAGGCATTCTTAGGCCTAGTTTTAGGCATCTTAATGAGGATTTAGACATAGAACCACATCGAGGAAATTTAGGGATTTAATTATCATCCTTCCCAACTGTGAAACTTAGTGTGTGTTCTATTTGTTAACTGTTTAGGGTTGGCTCTCGGGGACGCTCTAGCAGCTATTAGCCCAATCTCTGTGAGTAACAATTGTGTAAAGATATGTTCAAAATGGTTATCTTTTGAATCTTGAGCTGTTTATTGAATTGCTATTGTTTCTTGAATGAATGTATGTCTGTATTACAGGCTGTATTGTGGCATCCTTAGGAATTCTTGATCTTTATTCTGAGCTCTGTCGGTTTCCTTGTGGAACCATCATTCTTGATTGATGGCCATCATTCTTGTTGGAGTCTGTTAGGACCGGTCCTTTGGACCCTCTTGTTTATAGGCTAATGGATGTACCACATATGGTGATTGATTAAAATCTTGAAGATCAAATATCGCTTAATGAACTGATTTCATTATGTAAGGACATTCATTCATAACCTCTTTTACGCATTATGTTATTCACTTTGGGCTTTAGCTCCTTTGTTTATATATATATGTAGGTTCTCAACAATGACCGGAGCTAGGGCGTGGGTTGGTCCCCGATTTTGTCAAGCCACCTATGTGCTTCCTTTGTGAGGTTCGAGTTGCCACGATGGCTTGGGGTGTTTTATTGTCCCCACCTGTCTCCTCACCGTTTTGTACTCTTGTATAGGCATTTCTTTGTTTTACTGCTTGTTGTCGGGGGATTAGGTCCCGTACTGAATGTTTGTATATGATTGTATAGACCGTATGTAAACCGTACTGTATAAATGCATGGAAAATGTTTTTGGCATACAGATTGTCACAGCTCTATGGACACTAGTTATTTACTGTATTGGCTTCCGCCAGGCCCTGTACTCTGTTTAACTGTATTACTGTTCAAAGAGCCTTGGTAATCTCGATTCTTGGCGATTCTGATTGCTAAACCCATAGGGCCGGGTTTGGGTCGTGACAGAGTGGTATCAGAGCGATACTTAACCACGAGTTATACCGCACACACGTGTCCAAATGAGCTATAGGGTGTCCTAGAAAAGCAATTAAGGCATCTCATGAACTTGAAAAGTGTGTGCTTGTGACTGACTGATTATATGTTAAAATGTTAAACTGTTTAATTATACAACTGCTTATCATGATAACTGTTATAATCGCTTATAGTGAAATGGATAACGCATAAACACGCAAATGAAATCAAGCATCATCCTCTCGAGGCCGAATGGCGGACTTGAACAAATGATGGGTGAGAATTGAAAGACTAGATCAACAACCGAACCAATGTTCCTACCTCCTCCTCCTGCAACCTAATGTAATGTGAATGCTAACGAGGTGGACATTATTGCCTTGACTCGAAATTCAAGAAGATGAAACCGCCGTCCTTTCAGGAGGCTTAGAACCATTAAAGGAAGCTTGGGTTCTTGAGAGCGAGAAGTTGTTTGAAATGTTTCCGTGCTCGAAGCCAATAAAGTCTTGTTAGCAACCTTCACCCTTCAGAAGAAGCAAGAAGGTGGTGGATGTTGACCATGATGCGAATACTATTGTGACTTGGGCTCGTTCAAGAGTCCTTCTTTGAAAAAGTATTTTCCCGAAGGCATCGAGATGTAAAAGTGGATCAGTTTGAACAATTTGAGACAAGGCAAAGTGTCGATTCAGAGTATGAGAAGAAATTCTTGAACTTGCTAGGTATGCACCATATGGTGGACACCGAATATAAGAAGGCCAGAAGGTTTGAAGGAGGCCTTAGTGCTGCTATACTGGACAGAATAAGTGTTTTGAAACTGCCAACTTTCGTGGGTGTTCTCGACCGGGCATTGATGGTCGAGACGAATATTGCAGCAGTAAAACAATCTGAAACGCCAACAACTGAGTGGCAAGGAAAAAGCAGGGTTTCAAATTTAAGAAAGGCAAGCATAACCCAGCAACCAAGAAACAGAATACGGGGTCGACGACTAGCCCTGACCAAGGAGTGGGTTTACTCCACCTGCTCCGTAATGGCAACAAGCACAAAGGGATTTGCTACCAGATTTCTGGAGCTTGTTTCAGGTGTGGCAAGGTGGGCCACAGATTAAAGATCGCCTCTCCGCCGCAAGCGATGTAAAAGTCAAGACTAAGCGACATCGCAACACCAAAACCGAACCCCAAAGCTACCGGGAAAGAGCCTATGAGGCAGGGCCGAGTGTTCGCCCTAGTACTGGGAGACGTGCAAAACACTGAGACTGTTGTGTCAGGTATCCTCTCTATCTGTGCTCAAAATGCATATGTGTTGATTGATTCGGGGTCTACACATTCGTATGTATCGCATGCTTTTTCGCGTAAATTGAATAGACCCTTAGAACCCATGAATTACTTGTTAGCCGTATCATCACCTGTTGGGGGATCCATGACATGTGCATATATGTATCCTGCTTGTGAGATTATTGTTGGGGATATGCATCTATTTATTGATTTACTGCCATTGAATATTGATCACTTCGATGTAATATTGGGGATGGATTGGTTACAAAAATATCATGCTACTATCGATTGTGTGACCAAGCAAGTTGTTTTCCGTCCACCGGGTTTGCCTGAATTTGTGTTTAATGGGAGTGGAGTAGTACCTTCTCTATATCTGATCTCTTCTGTAAAAGCTGTCAAACTGATTAGAAAGGGGTGTAAAGGATATCTGTGTTCTGTATTGACTGTATCTACTAATGATAGTGTTAAGACTGATGTGAATTGTATTCCTATAGTCAAAGAATTCCCAGATGTGTTTCCAGATGATTTTCCAGGGGATTTGATTGACAGGGAAATTGAATTTACTGTGGATGTGATCCCGGGTACACAGCCGATATCGAAAGCTCCTTCCGAATAGCTGGCCCCAAGAAATGAAGAACTGAAGGCACAATTGCAAGAGTTGTTAGACAAGAAGTTCATCAGACCTAGTACTTCACCGTGGGGTGCACCTGTTTTGTTTGTAAAGAAGAAAGATGGCTCACTGAGACTGTGTATTGATTACCGCGAACTGAACAAGGTAACTGTAAAGAATAAATATCCATTATCGCGTATTGATGATCTATTTGACCAGTTACAGGGTGCACAAGTGTTTTCCAAGATTGATCTTAGATCGGGGTATCATCAACTGAAAGTCAAAACGGAAGACATCGACAAAACTGCTTTTAGAACGAGGTATGGCCATTATGAATTTTTAGTTATGCCGTTCGGAGTTACGAATGCCCCTGCTGCATTTATGGACCTCATGAACAGAATTTTTAAACCATACCTTGATGATTTCATTGTGGTATTCATTGATGACATATTGATCTATTCTAAGACTGCAGAAGAATATGAACATCATCTGAGACTTGCCCTGCAAACCTTAAGAGAACAGAAACTGTATGCTAAATTGTCTAAATGTGAATTTTGGCTTGATCATGTTATGTTTTTGGGGCATGTTGTTAACAAAGATGGAATTTCTGTTGATCCGCAGAAAATTGAAACTGTAGTAAACTGGCCTAGACCAACAAATGTAACCGAAATCCGAAGCTTTTTGGGACTAGCTGGATATTACAGAAGATTTGTCAAAGATTTCTCCAAGATCGCCTTACCACTGACTCAGTTGACACAGAAAGGGACATCGTTTGACTGGACTGACCAAAGGGAATCAGCATTTCAAGAATTGAAAACCCGACTTGTGACTGCACTGGTTCTGACTCTACCTTCAGGTACGGATGGTTATACTGTATTTAGTGATGCTTCTCATAAGGGTTTGGGGTGTGTTTTAATGCAGAATGGGAGAGTTATTGCTTATGCTTCCCGACAGTTGAGACCACATGAAAAGAACTACCCGACCCATGACTTAGAACTTGCTGTAGTAGTGTTTGCACTGAAAATTTGACGTCACTATTTGTATAGAGCAACATGTGAAGTGTATACTGACCACAAGAGCCTGAAGTACTTTTTCACTCAGAAAGAACTGAATATGAGATAGCGGAGATGGCTTGAACTGATAAAAGATTATGACCTACAGATTCTGTACCATCCGGGAAAAGCCAACACCGTTGCCGATGCTTTGAGCCGAAAATCGATTGGGAACTTAGCTTGTTTGCTGACTGGACAGAAGGAGTTGCTTTGTGACCTTGAAAAGTCTGAAATTGAAATTGTTTTGAAAGAACAAGGTGGAACCTTAGCTGCTATTTCTGCTCAACCAGCATTGATTGAAGAAATTAAAGAAAAACAACAACTTGATGATTTCTTGAAAAAGGTTATTGAAGAAAGAGATTCTAAACCGAGACCGGGGTTCAAATTTGACAACAATGTATTGAAATTTCAAGAAAAACTGTGTGTACCAAATGACACTGAACTGAAAAGAAGAGTACTGCAAGAGGGCCACAATTCAAAACTGTCTATCCACCCGGGGAACACGAAAATGTACCAAGATTTGAAACAGAATTTCTGGTGGCCAGGAATGAAGAAAGAGATCGCTAATTTTGTGTCCAAGTGTCTCCATTGCCAACAAGTCAAAGCGGAACATCAGCGACCCGCAGGCTTACTGCAACCCTTACCCATACCAGAATGGAAATGGGAGCATATCACGATGGATTTCATTGTTGGATTACCTCGCTCCAGGAAAGGTATGGACTCTATTTGGGTTATTGTTGATAGATTGACTAAATCTGCACACTTCCTACCTGTCAAGACAATTTATAATGCAGACAAATTGGCTGTTATCTATATTGACGAAATTGTGAGATTGCATGGAGTGCCTGTATCTATTGTTTCTGACAGGGATTCGAAGTTTACATCGAGGTTCTGGCAAAGCCTACAGACTGCATTGGGTACTGAATTGAGGCTGAGTAGTGCCTATCATCCTCAGACAGATGGACAGTCAGAAAGGACCATCCAGACTTTAGAGGATCTACTGAGAATGTGTGTCCTTGACTTTCGTGAAAGCTGAAAGTCATTTGCCGTTAATTTGAATTCGCCTACAACAAATGACTACCATTCGAGTATTGGAATGGCGCCTTCGAGGCATTGTATGGCGAAAATATAGATCTCCAATTTCTTTGGCGAAGTTGGAGATGGGCCTTTGCTTGGGCGAGATTGTATATGAAACAAGAAAAGATAAAGCGATACAACAGAGGTGAAAACTACACGAGTGAGCGAAGAGTTATGCAGATGTCGAAGACGCGGAGAGTAGTATGGGTGATCACGTGTTTGTGAAAGTGACACCAATGAAAGGCCGACTCGTTTTGGAGTCAAAGGCAAGTTAGCGCCAAGGTATGTCGGACCGTATCAGATTATTGAGAAAATCAATCCGGTGGCGTATCAAGTTGCACTTCCTCCTGAAATGGAGCATATGCATAACGTCTTCCACATTTCGATGTTGAGAGACTATCTCCGGGATCCTTTTCATGTGATTGAGCCTACTCGGATAGTGCTTAGTAATGACTATACCTACGAGGAACGGCCTATACAGATTGTGAACAGACGGATCAAGAAACTGAGAAACAAAGAGATCCCGCTAGTAAAAGTTGATTGGCAGAACCATGGTGGTGTGTATACCACTTAGGGAAGGGAAGATGACATGGCTAAAAGATACCCGAATCGCTTCAATCAACCTGTTTTCTTCGATCGAAGGTAACTCGAGTTTAGAGGACTAAACTCCTTATAAGGAGGGGAGACTGTAACAACCCTCATACTGATTATCGATAAACAGCTGAATTAACTCTTTATCGCTAAACCGAATCGATAATGACCGATAATTGGATTAATCAAATCTTGAATGGGTGATTGAAATCGAAACTGAAATTGAATAAGTTTATTTATTGTATTGCATATTGCATCTGTTTGATTGAATGACTATCTGTTTGAATTCGTATGTGTAAACTGCTAATTGAAGGCCTTATCGGCGGCCGAATTAGGAATCGTTTCGTGTTTTGGAATCAGTAGAATATTTGTGATTTAATGGTATATTTATTTGAAAATTGATTAGGAATGATTAAACTAGATTAATTTAAGCCAATTGGAGAGTTTGGCTTAATTACGGAATTGCCATTGAGTGGGCTTTGTTTATTTTTATTCTTTGACCTCATATTACACTTGAAACAACTCATTCTATCAACCATTTCCTTGTGCCCAACCGACCCTAGAGAGAGGGGAGTAGAGAGAGTTGATTTCATCTTGTATTTTGGCTTGTTGACTTGAAGAATTGAAGAATTGTTAGAGAATTGTCAAATTAAGCCTCCAAACCTTGAATGCAAGACTTAGGTAAGAGAATACAACCCTTTAATTGTGAGTTTAAGCTAATTCTTGCCAAATTGTTGAGTTGAGTCTTGTCTTAGTTCTAGCATGTTGAAATAGAACATAATTCATGCATGCATGTTTGAATTGATGAGTTTTAAGGTGTTTCCATGGTAGATTGTACATGCATGTCCATGTTTAAGCTAAAGTCCATGCTTTCATTTTGTTTTCCAACTATTGAGCTCATTAGAGCAAGATTTGAACCTTGAATTTTGGTTTAAAGCTCATGCATTGCATGTTTTAAATTGTTCTTGAAATTGGGTTAGAATTTTGGATTTAATTGACTCACCTTTAGGGCTTGAATTCATAAATTGGTTTTTGAAACTTGTTATACATGGTTTTGGGATGTATTTTCCAGAATTTGAGCCCAAGAGGTCGAGAATTGAGTTGAGAATGCTTGGTTTGAGCTTGGGAGGCAAATCTGGAAATTCCAGATTTGGCTTCTTCGCTCGAGCGAATGATTCCTCGCTCGAGCGAGCACCCTTTTATTCAGGTCTCCGCTCGAGTGAGCATCGAGCGTGGTATCGCGCGTAAAAATCCAACAACCAGTACTTTTTCATTTCATTAGACCGCTCGAGCGAAGCCTTTGATTTTGGAAGCTCGCTCGAGCGAGCATCGAGCGAGCATCGCGCGTAAAAATCGAGCATCCAAGATTTTTCTTGTTTCATCGGACCGCCGGCGAAGGATTGTTCGCCGAGCGAATCCTTGATTTTGCAACCTCGCTCGGCGAAGGAAGGCTCGCCGAGCGAGACCCTGTTCGAGAACTTTTGAAAAATGCCTTCCAACTGTATTTTTGCATCCTCATCCCATCCTAGGCATTCTTAGGCCTAGTTTTAGGCATCTTAATGAGGATTTAGACATAGAACCACATCGAGGAAATTTAGGGATTTAATTATCATCCTTCCCAACCGTGAAACTTAGTGTGTGTTCTATTTGTTAACTGTTTAGGGTTGGCTCTCGGGGACGCGCTCTAGCTGCTATTAGCCCAATCTCTGTGAGTAACAGTTGTGTAAAGATATGTTCAAAATGGTTATCTTTTGAATACTGAACTGAACTGTTTATTGAATTGCTATTGTTTACTGAATGAATGTATGTCCTGTATTCTGAACTGTATTGTGGCATCCTTAGGAATTACTGTTACTGTTACAGAGCTCTGTCGGTTTCCTTGTGGAACCATACTGTTTACTGATTGATGGCCATCATTACTGTTGGGTCTGTTAGGACCCGGTCCTTTTGGACCTACTGTTTATAGGCTAATGGATGTACCACATATGACTGATTGATTGAAATACTGAAAGACTGAAATACTGCTTAATGAACTGATTTCATTACTGTAAGGACATTCATTCATAACCTCTTTACGCATTATGTTATTCACTGGGCTTTAGCTCACTGTTTATATATATATGTAGGTTCTCAGCAGCCAGACCGGAGCTAGGAGCGTGGGTTGGTCCCCAGTTTTGTCAAGCCAGCCTATGTGCTTCACTGTGAGGTTCCGAGTTGCCACGCGATGGCTTGGGGTGTTTTTATTGTCCCCACCTGTCTCCTCACTGTTTTGTACTACTGTATAGACTGTTTACTGTTTTACCACACTGTTGTCGGGGGATTAGGTCCCGTACTGAATGTTTGTATATGATTGTATAGACCGTATGTAGACCGTACTGTATAAATGCATGGAAAATGTTTTTGGCATACAGATTGTCACAGCTCTATGGACACTAGTTATTTACTGTATTGGCTTCCGCCAGCCTCAGACTCTGTTTAATCGTATTCTTGTTGTGGCCTTGATAATCTCGGACATCTTGGCGATTCTGATGCTAAACCCATAGGGCCGGGTTTGGGTCGTGACATTGACCTACCAAGCTTCCAAATTATTTACGAGATTTTCATCTTGGATGTGGCCTCCCGTCTCGATCTACCCAATCATCAGACTCAGTATTGGTAACTTCTTCTAGTACTCCATATCCATTGAGTGACTCTCTTTTTTATGATCGTTTGTCCACTTCTCATCGTGCTTTCACGACCTCTGTTTCTCTTGAAACAGAACCAAAGACTTTTTTTGTAGGCCATTCAAGATCCTAAATGCAAAAATACAATGCAAGCTAAGATCGCTGCTCTTGAAGCCAATCAAACATGGACATTGACGCCATTCCCACTTGGCAAGAAATCCATTGGTTGCAAATATGTTTATAAAATCAAGTATAAACTAGATGGCTCAGCTGAGAGATACAAAGCCTACCTAGTTAGTAAAGGCTACAATCAAACTGAAGGTCTTGACTATAGAGAAACATTTGCCCCTGTTGCCAAATTAGTGACCGTGCGTGTCTTGCTTGCACTTGCAGCCATTCAAGGATGGCACCTTCACTAACTTGATGTCAATAATGCATTTTTACATGGAGACCTTGAAGAGAAAGTTTACATGGATCTTCCTCATGGCTTAAGAGGAAAGGGAAAAACAAGAGTATACAAACTTAACAAATCATTGTATAGTCTCAAACAAGCATCAAGGCAGTGGTTCACAAAGTTCTCTTCAACCATTAATAATGCAGGATACAATCAATGTAAGGCAGATTATTCATTGTTCGTTCGCTTAAATGGAAGTAGTTTTATTGTTGTGCTTGTTTGTGTAGATGATGTCATCCTTGCAGGAAATGATTTGGAGCAAATTCAAGAACTCAAAAAATTCTTAAATGATTGTTTCAAGCTAAAGGATCTTGGAAACTTGAAATATTTCTTGGGCATAGAGGTTGCCCGTTCAACAAAAGGAATTTTCTTGCCACAAAGGAAGTATGCACTTGAAATTCTCAAAGACACAGGATTTCTAGGTGCAAAACCATCTAAGTTTCCTATAGAACAAAATTTGATGCTTAATGAGAATGATGGAGAGCTAATAACCAATAATTCTTCATATCACAGACTTGTTGGTCATTTGATTTATTTAATCATCACACGACCATATCTGGTATATGCAGTACATGTGTTGAGTTAGTTCATGGACAAACCACGTGTACCTCATCTAGATGCAGCTCATCGAGTATTAAGATACACTAAGCAAACGCCAAGCCAAGGAATTCTCTTATCAGCCACACGTTCAATTCAATTAGAGACATTTTGTGATGCGAACTAAGCTCGGTATAGAGATACTCGACGATCAATTACTGGATATTGCACATTACTTGGTCAGTTACCCATATCTTGGAAAACAAAAAAGCAAACAACTGTTTCTCGCTCCTTAGCTGAAGCAAAATACAGATCTGTAGCTGTAACTTGTTGTGAGATAACTTGGTTGAAACAAGTGTTAGAAGATTTAAAGGTGAAACAGACACAACCTATCAAGCTCTATTGTGACAACAAAGCAGCTCTTCATATTCAAATCCTGTTTTTCATGAACGAACAAAACATATAGAAATAGATTGTCACTTAATTCGTGGAAAGGGCCAAGTAGGTTTTGTTCAAATAGCTTATGTGTCTACAACTCAACAATCAGCAGATCTCTTTACAAAGACTCTTAGTGTATCAAAGTTCCATTTTTTACTTGGCAAGTTGGGTGTCTTAAATATACACCACAAACTGAGGGGAGTCTTAAGGATGATCAAGTCAACACCACATGTCTTGTGCCTATAAAGTAGCGCACATGTAAAATATAGTTTCCTTATTTTGTTGTACAGCTTGACTAAATGATGTAATTGCAAGATCAGGGGATGTGATGAGGATGATCATTGGAATGTGATGAGCGTGATCATGGGGATATGATCAAGATTACTTTCCATTAGGGCTGGACATAGGGTTATCCTGTCACGACCCAAACCCGCCCCTGTAGGTTTAGCGCCGCAACCGGCCAGTAATCCGTGGATTACCAAAGGCCTCTGAACAAATTAACGAATAATGAGGGGCTGCGGAAGCGAATATATAAAGTAAACAAGGTCCAATGAGCTGTGATGACGTACATGGGACAAAAAAAATACAAAACTTATTTATATACATAAACATGCTAGTCAGGTACACCCATATGTACAAAGTATTTACAGAAAGTATTCCCAAGATCCGACGTTACAAAACACAAACATTGACTAGCACGAAGACAAAACTGCCAAGGCATCGGGCTTCAGGCGGAACCTCCTCGGAGGTGCAACAGGTGGCTGACCAAAAACAAAACAGAGGGCCATCAACTCTGGCCTGGGTCTTGTGTCGGCTCACCTACATATATATATAAACTGTGAGCGAAAGCCCAATAAATAATAATAGAGTAAAGGGTTTGATGAATGATGTCCATCACAGAGTTAGAAATCAGAGTTTATATCAGAACCCATAATCTTAACAAAACAAAGTCTTATGCATTTCCAGATTTCAAATCAGAACAGATTCAGATACATGCTCATATTCATATTCATATTCATATTCATATTTTGCATAAGATCATATGTGGTACACCCATTAGCTAACAGATCAAATTGGTCTAGAGACCACAGACAGAGTTGGTACCAACAACCATAAAGGTCCATATCTTGTGCGCAAGTAACCCTGGTATTATTACCCCCAGGCAAGGACCATATGCCACGGTATTGTTACCCCCGGGCGAGGGCCATATGCCACGGTATTGTTACCCCCGAGCGAGGGCTATAGGGACTAAGGATGCCACAATACTTTTCAGAAAATTGGACATTCATTCATAATTCATAACTTAGCATTTCAGAAAGCAGATCATATCATATCAGTTAGAAAATACTTAAAGTTAAACATAACTTTACAGAGTTATTACTCACAGTGGGCGTTGATACAGATAGACGGAGTCAAAAGGGCCAAACAGATTGCGGCACGTGACCTACATAACACATCACGGATACACACTTGAAACATGCAATCCAATTGTATGAAACCCACATTAATGATGCTAAGTGTGTACCTAACCTCTTATCCTTAGTATAAAGCCTTAAGCATGGCCTAGAAATGCCTAGGATGGAATGAGGATGCAAAAATGCACTTTTAAACACTTTACAAAATTTTCGAAAAACAGGGGTCCCACTCGAGCGGACATGCAGACAAAGGGGCTCCGCTCGAGTGTGAATTCCATTGCTCGAGCGGACTATGTGCTACAGTAAAAAATGCGGGATGCTCAAAATTTACGCTCGATAGACGCTTGACCCTCGCTCGAGCGTGAGACATAGGCCTCCGCCGAGCGTCTTGAAAATCTTGAGAGATCTTTGGGAGCTCAATTTCCTGCCGGCGCCACCTTCCTCGGCCGAAGTGAGACAAAAATCTGGAATTTCCAGATTGAACTCCAATGCTTAAATTCAACTCTTAACCCTCCAAAACTTAACCCCTTGAGCTCAATTTCTAGGAAAAGAAACAAAACTCATAGTATATCAAGTTCCAAAACTCAATTTGAAAAATTAAAGCTCAAGGATGAGTCAATTTGAACATAAATTCTATAAATCACCAAGAACAAAGTTTAAACAAACATACATGAGTTCAATTTCATTTCAAAGCTCCAAAACATGATCCAAAACAAAATTAAACTTAGAATCTTGATGTGCTCATGGACTTTAGCAAAAACATGCACATGCATGTGGAGATTTGATACCAAACAACTTCAATTGCCATGAATATGCACATGCATGCATGTTACACCACCCAATTCACAATTTCAAGCTAAACTTGGACTCTAATCTTCAATATGTTAAGGAATATGCAAGAGCTAGTTCAATTACATAAATGGGAGGATGTATTCCTACCTTAAACCTTCAATGTCAAGCTTAAAAGCTCAAGTTTGCACACAACTCTTCATTTCCCTTAAATTTCCAAGCAATTCCTTGAAAACCACAATTTTCTCCTACTTCTCTCCCTCTCTAGCCGTTGGTCTCACAACAAGGTGATGGAAACAATGTTCTAAGACTAAGTTCCATGGTTGTCTTAGATAGTGGGCTTCAATGGCACTATTGTAAATAATTGAACTCATAATTTAATGTTATTTAATCTAATTTAATCGCACCGAATCGAATTTGAATGGAATCCACCATAAAATCACGTAAAATCTAACTGGTCTAAAACACTAATCAATTTCGGAATCGGGTGCCGATAAGGCTTCCAATTCACAATTTAAAGTTTAAAAACACGAATAGATATTTCGACACCGAACAGATAAAAATACATAAATCATGCAATATACGTGCAACTTAATTCTGGGTTTCCTCTTAATTACTGTTAGGCATAATTAAGTGTCAATTAACGTTAATCAGGGTCGAGGTTATTACATATCCGAACCGCACAACCCGTCTAACCTAAATCAATCCGCATACAAATGAGTAGTTTCGCAGATACAATGCAAGCGGATGCGGTGTAGAATATGATATGATTGTAGGTTGTAGATGGATTGTGGGTTTAACCTGCACCAGCAAGAACCCACCTGCACTTTTATTTTTTTTTTAACTTAGACCGTTGTTATTTTATTATTGCATTTTGGATGAATGTAAAAGTTAATGAAAAATTACTTTTAGGGAAGCTAAGAATTTTGAATGATTTTACTTTAATTGTATTATTGGGTAGTAGATAGTGAATACAGATTGATGATCTAGTTTAGAATTTTGAAAGATGTGCTTGTGTTAGTTTATGATTTGATTTTAAAGTTTAAGATTTTGAAATATTTGTTTGTGTTAGGAATTGGTTTTGCTGTTTTTTTAAATTTTATAAGTTTTAATTCATTAATTATTAATGTTGGAGCATTTTAGAAAATGAAGAGAAAATGGCTCAAAATAAATATTTACAAAATGGGAGGAAAAGGGCTCCAAAATAAATTTTTAAAGAAAAAAATCCAATATGCAAACTGTCCACATATTCACGAACCTTATCTGCACAAATCGTAACTCGAACTACAAGCGATTACAAGTTGAATTTTTTTCCAAACCACGTATATACAGATGGATTCAAATCAATTCGAAAACTATCTAAAATCCAACCACAATTACCCCTACTTTCTATATATATATTCCAGCATATGGGATGAAAATATCAACAATAGTCTTTCATGTCATCATTCTTATTTCTTTTCAACCACCCCACTGGTTCAATCAATTCATTTGAACACACATTAGTTGCGCCATAGTTGTGATGTGATGTGATGCTCTAATCGTAAAAGTTAACTACGAGAACAAGGTCACTGGTTTTCAAGTATGAAAGTAGTTCATTCAGTCCACTCCAACTTGTAACCTTAACTATTATGATAAATATCAATTGAGTAAAAAAAATGTAGTATATTTCTTATTTTATTATTTTTAAAGAACTTCTAATGACGTGACATTAAAATTAAATCTCATATGATAAAATATTTAATAATTTAAAATATATTATTTATTAAACACATCATTAAAAATAATTTTTAAGTGCAATAAATTAAGTGTCTCATAATTTTATTTTATTTTATTTTTGGAAACAAAAACTATTAAAGTAAGTGGTGTGCGTTGAAAACAATTAAAGTGGGAGGGAAATCATCATACAAAACTTTAATTAGTGCCTTTGGAACCATTTTGACAGAAAAGAAAGCACACGTGCAACAATCTTAATCTTAGGTGGCCTTTTAACATAATACATAATGGACTTATTCGTCTTGGATCAATCCTCCTAATTAGCAATGTAAGTCAGTTATTGACCCACGTGTTCCACAATAAAATTGATTTAATTGTAATAGTATACATATATTTTATTTTGCTGCTAAAATATATAAATATATATATATTATTTTTTTAACCATATAATAAGATGTTAAAGTCACAATTTCTCCTTAGTTTGAAATCATATTGGACGGTGTTGTTGAGCTGTGGTTGGCCCGATTTGGATTCTTTTCAATGATCCAAATCATGCAATGTGTAAAATTTATCGAGTATATCATCCTGGTAAAAGATCACATTGATCGGATATCGATAGTCATTTGAACAGTTTGTATTTGTTTTAGTAACAATTATAATTTTTAAAATAAGTTACAGACACAAATACAATCTGATTAAGTGATCATCGATATCTGATTAATATAATTATTTGCAAGGATTATGTACTCGATGAGCTCTGCGTATTAAACCATTTGAATCATCTAGAAAGGTCTGAATTGGGCCTAATGAGAACCAACAACACCATCCAATCAATTTTTAAACTTGAGATGAGCTACATCCAAATGTTAGTAAGTTAGATAGATTACAACAAAATGACAACAATAGTCTCTCCATCAGCACGAATTTTAAATCTCTAACTTTTACTATCCTAAGAAATAACTATCATATCTAAAATTATAGTGTATTGACTCACATAAAATATTGAATTTTACAATTTTATTTCAATTAAAAACAAAATATATGTATGTAACAAAATCGGAGTCCCCATCCTCGTGTAATGTGTAACTCTATCGATTCGAATTTCAAGCCTCTAATTTTCACTATCCTAAGAAATATCTATTATATCTAAAATAATGGTATATTGATTCACATAAAATATTAAATTTTACTATTTTATTCTAATTAAAATCAAAATATATGTATGTAACAAAATCGGAGTCCCGTCCTCGTGTAATGTGGGTAACAACTTGGGCAGTTCAATGGTTATGACAATATCCATCAAACAAGTAGTACCCTCTCCCCTTTCCAACATGGATGATTGTGTTGGTCAGTTTTGATGGTACGAAGGCCCGATCACGTGGTGCTTCAAGTAAATTATAATTAGTTGAGAGAATTAAATTTATAATTTTATATTAAGTAATTAAAAAATATAAAAAGCATGATAAATTATGATTAATCAAGGACAGATCCACGTCGTGTCTTTGAACCATGATATAATTATTCGTTTTAATGGGTGTTATGTAAATAATATTTTTTTGCTAAGTGTGAACAATTTCATGAAATTTTATGACTTGTGGTGATCTATGGATCCTGATCACCTTTGGACCAAATACTTCCTTATGGGCATTAATTTAGTAATTTTGTCATTTTTTGTAATTGATAGAAGAATAATTACAAATAGGGTGATTCTATTTATACACCATTAATATTCTCAGTATACACTATTACTTAGTATATACAAAAAATAATTTTTAGGGTTTAAAAATATTTTACTTCATACCTTAACTTTCCATTACTAGCTCTATATCAATACACCACTAACTATTTGAATGCATACCATTACATACACCAAAAACTCATCTTCACCACTACATACAACAAAAACCCACAATCTTCAAAATAGAGACCACCTTCATCGGTCTTGATCTCCATCGTCGGCGAAGGTTTCATTCGACCTCCATTTTCGCCAGTGTTGATCTCCATAGTTGGTGTTGAACTCTCGTCGTGTCTTATCTTATCGTCTCGTCGTTTCAGATCACCTGTGGAAGGTTTCATTAGGCTTCCATCTTCGCCAATGTTGATCTTCATTGTAGGTCTTGAACTCTCATATCTCATCGTCAATTCAAATTCATCAAATTAGTAATGTTCATAAATACAGAGTTGAACAAACTTAATGTGTTTAAAAATTAATACATGAACAATGAATAAAAATTTAATTTATTTTAACCAGACTAACTTAAAATGTTCAATTTTTTATGTATGAACATTTAATATTTGATCAATATTAATAATTTGAACAAAATTGTTTTGTTCAAATATAAATAATCGAACATTGTGTAAAAATTCAACTCTAGTTATCCGAATACGAAGAACAAACTCATCTTCCCAACATATGAACAAGATAAATAAAAAACTAAAAACTAAATCATAAACTAACATTTTCAATGTTCAAATCAACGTTTTCAGTATTTATATCAAAACCAACTATCTCATTATCATCCATGATGTGCAAATCTTCAAAACTAATTGATTTCAATATTCTTAAACCCTAAATTTTCAAAGGCAATAATATTTTGAGTTTGAAAAATAAGTATAATGGAGAAGATAATGAAGTGAGCTAATTGATAATGAATGATATCATATGTGTATGTTAATGGTGAAGATGGTGAAGAAATAAAATGTTTATATGTTAAAACTCTAAATCCTATAGAAATGATGGTGTGTGAGTATTTTGTATTTTTAAATATGAAATTTTTTAATGGGTAGAATACACCTTATGTTGTCCTTAATGGTTATTTCATTGAAAGATATTATTGAAATATAAATCTAATATATTAATGGTGTGTATTGAAAGTATTAGTGGCGTGTAAATAGAATCACCTTTACAAATATAACAAACATTACATCATATAGATCACTAATCTAACAATAGTTAGTAAGTCAACAATTACCAAACTTAACAATCAATCACCAAACCAAAGCTAAGCCCAACAACCACTAATTGCCACATACAACCCTCTTAATAGGGGAGAAATAAACACTACCAATCAAACTTCTCTCCATAAGAGTTGACTCTGAAACCTCACTCCACAAATTGGTACTAAACAACCACTATGTCAAATGAGCTGATTTAATTTTAAAAAGTCTTTTTAACTTCTTTTTATTATTTTCTTTGTTTTTGTCAGAATTTGTTAAAGAATTACAAATTTGTTAGGTATTTTAATTCAATTTGTTTGTGAGCTCACAAGTGCGCAACAATATTGGCCCAATTAGGAAATTTGGGAGCCCACAGCAACACCAACCCAATTAAAAGCTTAAACCCTTAAGTAGAAAGTACATCTAATATATATATATATATTAAGATTCATATCCTTTTACTCTTTATTCGACGTCACACATGCTCCAACAATCTCCCCCTTATGTGTAAATCAAACATCGGGCTTCGCCTTGCTTCCCCTCGAGTCTAATCTATCCTTAGCAAGTTCATCATAGTATGCACTCTCCCTTAATCCTAATATGTAACTATCCAACATCGAGTCTATTGAAAGCTACATTGCCTCAGTCCAACCTTGCCACATGCATAGGGAATTTTTTTTTTTTTTTTTTGGGTCTATCAAGAGTTTTCGTGCAATTCCAAACCCATCAACATTAATGCTCCAAGAGAGCCCGCCCATAGATTGCTAATCATCGGCTCTAACACCAATTGTTAGGGAATTTGGGAGCCTAGTAACACTAGCCAAATTCATTGGAGAGAAACTCCAGAATCCACATCGCTCACACTAAGACCCAACATATATTGTTTGGAACTTATACCCACATAAAACCTTATGCCCATGAGAACTACGCACACCTCCCTAAGGTGTATCCATTGCTACAAAGAAAAAACGTCAATTGAAAAGTGACTCACGTCTTTCCTTGGTGTACACATTTTCGTCGTGAAATCGTTCAAACTTTTATGTCTGTAGCTTTCTTCTATGTACATCAACAACCTGTTGTCATGCCCTTTAGCCAATATCTTCTGCAACTATTGCTTGCACTGTTCACCCATGACCTGTACTACTCATTTGATACTTGACAGCAGCTCCATCTGTCACAACTAGAAATGGAAAAATTACCTGACTCGATTGTATTTGTCCTAACTCAATTTTAATAATATATATATATATATATAAAGGTTTGAGAGAACATTGATAGAGTCACTACAGGAAATGACACTTTTGGCGACCAAAATATTAGTCACCAAAAGCCCCATTTTTGGTCGCCGAAACAAATTAGCGACTAATTTTTTTGTTGCCTAAGTCGTCGCCTATGCTCTGTCGGCGATAGTATTGGCGACTAAACTATTTTTGGTCGCTGAAAGTGAACGTTTTGGCTACTAAATCTGGTTAGTCGGCAAAGGTTATCTTTTGGCGACTAAAATATTAGTCGCCAAAAGTGAATATTTGGCTATGAAACTCTGAGTAGTCGGGAAAGGGGATATTTGGCGACTAAATTTTTAGTCGCCAAAAGTGTTCAAATAAAATTATTTTTTTTTTAGCGACTACAAATTTTAGTCGTAGATAAGTTTGAGTCGGCAACATTACTACATTCAGGGACTAAAGAATTTAATAGCCAAAAAATTATTTTTCATTAAATTTTATTTTTTGCTACTAATCATTTGGTCGGCGAAAGTCTGAATTTATTTTTGGCTACTAAACTATTTAGTAGCCAAAAATCTTTGAGTTCTTTTTGGCTACCAAATATTTAGTGGCTAAAAACATTGATTTCCTTTTTAACTACCAATTGGTTAGTCACTAACAAATTCACTTTTTCTTTTTTGGGTACTAAACATTTACTTGCCAAAAACTTTATTTAGTGTTTTTTTATTATAATTTATTTATCCACAACCTGTATTTATTTCGTGCAACCTGTACCCTGTATATAAACAAAATAATACATATTTCTATTTCGTTTCAACCATACAAAAATTTGGTGTTTTAACATCAAATTCTATACAAATCAAATATAATCCAACCCAAAATAATAATTCCATACAAACATTTAATCATACAAAACAGATATCCTTTGTACACAAAATTCTACATCGAATGTCATTTACATAATATTTTGAAGGTGTAAACATGATGCGAAAATTAAATTTATTTACTAAAACACTTGCTTAATTTAACAATGAAGCCATTGATCTAAAGGCTTCTCATCCTTCAAGCTTGCTTCATATAGTATGGTACCTTTCTTTCTGAAGACACCAACTGCAAAATAATAATCAACCTCCCAATCAGCGGAAGCATTTAGCAAATAAGTATAGATAATTAAACAACTTAAATAGAAAGATAATTAAATTGATGATAACAAATCTCCTTGTTGATGAAATTAGTTTCAATTTCCTGGCATAGTTAAATGAAAACAAATACACATGTTCAGTACCAACTAAATATGAACTTTTTTTGGGTGAATAAAAATATGAACTTATAACCCATAGTGATACATAAATTAGGCAAATGCATATGGATGATGGGTAAAATGATGCAACTAAGAAGATTTTGTTTAACAAAAAAATTGAAGGTTACATATCCTAGCAGTATATATTATTATACATAGAGTCAAACACAACCTAAAAATATTAAATGTTAGATAATTTCAAATAGTAATTGATAGCAATTGCAAACTCCAATTTTCAATTATACCTTGCACCAGGCTCGGTCAAATTCTCAACATAAAATCCATGTTTGGTATCATCCCTTATCTGCAGTAGTTTAACCACCATTAAGCACACATAAAAGTAATCCAAAAAGGTATTGAAGAGAGAGAGAGAGATAGAGTAATACCCACCTCTAGGTTTCGTTGGGTTGGATCAATTAATTCTCCGATTTGTTCATTGTATATCTGAGATAGCAAAAGATAAATAAAATCAATCACAACTTAAAATCCTCATATTACTTGCTTGGCCAGTTAAATAAACTTAACCTACTCGCTGAATCTAAGAGAATAGCATCTAGAGCGCGTTGTGTGAGATATTCACAAGCAATTCGACGTTCTTGAAGTTCCACCCGTAGCTCTGCATTGCCTTTCACATCTCCAGTTTTAACTTGTAACCAACCAATTGTCACTAAATTAGCTCTGCATTGCCTTTCACAAAAACACTCACTCTAACAATTGAGTATATGTTGTGAAAAATAAACTTGAGCATCAAATTCTTACTACTACACCGCTTGCTTGGGAGAGAAATTAATGAAAATGTTATGTGCCATCAAAAAATACCTATTACACTATCAGTCAAATGCATCAAAAAATAAATTTAAAATTCTTAATCCAATGTAAATGCTCCGAGTTCAATATGTTAGCAAGACCTCAATTTTTAAGCCTGCAAGCTCTATTCAATATGAAGAAATATAACAAACTTGCTCAAGAGGGATTGGCAGACCAGAAAAAAGGAGAAAGATCAAGAAAGGTGTTTTTGAAAGGAAAGTGGATATTATCTTGCTCCAAGAGACCAAAAAGTCTGAGATAAGCATAAGTCTCATAAGATCCATGTGGCCCGGTGATCGATTTGAATTTTTGGCAATCGATGTTGTCGGTCGAGCTGGGGGTCTGTTATGCATTTGGAATCCGGATGTCTTCCAACTTATTGACTCCTGCTGTAACCATAGTTTCTTGCTACTGTCAGGTACATTATTTTTTAGTTTTCCTTGTGTAATTGTTAATGTATATGCTCCTAATGATGTGGCAAAAAGGCAAGAGCTCTGGGCTAGTTTAGTGAACCTCAAAACCTATTTCCCAAGGCCGTGGTGTTTGGGAGGGGATTTCAATGAAATTAGGAATTTATCTGAGAGGGTTGGATGCTCCAACAGAGATAGAGGTATGAGGGATTTCAACACCATGATAGAGCAAATGGATCTATTGGACATGCCCATGCTTGGGAGGAAATTTACTTGGTGTAATTCTTAGGATAGGGCTAACTGGAGTAGAATTGACAGATTCCTAGTTCATCATGAATGGATTCAAAACTTCTCTCTCAAACTCTGGGGGCTGCCTAGACAACTGTCAGATCACTGCCCAATTATCTTGATAGAGAATGATAGAGACTGGGGCCCGCGACCATTTAGATTTCTCAATGCTTGGCTATTGCATCCCAAGTTCATTCCTTTTGTGAAGCAAAGCTGGTCTGAAATGCAGGTAGTAGGGTGGGCAGGATATAAATGTCTTATGAAGCTCAAAGCTCTGAAATAGGTATTAAAACAATGGAATCTGGAGGTGTTTGGGAGGGTTGAATCCAGGTTAAAAAGTCTCGAGGAGGAAGCTCATATTTTAGATTTGTTCGCGAAGGAAAGGCCACTGCTCTTCGCAGAATCATGCAGAAGAAAGGAAATTAGAGGGGAAGCTTGGAAATTGAACAAAATGCTAGAGTGGATTTGGCTGCAGAAATCTAGACAAAACTGGGCTCTGAAAGGGGACAGAAATACAAGGTTCTTTCACATCATGGCCTGTAGTAGAAATAGTAGGAACACCTTGGGCTCTTTGCTTGTGAATGGCTCTCGGCTGGAAGAGCCTAGAGAGGTTCGAGCTGCAGTTTTTAATCATTTCTCCAGGTTCTTTTCTGAACCTTGGGGCTCCAGACCCAAATTATCTGGCTCTTTTAAGAACATTGGTGGTGCACAAGCTATAGCCCACTTAGAGGGTGACTTCACTGAGGAGGAAATCAGCCATGTTATCATGACTTGTGAGGGTAATAAAGCCCCTGGGCCTGACGGCTTTAATTTGGTGTTCTTTAAGAAATGTTGGAACATTGTGACACCCGATGTGGTCAAGTTCATGAGTGAGTTTCATCGTAATGCATGTTATGTTGGAGGAATTAATAGCTCATTCATTGCCTTGATTCCAAAATCAGATAGCCCCTCTTCTCTGAATGATTATAGGCCTATTAGTTTAATTGGCTCCCTCTACAAAATTCTTGCCAAGGTGTTATCTAATAGATTGAAATTGGTTATGCCTAGGATCATTGGTGAGGTTCAGTCAGCTTTTGTGGGTGGCCGGAATATACTTGATGGGGTTCTGATTGCAAATGAGATTGTTGATGGGTGGAGGAAATCGAAAAGTAAAGGCCTTATTCTCAAGTTAGACTTTGAAAAAGCATTTGATTCCGTTAATTGGGCCTTCTTATTTTCCATGCTATCCAACTTTGGGTTTGGCAATAAGTGGATCAAATGGATCAAAGCTTGTGTATCTTCTGCTAAGATTTCAGTCTTGGTTAATGGCTCACCAACCCCTGATCCTCAAAGGGGTCTAAGACAGGGCAATCCCTTGTCACCTTTCCTTTTCAACATAGTAGCTGAGGCCCTGAATATTTTGTTGTCTAAAGCAAAAGAGCTGGGACTTTTAAAAGGAGCTCAAGTGGGATCATCTGAATTCTCTATATCCCATCTACAATTTGCGGATGATACTATCTTGATTTGTGAAGCTAATTTGGGGGAAGTGGTGATTATCAAAAGAATTTTACGATGCTTTGAGCTGCTCTCGGGTCTAAAAATTAATTATCATAAGAGTATAATCAGTGGTGTTAGGGTTGAAGAGGGATTGTTACATAACTTTGCTAGTAGACTTAATTGTCTGTATCATAAACTACCTCTTAAGTACTTAGGGCTGCCCCTAGGAGCAAATCCTGGCCGCAAAAGCACCTGGAAACTTGTTCTTGAGAAGCTCAGGTTGAAACTAGCCTCATGGAAGAAGAGACCGCTCTCCTTTGCTGGAAGGTTGACCTTAATCAAATCTGTCATGTCCTACTTACCAACGTATTATCTCTCTCTGTTTAGAGCACCTACTGGAGTGGTTAAGGAGATAGAGAAATTGCAATCCTCTTTCCTTTGAGGTGGATCTGATTTAAGAAGGATGGTGCATTTGGTCAAGTGGGATGTGGTCACGCGAAACAAAAGTTCTGGGGGCTTGGGGGTGAGAAGAATCAATATCATGAACGCTTGTCTTCTTCTAAAATGGTGGTGGCGCTTTGGGACTGAGAATCACTCTCTTTGGAAAGCTGTAATTTGTAACAAATATAACTTAAGGGGTGGCAGTTGGATTCCTAGTTCGGGTGGCAACGGCTCCAAAATCTGGACTGATATCTTATCTTCTGCCCTATCAAACACCTTGCTTCATAACTTTTATATCAATAATTCCATCATTGTGTTGGGAGATGGTAGAAGGTCTCTATTCTGGTGGGATAAATGGGCAGGAAATGTCTGCCTCAAGGAGGCATTCCCCAGGCTATTCATCTTATCCACTGATAAGATGGGTGTGGTTGATGCCTATTATCATAGAAGAGTTAGTCCTTTAGATTGGAATCTTGGTTTTAGAAAAGCCTTACTGGCTTGGGAGGAAGAAGAGGTGTCTGGGTTGTATGACTTTCTTATAATTGCTCCTGATACATGCAATTCCCAGCCTGACACCTTATCTTGGACTGCTGGCCCTTCAAACTCTTTCACTGTGTCCTCAGCATACAATTGGTGGGAAGCTTCTCTTGGTCATGTTATGTGCTGCCCTAATATACTTCGGAATAACTGCGCCCCTCCCAAAGCCCAATTTTTTGGTTGGTTAGCTTGGCATGGCAAGGTTAAGACTACAAGCTTTCTCTGCAGAATTGGGGTCTTGGGTTCAAACGTCATCCAAGCTTGTCCTTTCTGCATCAATGAAGCTGAATCTGTGAATCATATCATCGTTCGCCTTTTGTTTGGCCGATTTGGTCCAACATTGTACGATGGTGGGGTCTCAAATGGGTGTTACCTGGTTCTGCGGATCTTATGCACCGGTGGTCTAGCCGCAGTGAACAAATTGGAAAAGAAAATTTGGTTGGCTATTCCTTTTCTTTGTTCTCTGGTCCATTTGGAAACTCCGTAATGAATGTGTCTTTAATGGGGCTCAACCTAACCAAGAGGTGCTTTGTGATCTTATTAAGGTAAGAATAGCACTATGGGTCAAGACCTCATCACCCTCTTTGGTATTCTCTATCAGCGACATTGTTTCAAATCTCCAATGTGTTTTATTCGCCTCAGAATGGTGGTGACTGTGATGTGTACTCTTGATGCAGTCCGCAGATCGGATTCTCCGGTTATCTGCTTCTTACGTGATGGGGTTATTCGTGTATTATCCGCTCTTCTACAATATGGGTTGGGTGTTTTGCCTCATTTCGTGGATCACGCTTGCCCTCGATGCTGCACAAGCAGCTGGTGTATTAGTGATCTGTTGGTCCTTCTCTGTGAGGATGTAGTTCTGTTTGCTGTTTGGAATGGTCTGTTTTGGATTGGTCTGTCTGATGGGGTCTCATCTGTTTTGCTGCTGTCTTTGTTTCATCAAGCTTGGTGCTTGGATTGCATGACAAGCTGCTGTAGTAAGCCTGGTGCTTGGAAAAGCTGGCTGTATAACTTCTGTTCCAAAACATTCTCTTGATGTTGTCCCAATTCAAATCATATGTCAAAATGAGATATTTTTTGGTGAAAAGGAATATGATGGTATTCAGGTTGGGCTGCATTGTATGTTGATATGTGTTGGGTTGGCTGGTTTGGGTTGGGTGATTTTTCTGCTGGTGCATTACTGCTGTGAGGATGATAGGGTCAGTTTGGGCTGCTTTGTGTTGATGTGTGTTGGTTATGTTTTCAGTTGGGTTGCATAGTGTTGTGGTTCTGAATCTGTCAAAATGGGCTGGATGCTAGCATCTTGGTTTGGTCCTTCTTTCTTCATTGCTGCTGCTGTGCTCATGGCTGTTTTGGTTTGGGTGATTTCACTGCTGGTGCATTACTGCTGTCAGGATGATTTCTGTTATTTGCTGCCGGTGCACTAATGCTGTTTTGGGGTTTGGAAGGCTGCCTGTTTTGTTTGTTTTCTGCTCTTTTTTTCGCTTTGTTTCTGTGCGTTGGTTTCTCACCAACTAGGAGGTTGGAGCTCCTTTTAGCTCCAAGCTCCTCTTTATTGATGTAATCTCCTTTTCCATCAATAAAGTCTTCTTTGCTGATCAAAAAATATATATATATATATAACAAACTTGTGTAGGAAATAAACATGTGAGGCTAATCAACCAAGCAAGCAAATAAATGAACTATTTCAATTAACTAACTGTAATAAAAGTGACCAAAATAACTGTTAGACATAATTTTTCCAAGAAGATTAATGCAACATTAAGACTCTATTTACATTATCAATCACAACTCATTTCTCAACAAAAAAGAAGCAGAAGAAGAAGAAGAAGAGGAATTTTTTTTTAAATGAGTTTACTGTAAAGAACTACTCTATACTATATTTTTTTTTTATTTTTTAAAATGAGTTTACTGTAAAGAACTACTCTATCACTAGGGTAGTAGCATTTCTTATAGCACTGGAACTACTCTATAAACTTGCCTCTTGAAAACCATCGAGCGACAGTGACATCAAAGCAACCGTTGCAGCGGCATGAAATTTAGAACAGAACTTACCTCATGCACATATTTATTTCCATCCATATTTAATAAATCATGGCACATTGCATCATATGTCCATTCATGTATGACAGGAGCAATCTAGCTGTGGGGACATATTTTCTGAGTACCAACACGTGGCCGAGGTGACACCGAAGTGTCAGCCGAGATGTCACGTGTCCTGGTCTAGATACCAGGATGATCTCAGCTAGGCCGAGGTTATCTGTGAGAATAGAGGAATCCGGGATAAACGGATAAAGGACAGGAGTCCTAGAATGAAGAAAGACTACAAGATGGATACAGGTAATACTCTCAGGGAGTCTATCCTTATCTCTTGAAGAGTCCAAGGTAAATCCGGAATTAGAGTCCATGGAAGTGAGACTTCTAGTGGGACTGGGATGGAGTAAAACTATAAAAGAAGGGCACCCCCGGCGGGTCTAAGGTACGCAATTTTAAGCCTTGAGCAGGAATTTAAGCACTTGAATTATCTTTAAGAGATACTGACTTGTTCGTCGGAGTGCCCCCGGGTGGAAGAACCACTGCTGGAGCCTTTTCTTTTCAGTGAGGTACAGGTGCCATCTGCTCACTGTGTTCTACAGCTGAATTACTAAGGAGGGCAGTGTGATCGGAAAATCACTCACACAATTTGGCGCCGTCTGTGGGAACAAAAGAAGAGTAGATGGCCAGTAACACACAGAAGGAAAAGATTGGGGACAACACTCCTGCTGGGAGTGGAAGACCCGTCGACCCTAACGCTGAAGGAAGAGACCACAACGAAGAAACTCGTGATCAGAATCACGCAGAGAAAGGCGTCGGCCAAGATGGCGACACATCAAAGAAAGTGGACCAGGGCAAGTACTATAATGAGGACAACCTCCAGACCTGGAAAGACAGATGTCTGAGGAGGGATAAAGAAGTAAAGGAGATGGAAAACAAGTTGGCAGACCTTCAATCGGTCGTCAACTTCATGATGCAAAATAATGTCATGCAGCCGCCATACCCGCTACAGGACACGCCAATGCCAGCAGCAAACGCCCAGAAGAAGGGGCAGAAAGAAATCCCCGAAGCCCCTCAGCACACGAGGAGTGGAAGGCACTCTCACCGACCCTCCAGGGAAGTCGGCCGAGAAGAGCCGAGAAGAGAAGAGTCCCGAAGGACATATCACGAGAAGGAGGCAGACCCCAAAGAACA
Source organism: Camellia lanceoleosa (assembly GCA_025200525.1). Classification (NCBI taxonomy): domain Eukaryota; kingdom Viridiplantae; phylum Streptophyta; class Magnoliopsida; order Ericales; family Theaceae; genus Camellia; species Camellia lanceoleosa. The sequence goes on from CM045768.1 coordinate 131,323,883, forward strand.
TCGGCATGTTCAGGGGCGGGTATTGTGTTTCGATGCATCCTGCGGGGAAGGATCGAAAAGGGGCCACCATGAGGCCGAGAGTAGTGCGCCGAAAAGGCTGAAGTCCAAAGACAGCCGGGCTGCAGGGAGAAGTAAAGAAGACTTGAGAGATTACCTCAAGAGGAAGCAAGAGAATGCCGGAGTCGAAGTAACCTCCCCGGTTAAGCCGAGGACACCATTCTCGATGGAATTGGACAAATTCGTCGCGCCGAAAAGATTCAGTATGCCAAGGTTCCAGATATATGATGGTAAGTCAGACCCTAACTTCCATGTTGGATTATTTTTGAATTCAATGGCATTATATAGTGGGAACGAGCCGTTGCTCTGCAAAGTGTTCCCTTCATCCTTCGGGGAGATTGCATCAGATTGGTTCCACAAATTACCAAAGAGGAGCGTGAAGACTTGGGAAGGCCTGGCCGAGATGTTTGTGGCCAGGTTCATAACAAACAAACTGCAGCCATTGAGGGTGGATGCATTGATGGCTCTGAAGATCGGCAAAGATGAAAGCCTTAGGGCCTATGCAAAGAGGTACTATGAGGTGTTCAATCGAATACCTGAATGCAACCAGGAGGTGGCGGTCGTGTCTTTCAAGAACGGCCTGAAGGATGACTGTCCACTGCGGAAGTCTTTGGCAAAAACCCTGCCAAAGAGCATGGAAGAGCTCATGGCGAGAATCGAGAAGTATGCAAGAGCCGAGGAAGATACATCGGGGAATAAGGAGACAAAGCCAGAAAAAGGCAACGGCTCGCCGAAGCGAGGCCGAGGTAACAATGGACCCAACAAACAGGAGACAGAGTTGAGGGCTAAGCAGGCAGTGACGACAGTGTTCTGAATTCTGATCCACAAAGTCCTTGATCAAATTCGAAATCAGCCCTACTTTAGGGCGCCGGCAAGGGCACCAGGAGAATTTATAGGAAGAAACCTTGGTAGGCGTTGTGCTTACCACAATGAGAAGGGGCACCCAACTCAGGGTTGCAGAGCCCTTAAAGCACACTTGGAAGATTTGGTGAGGCAAGGCCATCTGAGAGACCTTGTGGATGAGGCAAAACAAGGGAAGAACAGACACGATTGCCTCAAGCACCAGCAGCCCCGCCTCCCCCAGCGCAGCAACCACAGGCAGGCGGACCTCGGGTGGTTAATGTGATCCACTCAAAGGTGAATGAAAACAACATACGGTGGGAGACAGAGGGTAAAACACCTGCAGCACGTCAACCAGGTCAGACTGAAGAGACCTCGGCCTGAAGAGTGCCAAGGACCGATGATAGCCTTCACAAAAGCCGACCTTGATATGGTCCAGCACCCGCACAATGATGCCTTGGTAGTATCCCTCCAGGTTGGGGAGTGCCAGGTGAAACGTATCCTGATTGATCAAGGCAGCTCCTGCGACATCATGTATGTCAGATGTTACAAGGAATTAGGCCTTCACCCTGATGACATGGAGCAGTCAAATGGCCCGATGGTCGGCTTCAATGGAACGCCGACATGGCCATTAGGCGCAACAAGCTTGGAGATACAGGCTGGCACGAAGAAGATCAAGACAGAATTCATTGTGATTGACATGCCCTCGCCTTACAACATTATCTTGGGGAGGCCGTGGTTGCATGCAATGGGGGCAGTTCCCTCAACATTGCATTAACTGCTACGGTTCCCAACAGAACATGGGATTGAGGAAGTCAGAGGAGATCAGTTGTAGGCAAAAAATTGCTCCATGGCAGCAATGAAATTAACCTGCAGCATTCGGGAACCAGAGAAGGCAGAAGTTGAAAAAGAGGACATGAAGGTCCTAGATGATGTCGGTAAGGAGCCGACCGAGAAAAGTGAGGAAGCACTGAAGAAAATCCTCGTCCAGGAGAGCGATGAGGAACGCTTCTTTCTTCTCGGCACAGGATTAGCCGAAGAAGAGGAAAGGGAGCTGGAAGCCTTTCTAAAGAAAAATATTGAGGTGTTCGCCTGGACACCTTATGAAATGCCTGGCATTGACCACGAGATCACATGTCACGCACTAACGCGACAGTCGGCCAAACCTGTAATACAACGGGCCAGAAGACCGACGTTGATACACGTCGAAGCAGTGGAGGAGGAAGTGGACAGACTTCTGGAGGCCAGGGCCATCAGAGAAGCCAATTACCCGACATGGCTGTCAAACACCGTGGTAGTGAAGAAGAAAAATGGCAAGTGGAGGGTCTGCGTAGATTTTACAAACTTGAACAAAGCTTGTCCCAAAGACAGTTTTCCTCTACCAAAGATCGACCAGTTGGTGGACGTTACATCTGGACATGGAAGGATGAGCTTCTTGGATGCTTATAGGGGGTACCACCAGATAGCCATGTACCCCCAGGATGAGGAGAAGACAGCGTTTATCACCCCAAAAGGTCTGTATTGTTACAGAGTTATGCCTTTTGGGTTGAAAAACGCAGGAGCAACTTACCAAAGGCTGGTAACCAAGATGTTCAAACACTTGATTGGCCGAACAGTAGAAGTCTACATTGATGACATGGTCGTGAAGACCAAGGAACCAAAGGATCATCTTGCTGACCTAAGAGAGGTCTTTGACATACTCAAAGCATATCGGCTCCGACTCAACGCATCGAAGTGCGCGTTTGGAGTCGGATCCGGTAAGTTCTTAGGATACCTAGTGACTAGAAGGGGCATTGAAGCCAGCCCAGATCAGATCAAGGCCATCCTGGAATTACAGAGTCCGACATCGGCGAAACAGGTCCAGATGCTTACTGGAAGGGCCGCAGCCCTAAACAGGTTCATAAGCCGAAGTTCAGACAAATGTAAACCTTTTTTCAATCTGGTGAAAAAGGCCACGGATTTTCTATGGACTGAGGAATGTGAGGTCGCTTTGGCCGACCTAAAGAAATATCTTACCACGGCTCCAGTCCTCTCGACACCTGAACTTGGGGAGGAACTGTTTTTATACTTAGCAGTTTCAGAGCACGCAGTAAGTGCTGTGATAATCCGAAAAGAGCAGGAGAATGTAAGGTCAAGCATTATGTAAGTAAAATCTTGGCCGATACAGAAACAAGGTATCTACCACTGGAGAAATTAATGCTGGCCTTGGTAATGGCATCAAAGAAGCTAAACCATTACTTTCAGGCTCACAAGATCGTGGTACTAACAGAGCACCCATTGAAATCCTTGTTGCAACAAGGAGATTTAACTGGGAGAATAGCAATATGGGCCATAGCTTTAGGCCAATATGACCTGGAGTTCAGGCCGAGAACAGCAATTAAGGGCCAAGTCTTGGCCGACTTCGTCGAAGTTCGCCAGAATACATCGAACATCGGGCTCCGTTGAGCCGAGATGAACGATGTCGAAACAAGGAAGGAGAAGCCCAGCCAAAGGCTAAAGAACCAAGGAAGGAAAAACTCAGACCCTGCAGCATTTACATCGGCGACTCCTTTCAACTTTTTGTTGATGGGAGCTCAAACCGGCAGGGGGCAGGGGCAGGAGTAGTGTTAATATCCCCCGATGGAGAGATATTGGAGCAGTCCATTCGACTGGGGTTCAAAGCCTCGAACAATGAGGCGGAGTATGAAGCATTGATTGCTGGACTGAAGCTGGCAGTAGCAGCAGAGGCAGATGAGGTAATAGTTTTTTGTGATTCACAACTTATAGTGAATCAAACTACAGGAGAGTTTGCAGCCCGAGATGAAAGGATGTCGGCATACGCGAAAGAAGTCATCAGGCTGGCAGCCATGTTTCAAAACTGCCGACTTCTTCAGGTTAGCCGAGATGATAACAGCCACGCCGACGCGTTGGCCAATTTAGCAAGTTCAATGCAAACCGGAAAGACAAGGACAATAATGATCGATTACCTATCAGGCCCGAGCATAGAGCCACCAAACACAATGCAAGAAGCATTATGTGTGGACATGGGACCAAGCTGGATGGATGCAATTATTGCATTCCTGAAAGAGGGAAAGCTGCCAGAAGAACGAAAGGAAGCACACAAGGTCAGATTGAAGTCGGCAAGATTCAGTCTGACAGCAGAAGGACATCTCTACAGAAGATCCTTCACTGGACCTCTTTTAAGGTGTGTACACCCGCTTCAGGTCGAAGACTTTTATATGAAATTCATGAAGGAGTTTGTGGAAGCCACGAGGCGGATCATTAGCTCACAGGGCCATCACCCGGGGTTATTGATGGCCCTATATGCAAAAAGATGCAGAGGCCTATGTGAAGAAGTGTGAACAATGCCAGAGGTTTGCACCTTTGATACATCACCATTCCGACCAACCCAGCTTCAAATTTCTTGGCCATTTGCCCAATGGGGCATGGATCTCGTTGGACAATTGCCCCAAGCAACTGGGCAGCGGAAGTACCTACTCGTAGCAACAGACTACTTCATAAAGTGGATAAAAGCAGAGCCTTTTGCCAAAATCCGAGATGTGGATGTGAAGAACTTCATCTGGAAAAACATCATCACCAGATTTGGGATTCCAAGAGCAATAGTTGCTGACAACGGAACACAGTTTGACAGCAAACTCATCAAGAATTTTTGTGCAAAGTTCAAGATAAAGAATTACTTTTCAATACCAAGCTTTCCCCAAAGTAATGGGCAAGCAGAAGCATCCAACAAAGTAATTCTGGATGGGATAAAGAAAAGGCTGCAAGTAGCAAAAGGAAAGTGGGTAGACGAATTGCCCAATGTGCTCTGGGCATATCGCACTACGCCGAGAAGATCAACAGGGGAATCCCCCTTTGCCATGGCTTATGGCACAGAAGCAGTCATTCCATTGGAGATCGGCATCCCAGGGATCAGAACCCAGGGAGTTGAGAACGGGACTAACGATGTGCTCTTAGCCCGAGATCTAGATCTACTAGAAGAAAGAAGAGAGAAAGCTGCAATCCAGCTTGCGACATACCAACAACAGCTTGCCAAAGCTTATAACAAGAAGGTCAATCCAAGGGATTTTCAAGTCAACGACCTAGTCTTGAGAAAAGTCGTCGGCAATAAAAAGGATCCCAGAGAGGACAAGCTTGACCCAAACTGGGAAGGACCCTACAGAATTACTTCGGTGTTAGGAAATGGGGCATATCGGCTCAAAGATAATGAAGGCAAAGCATTGCCTAGACCATGGAACACTTGTAATTTAAAGTTTTTCTATCATTAGATGCCTGTTTGATTTTTTGCCGATATGATCAATAAAATCTTAGCAGAATTTTCCAGAACCTATGAAACTATGCACAATGTTGTTTTTTGAATAATGAGAACCCAAGTGGAACTTAGGTTCACATTGGGGGCAGAGAGAAGACAGTAAAGCTTAGCCGAAGTTAAGCTGAGATTATGTTTAACCGTAGTTAATCTGAGATAAAGCTTAATCGAAGTTAAACAGAGATTATACTTAACCGAAGTTAAGTTGAGATAAATTCCTTATCTTTACTTGTTGAAATTTGTAGCAATTTACAAGTTAAAGTTAAGCTGAGATAAATTCCTTATCTTTACTTGTTGAAATTTGTAGCAATTTACAAGTTAAAGTTAAGCTGAGATAAATTCCTTATCTTTACTTGTTGAAATTTGTAGCAATTTACAAGTTAAAGTTAAGCCGATATAATTGTTTATCTTCACTTGTTGAAATTTGTAGCAATTTACAAGATGAAGTTAAATTAAGTTTGTTGATTCAGACCATTGTTAAAACTTGAGAAAAGTTTACCAGTTAAAATTGTATATGCTTTTTACTTGTTGAAATTTATGGAAAATTTACAGGTTCTTGCCGAGATAAATCTTTGGGTAAACATACCCAAGGTATTTTTCCCCGAGAAGATTGTACAAAGGAGGAAAGATTTGCAAAATATTCTAAGTATAGAATCATACAGAAGCAGTCATAAGAATACAAAAGTACAAACACTCAGTAGAAGAAAGCTGTATTTAGCATTAGAATGGAAAAAGGGACATCGGCCATGTACAGAGTTTACATTGCTCTGGAAATAAAAACATACAAGAAGCACAAAAGACAGAAAAAGAAAAAGCATCAAAACTATGATTCTGCAGGAGTAATCTGGGTCTGGACATCAGACGATTCTTGGGGAATTACCTCGGTAGATTCTTGCGAAACTACTTCGGCAACCTTTTCTGCAGCCACCTCGGCATCAATCTCAGCAAGCGTCTTATCTAGACTCCTCTCAGCCAGAAGAAGGTCGGATGATAAATGCCCCGGATCTGCTTCCTTGGGCACCTCCTCAAGCTCCTCATCTTGGGTTAAGTCCAGGACTTGATCACCCTGAGGAGGAGACTTGGTCTCATTGGCATCCTTGGGCTTCCTTATTAGCGCATTATCATCGTCCTTATCCTCCTCCTCGGCTTCAGGCTCGGATTCTTCCTCATCTTCAGTTTGACTTGGAGATGGAGGAGGAGGGAATGGCAGAGGAATATCATCAGCCTTGCACAATGGCGAGTCATCTGGGACATTAAGCTTCTTAGCAAGAGACATCCAACCAAGGGAGAAGCCCCTGTTGCATGCCTGCCTGACTTGAAGCTTGTAGTCCTCAGCAACATCAGCCATGCCTTGAGCATAGGCCTTTTCATCAGCCTCTTCGATTTCGGCCTTTTTCATGGCCAGGGCTTCTTGAAGCTCCTTCTCGGCCTGGGCCCTCCTATCCTCAGCTTCCTTCAACTAGGCTTGAAGAACTTTGTTTATAGCTTCGGCAGCGCCGACCTTCTCCTCGGCAGAAGATTGGGCTTTTGTAACAGCCTCGGCTTGGTCTTCCAATTTCTTCATCTTTGCTTCAAGACCTTTATTGGACCTTTTGAGGTCGGAGACCTCCCTCCTAGCCTCAGCAAGCCTCTCTCGGTTTTCAAACGACTGAATAGAGAAGGAATGGGCATGCTGGATGGCTTGAAGGCAAAAAACAGTGTTAGAAAATATTCTAAGTAAGAAACAGAAAGGAAATAAAAGTTCCAAGTAGGAACATTTGAACAGAATGTTGAAGCATGAGACAGTAGTTCTCATACTCACTGATCTCGGCGTTCTGCTCAAGATCACCAGGGAGTAAGAGGGCAGTGCTGAGTGCAACGTCGATATTAATATCCTCGGCGCTGTCACTCTCAAAGACTGGCTTGTCCTCCAGAGTAATTTTTGGCTCCCAAGGGACCAAGGGCTTTTTTGACTTAGAAGTTGTGCGAGAGGACAACCTTGGCTTCTTTGATTTTGAAGAGGAGGATGGCTGTGCTTCAGCAGATCTTTTTAGGGGAACAGAAGCAGTCTCCTGGTTCCCAGCCAATTGTGAAATTGGCAATGTGTCTTCAGTCTCAATTTGAGTGGCTGTGGCCTTCAGTTGAGCTTTTTTGGGTCTTTTTGGTTTTGGTGGGGGCATGGTGTGCGTCGGCTGAGCATCGACGTCGGTAGGAAGGTCGGCCAGGAGATCTTGAGCCACGGGCTTTCGACGAACCATCTCAGTAGTTTTGACAAGTCGTCGCCGACATTTCCGTTCAGGAATAGGGATCAAGTAGGGTGCCGAAGTGGATGGCAAATCCGCTGGGTCAGACGTTGATCCTTGGTCTGTTCGTGATGTGGATGCAGTCTGGGTTGTGACAGAAGGTGGAGAGTGACTTTTCTTCTTTCATTTGAGGACGTCGGGCAAAACGGACTTGTACGTTGGGATGAAATTTAACAACAGAGGAGCCTTCTTTTTGGTTACAGAGAGATCTAGAAGTTTTTTTAAGTCTTTACTGGGGGCGTAGAATTGGCGAAAATTTTTTGGTGGCTGATGAAGATCTGCAAAAGAAAACTAGCGTTAGAAACAGACAAAGTTTTGAAGACTAAAAAAAGAAATAAGTGATTGAGAGTGGGCTCTTACCCTTGCCCTCCTTAACAGTTCGAGGAAGAGGGTATAAATGGACATCTTCGTCTGGGGCAAACTCCCAATTTCCAGTGGCAATAAGGTAGTCGTCTCCAGCCCCCTTGTTGGAGTCTGGGAGGTCGGTTATAATTTTGAATTCGGTGGACCTCGGCTTGAGGTAATAGACAAAGCCTTTTTCTTTTAAGTTCAGGGCGCACATGGTATAACAAAACTGGATATCGGCAAGGGTAATCCTAACATTCTCACGCTTAGCCAGGGTTATGATACCATTAATCACTCTGTAGGAGTTAATGGTAAGTTGCATAGGGTTCAACTTATAGAAGTGGAGAATCTCACGAAAAAGGATAGTAAGTGGCAGTCGAAGTCCACACTCAGTGAAAGCTACTATGGGAAAGGGCATTGAGTTGTCAGTGGGCATAATGGAGTCATCATCCCCGGCAAGTCTCAGATGGACATCGTCGGGAATAGAGAACTCCTGCCTAAAATATTCTAGTTTGGTTGGGGTGTTCACCCTGTGCCTCCACATACCCATGATATCAGCAAAGGGTATTTAATTTCAAGAAAAAGAGATTTTTTAAGGGTTATGGTAATCTCGGCTTCAGTTTTCAGTTTTCCTATGAATTAATAGGTCTTACAGACAATTCCCAAACCTAAATCTACGAAGAACAAGTATGGAGGGCAGAAATCTGGAAAACAGAAAAGCAAGAGCGAAGTTTCAAAATCAAGAACAGAGGTAGGGCTATCAAAAGCATAAAGAATACATGGAGTATACGGTCAAGAACAGTGACAAGAGTGCAAGAAAGTGGTGAACAATGTATGGACAGAAATCAAATTCACTTAAATACTTTCAGATATATGACTCACGCGATTTGAAAGAAAAATGGGAGCAAATAATATCAACAGAAATGAAAGCGAAGGGAACAGTGGCTTACCAGAGAAATAGAGCTGGAATGAGTTTCACGAAGTCGAACGGCGATTCTGATGTGACTAAATGATGGCAACTTCACGAGAGAGGAGAAGGAGAGACGATCAGAGCTTGGAGCTTGAAGCAATGGCGGTTTCAAGAAGAAAGTTTAGAGAGAGAAAGCAAGGAAATCAAATGCAAAAGTGAAGAGCCAAAAGCGAGGCAAAAGTTTTGTCAAAATTTGAAAGCAGCGGCAAAAGCGAAGCATTTAATGCGCTGGGAAACGCGGACGTCGAACGGCGTAAGCAGATGAAAGACGGCTGCGGCGCGTCACGAGCAAATGGAAAGCGGAACACGTGGGTGAAGCGGTTAAAAAGTGACGATGACGGCTTATCTGGCGTGAAAGAGTTCACTGGAATTCTTGTTCTCCGAAGAGAGCATGTCGGGCCAAAAGTAAATGATCTCGGTTGGGAAGTTCTTGAGCCGATGTTCAACAAGAGTACCAATGTAGGTTCCATCACCTCAGAATGCCGAGGTGATAGAACCTAGGGGGCAGTTGTGGGGACATATTTTCTGAGTACCAACACGTGGCCGAGGTGACACCGAAGTGTCAGCCGAGATGTCACGTGTCCTGGTCTAGATACCAGGATGATCTCGGCTAGGCCGGGGTTATCTCTGAGAATCTGAGGAATCCGAGATAAACGGATAAGGGACAGGAGTCCTAGAATGAAGAAAGACTACAAGATGGATACAGGTAATACTCTCAGGGAGTCTATCCTTATCTCTTGAAGAGTCCAAGGTAAATCCGGAATTAGAGTCCATGGAAGTGAGACTTCTAGTGGGACTGGGATGGAGTAAAACTATAAAAGAAGGGCACCCCCGGCGGGTCTAAGGTACGCAATTTTAAGCCTTGAGCAGGAATTTAAGCACTTGAATTATCTTTAAGAGATACTGACTTGTTCGTCGGAGTGCCCCCGAGTGGAAGAACCACATTGGAGCCTTTTCTTCTGTGCGGGAGAGTCAGAGGTGCCATCTGCTCACTTTGTGTTCTCTGGTGAATTACTAAGGAGGGCAGTGTGATCGGAAAATCACTCACACACTAGCAATGCAAAATAAACATATTCAGCACAATCAAATAACACCCAAGTCAGTAGGCACATTTTAACCAACACAAGCATCCAAGAACCTGATCTACAGATCTATCCACAACAAGCAACTCGCATGTTTCTGTCTGGGGAAAGTTAGGGAGGTCAACTTTATATTTCATAAGACAATTCCAAACACCAGCAGCAAGCTTTGTAGGCATTAGATCACGAAATGTTGTCATTGTGGTTGGATCAAGGATTTGGCCGCATTAATAAGCGTACTAAAGGAAATTCTGAAAAACACCAACTCACAAACTTAGAATTGTTTAATACAAGATGAATTAAAAATGAAGAGCCTTCATTTACATACCCGTAATGAAGCAAAAAGTCAGAGCAATGCGGTGGCCATCATATTCAAACATGCATCACCTTTACGAGTACTCTCCTCATCCCCAAACAGATCCTCTAAAGCCATCACATTATCAGTGATAAATCCTTATTTGGTTAAAACTACAGTTAAGAAAACCCATGGTATCTAATAAAATGTTTTGATAGCAACAAAAAAGAGAACAGAATAACAGTGAGGGAAAATGCATGGATTGAATTGCTGAGCATTCAGAATAACAGTGAGACAATAATTGTTTGATAAAAGAGCCATCTTGCACTTCCAAACTTCATGATTTATCTAGCAGAGAAATCCCTACGACGAAAACAACTCTGGAGCAATATTACCCAGTGATGCCACAGGAACCTCACAACTTGAAAGTCGTCTTCTTCATAAAACATGGAAAGATTAACCCATAGTCACAGCTCTATGACTAATTTTTAACCTTTTCGCCCTTTCTCTTATTTTGCTTTTAGAATTGATAAGGTTAAACAGGATTTTACATTTGCCAACTAAAGGCTTTAGTAGCCAAATGTATACCTACGGCGACTAAAAGTAGATTTTCTCGCTGAAAATCAACTTTCGGCGACTAAATTTTTAGTCGCCAAAGACAAAAATTAATTTTTTATTTTACATTTGCCGACCAAAAGTTTTAGTAGTCAAATCTATGCCTATGGCGACTAAAAGTATTTTTTGTCGCCAATTTCTGGCATTTTTGCCGACTAAATTTCTTTTTGTCGCCAATTGTGATATTTTTAGCTACTAAATTTTTTTTTAGTCGCCAATTGTAATATTTTTAGCTACTAAATTTTTTTTAGTCACCAATAATTAACATTCCCCTACGAAAAAAAATTAGTAGCTAAAAAGTTGACTTTTGCCGACTAAAATTAATTTTGGTAGCCAATTCCCACACTTTTGGCGACTAAATTTGTTTTGGTAGCCAAACATGGTCGCCAAAAATGTGTTTTCTTGTAGTGAGTAGGATAAATTACAGGGGTAGATAGGTCAAAACCGTTAGGATTAGGATATAGTATTTAATTGTATCACTAAAATAGTTAAGTTTAAAATCAAGAATTTATGCGCAAAATTTTAAAAAAAAAATAAAAAAAATCTAGCCCATTGCCATCTCTAGTCACAACATAATCCATGAACGTGTACAGGATGCCAATCACTTGGTGAAGTCAGAAAAACATCATATGATTCACTCAATGACTGCACTTCCTTGTTGATTGAATCAGATTACTCATGTATCACCTAAATTACATTGTAATCACCATTGATTGCCCTTGATTCTGCCCAATATCTTCAAACTGTTTAGAATCTGAAAATTCTGACCGTACTAATGAATTTGCAGCAACTTAAAACTTTGAAAAATGCCCTGACCTTTAATTTTTCTATTACACATACCAATCTAACAGAAAAAATTCTAAACAATAAATTTGTTAGAAATTGGGCGCCCATGTGGCATGGCCCTTTGAGCTTTTTTGAGCCTGAACCTCTTGAACCTTATCCATGCAAGTTTGAATTTTAATTCAAACTTATTTGGATAACCATTCAAGATATCTCTATCTATCATATTAGTAGATATGGATAGATAGATAGATATTGGTTATATATATCAGATTATATGGTTAATCTAATATATTGAATACACGTATATCAGATACGTTATGGGGTTTTTACTCATAACCTTTTTTCAAGACTCTCCTCTCTCTCTGACTCTCTCCCAAAAAACAACGATAAAGCCATTTGCACTGTGGATTGTGTGGGTGATATTCAACACTGTAATATCACCCCATTGCTGGGTTGATTGACAAGAGTAAGGAAGCACGTGATTTACCCAGAGATCCATCAGAGTTCAGAATATTTCAGAAAGGTATGATCTAAATATTTTTCATCCGCTGCGTCATACTTTGTTTACATTGGTATCAGAGCCACTAATGGATATTTTCGTGTTTCCATTGATCACATGTATATTTTTATATGTATATGTATACATTATTTACATGAATGTTAGTAAAGAAAATAAAAAATCTATTTTATTAGATTAAGAGCATAAATATTTTTTTTATGTTCATTAATGTCATTTTTAATGCCATAAATGATTTTATTTTGGAAAATAGAGTCCGGAAGTATAAAAATCGGACCAGAAAACACCCTGGAAGGCGGCGCGTGGGCTTCACGCGCCACCTGACGCCGGTGGCCGCCTCCGCTTCCACGCTTCAGCGCTCGCGCCTGTCACGCTTGGCCGCAGCGCCCCACGCTGAGCTTGGCCACGCACGCTGCTGCGTCAGCCGAGTCAGCGTTCAGCCGAGCTTGAGCCCAGTTTTGGTAAGGCTTTGTTTGTTTTTTAAATTTCAATCGCGTTAAATAGCCATAATTTATTCGTTATAGCTTTGTTTTAAGCATGGTTGGTACCGTTAGACTCAGAATTAAATTTTGTATCTTCTGTAAAATTTTGAAAATTTTACGAAAATAAAAAATATTTTTTATGTGTTAATAATTTATTTTTTATGCTTTAAAATGATTCTGGTATTGCATAAATAATTTTCTGGGGTTGAAATTTTTATTGTGGACTTCTGAAATATTTTACTATTTACTGGTATAATTGTTTCAGTTTATCAGTTTCTGGATTTTTTATTTCTAATTTTATGTGTATTTATTAGTTATTTAAAATTTCAGAAAATTTCAAAAATATTCCAGAAAATTTCAGAATGATATACATTTTAATTATGGCATAATCTGAATATTGTTTCAGTTTATCAATTTCTGGATTTTTTTATTTCTAATTTTATGTGTGTTTATTAGTTATTTGAAATTCCAGAAAAATACCAGAAAATTCCAGAAAATTCCAGAAGTGATATACTTTCTGTTATGGCATAATTTGAATATTAAATACAGCATGTTGTTGTTTTTTGCCTAGAGTTTATAATATGTTGTAATTAGAATAGCATAATTAATTGTTTTTTATTTTAATTCTGTTATTAAATGTAACATAGCATGTATTGATTTTGAATCTACATTATGATGCTGTTGTATGGAATTAGAATTTTTTATCATGCTCTTAGACATGCCATAATCAGTGGGAGGTTATTCGGTTGAGAGAAATCTTTGTAGATTAACTCCCGAAAACCAATATTTTGCGCATAAATTAAATTAAATTTTGGATAATTGTCACCTGTGGCACAAGAGATGATTACGAGCTTAGCGGATTTTCGATCTTGCGACTTGTGTAATATTGTCACTATTTAATTTAGGTTTTTGCGGCAAAATTATATTATGCTAATCAAATTAATCCCAATGCGAATTTCTCTCTAAATTGACTTAGCTTATGGAAGTTAATTTGGTTGACCTAGACTTAGTAGAGATGTTCAAATGTGAACAATGTAATCCCATTCTTTAGATGAGCAAAAGTCTTGGAGACTTTAGGTCAAACCTTAATTGAGCCAAAGTAAGGAAAAATGACTCAAAGTCGCCGTGGTTTTGTTGCCTTATTTGGCACAATAAAAACTAATGTGTGCGCTATGGTTAGCGGCATGCTACGTAGTTTTGGTTGGCGAATTTTGGAGTTATAAAATTATTAAGCCCTCAATAGATCTGTATATGATCTTGACTATTGAGCTGCGCGGATTGACTTTGTAATTTGACTTTTAATAATGTTGCATCATTGGATGAAGTAACATTCAAGAGTCACGTCATCCAAGAAATACGAGCTTAAATAAATTAGTCATTAAGTGTAAGACGAGTAACCAGTATGAGCAGTGTTTTGCTCTCTACCCAATTATTGGGAGTGGATGGAGCAAAATTTCATGCACTATTATACTGTGCATTGAAATATCACATGAAGTTAAAAGATTAGCGCTTAGAAGCTGCAAAATCTTTAACACTAAGTGAAAAGATTAGCGCTTAGAAGCTGCAAAATCTTTAACACTAAGTGAAAAGATTAGCGCTTAGTGGCTGCAAAATCTATGAGCATTGCCAACTTGTCTAAGTCAGGACACTTACTGTTTCCACAATTGAGTGTGAGACATGATGAGGTGCTTCTTTGTATTATTCCTTTACTAGGCTAACGTTTTGTTTTGAATAACGTTTACCACTAAGCGCAAACGTTGCAGCATAGTAATGAAAAGGTCAAGGCCGACAAGGTTGTTATGACTCTAAGAATTTGACGCATGGCTCGTGAGAGCATTGTGTTAAATTAGACTCTTTAGCCTAATTCGCGCTTAAGTTACTTCAGGAGCTGTCATAGTTGATAGCTTATTCTCTCCTTCTTGTGGATAGTAGAATTAATTACAAGTAACTATGAAGTGAGAAATAGATATGGCAAGAGGAGTATCGTCATCTTTCAACTAGATGCATTAAAGAGTATGGAGAATAAAATTGACTTGAAGGTGCAGGGGATTAGCACTTACTAGTTAAATTTGCGACTTAGGCGCACCTGATATCTCCATGACATCCTTTTATGATCTAGTGAATATGAATTAGTCCTGAGTCATTACTTAGTTGGGCCTAAACCTTTTAAACTTATCTTCGAGAACTCACACATTAAGATAATTGGAATTAGTTTATGACATTGGTCATGAACCGGTGGCTTATTATACTTAATCACATTAATGAGATGATGACACGATGGTTTGAGTAGACATTCTCGGGCCCACTCGCTTGTGACATCCTGCTCTCATATAAATGTGTAACTTTGTTCGCAATGGGTGCGCACAAGTAAGTAGGAAAGCCGTAGAAGGTCATTTGTATTGGCGCATTTAGTCCACTATGTTTTTTTTTGTGACTAGATATGTGTAAGGGTATGATAGCTAAGCCTCAATCTCGACACATGTATAGATTACGATACGCATCTGAGTCAAGACTATTTGATCTCTCATAAGTCAAAAGTTGTGAGATGATTTTTGACATTGCACATATGAGGTTGAGATCAATCAGAAAATAGCTTTCGAGCTTTTAGTTTTGACCAAGGTGGCGAGTATCTATTTGAGTTATTTTAGAGAACTCTGTGAAGAGAAATGGATGCTTAGAAAATTAATTATTCCTAATACTCAACAACACAATGGTGTAGTAGAGATAAGGAATTAAATATTGTTAATGTTTGGTGGATAATGGCGCAAAATGTTTCCCAATTGGGAATTGCACTAGTTTATTGCCTATATCCCTAACTCAGTGCCCTCCATATCAGATTTTACACTCCATTTTGAGTAATGGGTTAGCAGAGAGCCATCTATGGGCGATCTGTAACCATTAAGCAGCTTATCTTTATTCTACTTCTCATAAGATTGTGAAGTTAAGACCTAAGGTTCTATAGCGCATTATTGTATGCTGTCATGTAAATCCTCCGGGTCATATGCATATAAGTAAGCAGCTTTGTGGTAGTGTAACTAAGTCACATAAAGTTTTCTTAGTAAAGGTGACGTGTATAGAGTTTTGGAACTCTATAAGATAGAGAATTCTAAGCATAGCGCTTTTATGTAGCCTAGTTGAGAATGGAAAGAAATTTCCAATATCCTAGGGACAGTGGGAGCGATGTGCCTACTAATGGATTACTCCATTAGAGAAGAATACTCTACATTCATAGTTGCGTGGTAGCAAATGTGAAAATTTTCCACGTCATCACTGGGTGATTGAGAAGGAAATATTCATGATTGCTCCGCAAGATGATAAAGAGCCTAGGATAATGCCAAAGGCTCTAGTCCCCTGTTTTTAGAAAATGGATTAATGTTGCGCGGTTTAAGACAAAGTCTTTGAGGATTAACCATTTCTATAATTGGTTGACTTTCCATTATGACGCGAAACTGTTCTAAAGTTATGCGTAATTTGGATAGTCATTGTTAAGGCATAAGGCTTGCTAGATACCGAAAAGTCGCACCATTGAGGAAAGTGTAGACCATGAAAAGACTTCCTCCTGAGGAGTGAGGTTATTTTGACTTAGGCTATGATTGACATAAGGTTGGAACATTAATTTGTGGACATTGTGATCCAACTTCTCGTTGGAGAATTGGATAAGTAGATCCGTAGGGATTTACCTTCTGTTTTTATAGTGAAAAGTTAGGAGCGCAAAAAGGTTGCTAGTTCCAATAAATCTTTTACAGCCTAAAACAGTTATCCAAATAGTGGTTCTTAGATTTCGTCAAGCCATGATAGGCAAACGATAATCGATGAAGACCACTGAGGCATGATCAATGGTCCAAAAGAAGTTTTTCCTTACTTAGTCATTATGAGCCAGGAATTTATAGGGTTGTCGCCACCTAGGGTGGGCAGTCCTCTATTTTAGATATGATGGACATGGGTGATGTAATTTATATGCTCGGATGTACGATCCTTAGGGATTGTTTTGGGAGAATTCCTATTTTGTCTTCGATGACTTACATAAGGAATATCCTAGAATGATTCTAGATGCAAAATTACAAACCCATTGACTTACCTATTGGTAAAAGCCAGAGCCTTAGCTATTAAGTGTATCCTCGGATTGTCTTTAGGAGAAACAAATGACCTATATTCCTTGATCTTTTCTTTGTGGTGGGAGCCTAAAGCACGCTATGTGGGCGTATTCGCATGATAAATGTTATCTTTGGTAAATGGTCAATCGAGTTGTTTAGACATTGACCTTGCTCATTAGATCGTGGATAAAATGCTTTACTAGTAGTATATTAATTTGCTTCTTGTAAGATTCAATGCGCTAGTTACGATTCTGCGCTAGTTGGGCGCATCAAGAATGAACGCAAATTGGTCACCAAAATATCTTTAGAGAGGATATTGCGCAAGAGGTAGTGATCTTAAATCACTTCATGTGAGGCGCACATTGAGGATTCCATTGTATATGCTTATCGCAAGAGGTGCTGATAAGGCTTATGTTTGGAATCTAGAATTGTGATTTTGAATCACTTCATGTGAGGCGCACATGGTGGATTCCGTTGTATATACTTATCGCAAGAGGTGCTGATAAGGCTTATGTTTGGAATCTAGAATTGCGCAAGCTGTGGTCATTTTTTTTTTAAAAAAATCGATCACTTATTTTGAGATGATGGGATGTTGACACTATTATGATTTGTGTCATAATGATTAGCAGATGATGATGTCAAGAGTAAGATTGGCTCACTCACACGAGCAATCGCCCTTGGCGCTTGGGAGCGAGCAAGGATGAGACTAGTGGTTTATTTTTGTTTGGAACCAAGAGAGACTGAAATAATCCACTACGCATGTCGCCTTGGTTACAACCAAGATGAGGTCGTGTTAAGGACCAAACATGGATGTTAGTACCCACTTTCCATGTTGTGCCTGTTATGATTAGCCAGATCGAGATCTCATTTGGCGCCTAGAAGGCAGCAAATAGAGAATTCGGGTTAGGCGCTAAGCGACTAGACTAATATCTCATGCGGTGTATCGAGTATGACGTCACTCTTTTGGAAGAGTTACTCCACCGTAGCATGTATTCATACTACATGTGCTTGGCGACCAAGTAATGAGGTGAGAGAATGGATCCTGTTTCTCACCGTGTGAGTCTTACGTGTCATTATTGATATGACTTTCATTTATGTACCCTTTTGTGACTTTTGACTATGTCATAAGGTAAGGGGTTGATGTTCTGCTACTTTAGTATGTTGCTCGCGGTCATGTATGATTCGCCTTAAGGGACATCACCGGGAAAGCGGTCAATCCTAAACTAAATGGCATGAGTGCAAAGGAAGATCATCTAGTATTACACCACCTTGTTGTATATTCATTGCCAAGAACTCACATCGCCTGTATGAGAGGCTAATTGAGTGTGAATATATTGCAAGAATTGAGAGGGTCAAACATGCTCTTTTGAGGGATTAGAGATGTTTTTGGACCGTGTAATTAGATGGGTCCAGGGTATATGAGACACTATTTTTGTTCCTTTTGGGTTGATGTCTCTATCTTTGGCTCATTTTGAGTTTCTAGTATAGAGCTCCCACATGCAGTGTTCTCAGAATGCACGTGCATTGGCTAGTATGAGATTGTTCATTTTGGGGAGATTGAGACAGAGATGTGGCGGTGTCATGCCAACTCATGTGCAGTGGGAGATGTTAGAAATTGGGCGCCCATGTGGCATGGCCCTTTGAGCTTTGAGCTCGAACCTCTTGAACCTTATCCATGCAAGTTTGAATTTTAATTCAAACTTATTTGGATAACCATTCAAGATATCTCTATCTATCATATCAATAGATATGGATAGATAGATAGATATTGGTTATATATATCAGATTATATGGTTAATCTAATATATTGAATACACGTATATCAGATACGTTATGGGGTTTTTACCCATAACCTTTTTTCAAGACTCTCCTCTCTCTCTGACTCTCTCCCAAAAAACAACGATAAAGCCATTTGCACTGTGGATTGTGTGGGTGATATTCAACACTGTAATATCACCCCATTGCTGGGTTGATTGACAAGAGTAAGGAAGCACGTGATTTACCCAGAGATCCATCAGAGTTCAGAATATTTCAGAAAGGTATGATCTAAATATTTTTCATCCGCTGCGTCATACTTTGTTTACATAATTTTTTTATGACATTCTAGTTGTATTGGATCACAACCCATTGCAACCCAAAGCAACAATCCATGCCTTCCCATTATCTTTACTTTTGTGCAAAGATAAACACACATCAACCTTCTACTCACTGTACCAATTTTAATGGTGGATATGGGGTCCACTTCTTCAATCGGATTTCTTGTATTGTTTTTTTCCTTTTTGCCATTATCGTGATTTCTTTTTCTTAAGACGTGAACTTCCTTCATCAACTGCACCTAGGATCAACAATCTTAAACTCTAATATTACTTATTGGGATTTATACTGTATCCTACCAGTGTAACAAAAGCACACCATACACACACAAAAAAAAAAAAAATAATCACACAAATTTACGTGGTTTAACTCAAATTATTTATATTCACAAGAGAGAGAGAGAGAGAGAGGGGGGTAAATAGGTAGTTGAGCCTTTGTTCACCAAGTGCCTCATGGTATTTTTTCTCTCATCTGCTACGTCTTTATTTTTCTCCTTCTCTCGATCTCTCAAAAAAGTATATATATAATAATCTACCCATAAAAAATCTACTTGTATACAATTTGCTAACCAAATCCTAAACATATTAGGTTTTTCAGTAGATTATGGACTTTATTTTCCTAACCTAGATACATGTTTAAATTAACCTAACGATTGTATGAGACCCACATATATCACAAGGGTAAAGCAATCTTAACACAATTTGGTTATTTTATAGTTATGGCGGGACTCTTTTGATAATAAATAAAGATTGCAAACCTAAAGAATAATGAGTTTTTGAGAATTATTTATGGAAAAATTGGTCAAAAGTCCATCCCAAAGAGAAAATAAGGCATTAGATTCAAGGTAAAATGTTATATAGTAATAAGGACACACTAGAAAAGGTCGTCGAAAAAAGTTGTCGTCCGGTGGCAACAGGTGATGGTGGTGAGGTAGAAAAATGTCTGATATTTAACAGATAAGTTGTTGAATGAGTGACATGTGTCCCATTTCAACATATAGTTAATTTGGTGAATTTCAATAGATAGACAGATAGATTGATTTCAACTAATAGTTGTCCTTTTGGACAAATTATGTCTTTTTTGTCCAAAAATATTAGAATTTGAGTCTAATTGCTCAGATGATTCAAAAATGGACTTATGCTAGAGTGCCTATTATTTATCTTGTTTAGTTTATAATTTTTGAAAACTATTTGAGCCTTGTTTTTTTTTTTTTTTTTTTTTTTTTTTTGTGTACTTACGTGTAGATCTTAATAAGTAGACTTATTGTCTAATAGGTCATATGGGAAAAAAATTTCATAAAAAAAGTCACTAATTGTAAGTTTTAACGATAATTTATAAAAATCATGACAAAAAAAGTCACTAATTGTCAATTTTTAGCGACGTATGTAAAAAATTGTCACAAAAAAATTATTTTTAGCGACAATTTTACCAAGACTTATTTTCAATAAGATTTGATGGGAATTAAGTCCAATTATTAAGACATATTGATAGTTTACCTATTTTTTCATGATTTTTGTTTTTAGTCAACTTTTTTTCATTACTTGTTTAAAAATTTTAACCTTTTAGAGATACACTCAAAATAATTTCATCTGCATCAATAAAACTCCCTCTCTTTATATATATATATATATATATTCTCATATTGTTTAGATTAGAGTTGTGTGTTTATCGTAAAGATAGCAACAAAAACCCAGCATTATAGTGGAAATGTTAGACCTTTTACGTCCAACTTTTATGACTAAGTTCGAGGCTATAAGAGAATCCTCAATATGGACCTCTATATATTTTATATATCATTTAAAAAGATAAAATTAATTTTTTTTTTTAAAAAATATTACAAAATTTTAAAATGATAAAATTAATTTTGTTGCTTTATATTTTAACCCAAGAACAAAAAAAATTATAAACAAAAATTTAGAATTATAATATTAAAAAAATTGAACCAATTTCACTACAATATCACTTAAACATTATGCCCAAATTCTAATAACTTTGGGCCAAAATGACACATTTTGTACAAAAGGACAACTGTATGTTGAAACCAACCTATCTATCTATTTGTTGAAATTCACCAAATTAACTATCTGTTGAAATGTGACACATGTCACTCATTCAGCAATCTATCTATTGAATATCACACATTTCTTTACCTCACCACTACTATCACCTACTACTGCTGGCCGTCAGTCTCCGCAGCCGGTTGCATTTTCGGCCAATTTTTCAGTGACTTTTTCAACGCAAACAACTTTTTCTGGCGTGCCCTTATCACCAAATAAGATCTTACCTTGGATCTAATATCTTATACCCCTTTGGCATGGAAATTTCACCATTTTTTTTGCAAAAAATATTTTTTTTTTCTTCGTAAAACTAATTTTCAAAATTTATATTTTTAATGCATGAATTACATAGTAAACCATCTAAAGGTAGCCTTTTCAAAATTTGATACGATAATTATTTTAGAGTTCATTAGTTCATTTTTACATTAAAATGTCAGTTTAGTTAGTCATAATAAATCAACTAAGGCTAAAATGGTAAAACCAACAAAAAACTAAGGGAAATTCTATTTGCATATCATACAAATTCTCAATACACACCACAAAAATGTTGGATATAAATTTTCAAACAAATATCAAATATTTGGATTTAAAGTTATGAACAAAAAAAAATTTGTTCAAATATAAATTTTGTTCAATTATTTATATCTGAACAATTGCTTTATGTTCATAAATTTATAATTGAACATTTGACTTTTGATCAAAAATTTATATTTGAACACCATTAGCAGTGTGTAATGAGAGTTTATATAGCGTGCAAACAAAATTACCCAAAAAATAACACTAGGGCCGGCTCTAACTTTTTCGGGGCTCAAAGTAAACTTCAACACATTGCCTTTAATACTTTTTTGTTTTTTTTTAAATAACTATGTGTCTATTTGACAATACTCATAAAAAGGTTACCTTCAGTATATATATCTATTGAAATTTAGGTAAATATACATTAAAGTTTACAATAAGAAAAAGGCCAAAATAATCTAAATTAGATTATTAAACAAAAAGTAAACAAACTGTAACAAAAATTACTTAAACATCATTCTTCTAGCACTTTTGACTATAAAGTTACTAATCTAGTTCACACAATCCAACTTACATGATAAATCATTTTCGATGGATAAAATTACTAATTCATTTAATTTTTCATTTGACATAATTGAGTAAAGATAAGATTTAATCAACTTTAATTTGAAAAAAATAAATGCAAATAATATAACCAAATATTCTATATATAATCCATACATTTAGAATCTAACCATTCAATAATTTCAAATAATTCACCGCCTCAATAAATTTTTTGGTTTTTTCTAATAAAAAACAACTATCTATTAGTTTTAAATAATTTATCATATCAACCATCTATTAGTTTTAAATCGTAACTGAATTTTGTTGAGACCCTTTAAATTATGAGATTTTTTTATAGGCTAATATAATAATTAAAAAAAATTGGGGCCTTTTTTTTTAGTCAATTTTCTGGGGCCAAAAGCGGCGACTTTGCGGGCTTGTACCAAAAGCCAGCTATTAGTAAAAATTATGTTGGGCTTACATTGACAGTAACCAAGCAATAATTTTAAACGAACAATTTAAACAGAAAATCAGACAATTGTATAAAGGTTCCAAATGCCTTGAAAGTACAAGGACTTCTTTGGAACAATTAATAATCAAAAGAAAGAGTATTCAAATAAACAAAGATAACCCCAAATGAAATTATCTAAGTTCACAAGAACTACAAGTCACAAATTATAGAGAACAAAACCATTCCTAACTTGATAATCTCTACTCCTAATAAAGACTAAGTTATTGCTGGATTATTGATCTCCCTTCTCTCTACAAACTTCTAGCCTTTATAGTTCTTTTTTCTCCTCTTTCCTTGATCCATGATCTCATTTCTCTTGGAAATTGCAGGCCACTAACCTCCAACTGTTGCTACAACTATCCCATTTCCCTTAGAAACTGCATTGCAGGCCACTAACCTCCAACTGTTGCTGTAATTGCTCCATCACTTCCAAGCCTTCAAACTTTAACAATTCTTCATATTTCATGTTAAACTAACTTTGCTCCATACTACCACATGCTCCTCATCATTTTGAACACTAAATCAACAGAGAAAACCTTTCCTTCATGTTAGGTTTTTATTCTTGGCAATCCCGTTTGACAAAACTCCTTTCAGTTGTAATTTTATTCGCTTTTTTATTTCAATGAGGCTATAAGTATTTAGATGTGAATCCAACCCGAATTGTGCCTTGCAGAGAAGCTTTGGAAGATAATTCTTTCATGTTTTCCACTTCGCTGACTATGTTGGGATCAAGCGAAATGCAAAAATGCATTTGAAGTTACTTGTGCGCTCGAGCGGCCGTTTGTGCGCTCGAGCAGAGAATGTTTGGTTCCAGAAATTTGACTTGTCTGCAAAAGTATTGGAAGTTGGGATTTTATGCTCGAGCAAACTTTCCTGCGCTCGAGCGGATATCGCGGAACAGTTTGCTATAAATATGTGTTTCAGTCAGGTTTTAGGGTTACGCTTCCAAATCTTCTTCTTAGATATTAAGGTTTATATCTGGGGTTATTTTGCTAGTTTTTTTTTTTATGTTTGATTGAGTATTCAACTCATGGTTTAAGAAGTATATATCAAAGGATTGTTTGTTTATTCTATACAAAAGAGAGAGTTGTTCTTCAATGGATTCTGGGGAATTCGAGCCTGAAGCTTTGGTGGATTCTGGAGTGGCTCATCATTGTGATTCAACATCGGCGTTGTGGATTCAACGTTGGGCAAGGCAATTCCGAGGTGAAGGCCGTGGTAGAAGAGGTATATAGGGGTCGGTTCAATTCAGGCGTGGATTTGCTAGGTAATTGAGAGTACACTTGTGTAATTCCTTTTGTCTTTTTAGTGGATTGTTTTGTGACTTTGGCCCTTGAATTTTTTTTATCACAATTGGAGGCGCTCCAATTGTGGTTTTTCCACGTTAAAATCGTTGTGTCGATTTGTCTTAATTGTTTGATTGAGATTGTTATCTACTGCTTAAAATTGATACATAATCACAAATCAATATCTAGGGGATTTCTAGATTTTTCACTTCATTTCACACAAATCAATCCACTAAGCCAACAATTATTTAATAACTGCTCCATGACTACTTTTAATAATTCATACACTTAAACAATTCTTTCCTGCCTTGTGTTTCTTTGATCAAATGCAAGACTTTTACTTTCGAATTTATTGTCATGTGTCATCATTCAATTGATCCATTTGTCGATAGGAAATTTACGAAAATGGGTGCAAACAATGCCCCCCCCTTCAACTCTTTAAGAATGAGAAGTCTTGAATTCTTGAAGAGTTATATAAAAAATTAAATTGGCAACAACCCTTTCAACAAACAAACATCTATAAAATATATGCTTAGGGCCAAAAATATGGTGATCAAACGCCACATTATTAATAATCATATGCCACATAATAGGCAAAATCACAACTCAATCCAAGTGAGCTACATTTGACAGAGCATATTAGAAACATTTCAAGTATATGATGTGCAAATGACTAATTAGAACCACCTTCTACAAATACAGTATCTTTGTGCAAATACAACTACTGCAATTTCCTTTGGTCTTGTGTTCATATTTGACTAACACAATTTAGACCAATAAGGTTTATTCATGCACTTGAAAATTTGATCACATGCTTTCAACTGTTAGTGTTCAACAGTGAAAACACACTTTTGCTTAATTAGTCATAACTTCGAAGATTCAAAGTAAGAAATAGAGACCACACTCAAATGGCCATTATCTAGCTTGCTTTATATACATTTTCTGAATGTATATTTTCCAATCAATGTTGGTTCATTAACCATTTTATTAAAACCAAGTTTTGGTGTGATCCACATATCCAAAAAAGATTTTGAACAACAAAAGCCATCAATGGCCTTAAAAACTCATACATGTTGACATCTTGAACAATGTCAAAAATTTTAAATTTATGAACATATGGTTGTTCATCATTTTTATCCATATTTGGCTTAAGATCACACTTCTTTGTTTCACACATTAATGGGTTAGAAACATTTTTTGAAAATCCAAAAAATATTTCTTCTTTGTCAAATTGCCCCCTGCCATGGAATTCTTATTCTCATGGCCTTTTGTTTTTTCACCCATAACAATTGATGAATTAAATTTTTCATCATTCACAACTTTTAAAGACATTGGAAGAACAACTGAAAAGCCACAAATTTTGGCTTCTGTAAGAATTTTCAATGTTTCTCTCCATTGATGAATTTCGATCTCAAAATGGTCATTTTGATCACCAAGTTGACCAATCACTTTATCAAAATGATTTCGTATCTCTAACCTCAAATAATATGGAAATGGTGCTATTGTTTGAAATTCTTGCCAATCAAGATAATCAATTTTTGCTTGTAAATATAAAATTTCATTCTCACGCCAACACATCTCATCTTCACAAAACCAAATCATTTCATCCCGTACTTCATCTTGCCTTGGAATTCTTGTCATCATTCCAAATTAGAAAGATGTCCCACTGGGCGTGCCAAAAATTGTTAGTAAAAATCATGCTAACTCCCAATCGATAAGAATTAAACAACAATTTTATCTAAACAATCAAATAAGAACAATCAAGCAATTGTGGAATTAGTTCGAATGCCTCAAAAAAATGAGGACTTCTTTGGAACAACTGAAAGTTACAAAGTAAACAACAAGTAATTCCAAGATAAAACTACTAAAGTTCACAAAAGTTTACAAGGATACAAATTATAAAAGAAACTACTCCTAAACTAAGAAAGCTACTCCTAGATTATGCTAAGTCTAAACTAGTTCTTTATGTTGTTGTTGATGTCTCTTTTTGCAAATTTCTAGCATTTATACTACTTCTTTCCTACGCCCCCATGATCTCCTCAATCTGCAACTATTGTTGTGTAACCGCTGCAACTGCTTTCTGGCTTCTAAGCCTTCCAATCACATTAGACCTTTACTTCTGTTTATCGAACTAACTTTGTTCCCGATTGCCACATGCTCCTCATCATTTTGAACACTAAATCGATAGAAAAAACCTTTCCTTCATAAACCAATTTTCACACAAACCAGTCCACTAAGCCAACAATTATTTTCTGGCCAATCTTTTCCCAATTGCTGTAACTGCTTCTTCATGTTTCTCCAGCACTTCACACAAATTTGCCACATGCTCCCCATGACCTCTAGAACTACCTTCGACAGAGGAGACCATTTAACTAAAACCCATAACTACTTGTAACCTCATTTACTTCTTTAAACTTTTATCTTTGTCCCAACTTTACTTTTAAACCTCCAGCCACATCATCACCCAATTTCCCTTCAACTAATGAGCATGATCAACAAAGGAAATTCCTATTAACATTAACATCTCTTAGAAATTAGCCCATGATCTCCAATTAAGCTTGCAACTGCTCCACAATCTTAGCCCATGACATGCTCTTGTTGTATTACACATGTGACTACCATTTCCTTACCACATAATCCTCTAATTAACACACACCCCAACTATGACTTTGTGGCCTCATGTCACAATCTGATTTGTGCACCTGTCGACAAACATTTTACAAAAATGGGTGCAAACAGTGCCCCCCTAACTCTTTAAGAGTGAGACTTACTCGAATTCTTGAAGAGTTATAAAATCAAAATTAAATTGACAGCAACCTTCTCAACAAACAAACATATATAAAACATATGCCTATAGCCAAAAATCTAGTGATTAAACACCATATATGCCAAAATAGTATTGTCGATAAATTGAAATCACTATTTGTGTGGGTGAATTTCCGACCACACTGCCAACTAAGTACTCAGCTGGAGAACACCGGCAGAATAGATTAAGCCCAAACGACCTGCAACAGAAAGAAGAGATTCTGGCAGTGGTTTGTCCACCCGAGGGCACTCTGACGATCAAGTCAGTAAAATATCCCTCAAAGATAACCAATAGTGCTTAACTCACTAGACAGAGCATAAAAAGCATACCTTAGACCCATGGGGTGCCTCTCTTTTATAGCCAATACAATCCAAGTCCCAATAGAAGCCTAGCTCTAATGGACTTAGGATTACTGCTAATCTTAGACTCCCAGTAGGATTGGGATAAACTCTCTAAGAGTCTTATCTTTACCCAAACTGAAGTCTTCTCCCATTCTAGGACTCTTGTCCCTTATCCGCTTATCTCGGATTCCGGTACCTTCGTAGATAACCTCGGCCTAGCTGAGATCATCTCGGTTTCATGACCAAGACACGTGGCACCTCGGCTGACATGTCGGCGTCACCTTGGCCACGTGTTGGTACTCAGAAAATATATCCCCACAACTGCCCCCTAGGTTCTATTACCTCGGCATCCTAAGGTGATGGAACCTATATCATTTCTTCCATTTAGCACGTCGGCTAAGCTAGCTTCATCATCTATTGCCGAAGTCAGAACTCATCAGCTCAATATGACCAAGACCTATAGTCTGCTTTCATCAATGCCTTAGAACTAACGACCAAGTTCGTTCAAGTTTCTCAGCCGAAACTGTCCTCCTAGCTGAGGTATTTGCTTCATTGAATCAAGAACTCCAAGAGTTCCAGCACGTGTATGAGCTGGCACGTACAGTATTTCAACCGTTTTTACCACACATCTTTCCCCTACTGGACCGTACCTGATAT